>JANAVB010010199.1:13514532-13779532 GCA_029216955.1 Iris pallida
AGCGCTCACTGCGCCGCGCGCACGCGCGGATGTGTGTGTGGCCGTGCGCCACCACGTGGCCGGCCCGCACCCCGCGAGGCCCCCCTGGCCGCGTGCACTCCGGCAAGCCACCCCGAGTCCATCGCCACCCCCCAACGTGTTAAATAGGCGATTTGTGCATTTACGTCGAAATCCCGTCGACGCGCGCGATTTCAAGTTTCAGAAATTGTATTTCGGGACAGCAACTTTGCGCGTGTTTTCTGGGAGATCCGACCGTTGGATCGGCGATTTCTTTGCTCCGTCGCAATCTCGGTATATCCATCTTCACTCCCCTCAATTTTCGTCCGTTAATTATGTCGTTATACCTCAAAACTGACCACCAAGTGACGTTTTAAATTGAACTATTTTTGGACAGTTTTGTGGAGCCGACTTCGTCAGCTCGTAACTTGCCGTTGCAGCTAGCTCCGTTTTGCGCACCGTCAGTTCCGGTGCACAGCTGGTATAACCATCTTCATGTCTTCTTTAGATTTCGTTTCAGTTTAAGCACGTTTGGTTGGTCGAATTCGACGCCAAAGTTGGTCGTCCGAATTCTTTAAATCGCACTTGTTAAATTCCATTTTGAACCCGGGACTCCGGATTCAATTTCTGACACCACCAGTAGACTCGTGGCGTCGTTCTGGCATGTTTTCATATAAAGTTTGCTTAATTTGGAGAACGTGGGCCCTGGCACGCATTTCGGTGCAAAGCGGGTCCCACTTTTCGAGTCAACGGGTCATTTTGAAATCGGCTCATCGGAATCCTATCCCGGATATACCGTTGAGTTCGTATCATCATTCTGGATTCGTGGACATATAATTTGCTAGGTTTTGTAGACTTCTATCCCGACACGCTTTTCGGTGCAAAGTGTGCCCAACGACGGACATCATTTTGACCCGAAATTACCGTTTTGCCCCTGTGTCCAAATTGGACTTATGGGTAGGCTATCCTAGCCGATTTGACCGTTCTGAACACGTTGGTGATAATTATTTTATCATCCGACAACCTCTGTAGATTTTGATTATGTATTATCCTTAATTTCTAATTAATTATTTTTCTAGATATGGTTACTTTCTGGTTTTGAATTTTTATATATATTTTAATTGCTGTAAAAATCTTGGAAAAATGGTATTTAAATATTATGTTAATTTAGCTAATTTATTATAATTTTTCTAGCATTTATTAAGTGCTTTTAGTATTTTATAAAAATGGGAAAAACAGAACTCATTTTCAATATATTTATGTTTGCTGATTTTTAATAAATATTTATGAGGGTTTATAAATCCCAGAAAAATTATTATAAATTTCTATAATTAACAAGAATTATTTTGGTACTTTATTTTATATATATTTAAGCTTTTTGTCTATCTCAAAAATTATTGGAACTTAGTGTACAGTTTGATTTAATTATTGAGTAGTTACAACTTGCAAGTTTTGCGTTGATTTGAGTTGTTATATCACCCCGCACTAGTGTAAAGACCCTAGAGAGTTAGTTTGTGTATAGTGGCACTTCACATTAGACTTTTATGCTAGGTCTCCACTTAGCTTAGTGTCCAGTTAGGAGTCGTGTCTCACCACTAGTGTATTATTGAACATAGTTTAGAACTGAGTTGTATATCATTATTGACAGGACACCGAACATCTATATCTTCGTACTAGTATTCTTGGTTTGCTCGAGGCAAGTACATCTACACACTCATTTACTGTCTTTTAATGCTAGAACATGTATTAACCCTGTTAAAATACTGCTTTCTGAATAACTGCAAGTTAAATCGTCACATGTTACATTAAATTGGTCCCTACCATGTTTAGGACCGTTATCATATCTTCACATGCTTCTTACTAGTTCTCTGTACATGTTTCACTATGCTTTACACTGCTATCAGTGCCTACCGTGTTTTACACCGATCCCAGTATCGCTCACATGTTCTATATCGTTCTCGTATCTTTTACATGTTTTTACTGTTCTCGTATCTCTCACATACTATATATATGGGTTATGGGGAAACTGACAGTTGAGTACGTGATCATGACCCCCCTCATAGTAGCGAGCGAGGTCGCATTTTATATGCATACCTTGCCGCAGGTTATTATCTCAAAGCTGTATTTGTGCGTATGTACATCTATCGCCTTTTCACTTGTACGGAAGTACATTTCATTATGTGCCCTCCAGCACATTGTACATCTATTGACCGATCACGTACTTGCTACAGTTTTAAACATTACATATACATCTGTCTCTATGACATATGTATCCTTGCCATGATAGATTATGAGATATACCATGATTCCAGATATGCCATGTTCCCTGTGTTACTATGATATTGTGATCCCAGTTGTACCATGAGGCCATGTTTCCAGTATTTCCTGTTTTATAGACTTATCACACCATGTTTCTTGTTGTACATCTCTTTCATTATATGTTCAGTACTTTAGTTGTAGAGGTTGTACTTGCTCCCGTCCTGACAGGATAACGTTGTAGGTATACTTTTCGAGAAGGAAACGCTATGTGTTACATATTATGGTACTGCATTGAGGACCTGGCCTTGCTCCAGTAGAGGCCCCAGCGGGAAACCTTGCTTAGTTATTTTTCTTATGTTTTGAGACTGAGACTTTGGTATGTTCTTACATTTGGATACTGGACTTTGTCTCCAGTTAGATACTTTGGTTATGTATTATTAAGTCTGTGCCTATGTTACCTTCGCTTATAGATGCTGTGTTGTGATGAACATTTAAATGTGATTTTAGAACTGTTAGTAGCTTAGATCATTTATTGTCTATTCTTAGAACAGCTTACTGCGCTTTAACCAAGCGTAGGCTGGACATGGCTCGGCCCGGCCCAACAATTTGGGTATCGGGTCGTGACATGTTTTTTTGGCGGCCCACGCAGGTCTCGACTTAAGTTGTTTGGTTACGTTATTGTACCAAGCATGCCTGCAATTAGGATCTAGGACAACTTGATAACATTAGGAATAACATTTAGAACACCTAGAGGATTTCTAGAATTGCAACATAGGGAGAACTCATCACAGCATAGGACCGTTAGCTATAATTAGCCTCTTGTTTGTATTTCAGTGGGTCAATTTAGACTAAGTTTGTACCCTTGGGATGACCCCGAGGATCTCACTTTAATCTCACTCTAATCTTATCTAGAAATCAGTTTCCACTTATTTCCATTTGCTCTCCTTTAAATTCGTGGTTGAATTTAATTTCTGATTTTCGTTGTTAACTTTGATCTTGCATCGTGATAAATTTTATGGATTGAATTATGATATATCCTGATAAGGTAAACGTCTGCTTTATTTATGGAGTTTAGAATTTATCGCTGCCATATTAGCTGGTATGACAAAAATATAGAGCCTGATTTTGGATATACTATCATATTCATAGAATTTAGATTTTCTCGCAGCCATACCGGTTGGCGTGGCGAGGATTCTAGATAACATGATTATAGGGTGTATACCTTAGTTATGACTCTACCGTTTATTGCATCTAAGCTTACTGGTGTGGCGAAAATTCTGGCAACATGATTTCAGGAAGACGTGTATGGTTATCAGATCATATCCCAACTTGGTTTACTTTGTTATGACCGAATGAGCAAGAATAAGTTCTTATCATTATTCTTCCCCGTCTTGATTAACTCCGTTCTCTCTACATCTGCAACTAGGATTATAGGCTCTCTAGGACTCTCCAACATGATTGTTTTCATGTTATCTTTTGGACATAATTATTTTTGTGTTCCATCTTTCCTATGACTTGACTAAACTCTTTTTCGTTAACCTCTTGGATAATTCTTCTCGCTATGAATCTCGTTGTCTTTGTACCATTCTTGGAGATATTCCAATAAACTTTCCTGTCTTGCTTGACCTTTAACTTGTTTGGACACTGTTATGGATTGCTTGACCCAGTCTTAGGCCTTGTTACCTTATACTTGATAGATGACCGAAATAGCCAAACCTTGTTGACTGATCCTGTAGTATAACTATAAATGTATTGTGTGTTTGTAATAAGTACTTTTCCTAGGGATTGGTTAGATTAAGCTTATAGGACAAGTATGGGTGACTGACTGTAGTAGATTTGGAAACCATTAAGAACGATTGTATTAATAGTATGACTTGATGATAGGGTATCTAAGATAGAATAATGAGATATTATATTGTTATGACTATGGATTGAGGATCCGAATCATGTACTTACAAATTGAGGATTTAGCATTTGTAGAATTTTGGTTGGTTACCTATAGCTGATTACAGGTGATTAAAGGGTAGATCGATATGTGGATTGATATATAATAAGTTAGAATGAGTTATCGTATTGCATACGAGATCAAAAAGATATCAGTTAAAAAGACATGGAACAAGACAGAGACATATGTACATTGGTAATTAATAAATCGGGAGTTTTGAAATCGAGGATTTATATTCGGAGGACTTGTTGAGTAAAAAGAAGAAGGCTCTACGCCAAGGATAAGAATTGAACGTATGATTTCAAGGAGAAATATAGGAAAGGATTGACGATAAATGATGCCAAGGAACTATGGATTGATGAAATAAGGATACTTAGGATATGATAAGGAAATCCAGAATTTACAATTGAGGTTGAAAATATGGTTAATGGTCAAGCATTGTTGGCTTATAGACATACGCAGAGAATGATCTATAGTTTAGGGTATACATAAATGTTCCATGTTAGTATGGAAGATTTTAAAGGATATATGACATAGTTTATGATAGAAGGACTTTGTTGAACCTGAATCAAAAAGTTTGTAGGAGAAACAAAAGTGATGATTACAAGGATAGCAGATTGAGTATTGTAGCCAGAGCAGCTACATATTATAGTTTGACCGGTTGGATGATTTTTAATTTCGAGGACGAAATTTTTGTAAGGTGGGTAGGATGTAAGCCCCCTGAATTTCAGGGCTATTTTAAAATTTTCTAAATAAATTATTATCGATAAATATATTATTATTTAATTGTTTAGATCATTAATGTACCTTTCCGTAGCTTTGACTTCTGGAGCGTCAGGGATACCAATCTCTGTAAACTCTCTTCATGGGTTTTGAAGTAGGCAAGATTATCTTCCTGTTGATATATCGTGTCCCACTTGAACTCGTTCCCTTGTGCTCTTTTTGTATCACGCAAGTTCGGGTCAACTTAGACCGATTAATCGTTGAATATTATTCCCACTTTTATTTTTGATCGTCGTTTGCACGTTACCGTTGCTTTTAATTTAGGAGCACCAGATCAGCCATTTTCTCGAAACCAACTTCTCATGAATGATCTACTCGAGATGCTCTTCACCCATGACCTTCGTGTCCCACTCAGACACTCCATTTTGTGCTCCATTTCCTTCGCACAACTTCCGGGTCAATTTAGGCCGATTTATTTTCGATCGTAAAACCTGATTTATTTTCCAATTTAATTTCGGGACCCGATCGACATCGACCCAACCTAGTCAACCCGAAGTATGGACGCGGCCCATACGAAGCCTACTCCCCGCCTGCAACTTGTGTCCCATTTATTGGAGTCCCCGTATATTATTTATTTTTCTATGATTATAAATACGCATTTAATTCGAATATTGCCCCCTGTCCGATTTCGACCCGACCCGGCTCTACCGAACCTGAACCCAAGCTCCACGTTGCCCTCTCATGACTGCCCAAATACCCTACACAATATTTCTCTTTTTCCTATTTTGGAAATATCTCTTCTTCCCTCTACTTTATTTAAATATCTTGGAATATCTTATATATATATATATATATATATATATATATATATATATATATATATATATATATATATATATATATATATATGTATATCACTTTCTCTCTCTTCTATTATAACACACTCACCCCCCTCCCCAACCGACTCATCTCTCTCCCTCTTTCTAAATATCTCTCTCTCATTTTCTCTCTCTCTCTTTCTATTCATATATATATATATATATATATATATATATATATATATATATATATATATATATATATATATATATATATATATATATATATACAAATAACCCTACATACATATAACTCCCTCTCTCTCCATCACTTTACACAAACACACTCACCCCCACCCCTCCTTTACAGCTCACAGCAAACCCCCTCCTTGGACCGACACCCCCCATCTCTCTTTCTATAATATCTCAACTCTCTCTCTCACTCTCTATTACTACACACACACACACTCAATAATATTATTCCCACTCTCTCTTTATTTTTCAAACACACAACACACCACCACCCACCACCACAGCGACCACCCTCCCTCCTGGCCGAGCTCGACGACCATCACCTCCACCCCGGCCTACTCTCCTCCTCCTTCTCCTCCTCTTCCTCTTCAAACCATCACCATTAAAGCCATCACCATTAACATCACCACTCCATCATAAACACCACTTCCACCACCATGCACCACCACCTACACCATCCCGCCGCCGCCGCCGCCACAAGCACCGTCGTCGCCGCCCCGCCGCGCGCCACCGCGCGTGGCAGCAGCAGCAGCGAGGTGGCAGCGCAGCTGCCATCGGCAGCAGCCGCGAGCGCTCATTCGCGCGCGCGCACGCGCGGATGTGTGTGTGGCCGTGCGCCACCACGTGGCCGGCCCGCACCACCGCGAGGACCCCCCCTGGCCGCGTGCACTCCGGCGAGCCACCCCGAGTCCATCGCCACCCTCTCCAACGTGTTAAATAGACGATTTGTGCATTTACGTCGAAATCCCGTCGACGCGCGCGATTTCAAGTTTCAGAAATTGTGTTTCGGGACAGCAACTTTGCGCGTATTTTTTGGGAGATCCGACCGTTGGATCGGCGATTTTTTTGCTCCATCGCAATCTCGGTATATCCATCTTCACTCCCCTCAATTTTCGTCCGTTAATTATGTCGTTTGATACCTCAAAACTGACCACCAAGTTGACGTTTTAAATTGAACTGTTTTTGGACAGTTTTGTGGAGCCGACTTCGTCAGCTCGTAACTTCGCCGTCGCAGCTCCGTTTTGCGCACCGTCTGTTCCGGTGCACAGCTGGTATAACCATCTTCCTGTCTTCTTTATATTTCGTTTCATTTTAAGCACGTTTGGTTGGTCGAATTCGACGCCAAAGTTGGTCGTCCGAATTCTTTAAATCACACTTGTTAAATTCCATTTTTGAACCCGGGACTCCGGATTCAATTTCTGACACCACCAGTAGACTCGTGGCGTCGTTCTGGCATGTTTTCATATAAAGTTTGCTTAATTTGGAGAACGTGGGCCCTGGCACGCATTTCGGTGCAAAGCGGGTCCCACTTTTCGAGTCAACGGGTCATTTTGAAATCGGCTCATCGGAATCCTATCCCGGATATACCGTTGAGTTCGTATCATCATTCTGGATTCGTGGACATATAATTTGCTAGGTTTTGTAGATTTTTATCCCGACACGCTTTTCGGTGCAAAGTGTGTCCAACGACGGACATCATTTTGACCCGAAATTACCGTTTTGCCCCTGTGTCCAAATTGGACTTATGGGTAGGCTATCCTAGCTGATTTGACCATTCTGGACACGTTGGTGATATTTATTTTATCATCCGACAACATCTGTAGATTTTGATTATGTATTATCCTTAATTTCTAATTAATTATTTTTCTAGATATGGTTACTTTCTGGTTTTGAATTTTTATATATATTTTAATTGCTGTAAAAATCTTGGAAAAATGGTATTTAAATATTATGTTAATTTAGCTAATTTATTATAATTTTTCTAGCATTTATTAAGTGCTTTTAGTATTTTATAAAAATGGGGAAAACAGAACTCATTTTCAATATATTTATGTTTGCTGATTTTTAATAAATATTTATGAGGGTTTATAAATCACAGAAAAATTATTATAAATTTCTATAATTAACAAGGATTATTTTGGTACTTTATTTTATATATATTTAAGCTTTTTGTCTATCTCAAAAATTATTGGAACTTAGTGTACAGTTTGATTTAATTATTGAGTAGTTACAACTTGCAAGTTTTGCGTTGATTTGAGTTGTTATAGTATTAGACCTCACCCCGCACTAGTGTAAAGACCCTAGAGAGTTAGTTTGTGTATAGTGGCACTTCACATTAGACTTTTATGCTAGGTCTCCACTTAGCTTAGTGTCCAGTTAGGAGTCGTGTCTCACCACTAGTGTATTATTGAACATAGTTTAGAACTGAGTTGTATATCATTATTGACAGGACACCGAACATCTATATCTTCGTACTAGTATTCTTGGTTTGCTCGAGGCAAGTACATCTACACACTCATTTACTGTCTTTTAATGCTAGAACATGTATTAACCCTGTTAAAATACTGCTTTCTGAATAACTGCAAGTTAAATCGTCACATGTTACATTAAATTGGTCCCTACCATGTTTAGGACCGTTATCATATCTTCACATGCTTCTTACTAGTTCTCAGTACATGTTTCACTATGCTTTACACTGCTATCAGTGCCTACCGTGTTTTACACCGATCCCAGTATCGCTCACATGTTCTATATCGTTCTCGTATCTTTTACATGTTTTTACTGTTCTCGTATCTCTCACATGCTATATATATGGGTTATGGGGAAACTGACAGTTGAGTACGTGATCATGACCCCCCTCATAGTAGCGAGCGAGGTCGCATTTTATATGCATACCTTGCCGCAGGTTATTATCTCAAAGCTGTATTTGTGCGTATGTACATCTATCGCCTTTTCACTTGTACGGAAGTACATTTCATTATGTGCCCTCCAGCACATTGTACATCTATTGACCGATCACGTACTTGCTACAGTTTTAAACATTACATATACATCTGTCTCTATGACATATGTATCCTTGCCATGATAGATTATGAGATATACCATGATTCCAGATATGCCATGTTCCCTGTGTTACTATGATATTGTGATCCCAGTTGTACCATGAGGCCATGTTTCCAGTATTTCCTGTTTTATAGACTTATCACACCATGTTTCTTGTTGTACATCTCTTTCATTATATGTTCAGTACTTTAGTTGTAGAGGTTGTACTTGCTCCCGTCCTGACAGAATAACGTTGTAGGTATACTTTTCGAGAAGAAAACGCTATGTGTTACATATTATGGTACTGCATTGAGGACCTGGCCTTGCTCCAGTAGAGGCCCCAGCGGGAAACCTTGCTTAGTTATTTTTCTTATGTTTTGAGACTGAGACTTTGGTATGTTCTTACATTTGGATACTGGACTTTGTCTCCAGTTAGATACTTTGGTTATGTATTATTAAGTCTGTGCCTATGTTACCTTCGCTTATAGATGCTGTGTTGTGATGAACATTTAAATGTGATTTTAGAACTGTTGGTAGCTTAGATCATTTATTGTCTATTCTTAGAACAGCTTACTGCGCTTTAACCAAGCGTAGGCTGGACATGGCTCGGCCCGGCCCAACAATTTGGGTATCGGGTCTTGACAGAGCCTACTACCCGCATGACACTTGTGTCCCATTTATTGGAATCCCCATGTGCTACTTATTCACTCATGATCATCAACACCTATTTTTATTCGATTATTTTGCCATGTCGGATTTAGACCCAATCCGGCTCCACCAAGACCAGTCAGCTTCGTGTTACTCTCCATCACCATCACCCTCAGCCTCATTACCCTTGGAAAATATCAAGTACTCTTGTTACCTATTTTTTTAATATTTAATAGAAATTCTATTGACTTTAATCCCTATAGGAATGACCCAAATTCCTATAATTAATTCTAGCCATTGATTCCCTATATTAAATCCTCACCCTACATTTTTCCACACTCTCACAAATTCCCCCCCTCCCAGCCATAGCCGGCCCTAAAATCTATGAGAGAATATTTTCTCTCTCTCTTTCTCTCTCTTTAATTATTTATTCTCTCTTTAATTATTTATTACATCTTCTCTCTCTCTCCCACTCTTTTTATTTACACCAACAGCAACATTTAACACCACCACCACCTACATAACCCGACCTCCCCCTCCTCCCTGTCAGGCACCGTCGGCCACCTCCCCGGCCGAGTCGGCCACCACCGAGCCCATCTCCTCCTCCTTCTTCACACATCACCACCACCATCGATTCCTTCATTTCCTCCACCTCCTTCCCATTGAACAACCGCCACCACCACCATCCTTAGCCAACACCGGTCGACCGCCGCCACACCACCCGTCGTGCTGTACCGCTCGCCGCCGTCGTCCCACCGCACGGCCAGCAGCAGCAGCCAGCGCGCTGCACAGCACAGCAGCAGCCGCGCGCCCCCTTCGCCGCGCGCGCACGGGCGGTGCAGCACCGCCGCCGGCCGCACACCGGCGTGGCCGACCCCCTCCAAGGGTGCGCCCCACCCCGGCGAACTCTCCCATGACGGCCACCGTCCTCCGGGACGCGCCGTCGAGGCGATTCTTGCGTTTCGCACGAAGTTCCGTCGTGACGCGCGCGGGATCGATCCAGAATTCGTTCCTCGTCGCAGCAAATTCGCGCTCGTTTTCCCGGAAATCCTACCGTTGGATCGGCGATTTCTTTGTTCCGTCACAATCTTGGTATATCCACCTTCACTTTTGTCAATTTTTATCCGTTGATTTTATCGTTTGGTACATCAAAATCGGCCACCAAGTTGACCGTTTAAATTGTATTAAATTTAGACAGTTTTGTAGGGTCAACTTCGTCAACTTGTACCTCCTCCACCGCAGCTCTGTTTGGCGTGCTACCTATTCTTGTGTGAAGCTGGTATAACCCTCTTGCTATCCCTCCAGTTTCGTTTCATTGTGAGCTTGTTTGATTGGTTGAATTCGACGCCAAAGTTGGTCGTCCGAATTCGTAATTTCCAACTTATAAAATTCCATTTTTGAACATGTGACTCCATATTTCATTTCTGACACCACCATTGGACTCGTGGCTTCGTTCCGGCATATTTTCATATAAAATTTGTTAGATTTGGAGGACGTGGGCCCTGGCACGTTTTTCGGTACAAAGTGGGTCCCACAGTCTGGGTCAACGGGACTTTTTGACGCCGGCTCATCGGAATCCAATTCCGGATATACCGTTGAGTTTGTATCGTCATTCTGAACTTGTTGACATATAATTTTCTAGGTTTTGGTGGACATTGGATCTGGCATGCATTTCGGTGCAAGTCGGATACCAATATCCGGATCAACGGGTCATTTTGAGATCGGCTCATCGGAATCCAATTCCGGATATACCGTTGAGTTCATATCGTCATCCTAGACTCGTTGACATGTAGTTTGCTGAGTTTTGAGAACATTGGCTCCTGCACGTATTTCTGTGCAAACCGAAATTCCAAGTTCTGGTCAACGGACCAAATTGAGATCGGGTCAACGGAATCCAATTCTGGAGATACCGTTGGGTTCCTATCGTTATTCTGGTTTCGTGGACATATAATTTGCTATATTTTATAGACTTGTTTTCTTGCACATTTTTTGGTGTAAAACGGCTCCGACACGGATACCGTTTTGACCCGAAATTACCTTTTTGCCCTTGTGTCCAAATTGGACCGATGGGTAGGCTATCCTAGCTAATTTGACCATTCTGGACACGTTGGCGATGTTTATTTCATCGTCCGACAATGTTGTTGATAATTTCTCTTAGTTTAACCTTTTTATAATTTATTAATAATTAATTCTTATAATGTTCGTATTTCGGGATTAGTACAACGAAACTGAGCTCAGTCAATTCCAGTGATCTCACATCGTTGAAATTGACAAGATGGACACGTGGATCACTATAATAAGATTATCAAATTTACCGTTGATCATCTCATCTCGATTTGCGTGTCGTAAGTTTCGACGTACCAATAACGAAGTACACTTTACATCTTTAATAATTAGACTAGAATTGACCCTGTTTGACCAGTTAACCAAAAGTCAACTATAAGTCAACACTTGACCTAGTTTGACTAGATTGTTGACCGGAGTTGACCTAGAGTTGATTTGACTTAGAAGAACCTAGGATAATATAGATTGCTTGTAGAGATTCATTTATTACAACTTGAACACCTTGTAACCTGTGTTGCTTTAAATAGGACTCTGTGGCTTCAGTTGGACCCCCTATACTTATCAGCTGTTCAGGTTATCAGGCGAGTACATTCTCTGATCATTTCATATCCTGCTTAGAATTAATTTCCTGCTTTAGATTACTTTACTTGATGCTGTCACGACATTATCACGGATTGGTACTATATGGATCTCTTCATGCGATGTTATCCCCCTCGGGAGCATCGGGTACATTGTGTCATGTGCGTTTCACTTTCATCATGTACTCCTGTGCTTTCGCTATACATGTATACTTCTGTGAATCATGTACTCTCATGTTCACGGAGCCCTCATGTATAGTATCATGTGCACCCTTTCATGGCCCCCATGTGATATCATGTATAATAACATAACTTGCTTAGATCCTTGTGTATTGATTGGGGAAAACGGGGGAGTGCTAGTAGTCATGTGAACAATTCCATAGTAGTGTAGATCATGTGAAACTCTTTAGTGTAGATCATGTACAAATCTGTTCCGTTCACATGTGCTATCCTGTACTCTACATCACTAGCCACTGTTAGTTCTCTATTTATGGTAGATATTTCTATTACAGTTCTCTCTCTGTTTACATACTGTATTTCTTCAGATCATGTATCTTACTTTACTGCATGATTATATTTTCTAACCTGCTATGATTTGTTGAGATTTATTGTGCTCGCTCCTGTCCTGACTAGACCTGTTGATAAATTTTACAGATAGCTTGGAGGTTGTCTGCTAGCCTACAGAGGAGACACAGTAGAGGTCGTATAGATAGCTAGGGTTTTCTTAATTTATTTCAGTTGTCTTGAGTTGTATTTATTTTATGGATTACTGTATTTGAGCTTTGAGATGCATTTCTGGATTGTGTATCTTAGACACTTAGACTTCTATCTGCTGTATCGCTTTTGGATTTCATGTTTTATCTATCTTCTATTATGCTCTACCTTAGATGTGATTGAGTTTACATTCTGTAATGTCACCCCCATTCGGGGAGTATAAACTGCTTAGCCTTATACTGTTAGATGCATGAGACCTAGGACAGCGTTCTACCGCCGACACTGCGACGTAGGCTGGGCGTTGTTACATTCTCGTACCCTCACAATGGGTGCGGGTCGTGACAATAGCGCATCCTCTACCACTCTAAAAATACATTAATGTCGCCAAGTATGTTGGTGACATCAACTTTAATAGAAGATCCTGAACCAGACACGGGTAGAATACAGCTTTACCGGTACACTCCTTAAGCAATGAACATTATTCAAAGAATGGACAATGATTTGAATGGTCAACAAGGTCTCAATTTTGGTAAGGGTCAGCGTTTACCATTCCAATCACATTTATTAGATGAAACGAATTTCTTGAGCAACTTGATAATAGTCTTGTTGAAAGTTTCGGCTAATCCATTAGTTGCGTGGTTGTAAGTTGTAGAAGCTACATTCTGGATCCAATTTTTTTCACAAAATCAATAGAATTCATTACTCACAAATTGTGGACCATTGTCGTGGACAATCCTCCGAGATAATCCAAAACGATAAATAACATGATGTTTAATAAAACTGATCACATTAGAGGTCTTTACTTCAATAAGCGGTATAGCTTCCGCTCATCTGAAAAAATAATCAGTTATTGCTAGGATTAATTCTATCAATAACTTGTTGTAAGCTTATACGCACAGAGAGGCTACCTATGTTACATCTTTGCTAAGAACTTCCATAGAAAAAGAGAGATTTCAGTGATAGAGTTTCCTTTACTGTCAGAAGTTCATCGACAGACAAGGTTCATCAACTTTTGCATCAGATCGTCAACGGTGTAAAGAAGCCGAAGCAGGCTTAACTTACATCGCCATAATCCTCGGATATTATTGTACTAAGAATTCTTGTTAAAAATTCTTGTTGTACTTTTTGTTTCTTTACAATAATACAAAAAAATCAGTTTTAATAAGATTTTTGTGTTGAAACAATACTTTTTTTCAGAGACAAAAAAGTATGTTGGCGACATGAGTGCATGCACTGCCCCTAAGAGTTGATCCGAGGTCTTATGTGCAGACTTTTCTCAGATTCTCCTAGTGGTAAAACCTCTGCTATCATCGGCTTCTCGATGCGCCGAGAGATCGACCCGAACTTAGCCTTGCCCAGACCGAAACACGGAAGAGAATGGAAGTAGAAAGGTGGCTTGTTTGGGAATTGAGAATGAGCTTGAGTATATCAAAAACAAAACTTTTCTTCACGAGTAGAGAAAGGAGATCTATATATAGCAACTTCAACCACTCAAGGAGCTTGTAACGTTGCCTATTTGGAAGCCAAAGAACCGGACACATTCTCCAACGTGGAAGAAAAAATCAGATCACCTATGAATGTGCAAAGGTGCACTAGAATAGGAAAAGGAAATGGTCAAGGTGGAATGGCTCCAACGTGAGCCCATGTGACCGGTCATATGAGGACTTGGTTTTGTCCAGTGTGTAGACACACACAGCCAACAATCCCCCTCCCCCCAAAAAACCAAGATCCGGAGACAAAGATAACAAAAAGGAATAATGATAGAGAAGTCCTAGGAAAGAGTATACTATGCGTAAATGAGATGGACCGCAGCCTTGAATCTCACGTAGTAACTATTTCTTTGTCTGAAGACGTGCTTGATGGACTATGCCTTGAATCAAACTTCTTGAACCAGATTCAGAAATTAGCACACATAGTACGCTAGAGGTTCTTGGGTCTATCGGGTGGCACTTTTGAATGGCCATGCGTACTTATTCCATATTCATGAGAGTTGTCTGAGATCGCCCTGTCCCATAGTTGCGGCCTTCACGACCTCTCATATAGGTAAGTCCTCCAAGGGTTGGTGATCGGAGTCAACCCTGTAAAATAATGCTTGGACCTATTAAGAGTTTTAAAACTCATCCTAACCAGATCACACCGGAACACTGTCACCATAGGGATGGAATATCATTGTACAACCTCGTACAGCCACCTGAGCATTAGTTTATGAGAATTTAATCTCTGAATCAGTGTTCCATAAAAGTCACCGAAGTCCAGCTTGTTTATACCCATTGAACCGGCTTCTTGGGATCTCTAGTCAGACTCGGTTGGGTTGCCACTGCTGGTGACCTATTTATAGGCTTAACCCCATCCCCCTCGATGATTCTAGGATCAATGTCCTAGACAAACCCTTTGTCAAGTGGTCTGCAAGGTTCTTTTCTGACTTTATATAGTCAAGAACCACATATTTGCCTAATAGGCTCTTGATTGACTAGAAGTGCAGCTGCAGGTGACTGTTCATCTTAGCATTTACAGAATCATGCTTTAGAAGTTTTATAACAGATTTATTATCACAGTTTATAGAAATAGCAGGAACAGGAGTATTAGAAACAGGTATATGCAAAATCAAATTTCTAAGCCATTCAGCTTTTGTACAAGTAGTGCCTAAAGCTATCATTTCGGAGTCCATAGTACTCCTAGCTATGATAGTTTGTTTACATGAACTCCAGGAGATTGCAGCTCCTCCTAGGGTAAAAACATTGTTGACCCAAAATCACAGTCAACCAAATATTGATAAAATTAACAATATGATACTTGTCATAATTCAAAATGACACATCAAGACAGAACGCAGTACAAGACGGATGTCAGCTCTCTCCTGCAGCGTACTCAGTTTTTGAGTCTGTATTTTTACATTTATTGAGTCTAGCTAACTGTAAACTGAGTAGCACTGAGTAGTTTGGGCTTATACCTTATCTCCATACACAAACCAAAAGCTCCACCAAACCAAACTAGCCCACCAAAGCCCATTTAAGCAATTCTGTCTTCTGGAGACAGAGTTCTGGCCGAACTCTGCCTCCATACAGAGTTCCGGCCGAACTCTATCCCCTAAATTACAGGACCCTAATTTTTAAGGTTTGTTGTATGCTAGTTGTCCAACGGCCAAATATTCAAATTCTTGACACAAAATTTTGGCCGAATTTTGCCTATCCCAACTAGTATAAATAGGCCTTGAATTCTCTCATTTTCAATCATCCAATATTCTCTTCTCTATAGGCCTCATATAAGCCTTAACCTTCTCATTTACTAGCCACAAGCTTCCTAAGCTTCAAAGTGCTCAGTGCTATTCAGTTAGGAGTTTGTGCAAGAGTCAAGAAAGTCGCTTGGAAAATTCTAAGTATCGCCACAGCGATCTTTGTAAGAAGTTGACGTGCTCTTCTGAAGAAAAGGCACGGGGTGTAACTACTATTTCACAAATAGTAGATTTAATCCTGAGCTAGAGTTCTCAGGCCTGGACTAGTCCTCCACGAGGGAAACCAGGTTAAAATTGGCTGTGTTTGCGTATGCTCTCTTGATCTTTATATTTTTGCATTTACTCTGATTATTTACTGTTGGTGAAAAGAGTTTAATTTTTGTTTGGCTATTATTTTTATAAACTCTATTCACCCCCCTCTAGAGTTGCCTACAAGTTCTTTAATTGGTATCAGAGTTATGTTCTCTTTACAAGGACTAACATCCTAGAGCTGATCCATGGCAACCACACAACCTATGTTTTCCAACCATGGTGAAGGACAGTCCACTCATAGGCCACCCCTATTTGATAGAACCAACTACACCTATTGGAAAACTAGGATGAGTTTCTATCTCAAGTCTCTAGACTTCGACCTGTGGACCATTGTCACCGATGGTTACAAAAAGCCCGCAAAAATAGTTGTCGATGAAGATCTCATCGAGAAACCCACGACAAATATTCTGACGAGAAAAAAAAAGGCGAGTCTAGATGCTAGAGCTATTAATTCTCTTTTCTGTGCTATAGACAGGAATGAATTTAACAGGATCTCGACCTGTACCACCTCACACGAAGTATGGAAGCTTCTAGAAGTGACGCATGAAGGAACCACTCAAGTCAAGAAATCCAAAATTAGTCATCTTACTCAAGAATACGAGGCGTTCAAGATGAAGCCTAATGAGACGATCACCCAAATGTTTACAAGGTTCCTTGACGTCATCAACCCTCTGTCATCTCTTGGCAAACAATATACAGATCATGAGAAGATCCACAAGTTACTTAGGGGGCTACCAAAGATTTGGAACCCTAAGGTAACAGCTATCATAGAAGGCAATGATCTCACCACAATGTCTATGAAAACTTTGATGGGAAAGCTGATGACCCACGAGCTCGACCTCAAAGATTTCGACGGACCTGCTCCAAAGACAAAAGAGATGTCCTTAAAAGCTCATCGTCGAAGGGCTGATCCTGAAGAGACCGACGACGATAATTCTGAAGGTGATGATCAAGCTCTTTTAGTCTGCAATTTCAAGAAGTTCCTTCGTTTCAATCGAAGAAAAAAGGAACAACAAGAAGACGAAGAGGAAGAACCAACGTGCTACGGCTGCAAGAAGACTGGACACGTTCGAAAAGACTGTCCCTTCGTAAAGAAAGGCAACAGATATGAGAAGCCCTACAAGAAACCTTCTTCAAGAAAGTATGTCAACACTAGTATTTGGCACGAAAGCGAAGCAAGTGATTCCGAGAAAGAAAATGACTCTCCTCAAGACACCGCTAATGTCTGCCTAATGGCAACATCCGAGAAGGTAACTAGCGAAACTCTCGATGACTTTACTTTTGATGAACTTGGCGATACGTTTAATGATTTACTAAATAACCACAAGAAAGTCATTAGTAAATATAAGCATGCCAAAGAGAAAATCAAAGGCTATGAAATAGAGATTCAAAATATTTCTTCTTTACTTGATAATGTTAGAGACACTCCACCCACAAAAGTCACTGATGAGGTGTCCAAGCTTAAGTTAAGCCTACATGATGTCGAAGCATTTTTTGAAAAGCAAACACGTGAGATCTCAGCACTCAACAAAGAGCTTACTGAAGAAAAAAACAAACACAAGATCTCTATTGCTAAGATTGATGGTTTAAATGCTAAGTGTAATGAACTACATGCTGCCTCTAAGAAATTAGAGATTAGATTGGGAAAACAGGTTGCTCAACCTCAAACCCAATCACATAGTCACAACACACACACACACAAAATACAAGACTACTCACAATAGCAAAACACGGCACCCACTTGCAGCACGTAACCATGCTTACATGTATACGTACTCCCATGCAACACGCAAACCATATGCACATAGACATCATTCTCAATCTACACATAGTCACTATCCTGCTAACTATCACCATGCTGCACATAGACATAATCATCATCTAGCTGCTACATATAGTCACTATCCTGCGGTTCCACACAACTATCACCATGCTGCATATAGACATCACTATCAACCTGCTTCCAACACAAATAGGCATGCTACTTGTATATACTGTGGATTACATGGTCATATCTCACCACAGTGTAGAATTAGAAAATTAGTTGATATCAATCTATATGCATGGGTACCGAAGACTAACATTTCAGGACCCACAAGAACTTGGGTACCAAAGGTCACATCTACTTGTGATGTAGGTGGACCTTCCTTCCTCAACTAAAAGCAAGTGGATTTTCGATAGTGGATGCTCGCGACATATGACGGGAGACGCAAATCTTTTTACATCACTATCGATGAAGAGGGAAGGGTATGTATCCTTCGGTAACAATTTAAAGGGCTACATTACAGGTAATGGTACTATTGGTTATCCTCTTTCTCCTGTAATAAAGGATGTCTGCCTAGTAACCGAGTTAAAGCATAACCTGCTCACCATAAGTCATCTTGCTGATCATGGATATGATATTAACTTTGGACAAAATAAATGCTATATTTATGATAGGTCAATGGGAGACATTGCTTTTGAAGGGATAAGAGAAGATAACATTTATATTTTCTATCTATCTAGAAATACTAACAGTACAGGAAGATGCCTCTACGCCCACAAGGATGAGAGACTATTATGGCACCAGCGTCTTGGTCATGCCATTATGGATACTATATCCAGGCTATCGACAAAGAAGCTAGTAAGAGGTCTGTCCAACATCACATTCAAGAAGGACACGGTATGTGCCGAATGTGAACTAAATAAGGCAACCAAATCTTCATTTCATTCCATAAACACTGTAAGTACTACTAGACCCTTGCAATTACTGCATATAGACTTATTTGGTCCCAGTAGAGTAGTCAGTCTTGGTGGAAAACTCTATGCTTTTGTTATAGTAGATAATTTTTCTAGATTTACTTGGGTTTTCTTCCTTTCAAACAAAAGTGATGCGATTTTAGTTTTCAAAGTCTTTGCCAAAAAGGTTCAAAACGAAAAAGGCTACATGATTACTCGAATTCGAAGTGATCATGGAGGCGAATTCGAAAATTTTGATTTTAAAAAGTTTTATAAAATAAATGGTTTTGATCATGAGTTTTCGTGTCCTCGAACTCCACAACAAAATGGTGTTGTGGAGCGGAAGAATAGGACTGTTGGCGATATGGCTAGATTCATGTTGAATAAATTTTTACTTCCGAAATATTTTTGGGCTGAAGCTGTCAGTACAACATGCCATATTTTAAATAGGGTGCTTATTCGACATATTTCGAAGAAAACACCCTATGAGTTTTGGTTTGGTAGGACTCCTAATGTCTCATATTTAGAGTGTTTGGTTATCGCTGTTTTATCCTAAACACCAAAGACAACTTAGGCAAATTTGATGCCAAAGCTGACGATGGTATTTTTCTTGGATATGCTGCCAAGAGAAAGGGATATAGAGTGTTCAACAAACGCTCAATAATTGTAGAAGAGTCTACTAATGTGACTTTTGATGAGAAAAATAGTACAGCAGCTATCCCCGACGACGATGTTGAGCCATCAACTTCTACGCCGATGAATACCACTCCTGAAACCAACTCTCTAGAGGGCTTACCGAAGAAGTTCACATTCAAGCCGTCACACCCAGAAAACTTGGTAATAGGCGAGGTATCACGCGGAGTAAGTACTCGATCATCATTAAGAGATTTCATTGCTAGTACTGCTTTCATTTCGAAAATTGAGCCTAAAACTGTTTTAGAAGCTTTTAATGACGAGTTTTGGATTTTAGCTATGCAAGAAGACCTCAACCAATTCAAAAGAAGCCAAGTCTAGGAACTTGTTCCTAAACCAGCTAACCATTCGATTATTGGTAATAAATGGGTCTTTCGTAAAAAAGTAAATGAAGATGGTTCAGTCACTCGCAACAAAGCTCGTATAGTAGCTCAAGGATACAACCAAGAGGAAGGTATCGACTACGATGAGACGTATGCTCCTGTTGCAAGACTTGAATCCATTTGGATGCTTTGTGTAGTGCCCCGACCCGCAAAGTCAATCGAAGGAATCGAAATGCCGACAGCGTTCGGACTTAGCCTTACAACGGCTGCTCGAAGGTCAGTTCGGTCGAGGCGACTACTCGCTCAGGTGGGATAGTTTCGGTGAACTCGCCTCATCTTAGCCTTTACTTAATAACTCGCATGTTTTCAACTTGCACAAGTTAGGCTTGATAATAAAAGAGACGCATCCACATAGCTAATAGAATAATCCCGACGGGTCGGAATGTCTTAGAACATGGAAAATGGACCCACGATCTGCTTAGAAGTTTGCTCAGCGTGTTTTAAAAACGACACTCGATCCTTCATCCCGTGGCTTGGGAGAAGGAAGTTGGCCTAAGTTGCTATGTTGCCTCAACACTCGAAATAACCTAAGTCATAAGCGTCGCCTGCGTGAATGCTTGATAAAGCATGCACGGTCCCGTCGCCCAAGGCTTGGCATAGCCTTCGTACGTCTCATGGATTAAGTCGTCTTGTACGGCTTTTAGCTTAAGTCTAGGCATGAACTTGGTTGTTCAAGTCGAACGCGTGCACGTCACGTTTTCCCTCGATGCGAAGCTTGGCGTAGCCTTTGCTCATCAAGTCGTTGCGCAAGTAAGTTAGGCAGAAGTTATGCCGATCGGTCTAAGCCATTTCTAGCACTGTCCCGCTCTATCTACAGTTGTCAAGTCGCGTAGTCCCTCGAGAATAAGGCTCGTCATATAAAGCATATGACTTGAGCGTTAGCATCACCTAGAGAACGAGGCCTATCGAAGGCAAGAGCACGGTCGGATTAGTGAAAAGCATGCCACGGACAAGGAAGTCCCTGCGACTAGTTGTCGCCGAGATCGATCCCGCTACTTGGGAGTCTCGCTAAGTTTCGATAAGTCTCGCATACGAGATCGGTCCCGCTACTTGGGAGTCTCGATAAGAAAGTTTACGAGATCGATCCCGCTACTTGGGAGTCTCGATAAGTCTGGATAAGCAAGCACGCGAGATCGGTCCCGCTACTTGGGAGTCTCGATAGAAAGAGAAAAAGCATGGCCATGGTTAAGGAAGGATTTGGTAGATCGAGTTGAGTCTTACATGGTCATTGGACAACTTATCGACAAGGTGAAGTCTTCTCGAATGATCGTCGGGGCACCGAGATCATGTCGGCCCGGAAGAAGTAAGTGAGGCTCAAGTAGGATGCTGGATAACCGTATGGGAGAATTTGGCACCTCCGGGCTAGCTACCCATGTAGGGACGGGCCGATATCCCCGAGCCGAGAGGTTAGGGATTAAGCAACCTTATCCTCCTCATTGGAATGATGTACCATTTCTACCAAAATTTAAGCCACAATCTATGGTATTGTTTGATGGAAGGGCTTCTCCTAGTCAGTATATCAATTATTTTGATATTATGACTGTACATCTGCAGAAAAATGATGCTCTTCTCACTCGAGTGTTCATTGGATGCTTGACGGGTTCAGCTTACGATTGGTATCGTAGTTTACCCGATAATTGCATTTCGTCTTTTGATGAATTTAAAGCAATGTTTCTCGCCCGTTTCTATGAAGGAGGAATGGACATGAACATGTCCTCCTTAATAGAAATCAAACAAAAGGAGAAGGAAGATACTCGGACGTTTATTGAACGTTTTCGACAGGCTACTCTAAAGATGCCTCCTGGTATGCCAGATTCAATGCTAATTGATACATGCAAGATAAATCTGCGACCATCTATTGCTGTTTTCACGGGTTCCCAATTCACAGATTGGGCATCGTTTATCATAGCAGCAGTTTCTGCCGAGACCAATGGTAGGTTGGCTCGTGAACATGGGATAATTTTTGCCTCAGAAGATAGAGGAAAGAAAAGTAATTCTGGTAATAATTTTGGTAATCGTAATGTGAAACGAAAAGATACCCTCTTGGTCAATCTTTCCAAGAATAAAACGATGCCGAATAATCAGGAATCTTCCAGGCCAAAGAAAGAATACTCTTTTGACGAAAGTGATATCCCAGGGATATTCAAATGTTTGGTGAAGAGTGGCAAACTCCAGATTCCGGAGCCAAAGAGGCCTAATGAGGTGAATCTGACTGACAATCCCAAATATTGTATCTATCGTATATACATTAATCATCCTACCAGTGCTTGCTATGTCTTGAAGAAGAAAATCCAAGAGCTGATAAATGGCGGTGCTATCGCTTTAACCAATGATGACCATACGGTTACAACCAATATGGTTTCTCTTCAATTTGGAGATTTTCCTCCACAGCAAGTCCCAGATGGAATTATTCCAATCCCGAAGGCGACGATGAAAATTGTGAATATCCCGCCTCCTAGAGAAGAAAATGAAGGATTGCTGCCTCTCATCTTAAAGAATGGTAAAATTATGTGGGTACATCCTGACTTAGTACCTGAATTGGAAAATGAAGGTAAAACTTCTAAATCCAAGAAAGGTAAGAAAGTCAAAACCTGCAACATGATTTCTCATGTTATCTCAGATCCTGATGATTTGGATCATCTATGGGATGGCCTTCCTTTGGAAAATAGACTGAGAGGATTGAACATATGTCCCCCAAGTCTAGCTCCTCCTACTAAGCTCAAGCTTACTCATCAGCAGTGGCTAGCCATGAATAGTATTTCCTTATACAGGGCACAACAAGTCTTCGCTGCTTATAAAAAAGCTCCGACAGGGATTTTTCCTCGTATCCCAAATCCTTCTCCTGTGGTTACAGAAGGTCCTGCTTCTTCCTCTTCTGTTGAACCATTTATTAAAAGTCTACTGCCTACTCACTTGTATAGTCAGCAATCTGTCCTTCTCATGAAGAAGATGGGTTATGACTTTCAAAAGGGAGAAGGTTTGAATTATGATAAAGGAATACGACTTCCTTTACAGATTCAAAATCAAAACTCCACTGTTGGGTTGGGTTCTGAAGTTTCTCATAATAATCCTTACAAGAAGAAGGCTAAGGGAGGGAAGACTAAATCCTGTAATATGGTACTTCCTTCTCCTGAGTCCGAAGAAGAAACTTTTGCTGGTACAAGATCTGGGAAAGAGTACCACAAAGATTATGAGGGATCCTCCAAAGAAGCAGAAGACGTAGTGGAAATACTACCAGCTCAACCTTCTCTTGTTCCTACTAAACCATCTGTGGTTGAAAAGGGGAAACAGAAAGCAGTACGCTTTGACGTCCCATTGAAGTCTGCTTCCAGTCAGGGGGTGGTGATGAAACCCTATAAATTTGATATTCTAGCTCAGTTAGCCAATACTCCGGCTAGACTATCTATATTTGAGCTGCTTCGCCTTTCTAGAGAAAGCAGAGAGACTTTGAGTGAAGCTTTACTTCAAGCAGATTCATACTTGGCTCAACTCAAGAGTCCTGATAATACTCCAGTGTCATGTCCGCAATGTCATAGTATGATGGAAGCAATTCCCAATATCACCTTTACACAAGAAGATATGCTGTTGAAGCATAACAAACATGACAGGCCTCTGTGCTACACTGGGTATATTGGATCCACTGAAATTGACAGGATTTACATTGATCCTGGGTCCTCAATTAGCATAATTCTTCAGAGTAAGATAAGACCCCTGAGAATTCCTACTAGTGATCTGACTTACACTAGTACTACGATAGTTGGTTTTAACTCTGGCAAGAGTAAACCACTGGGGAAGATTCGTCTGCAGATTCAGATTGGTGATCTTCGAACTATGGTAACTTTCTATGTTATCAACTCAGACGTATCCTATAATATCCTTCTGGGGAGACCATGGTTACATGAGCATAACATCGTGCCTTCAACTCTCCACCAATGCTTCAAGTATATTGATTCCCAAGGAGTTGTGAAGACTGAGTTTGCTGATATCAATCCTTTCAAGGGTGTCGAAGCCTATTTTTCTGATTCAAGGCTTTATAAACAAGAGTATGTGAAAGAGATATCAGACATAGCTGAAGATCAATCATCTACTGAGGATCAGTCTATTAATGAAGATTCGCCAGAAGAGCAACCTTTGAAGATCATAGTCAAGGGACGAATCCAATCCCAACCTGTCGATGATCAACCTTTGATAATCAAGGTTAAAGGAAGAACTCAAGCTTCATCTGAGGAATCAGTAAATGTTCCTGCTAAGAGCCAAGTTCAACCTTTTATGATCAAGTTCAAAGGGCGTACTTCTTGTACGAATGATCCAGGACCGCCATTGATTGTCAATCTTAGCAAATCTACGCAGAAAACTGATAATGATCCATTAATGATTAATCCGAAGCGTAACAATCAGATTGTAAATGATGTAAATATTGATCATTCTGTACTTTTTGATATCAATGAAGATTTCCTTTTCGAGTATATGGCTGTCAAGTTTATTGAAAGAATAACTTTATCTTCTAATAATCAAAGTCATCAATATAAAGACGACATAGAACCAGAGGAAACATTATACATTGATCATAAGGAAAATTCCTTTTTTCCTCATGTCGATGTTGGACCTTATGCTCAAAAGTTCTTAACATCTTCTCCCTATCTTTTTTCTGTAGTTGCTCTATCACAAGCTTGTGTAACTTATAGACGTCATGAAGAATCTTATTTCGTGGTTCCGTCTGATAAGAAAAACAAGTGCCAAATCGTGTTTGGCCTGGCTAGAAATATCCCTGTTGCTCAAACAGATGATCTGAAAGATAAAGATAAAGGAAGAATTCGAATTGACAAATATAGTAAACAATCTATTAAGATCATCCAGAATATGGGGTATGATTTGAAGACTATGCTAGGTCTCAATCAAGGCAAAGGTAGACGACTACCATTATGTGGTGATTCGTTTTACCAGAAGACTCGTCATGGGTTGGGATATGATCCGTTCCATATGTTTAATGACGATATACAAGAAGAACTCTCTTCTAGCTCTTTGCAATCATCGGATTCAGAAGAAGTCCAATTCATCGAATCTGATATGTCTCGTTCCTCATATGATGAATCCGAACAAATATTTTCAGCTTACATGGTTCAAATTAATGGTGAATCTGAACCATTTGAGAATGATCCTTAGGCTCAACAAATGGACACACAATGGGAACTTCGTTTTGAACAGCGACAGCCGCCTACAGAATATGAGGTTGTCCAGATTGATGTTGAAGATGGAACTACGTCCAAACCAATATTCATCAGTAAAAACCTTTCGGAGGATGAAAAGGAAGAGTTGATAAAACTGATCAAAGAATATATTGATCTTTGTATGGAGTTATGAGGATATGCCGGGTCTAGATCCTAAAGTTTCTACGTCCAAAGACAAGACATTATGTGCAGGATAAACTATTCATGTCATCTCCAGAATAAATCCCATTCGGGTATTGATGAGAAAAACGAGCATTCTTAATTCCAGGTTAGCTACCTGGGCGATGTTGCTCACTCCTTATGACATGGTTTATGTACCTCAAAAATCAGTAAAGGGCCAAGCATTAGCTGATTTCTTAGCTGCTCACCCTATACCTGAAACATCAAAGTTATACGAGGACATTCCAGATGAAGTTGCAGATTGTAACATAACTTTAAAGAATGACATATGGCAATTATATTTTGATGGAGCATCACGGGTAGGACCTAAAGGCAATATTGTTTTGGGGTAGGAATCATCTTGGTTTCTCCCGACAAAATGGTCATATACCGTGCCTATTCTCTCAATCAGCCATGCTCCAACAATGTAGCAGAATATAATGCTCTATTGATTGGTCTCCAAGTAGCAAAACAATTGGATATTGAGTTCCTGGAAGCTTATGGAGATTCTCAATTGATCGTTAATCAAGTTAGAGGGACTTATGAAGTCAGAAATCCTGATCTCATCCCTTATCATTAAGTGGTAGTCGAATTGGTCCTTTCATTCAAAGGATTCTTTATTGAATTTGTACCACGTTCTCATAATGTGGAGGCTGATGCTCTTGCTAGCTTAGCTGCAGACTTGGCCGTTCCAATCCGAAGGCAAAATACAATTACTTTGTTGGACCGAGACTTGTTCTGTGTCAAGAATACTCTATATATTGAACAAAGTTATGCTACATAGTTAAATTACCAACAGAGGGATTGAAGAACTCCATTCATTGATTATGCGGTTCATGGGATTTTGCCTGAAGATCCAAAAGAAGCTGCATCAATTAAGAGACGATCATTTCGATTTTATTATGATTCATCTTTATATATGTTATATCGTCGCTCATATGATGGACTATTGCTGCGCTGTCTCTCAGAAAGTGAAGCCAAACAAATACTGCGAGAAGCTCATAATGGCGTTTGTGGTGCTCATCAACCAGGTCCTAAATTACAAGACCGTATTCGAAGAATGGAGTATTATTGGCCTTCTATGATAGCAGATGCTGTAGACTATGCCAGAAAGTGTAAAGCATGTCAGATTCATGCAGACTTTATTCATCAACCATCTGAATTTCTATATCCTACAGCAGCCTCTTGGCCTTTCGAAGCTTGGGGTATGGATGTCATTGGTCCTATTAACCCTCCTTCTGTTAAAGGACATCGGTTTATATTAGCTATAACCGATTACTTTTCTAAGTGGGCAGAAGCAGTTCCCCTTGCCGAAGTGAAAACATCTAATGTGATCAGTTTCATCAAACATTATGTCATTTATTGCTTCGGGATTCCTCGACGAATAATTCATGACAATGGTCCACAATTTGTCAGTCAGGCATTTTATCGGTTCTGTGATAAGAATCGAATTCAAATTTTGGCTTCTACGGCTTATAATCCAGCTGCTAATGGTTTAGTCGAAGCTTTCAATAAGACGATCATTAAACTTCTCAAAAAGTTTGTCTCTTCTAACAAACGTGATTGGAATGAGAAACTTGGAGAATGTTTATGGGCTTATCGAACAACAGTCCGGACTCCTACTGGTTTTACACCATTTTTATTGGTTTATGGATGTGAGGCTGTTCTTCCTTTAGAAATCCAGATTCCATCTCTACGAATAGCTATTGCTAATGAGCTAACTATAGAGAACAATGATCGCTTACGACTCAAAGAACTTGAAGGATTGGACGAGAAGCGTCTTCAAGCACAACAGCACATTGAGCTATATCAAGCCCGTATATCTCGAACTTTCAATCGTAAAGTTAAAGAGAGGGTATTCATGATTGGCGAGTTGGTATTAGCCGTTCGAAGACCGATGGTGATGACTCACAAAAGCAAAGGGAAATTCCAAGCAAAATGGGAGGGCCCTTATGTAATTGAGACCGTGTTTTCTAATGGCGCCTATCGGTTATCAAAGCCTAATGGAGATCTACTCATGATGCCAATCAATGGCAAATTTCTTAAGAAGTACTATGTATAAAAAAAGAATGAAAATAAAATTCCTTTTATTATTTTTGTTCTGAATAAAGGATTAAGGACAAGGACCACTGCCTTCCTTATTGAATACATAGTCAGCCAGTGCTTCGAAGGCATCGTTGCCTGAGTTCATAAAAAATCTGCAGGCAGCCATCCTCAGTGCCTCTTCTTTAGGAGTTTTCCCTGGCTCTACTAAGAAAGCAAGGATGTCTTGTGGTGGCTTGGGCGTAGAAGAGCTTTCGCCTACTTCGGTTGGGCCTGACACAATTGGCTCAACGAGGTGTGTCTTGATGACGTCCTCAACCTTTATGGAGACTTCATTCTTTTGCTGCATATCCTTGGAAGACATTTCCAATAGAGGAGTGGAAATAAGAATGAAACGTTACAAAAAGTTCTCGCCTATTTATAGGAGAGATCTATTAATGAACCGGTCTTTGAAATTGAAAATAACTTTCCATTTCCGAAAAGTCATGTCCGTTCATTATATCAGATTCATCCATTCAATTATGGAATTGAATTGACCTTTTTCTTTTCCCGAAAGATATGTTGGTTCATTCATTCTCTCATCGATATTTTATGACATCTGTCTTCTTAATCCCCAGCTACCAAAGTTTAGTTAAGCTGATTTCTTGGAGAGGGATTTTAAATCTTCTATTTTATCAATTGATTAAAAAGTGGGATTCGTTATTTAACATATTTTCATGACCTCTGAATAAATATTAAATCTACTTACTTTTCTTATCTATCATTTCCATTTTGACCTCTGCATAGATATTAATCTAATTTTCTTTTGAGTTCTTACATACTATCATGTCCATATTACCTCTGATAGTATTGTATACTCTAAAACAGAAAATAAGATTTCATTATCTATCATGTCCATATTACATCTGGATAGATACAGATCATTGAGCATAGAAGACTTATCATTTCCATTCTCATATCATCATAAAAGTCTATTACATTTCTTAGACTTTCTTACAAATCATAATAGAAATCTATTACATCTTGGATTTTTATTCTATACACACAACGATAACCTAATGGAGATCTATTACTTCTTTAGATCTTCTTCGTCGGATTCGTTGTTGGTGTCAATTCCTTGCTGTCTGAGCCTCTGTGGCGACCGGAACAGTAGGAATCAAACTCTGGTCTTCTCTCTCAGACGAGAGGAGAATCTCAGAGTACGGCAGCCCGAAGACGTGTTGCTGCCAATACAACTGGTGGAGAAGTGGCGGCCTTTCAGAGGAGATAGGAATGTATCCAGCATTGGGATACGATTCCTAGTTCTGCCGTGAAAGGAACTATACTACCCAATTTCTTGGGTTAGAGTTGACTCCACCATCCAACTCTCCGTGTATAAAGGCTCTTCCTACCAACAGAGGAAGACCCTTCTATCCCACGAAGAGTGCTGAGTTGTCTGATTTGCGCATCACAAGCGCATGAGCTCCCTGATGTTGATGTCAGAAGAATGCTCCTCATAGCGTCAAAGTCGCCAATACCGGTTCTGGAAAAGCTCTTCAGCCAAACTTCTGCAGAAAACAACAAAGAAAAATTGTTTTAAACAGAAGTATCATTAGACGCTAAACTAAAAATAGATGCTTACGCATCTTGTTTTATCTTCAACAAATTATAAGGATTTTACGCCTGAGGTTTTTACGCCAGTGTCTCAGGCGTACCATTATTCAACAAGGCTTTTACGCCACTTGTGCACCCTATTCAACAAAGCTTTTTACGCCCGTGCATCTTACCTATAAGATTATACATCTGACAGGGATTTACGCTCGTGAGCATCTGTTTTCAACAAAAATTTCAAAGACAGGCAATTGTTTACGATCAAACTTACCATTCAGGTCGAATGGTTCGGCTCTAAGAGTGGTTGAATCAACGTCTGGTGACCGGGCGTACAGAGGAACGCCATCGAAAAGCATCGCCATCGTCATTTGTTGGAGAATGACATATTACAAAAAGCTAACTTCGGAAGAATGAGAATAAGAATGTATAAAACATTCTTTAACTCAGCCATTTATAAGGATTGAAGAAACAGTTAGCGTGAGCCTATTTCGGGAAAGATCCTATTAAAAGGCATTCGTGACCACAAAACAGATGCCACGTGTCGTTTTGTTTCTATTGGGAATGAACAACCATAGATGCAGTCAAAGAAGGAGTAGAACAATTCCATATGCCAGCAGATAAGATCAACATTAAGATTTTATTTAAAAGGGGAGTTGGCCCCTACAGATAATTTGAAGAGTCGCAATACATGGACGACACTTGTACATAAAATATTATTTTTTCTCTCCTTCGTTGGGCTGACGAAGGGAGGCACCTAACTCACGTATATTACGAATCCCGGAGCGACGCATCAGATTAAGAAATGCTTCTGCATCTCCTGATCTCTCATACGCAGTTGAAGGACCGCCATCGATGCGACTAAAGACTGCTGGAGTCAGTCCAAAGTACTCTAAAAAGTTATGTGCTCGCTCAAAATCAATCCTGGAGCTCGGAGCCTCTTCGTTGTTAATCTCTTTCTTTGGCGCCATGACAATATGAGGATGAATGGCAAGAATGAAGAATTTATTCTTATTTATACAATCAAATCAACTCTTCATATTTCTTATGGGAAACTGCTCATTATTAATGTAAACTCGGGAAGATGAGGAAGCATTCGAAAGTTTCGAGAAAGAAATTCATTGTGACAGTTAAGTATTGACCGACACTATTTTTTGATTTTACGCCGACTGTTGGATATCCCCAATTTTATGCGGATGACTTTTGCGTATCCCGAATATTACGCTGACATGTTAAATCCTGACTTTTACGCTTCTGTTCAAAGTGTTTCAAATTTTGGAGATATTTAAAAACTTTGAAGGGGGTCTTGTAGGAGCGTAAAAAGTGCTTCATAGAATAAGTCAAAGAGACGGATCATTCCACTCAAGATGATCTATTTTTACGCCAAGGAGAGGCTAATCACTTTACGCCTAAAGCAGGCTGATCATTTTACGCCAGGGTCAAGCCAAGGATTTTACGCCTAGGACAGGCTAGCCACTTTTACACTGGACAAAGCTATCAAGTCTTGTATTTAATGCAAAGTCTGACATGAAGATATTAATGATGGCATATACCACAGAATTCAAAGGGATTTGTTTTACACAGAGACCAATGTTGTCGTTTAGTATGTGGACTGAGCTATATTTACGCTCATAGTATGGCTTCTTTTACGCATGGAGACTATACGAGTTTTTACGCTCAAAAGTCGACATGTGCATAAAGTTTATTTGGGCTACTTTACGCTCAAGGTTATTAATAACCACTTTACGCGGGAAGTCCATGTCAGGGCTATTTTACGCCTAGTCTACTGCTTTACGCTCAGAGTACATTGGGGCTATTTTTACGCCCTATTCTTTCTGGCCAATTTGGAACGTGGTTTGCCTACATGGCTTTCATGCCACACATCCCGAAGAACGTGTGTACGTGCATCCTATTCTTAATGAAATGATGGGACACGTGTCAACGTATACAGAGGATGACTTTGGTCGTGGGTGACAGTTGTTAGCGTAAAGACGGAATTTTTGCTGAGTTTTTACGTGCAAGAGCCCAAGTCTATAAATAGACTTATTTTTCTCAGACAGACACAGAGAGAAGAGGAGAGAAAACAGAGAGATTAGAACTCAGAGACTTTGATTCTCCAGAGCATTCTTCTTCAACCTTTCTTTCAGAACAGAGCGAAGCAAAGCAGAAAAGCATTCGGCCTCGCCATCAGTGCCCAAGTGCGTTGATACCTTTCTGGTGACTTAGTTCTTCCAATTGTTCATCTTCAATCAGTAATCTTCATCATCATCGTATGGTCCAAGGAACAAAGTGATCATTTACAGATCAGACTTCCATAGCAATACTTTCCCAGAATCAAATTTATACTTCTTATACTTTTTTTCGTTTTATTTTCAAAAGCCAATTTTTCTGGCATTTTGTTAAGTAAAACAAAATGACGACTCTGCTGGGGACGACCTTCTCCTCTAACGAGGAGGCAATTGCTCAATACGATGATGTGTCGATTGGATCGACAAAGAAGACTCTGGTTGTACACTTCGACCAGACTGCTTATGAAGAGATGATCCAAACTGGGGGTGGTTCTTGCTGCTCCAATGTTCAAAAATCTCGCAAAGCACGAAAAGTTTGGATTCCTAAATCCAAAGTAGCTTCTGATCTCTCTGTTGTTTCTGATGGAAAGGGATTTCTTCCTACTCCTGTCGTAGGGGCTCCCGTTAGTAACGAGGCAGTCCTTACTTCGACGTTGCATCCTAAGTGTGACAATTTATCTCCCGTCTGTGACGATGTAGATAATCAGGTTCCACGCTCACTGCGTAAGAACCAAGTTTTACGCCCAGTGGGTAAAAACCAAGTTTTACGCTCGATGCATAAGCATAAGTCTCCCATTTGTAATACGGCAGACTCTAATGTTAATGCTTCTGAGTGTAGGAAAAAGTCTCCCGTCAGTGACGTGGTAGACACACATAAGTTACGCTCTTCGCGTAAAAGAAAATCTCCCGTCTGTGACGTGGTAGATAATCAATTTTTATGCTCTACGCGTAAAGGTAAGTCTCCTGTCTGTGACAGTGTGGATAAAATTTGCAACGATGTTTATACATCTAATATGAATGTACCTAAGCGCGTACAACGTAAAAATATTGATGGTAAAGCTTCAGTTCTACACCAACAACCTTCTTATACTACTCTACGCAAAGTACCAAACCTACAAATTACACGCAATGAAAATGAGTCCTTCGTGCTCAAAAATCTCAAGATTTACGCACACAACTCCAAACGCGTAAAAATGTACAGTTTGGTTCTGCGAATGCAGCCAGTAATCTTCTTTATACACAAGGGACTAAACGTTCTTCTACCCCAAATGTAATAAAGAAGACTACTCCCTCTACTCCTTCTGATTTACGTGAATTGCTAATGCAAAAGCGTAAGAACAGACAATCTCCAGTGACATTCCCCCAAGAAAAATATCATTGTGAGTATCACCAGGTTGTAATCAACTGCTGTTGTTCAGCTTCAAAACGGTCAGTTTTTGATCGATTGAGTTTTAATATGCCTCAACAACAAGATGAAGATCAGGAACATGAGCCGTCATATGTGTCAGTCAACATGGCATCACATACTAACAGAGGACGACGCCCAAGACGAAATATGTCCCAAACTCCAAGTCAACAACAGTTCAACAGACTTCTTGATTCCTTTGAGGGAGTATATCAGAACACTCAATCAAGAAGACAGAGACAATTGCAGACTTCTGATTCAGAAGCTGGGGGTACTCAATCTTTTGAGTCTGAAACTGATAGTGTCGATTCATACTTCTATACTAATCCTTCTATATCTTCAAGAGAGGTTGAATCCTACGCTATTAGAGATGAACCAGAGACGTCATCTTCTAATACAGAACAACGTCTCACTGCCGTTGAGCAATCACTGAAAGACATGCTTAACATGGTGCAAAACATGCATCAGATAATATTGAATCAGCAAACTGCTCAGCCGACAGTAATAACACCGGTACCAGTAGCAGCACCAACTCAAGATAGTCAAGGGGCTGATATACCTTTGAATATTCAAGAGCCTGTTGTTAATCAAAATTCTGCATCTCCAGATCCTATTATGCCAGAAGATGTACCATCTCCGATGGGGATCATGGTACATCCAACAACCATTCAATCAAATGTGCTTTCGCAAACCAGTGAAGCCATTCAAGCAGTGCGTGAGCTCAAAGCACAGTTTGAAGTTTTGAAGCACAAAGATCAGCTCCAGAGGTTAGGGATTAAGCAACCTTATCCTCCTCATTGGAATGATGTACCCTTTCCACCAAAATTCAAGCCACAATCTATGGTATTGTTTGATGGAAGGGCTTCTCCTAGTCAGTATATCAATTATTTTGATATTATGACTGTACATCAGCAGAAAAATGATGCTCTTCTCACTCGAGTGTTCATTGGATGCTTGACGGGTTCAGCTTACGATTGGTATCGTAGTTTACCCGATAATTGCATTTCGTCTTTTGATGAATTTAAAGAAATATTTCTCTCCCGCTTCTATGAAGGAGGAATGGACATGAACATGTCCTCCTTAATAGAAATCAAACAAAAGGAGAAGGAAGATACTCGGACGTTCATTGAACGTTTCCGACAGGCTACTCTAAAGATGCCTCCTGGTATGCCAGATTCAGTGCTAATTGATACATGTAAGATGAATCTGCGACCATCTATTGCTGTTTTTACGGGTTCCTAATTCACAGATTGGGCTTCGTTTATCATAGCAGCAGTTTCTGCCGAGACCAATGGTAGGTTAGCTCGTGAACATGGAATGATTTTCGCCTCAGAAGATAGAGGAAAGAAAAGTAATCCTGGCAATAATTCTGGTAATCATAATGTGAAAGGAAAAGATACCCTCATGGTCAATCTTTCCAAGAATAAAACGACGCCGAATAATCAGAAATCTTCCAGGCCAAAGGAAGAATACTCTTTTGACGAAAGTGATATCCCAGGGATATTTTAATGTTTGGTGAAGAGTGGCAAACTCCAGATTTCGGAGCCAAAGAGGCCTAATGAGGTGAATCCTACTGACAATCCCAAATATTGTATCTATCATAGATACATTAATCATCCTACCAGTGCTTGCTATGTCTTGAAGAAGAAAATCCAAGAGCTGATAAATGGCGGTGCTATCGCTTTAACAAATGATGACCATACGGTTACAATCAATATGGTTTCTCTTCAATTTGGAGATTTTTCTCCACAGCAAGTCCCAGATGGAATTATCCCAATCCCGAAGGCGACGATGAAAATTGTGAATATCCTGCCTCCTAGAAAAGAAAATGAAGGATTGCTGCCTCTCACCTTAAAGAATGGTAAAATTATGTGGGTACATCCTGACTTAGTACCTGAATTGGAAAATGAAGGTAAAACTTCTAAATCCAAGAAAGGTAAGAAAGTCAAAACCTGCAACATGATTTCTTATGTTATCTCAGATCCTGATGATTTGGATCATCTATGGGATGGCCTTCCTTTGGAAAATAGACTGAGAGGATTGAACATATGTCCCCCAAGTCTAGCTCCTCCTACTAAGCTCAAGCTTACTCATCAGCAGTGGCTAGCTATGAATAGTATTCCCTTATACAGGGCACAACAAGTCTTCGCTGCTTATGAAAAAGCTCCGACAGGGATTTTTCCTCGTATCCCAAATCCTTCTCCGGTGGTTACAAAAGGTCCTGCTTATTCTTCTTCTGTTGAACCATCTATTAAAAGTCCACTGCCTACTCACTTGTATAGTCAGCAATCTGTCCTTCTCATGAAGAAGATGGGTTATAACTTTCAAAAGGGAGAAGGTTTGAATTATGATAAAGGAATACGACTTCCTTTATAGATTCAAAATCAAAACTCCACTGTTGGGTTGGGTTCTGAAGTTCCTCATAATAATCTTTACAAGAAGAAGGCTAAGGGAGGGAAGACTAAATCCTGTAATATAGTACTTCCTTCTCCTGAGTCCGAAGAAGAAACTTTTGCTGGTACAAGATCTGGGAAAGAGTACCACAAAGATTATAAGAGATCCTCCAAAGAAGCAGAAGACGTAGTGGAAACACTACCAGCTCAACCTTCTCTTGTTCCTGCTAAACCATCTGTGGTTGAAAAGGGGAAACAGAAAGCAGTAATCTTTGACGTCCCATTGAAGTCTGTTTCCAGTCAGTGGGTGGTGATAAAACCCTACAAATTTAATATTCTAGCTCAGTTAGCCAATACTCCGGCTAGACTATCTATATTTGAGCTGCTTCGCCTTTCTAGAGAAAGCAGAGAGACTTTGAGTGAAGCTTTACTTCAAGCAGATTCATGCTTGGCTCAACTCAAGAGTCCTGATAATACTCCAGTGTCATGTCCGCAATGTCATAGTGTGATGGAAGCAATTCCCAATATCACCTTTACACAAGAAGATATGTTGTTGAAGCATAACAAACATGACAGGCCTCTGTGCTACACTGGGTATATTGGATCCACTGAAATTGACAGGATTTACATTGATCCTGGGTCCTCAATTAGCATAATTCTTCAGAGTATGCTAAGACCCCTGAGAATTCCTACTAGTGATCTTATACTAGTACTACGATAGTTGGTTTTAACTCTGGCAAGAGTAAACCACTGGGGAAGATTCGTCTGCAGATTCAGATTGGTGATCTTCGAACTATGGTAACTTTCTATGTTATCAACTCTGACGTATCCTATAATATCCTTCTGGGGAGACCATGGTTACATGAGCATAACATCGTGCCTTCAACTCTCCACCAATGCTTCAAGTATGTTGATTCCCAAGGAGTTGTGAAGACTGAGTTTGCTGATATCAATCCTTTCAAGGGTGTCGAAGCCTATTTTTCTGATTCAAGGCTTTATAAAAAAGAGCATGTGAAAGAGATATCAGACATAGCTGAAGATCAATCATCTACTGAGGATCAGTCTATTAATGAAGATCCGCCAGAAGAGCAACCTTTGAAGATCATAGTCAAGGGACGAATCCAATCCCAACATGTCGATGATCAACCTTTGATAATCAAGGTTAAAGGAAGAACTCAAGCTTCATCGGAGGAATCAGTAAATGTTCCTGCTAAGAGCCAAGTTCAACCTTTTATGATCAAGGTCAAAGGGCGTACTTCTTGTACGAATGATCCAGGACCGCCATTGATTGTCAATCTTAGCAAATCTACGCAGAAAATGGATAATGATCCATTAATGATTAATCCGAAGCGTAGTAATCAGATTGTAAATGATGTAAATATTGATCATTATGTACTTTTTGATATCAATGAAGATTTCCTTTCCGAGTATATGGCTGTCAAGTTTATTGAAAGAATGACTTTATCTTCTGATATTCAAAGTCATCAATATAAAGACGACATAGAACCAGAGGAAACATTATACATTGTTCATAAGGAAAATTCCTTTCCTCCTTATGTCGATGTTGGACCTTATGCTCAAAAGTTCTTAACATCTTCTCCCTATCTTCTTCCTGTAGTTGCTCTATCACAAGCTTGTGTAACTTATAGACATCACGAAGAATCTTATTTCGTGGTTCCGTCTGATACCATCTGATAAGAAAAACAAGTGCCAAATCGTGTTTGGCCTGGCTAGAAATATCCCTGTTGCTCAAACAGATGATCTGAAAGATAAAGATAAAGGAAGAATTCGAATTGACAAATATAGTAAACAATCTATTAAGATCATCCAGAATATGGGATATGATTTGAAGACTATGCTAGGTCTCAATCAAGGCAAAGGTAGACGACTACAATTATGTGGTGATTCGTTTTACCAGAAGACTCGTCATGGGTTGGGATATGATCCGTCCCATATATTTAATGACGATATACAAGAAGAACTCTCTTCTAGCTCTTCGCAATCATCGGATTCAGAAGAAATCCAATTCATCGAATCTGATATGTCTCGTTCCTCATATGATGAATCCGAGCAAATATTTTCAGCTTACATGGTTCAAATTGATGGTGAATCTGAACCATTTGAGAATGATCCTTGGGCTCAACAAATGGACACTCAATGGGAACTTCGTTTTGAACAACGACAGCCACCTACAGAAGATGAGGTTGTCCAGATTGATGTTGGAGATGGAACTACGTCCAAACCAATATTCATCAGTAAAAACCTTTCGGAGGATGAAAAGGAAGAGTTGATAAAACTGATCAAAGAATATATTGATCTTTGTATGGAGTTATGAGGATATGCCGGGTCTAGATCCTAAAGTTGCTACTCATAAGCTCAATATTTTGCCTAATGTCAAGCCTGTAAAGCAACAGCAACGGTGCTTTAGACCAGATATGATGGATGCAATTGAAACAGAAGTCAAAAAGTTGATTACATGTGGCTTTGTTCGTGAAGAACAACACCCGGATTGGGTTGCTAATATTGTTCATGTTATAAAGAAGAACGGAAAAGTCCGAGTTTGCATAGATTATCGAAATCTTAATGCGGCTTATCCAAAGGACGAATTCCCACTTTCCATTACTGATGTCATGATAGACAATACATGCGGTTTTGAACGCATGTCTTTCATGGACGGATTCTCAGGATACAATCAGATCAAGATGCATCCAGAAGATGAGAAGCATACTTCTTTTCGAACACCCCTTGGGGTTTACTGCTATACGGTTATGCCATTTGGTCTTAAAAATGCCGGTGCCACGTATCAACGGGCTATGAGCAACATCTTTCAAGAACATCTTCGGAAGACAGTTGAATGTTACGTAGATGACATTGCTGTTAAAAGTCGATCAAAAGATGATCACATTCAAGACTTGAAGATAGTATTTGAATTGATGCGTTAACATCAATTGAAAATGAACCCTACTAAGTCTTTCTTAGGGGTTTCTAGTGGCAAGTTTTTAGGATTTGTCATTACTTCTCAGGGTATCCATGTTGATCCTGATAAAGTTAAAGCAATCCTTGAAATGCGTCCTCCTCGTAATCTGAAAGAACTCCGTGGCTTTCAGGGTCGTATTGCTTATATCAGGAGATTTATATCTAATCTCTCTGGGAGATGTCAACCTTTCTCCCGTCTATTAAAGAAAGGTGTATCTTTTGTCTGGGATGAAGCGTGTCAGAAAGCCTTCAAGGACATTAAGCAATACCATACAAATCCACCTGTTCTGGTACCTCCAGTGGTAGGGAGACCATTTTTGCTATATATTCGAGCCTTGGATCATTCACTTGGTGCTCTTCTCGCACAGAAAAGTGATATGGGTCAAGAACAAGCAATTTATTATCTTAGCAGAATGATGGTTGGAGCTGAACACAGGTATACTCCTATAGAAAAGGAATGTCTGGCTTTGGTTTTTGCCGTCCAAAAGACAAGACATTATGTGTCAGGATAAACTATTCATGTCATCTCCAGAATAAATCCCATTCGGGTATTGATGAGAAAAACGAGCATTCTTAATTCCAGGTTAGCTACCTGGGCGATGTTGCTCACTCCTTATGACATGGTTTATGTACCCTCAAAAATCAGTAACGGGCCAAGCATTAGCTGATTTCTTAGCTGCTCACCCTATACCTCAAACATCAAAGTTATACGAGGACATTCCAGATGAAGTTGCAGATTGTAACATAACTTTAAAGAATGACATATGGCAATTATATTTTGATGGAGCATCACGGGTAGGACCTAAAGGCAATATTGTTTCTGGGGTAGGAATTGTCTTGGTTTCTTCCGACAAAATGGTCATATACCGTGCCTATTCTCTCAATCAGCCATGCTCCAACAATGTAGCAGAATATAATGCTCTATTGATTGGTCTCCAAGTAGCAAAACAATTGGATATTGAGTTCCTAGAAGCTTATGGAGATTCTCAATTGATCGTTAATCAAGTTAGAGGGACTTATGAAGTCAGAAATCCTGATCTTATCCCTTATCATCAAGTGGTAGTCGAATTGGTCCTTTCATTCAAAGGATTCTTCATTGAATTTGTACCACATTCTTATAATGTGGAGGCTGATGCTCTTGCTAGCTTAGCTGCAGACTTGGCTGTTCCAATCCGAAGGCAAAATACAATTACTTTGTTGGTCCGAGACTTGTTCTGTGTCAAGAATAATCTTTATATTGAACAAAGTTATGCTACAGAGTTAAATTCCCAACAGAGGGATTGAAGAACTCCATTCATTGATTATGCGGTTCATGGGATTTTGCCTGAAGATCCAAAAGAAGCTGTATCAATTAAGAGACGATCATTTCGATTTTATTATGATTCATCTTTACATATGTTATATCGTCGCTCATATGATGGACTATTGCTGCGCTGTCTCTCAGAAAGTGAAGCCAAACAAACACTGCGAGAAGCTCATGATGGCGTTTGTGGTGCTCATCAACCAGGTCCTAAATTACAAGACCGCATTCGAAGAATGGAGTATTATTGGCCTTCTATGATAGCAGATGCTGTAGACTATGCCAGAAAGTGTAAAGCATGTCAGATTCATGCTGACTTTATTCATCAACCATCTGAATTTCTACATCCTACAGCAGCCTCTTGGCCTTTCGAAGCTTGGGGTATGGATGTCATTAGTCCTATTAACCCTCCTTCTGTTAAAGGACATCGGTTTATATTAGCTATAACCGATTGCTTTTCTAAGTGGACAGAAGCATTTCTCCTTGCCGAAGTGAAAACATCTAATGTGATCAGTTTCATCAAACATCATGTCATTTATCGCTTCGGGATTCCTCGACGAATAATTCATGATAATGGTCCATAATTTGCCAGTCAGGCATTTTATCGGTTCTGTGATAAGAATCGAATTCAAAATTTGGCTTCTACGGCTTATCATCCAGCTGCTAATGGTTTAGCCGAAGCTTTCAATAAGACGATCATTAAACATTCTCAAAAAGTTTGTCTCTTCTAACAAACGTGATTGGAATAAAAACTTGGAGAATGTTTATGGGCTTATCGAACAACAGTCCGGACTCCTACTGGTTCTATACCATTTTTATTGGTTTATGGATATGAGGCTGTTCTTTCCTTGGAAATCCAGATTCCATCTCTACGAATAGCTATTGCTAATAAGCTAACTATAGAGAACAATGATCGCTTACGACTCCAAGAACTTGAAGGATTGGACGAGAAGCGTCTTCAAGCACAACAGCACATTGAGCTATATCAAGCCCGTATATCTCGAATTTTCAATCGTAAAGTTAAAGAGAGGGTATTCAAGATTGGCGAGTTGGTATAGCCGTTCGAAGACCGATGGTGATGACTCACAAAAGCAAAGGGAAATTCCAAGCAAAATGGGAGGGCCCTTATGTAATTGAGACCGTGTTTTCTAATGGCGCCTATCGGTTATCAAAGCCTAATGGAGATCTACTCATGATGCCAATCAATGGCAAATTTCTTAAGAAGTACTATGTATAAAAAAAGAATGAAAATAAAATTCCTTTATTATTTTTGTTCTGAATAAAGGATTAAGGACAAGGACCACTGCCTTCCTTATTGAATACATAGTCAGCCAGTGCTTCGAAGGCATCGTTGCCTAAGTTCATAAAAAATCTGCAGGCAGCCATCCTCAGTGCCTCTTCTTCAGGAGTTTTCCCTGGCTCTACTAAGAAAGCAAGGATGTCTTGTGGTAGCTTGGGCGTAGAAGAGCTTTCGCCTACTTCGGTTGGGCCTGACACAATTGGCTCAACGAGGTGTGTCTCGATGACGTCCTCAACCTTTATGGAAACTTCATTCTTTTGCTGCATATCCTTGGAAGACATTTCCAATAGAGGAGTGGAAATAAGAATGAAACGTTACAAAAAGTTCACGTCTATTTATAGGAGAGATCTATTAATGAACCGGTCTTTGAAATTGAAAATAACTTTCCATTTCCGAAAAGTCCTGTCCGTTCATTATATCAGATTCATCCATTTAATTATAGAATTGAATTGACCTTTTTCTTTTCCCGAAAGATATGTTGGTTCATTCATTCTCTCATCGATATTTTATGACATCTGTCTTCTTAATCCCCAGCTACCAAAGTTTGGTTAAGCTGATTTCTTGGAGAGGGATTTTAAATCTTCTATTTTATCAATTGATTAAAAAGTGGGATTCGTTATTTATCATGTTTTCATGACCTCTAAATAAATATTAAATCTGCTTACTTTTCTTATCTATCATTTCCATTTTGACCTCTGCATAGATATTAATCTAATTTTCTTTTGAGTTCTTACATACTATCATGTCCATATTACCTCTGATAGTATTGTATACTCTAAAACAGAAAACAAGATTTTATTATCTATCATGTCCATATTACATCTGGATAGATACAGATCATTGAGCATAGAAGACTTATCATTTCCATTCTCATATCATCATAAAAGTCTATTACATTTCTTAGACTTTCTTACAAATCATAATGGAAATCTATTACATCTTGGATTTTCATTCTATACACACAACGATAACCTAATGGAGATCTATTACTTCTTTGGATCTTCTTCGTCGGATTCGTTGTTGGTGTCAATTCCTTGCTGTCTGAGCCTCTGTGGCGACCAGAACAGTAGAAATCAAACTCTGGTCTTCTCTCTCAGACGAGAGGAGAATCTCAGAGTACGGCAGCCCGAAGACGTGTTGCTACTAATACAACTGGTGGAGAAGTGGCGGCCTTTCAGAGGAGATAGGAATGTATCCAGCATTGGGATACGATTCCTAGTTCTGCCGTGAAAGGAACTCTACTATCCAATTTCTTGTGTTAGAGTTGACTCCACCATCCAACTCTCCGTGTATAAAGGCTCTTCCTACCAACAGAGGAAGACCCTTCTATCCTACGAAGAGTGCTGAGTTGTCTGATTTGCGTGTCACAAGCGCATGAGCTCCCTGATGTTGATGTCAGAAGAATGCTCCTCATAGCGTCAAAGTCGCCAATACCGGTTCTGGAAAAGCTCTTCAGCCAAACTTCTTCAGAAAACAACAAAGAAAAATTGTTTTAAACAGAAGTATCATTAGACGCTAAACTAAAAACAGATGCTTACGCATCTTGTTTTATCTTCAACAGATTATAAGGATTTTACGCCTGAGGTTTTTACGCCAGTGTCTCAGGCGTACCATTATTCAACAAGGCTTTTACGCCACTTGTGCACCCTATTCAACAAGGCATTTTACGCCCGTGCATCTTACCTATAAGATTATACACCTGACAGGGATTTACGCTCGTGAGCATCTGTTTTCAACAAAAAGTTCAAAGACAGACAATTGTTTACGATCAAACTTACCATTCAGGTCGAATGGTTCGGCTCTAAGAGTGGTTGAATCAACGTCTGGTGACCGGGCGTACAGAGGAACGCCATCGAAAAGCATCGCCATCGTCATTTGTTGGAGAATGACATATTACAAAAAGCTAACTTCGGAAGAATGAGAATGAGAATGTATAAAACATTCTTTAACTCAGCCATTTATAAGGATTGAAGAAATAGTTAGCATGAGCCTATTTCGGGAAAGATCCTATTAAAAGGCATTCGTGACCACAAAACAGATGCCACGTGTCATTTTGTTTCTATTGGGAATGAACAACCATAGATGCAGTCAAAGAAGGAGTAGAACAATTCCATATGCCAGCAGATAAGATCAACATTAAGATTTTATTTAAAAGGGGAGTTGGCCCCTACAGATAATTTGAAGAGTCGCAATACATGGACGACACTTGTACATAAAATATTATTTTTTCTCTCCTTCGTTGGACTGACGAAGGGAGGCACCTAACTCACGCATATTACGAATCCCGGAGCGACGCATCAGATTAAGAAATTCTTCTGCATCTCCTGATCTCTCATACGCAGTTGAAGGACCGCCATCGATGCGACTAAAGACTGCTGGAGTCAGTCTAAAGCACTCTAAAAAGTTGCGTGCTCGCTCAAAATCAATCCTGGAGCTCGGAGCCTCTTTGTTGTTAATCTCTTTCTTTGGCGCCATGACAATATGAGGGTGAATGGCAAGAATGAAGAATTTATTCTTATTTATACAATCAAATCAACTCTTCATATTCCTTATGGGAAACTGCTCATTATTAATGCAAATTCGGGAAGATGAGGAAGCATTCGAAAGTTTCGAGAAAGAAATTCGTTGTGACAGTTAAGTATTGACCGACACTATTTCTTGATTTTACGCCGACTATTGGATATCCCCAATTTTACGCAGATGACTGTTGCGTATCCCGAATATTACGCTGACTGGTTAAATCCTGACTTTTACGCTTCTGTTCAAAGTGTTTCAAATTTTGGAGATATTTGAAAACTTTGAAGGGGGTCTTGTAGGAGCGTAAAAGTGCTTCATAGAATAAGTCAAAGAGACGGATCATTCCACTCAAGATGATCTATTTTTACGCCAAGGAGAGGCTAATCACTTTACGCCTAAAGCAGGCTGATCATTTTACGCCAGGGTCAAGCCAAGGGTTTTACGCCTAGGACAGGCTAGCCACTTTTATACTGGACAAAGCTGTCAAGTCTTGCATTTAATGCAAAGTCTGACATGAAAATATTAATTATGGCATATACCACAGAATTCAAAGGAATTTGTTTTACACAGAGACCAATGTTGTCGTTTAGTATGTGGACTGAGCTATTTTTACGCTCATAGTATGGCTTCTTTTACGCATGGAGACTATACGAGTTTTTACGCTCAAAAGTCGACATGTGCATAAAGTTTATTTAGGCTACTTTACGCTCAAGGTTATTTAATAACCACTTTACGCGGAAAGTCCATGTCAGGGCTATTTTACGCCTAATCTACTGCTTTACGCTCAGAGTATATTGGGGCTATTTTTACGCCCTATTCTTTCTGACCAATTTGGAATGTGGTTTGCCTACATGGCTTTCATGCCACACATCCCAAAGAACGTGTGTACGTGCATCCTATTCTTAATGAAATGATGGGACACGTGTCAACGTATACAGAGGATGACTTTGGTCGTGGGTGGCAGTTGTTAGCGTAAAGACGGAACTTTTGTTGAGTTTTTACGTGCAAGAGCCCAAGTCTATAAATAGACTTATTTTTCTCAGACAGACACAGAGAGAAGGGGAGAGAAAACAGAGAGATTAGAACTCAGAGACTTTGATTCTCCAGAGCATTCTTCTTCAATCTTTCTTTCAGAACAGAGTGAAGCAAAGCAGGAAAGCATTCGGCCTCGCCATCAGTGCCCAAGTGCGTCGATACCTTTCTGGTGACTTAGTTCTTCCAATTGTTCATCTTCAATCAATAATCTTCATCATCATCGTATGGTCCAAGGAACAAAGTGATCATTTACAGATCATACTTCCATAGCAATACTTTCCCAGAATCAAATTTGTACTTCTTGTACTTTTTCTCGTTTTATTTTCAAAAGCCAATTTTCTTGGCATTTTGTTAAGTGAAACAAAATGGAGACTCTGTTGGGGACGACCTTCTCCTCTGACGAGGAGGCAATTGCTCAATACGATGATGTGTCGATTGGATCGACAAAGAAGACTCTGGTTATACACTTCGACCAGACTGCTTATGAAGAGATGCTCCAAACTGGGGGTGGTTCTTGCTGCTCCAATGTTCAAAAATCTCGCAAAGCACGAAAAGTTTGGATTCCTAAATCCAAAGTAGCTTCTGATCTCTCTGTTGTTTCTGATGGAAAGGAAATTCTTCCTACTCCTGTCGTAGGGGCTCCCATTAGTAACGAGGCAGTCCTTACTTCGATGTTGCACCCTAAGTGTGACAATTTATCTCCCGTCTGTGACGATGCAGATAATCAGGTTCCACGCTCACTGCGTAAGAACCAAGTTTTACGCCCAGTGGGTAAAAACCAAGTTTTACGCTCGATCCATAAGCATAAGTCTCCCATTTGTAATGCGGCAGACTCTAATGTTAATGCTTCTGAGTGTAGGAAAAAGTCTTCCGTCCGTGACGTGGTAGACACACATAAGTTACGCTCTTCGCGTAAAAGAAAATCTCCCGTCTGTGACGTGGTAGATAATCAATTTTTATGCTCTACACGTAAAGGTAAGTCTTCTGTCTGTGACAGTGTGGATAAAATTCGCAACGATGTTTATACATCTAATGTGAATGTACCTAAGCGCGTACAACGTAAAAATGTTGTTGGTAAAGCTTCAGTTCTACACCAACAACCTTCTTATACTGCTCTACGCAAAGTACCAAACCTATAAATTACACGCAATGAAAATGAATCCTTCGTGCTCAAAAATCTCAAGATTTACGCACACAACTCCAAACGCGTAAAAATGTACAGTTTGGTTCTGCGAATGCAGCCAGTAATCTTCTTTATACACAAGGGACTAAACGTTCTTCTACCCCAAATGTAATAAAGAAGACTACTCCCTCTACTCCTTCTGATTTATGTGAATTGCTAATGCAAAAGCGTAAGAACAGACAATCTCCAGTGACATTCCCCCAAGAAAAATATTATTGTGATTATCACCAGGTTGTAATCAACTGTTGTTGTTCAACTTCAAAATGGTCAGTTTTTGATCGATTGAGATTTAATATGCCTCAACAACAAGATGAAGATCAGGAACATGAGCCGTCATATGTGTCAGTCAACATGGCATCTCATACTAACAGAGGACGACGCCTAAGACGGAATATGTCCCAAACTCTAGGTCAACAACAGTTCAACAGACTTCTTGATTCCTTTGAGGGAGTATATCAGAACACTCGATCAAGAAGACAAAGACAATTGCTGACTTCTGATTCAGAAGCTGGGGGTACTCAATCTTTTGAGTCTGAAACTGATAGTGTCGATTCATACTTCTATACTAATCCTTCTATATCTTCAAGAGAGGTTGAATCCTACGCTATTGGAGATGAACCAAAGACGTCATCTGCTAATACAGAACAACGTCATACTGCCGTTGAGCAATCACTGAAAGACATGCTTAACATGGTGCAAAACATGCATAAGATAATATTGAATCAGCAAACTGCTCAGCCGACAGTAATAACACCGGTACCAGTAGCAGCATCAACTCAAGATAGTCAAGGGGCTGATATACCTTTGAATATTCAAGAGCCTGCTGTTAATCAAAATTCTGCATCTCTAGATCCTATTATGCCAGAAGATGTACCATCTCCGGTGGGGATCATGGTACATCCAACAACCATTCAATCAAATATGCTTCCGCAAACCAGTGAAGCCATTCAAGCAGTGCGTGAGCTCAAAGCACAGTTTGAAGTTTTGAAGCACAAGGATCAGCTCCAGAGGTTAGGGATTAAGCAACCTTATCCTCCTTATTGGAATGATGTACCCTTTCTACCAAAATTCAAGCCACAATCTATGGTATTGTTTGATGGAAGGGCTTCTCCTAGTCAGTATATCAATTATTTTAATATTATGACTGTACATCTGCAGAAAAATGATGCTCTTCTCACTCGAGTGTTCATTGGATGCTTGACGGGTTCAGCTTACGATTGGTATCGTAGTTTACCTGATAATTGCATTTCGTCTTTTGATGAATTTAAAGCAATGTTTCTCTCCCGCTTCTATGAAGAAGGAATAGACATGAACATGTCCTCCTTAATAGAAATCAAACAAAAGGAGAAGGAAGATACTCGGATGTTCATTGAACGTTTTCGACAGGCTACTCTAAAGATGCCTCCTGGTATGCCAGATTCAGTGCTAATTGATACATGCAAGATGAATCTGCGACCATCTATTACTATTTTCACGGGTTCCCAATTCACAGATTGGGCTTCGTTTATCATAGCAGCAGTTTCTGTCGAGACCAATGGTAGGTTGGCTCGTGAACATGGGATGATTTTCGCCTCAGAAGATAGAGGAAAGAAAGTAATCCTGGTAATAATTCTGGTAATCGTAATGTGAAAGGAAAAGATACCCTCATGGTCAATCTTTCCAAGAATAAAACGACGACGAATAATCAGGAATCTTCCAGGCCAAAAGAAGAATACTCTTTTGACGAAAGTGATATCCCAGGGATATTCCAATGTTTGGTAAAGAGTGGCAAACTCCAGATTCCGGAGCCAAAGAGGCCTAATGAGGTGAATCTGACTGACAATCCCAAATATTGTATCTATCATAGATACATTAATCATCCTACCAGTGCTTGCTATGCCTTGAAGAAGAAAATCCAAGAGCTGATAAATGGCGGTGCTATCGCTTTAAAAAATGTTGACCATACGGTTACAACCAATATGGTTTCTTTTTAATTTGGAGATTTTGCTCCACAGCAAGTCCCAGATGGAATTATCCCAATCCCGAAGGCGACGATAAAAATTGTGAATATCCTGCCTCCTAGAGAAGAAAATGAAGGATTGCTGCCTCTCACCTTAAAGAATGGTGAAATTATGTGGGTACATCCTGACTTAGTACCTGAATTGGAAAATGAAGGTAAAACTTCTAAATCCAAGAAAGGTAAAAAAGTTAAAACCTGCAACATGATTTCTCATGTTATCTCAGATCCTGATGATTTGGATCATCTATGGGATGGCCTTCCTTTGGAAAATAGACTGAGAGGATTGAACATATGTCCCCCAAGTCTAGTTCCTCCTAATAAGCTCAAGCTTACTCATCAGCAGTGGCTAGCCATGAATAGTATTCCCTTATACAGGGCACAACATGTCTTCGCTGCTTATGAAAAAGCTCCGACAGAGAATTTTCCTCGTATCCCAAATCCTTCTTCGGTGGTTACAGAAGGTCCTGCTTCTTCCTCTTCTGTTGAACCATCTATTAAAAGTCCACTGCCTACTCACTTGTATAGTCAGCAATCTGTCCTTCTCATGAAGAAGATGGATTATGACTTTCAAAAGGGAGAAGGTTTGAATTATGATAAAGGAATACGACTTCCTTTACAGATTCAAAATCAAAACTCCATTGTTGGGTTGGGTTCTGAAGTTCCTCATAATAATCCTTACAAGAAGAAGGCTAAGGGAGGGAAGACTAGATCCTGTAATATGGTACTTCCTTCTCCTGAGTCCGAAGAAGAAACTTTTGCTGGTACAAGATCTGGAAAAGAGTACCACAAAGATTATGAGGGATCCTCCAAAGAAGCAGAAGACGTAGTGGAAACACTACCAGCTCAACCTTCTCTTGTTCCAGCTAAACCATCTATGGTTGAAAAGGGGAAACAGAAAGGAGTACACTTTGACGTCCCATTGAAGTCTGCTTCCAGTCAGGGGGTGGTGATGAAATCCTACAAATTTGATATTCTAGCTCAGTTAGCCAATACTCCGGCTAGACTATCTATATTTGAGCTGCTTCGCCTTTCTAGAGAAAGCAGAGAGACTTTGAGTGAAGCTTTACTTCAAGCAGATTCATGCTTGGCTCAACTCAAGAGTCCTGATAATACTCCAGTGTCATGTCCGCAATGTCATAGTGTGATGGAAGCAATTCCCAATATCACCTTTATACAAGAAGATATGTTGTTGAAGCATAACAAACATGACAGGCCTCTGTGCTATACTGGGTATATTGGATCCACTGAAATTGATAGGATTTACATTGATCCTGGGTCCTCAATTAGCATAATTCTTCAGAGTATGCTAAGACCCCTGAGAATTCCTACTAGTGATCTGACTTACACTAGTACTACGATAGTTGGTTTTAACTCTGGCAAGAGTAAACCACTGGGGAAGATTCGTCTGCAGATTCAGATTGGGGATCTTCGAACTATGGTAACTTTCTATGTTATCAACTCAGACGTATCCTATAATATCCTTCTGGGGAGACCATGGTTACATGAGCATAACATCGTGCCTTCAACTCTCCACCAATGCTTTAAGTATGTTGATTCCCAATGAGTTGTGAAGACTGAGTTTGCTGATATCAATCCTTTCAAGGGTGTCGAAGCTTATTTTTCTGATTCAACGCTTTATAAACAAGAGCATATAAAAGAGATATCAGACATAGCTGAAGATCAATCATCTACTGAGGATCAGTCTATTAATAAAGATCCGCCAGAAGAGCAACCTTTGAAGATCATAGTCAAGGGACGAATCCAATCCCAGCCTGTCGATGATCAACCTTTGATAATCAAGGTTAAAGGAAGAACTCAAGCTTCATCTGAGGAATCAGTAAATTTTCCTGCTAAGAGCCAAGTTCAACCTTTTATGATCAAGGTCAAAGGGCGTACTTCTTGTACGAATGATCCAGGACCGCCATTGGTTGTCACTCTTAGCAAATCTACGCAGAAAACGGATAATGATCCATTAATGATTAATCCGAAGCGTAGCAATCAGATTGTAAATGATGTAAATATTGATCATTCTGTACTTTTTGATATTAATAAAGATTTCCTTTTCGAGTATATGGTTGTCAAGTTTATTGAAAGAATGACTTTATCTTCTGATAATCAAAGTCATCAATATAAAGACGACATAGAACCAGAGGAAACATTATACATTGATCATAAGGAAAATTCCTTTCCTCCTCATGTCGATGTTGGACCTTATGCTCAAAATTTCTTAACATCTTCTCCCTATCTTTTTCCTGTAGTTACTCCATCACAAGCTTGTGTAACTTATAGACGTCACGAAGAATCTTATTTCGTGGTTCCGTCTGATAAGAAAAACAAGTGCCAAATTGTGTTTGGCCTGGCTAGAAATATCCCTGTTGCTCAAATAGATGATCTGAAAGATAAAGATAAAGGAAGAATTCGAATTGACAAATATAGTAAACAATCTATTAAGATCATCCAGAATATGGGGTATGATTTGATGACTATGCTAGGTCTCAATCAAGGCAAAGGTAGACGACTACAATTATGTGGTGATTCGTTTTACCAGAAGACTCGTCATGGGTTGGGATATGATCCGTCCCATATGTTTAATGACGATATACAAGAAGAACTCTCTTCTAGCTCTTCGCAATCATCGGATTCAGAAGAAGTCCAATTTATCGAATCTGATATGTCTCGTTCCTCATATGATGAATCCGAGCAAATATTTTCAGCTTACATGGTTCAAATTGATGGTGAATCTGAACCATTTGAGAATGATCCTTGGGCTCAACAAATGGACACTCAATGGGAACTTCATTTTGAACAGCGACAGCCACCTACAGAAGATGAGGTTGTCCAGATTGATGTTGGAGATGGAACTACGTCCAAACCAATATTCATCAGTAAAAACCTTTCGGAGGATGAAAAGGAAGATTTGATAAAACTGATCAAAGAATATATTGATATCTTTGCATGAAGTTATGAGGATATGCCGGGTCTAGATCCTAAAGTTGCTACTCATAAGCTTAATATTTTGCCGAATGTCAAGCCTGTAAAGCAACAGCAACGACGCTTTAGACCAGATATGATGGATGTAATTGAAGCAGAAGTCAAAAAGTTGATTACATGTGGCTTTGTTCGTGAAGAACAACACCCGGATTGGGTTGCTAATATTGTTCCTGTTATAAAGAAGAACGAAAAAGTCCGAGTTTGCATAGATTATCGAAATCTTAATACGGCTTGTCCAAAGGACGAATTCCCACTTCCCATTACTGATGTCATGATAGACAATACATGCGGTTTTGAACGCATGTCTTTCATGGACGGATTCTCAGGATACAATCAAATCAAGATGCATCCAGAAGATGAGAAGCATACTTCTTTTCGAACACCCCTTGGGGTTTACTGCTATACGGTTATGCCATTTGGTCTTAAAAATGCCGGTGCCACGTATCAACGGGCTATGAGCAACATCTTTCAAGAACATCTTCGGAAGACAGTTGAATGTTACGTAGATGACATTGCTGTTAAAAGTCGATCAAAAGATGATCACATTCAAGACTTGAAGACAGTATTTGAATTGATGCGTCAACATCAATTAAAAATGAACCCTACTAAGTCTTTCTTAGGGGTTTCTAGTGGCAAGTTTTTAGGATTTGTCATTACTTCTCAGGGTATCCATGTTGATCCTGATAAAGTTAAAGCAATCCTTGAAATGCGTCCTCCTCGTAATCTGAAAGAACTCCGTGGCTTTCAGGGTCGTATTGCTTATATCAGCAAATTTATATCTAATCTCTCTGGGAGATGTCAACCTTTCTCCCGTCTATTAAAGAAAGGTGTATCTTTTGTCTGGGATGAAGCGTGTCAGAAAGCCTTCAATGACATTAAGCAATACCTTACAAATCCACCTGTTCTGGTACCTCCAGTGGTAGGGAGACCATTTTTGCTATATGTTCGAGCCTTGGATCATTCACTTGGTGCTCTTCTCGCACAGAAAAGTGATATAGGTCATGAACAAGCAATTTATTATCTTAGCAGAATGATGGTTGGAGCTGAACACAGGTATACTCCTGTAGAAAAGGAATGTCTGGCTTTGGTTTTTGTCGTCCAAAAGACAAGACATTATGTGACAGAAAAAACTATTCATGTCATCTCCAGAATAAATCCCATTCGGGTATTGATGAAAAAACCGAGCATTCTTAATTCCAGGTTAGCTACCTGGGCGATGTTGCTCACTCCTTATGACATGGTTTATGTACCTCAAAAATCAGTAAAGGGCCAAGCATTAGCTGATTTTTTAGCTGCTCACCCTATACCTGAAACATCGAAGTTATACGAGGACATTCCAGATGAAGTTGCAGATTGTAACATAACTTTAAAGAATGACATATGGCAATTATATTTTGATGGAGGATCACGGGTAGGACCTAAAGGCAATATTGTTTCTGGGGTAGGAATTGTCTTGGTTTCTCCCGACAAAATGGTCATATACCGTGCCTATTCTCTCAATCAGCCATGCTCCAACAATGTAGCAGAATATAATGCTCTGTTGATTGGTCTCCAGGTAGCAAAACAATTGGATATTGAGTTCCTAGAAGCTTATGGAGATTCTCAATTGATCGTTAATCAAGTTAGAGGGACTTATGAAGTCAGAAATCATGATCTTATCCCTTATCATCAAGTGTTAGTCGAATTGGTCCTTTCATTCAAAGGATTCTTTATTGAATTTGTACCACATTCTCATAATGTGGAGGCTGATGCTCATGCTAGCTTAGCTGCAGACTTGGCTGTTCCAATCGGAAGGCAAAATACAATTACTTTGTTGGACCGAGACTTGTTCTGTGTCAAGAATAATCTGTATATTGAACAAAGTTATGCTACAGAGTTAAATTTCCAACAGAGGGATTGAAGAACTCCATTCATTGATTATGCGGTTCATAGGATTTTGTCTGAAGATCCAAAAGAAGCTGCATCAATTAAGAGACGATCATTTTGATTTTATTATGATTCATCTTTACATATGTTATATCGTCGCTCATATGATGGACTATTGCTGCGCTGTCTCTCAGAAAGTGAAGCCAAACAAACACTGCGAAAAGCTCATGATGGCGTTTGTGGTGCTCATCAACCAGGTCCTAAATTACAAGACCGCATTCGAAGAATGGAGTATTATTGGCCTTCTATGATAGCAGATGCTGTAGACTATTCCAGAAAGTGTAAAGCATGTCAGATTCATGCTGACTTTATTCATCAACCATCTGAATTTTTACATCCTACAGCAGCCTCTTGGCCTTTCGAAGCTTGGGGTATGGATGTCATTGGTCCTATTAACCCTCCTTCTGTTAAAGGACATCGGTTTATATTAGCTATAACGGATTACTTTTCTAAGTGGGCAGAAGCATTTCCCCTTGCCGAAGTGAAAACATCTAATGTGATCAGTTTCATCAAACATCATGTCATTTATCGCTTCGGGATTCCTCGACGAATAATTCATGACAATGGTCCACAATTTGCCAGTCAGGCATTTTATCCGTTCTGTGATAAGAATCGAATTCAAAATTTGGCTTCTACGGCTTATAATCCAGCTGCTAATGGTTTAGCCGAAGCTTTCAATAAGACGATCATTAAACTTCTCAAAAAGTTTGTCACTTCTAACAAACGTGATTGGAATGAGAAACTTGGAGAATGTTTATGGGCTTATCGAACAACAGTCCGGACTCCTACTGGTTCTACTCCATTTTCATTGGTTTATGGATGTGAGGATGTTCTTCCCTTGGAAATCCAGATTCCATCTCTACGAATAGCTATTGCTAATGAGCTAACTATAGAGAACAATGATCGCTTACGACTCCAAGAACTTGAAGGATTGGACGAGAAGCGTCTTCAAGCACAACAGCACATTGAGCTATATCAAGCCCGTATATCTCGAACTTTCAATCGTAAAGTTAAAGAGAGGGTATTCAAGATTGGCGAGTTGGTATTAGCCGTTCGAAGGCCGATGGTGATGACTCACAAAAGCAAAGGGAAATTCCAAGCAAAATGGGAGGGCCCTTATGTAATTGAGACCGTATTTTCTAATGGCGCCTATCGGTTATCAAAGCCTAATGGAGATCTACTCATGATGCCAATCAATGGCAAATTTCTTAAGAAGTACTATGTATTAAAAAAAGAATGAAAATAAAATTCCTTTTATTATTTTTGTTCTGAATAAAGGATTAAGGACAAGGACCACTGCCTTCCTTATTGAATACATAGTCAGCCAGTGCTTCGAAGGCATCGTTGCCTGAGTTCATAAAAAATCTGCAGGCAGCCATCCTCAGTGCCTCTTCTTCAGGAGTTTTCCCTGGCTCTACTAAGAAAGCAAGGATGTCTTGTGGTGGCTTGGGCGTAGAAGAGCTTTCGTCTACTTCGGTTGGGCCTGACACAATTGGCTCAACGAGGTGTGTCTCGATGACGTCCTCAACCTTTATGGAGACTTCATTCTTTTGCTGCATATCCTTGGAAGAAATTTCCAATAGAGGAGTGGAAATAAGAATGAAACGTTACAAAAAGTTCTCGCCTATTTATAGGAGAGATCTATTAATGAACCGGTCTTTGAAATTGAAAATAACTTTCCATTTCCGAAAAGTCCTGTTCGTTCATTATATCAGATTCATCCATTTAATTATGGAATTGAATTGACCTTTTTCTTTTCCCGAAAGATATGTTGGTTCATTCATTCTCTCATCGATATTTTATGACATCTGTCTTCTTAATCCCCAGCTACCAAAGTTTGGTTAAGCTGATTTCTTGGAGAGGGAATTTAAATCTTCTATTTTATCAATTGATTAAAAAGTGGGATTCGTTATTTATCATGTTTTCATGACCTCTGAATAAATATTAAATCTACTTACTTTTCTTATCTATCATTTCCATTTTGATCTCTGCATAGATATTAATCTAATTTTCTTTTGAGTTCTTACATACTATCATGTCCATAGAATGAGTCAAAGAGACGGATCATTCCACTCAAGATGATCTATTTTTACGCCAAGGAGAGGCTAATCACTTTACGCCTAAAGCAGGCTGATCATTTTACGCCAGGGTCAAGCCAAGGGTTTTACGCCTAGGACAGGCTAGCCACTTTTACGCTGGACAAAGCTGTCAAGTCTTGCATTTAATACAAAGTCTGACATGAAGATATTAATGATGGCATATACCACAGAATTCGAAGGGATTTGTTTTACACAGAGATCAATGTTGTCGTTTAGTATGTGGACGGAGCTATTTTTACGCTCATAGTATGGCTTCTTTTACGCATGGAGACTATACGAGTTTTTACGCTCAAAAGTCGACATGTGCATAAAGTTTATTTGGGCTACTTTACGCTCAAGGTTATTTAATAACCACTTTACGCGGGAAGTCCATGTCAGGGCTATTTTACGCCTAGTCTACTGCTTTACGCTCAGAGTACATTGGGGCTATTTTTACGCCCTATTCTTTCTGACAAATTTGGAACGTGGTTTGCCTACATGGCTTTCATGCCACACATCCCGAAGAACGTGTGTACGTGCATCCTATTCTTAATGAAATGATGGGACACGTGTCAACGTATACAGAGGATGACTTTGGTCGTGGGTGGCAGTTGTTAGCGTAAAGACGAAACTTTTGCTGAGTTTTTACGCGCAAGAGCCCAAGTCTATAAATAGACTTATTTTTCTCAGACAGACACAGAGAGAAGAGGAGAGAAAACAGAGAGATTAGAACTCGGAGACTTTGATTCTCCAGAGCATTCTTCTTCAACCTTTCTTTCAGAACAGAGTGAAGCAAAGCAGGAAAGCATTCGGCCTCGCCATCAGTGCCCAAGTGCGTCGATACCTTTCTGGTGACTTAGTTCTTCCAATTGTTCATCTTCAATCAGTAATCTTCATCATCATCGTATGGTCCAAGGAACAAAGTGATCATTTACAGATCAGACTTCCATAGCAATACTTTTCCAGAATCAAATTTGTACTTCTTGTACTTTTTCTCGTTTTATTTTCAAAAGCCAATTTTTCTGGCATTTTGTTAAGTGAAACAATGATAAGTCTTGACAAGTTGCGAGGCACGGTCTCAATCTTGATGCACGAACAAGTCTAAGCAAGGTCCTAAGGCACAATCAAGTCTAGCGGCACGACCAGCACGAGTCGTCCCTTTGACATCGTTGGCACAAGAATTGGTCTAGAGGCACTTGGGTTTAAGTGAAAGTCTTGGCACGGCCGAGTTCGCATAAGTTGCTCCTCGACGAAGCACTGTCTTGAATATGTTGAAGTCACGAATAGAGTATGGCACGACCCTGCCATCCCGAGTTGAAGTTCGGTCAAGTACATAAGCGATGAGGCACTGCTTCGATCGAAATATACGTTGGCATTATAGCACGACCATGTCATCGCGTTATCGAGTATGGGCCAAGACATCTGTCCTAAAACTGATTCTAAGGCAAGACTAGAAAGACAATCGTAAAGGGGGCTTGCATTACACAAAAGTAATGAACGTGTCGGTTTTGTATGGGTGGGCGAGGAGCTCACTCTACCAGTGCAGTTGAGTACTGACACCCACACAGTTTTCATGTGTAGGCACAGGTAGAAGCTCGTGACGCGGAGCTCTCTTGGATGCGTCGAGGCACGAAGTTCCTTGGCGAGTCGAAGCGTGCGGCCGTGCGAACTCAAGACTTATACAGGACATAATGTATGGACATTGCCTTCCGAAGCTTCCGCTGGCTCAAGCATTGTATCGAGAGATGAGAGAGAGCAGAGTGACTTGTAAAATGAAAAAAAAGTGAGCACGAGAGACTTGTAATCATGGCCTTGCGCCTATTGTAATCTGATTGTTCAATATCAATAAAGAGTTCCTTTTAATAACTTGTATTTTGCCTTTAAACTTTTCGCTGCATGTTCAATGTTTCTGCTTGGGACTTCTGTGAGACGACCTCGTCGCCGCCGCTGTAATCGGCCGTTATGAAACTGCCTTGCACAAGCACAATCTAGGCTCGTGCGGCATCACGCCTTAGCGAGGACGATCGCTCCTACGGGAGCAGGGCGTGATATAATGGTATCAGAGCACGGCTTTACGTCCTTGGACTTCATGTTGACATCTCTCAGTTTTGAAAGCTCGTAGTCGATAAAGAAGTGTGCGCTCTCTCTCAATTGTCCTGCAGCATGTCCATACAATAAGTCTAAATATTTTTAAATCTCGTACAAGCGTTCAATTGAATGCATCGGTAGGCCATCGCTCGACGCATCGGTAGGCCTTTGTGCCCAATGGTGTCAAACTTGACTTGATAGAAAACTCGTGCTAAAGTTAGCAAGTCGCGTGCATGCCTAAATAGCCCTACGTCGACCTTAGCAAGTGAACGTGTGAACTCGAAGTATAGTCCGCACGGGATAGCTGTGCACACGGCCTTTCGGCTAAGTTGTGCCGCGTGTCGCGCATCTCGACTTTTTGGTACAAACGAGTCGCGAGCAATATTAAGTATCGTTCGGTCGAGAACGAAAATACACTTAGAGTGCATATCGATAGGAACGCTATCGAACTGATGCTTAGGCGTGCAAGGAAGACTGGTTTAGATTTTGAGAAATAATGCGAACGACTTAGTGCATTGATACGACGTGAGCGATTACGCTAGAGATTTGTCGAACGAATCTGAAAGATGTCTTAGCGAATGATGCGAACGTGATTGAGGACTAGATTGGATGTATGGTTTGTCTTGGAATTCATTTGAGCAAAGATTGATGATTAGAAATAACAACGAGTACGTCGGCGAGGCGATGCGATCGCGCATAGCCTTAGAATGTGTCACGCTTAGTTGGTCGTGACTTCGAAGGTCCCGAACGAGATGTCGTTCAGACAACTTGTGAATGAGCAAAATGAGTTAGAAAATGATTCAGAACGATAAATAAAAGTGAATGTCTTGATCGAGGAAATCTAGTAAATCACACGTGCGATTTTGGATTGAGTCAAATGAAATGTCACTTGAGTTTTGGAGAACGATATTGAAACTAGCTTGAGGAATAGCAATCGAACTTGATCTTGAATATCGAGGAATTGTGGTATATCCAGTTCGGACAATAGCATCAGTCGCACGACTCGAAATTGGTTGCAAAGGAAGATCGTCAGGTTACGCATATCGTCGATGGTATTGAGGGGTATCAAAGATCGATATGCGATAACTTGGGGGTACTCTGACTCGACGAATGACGATCGTGCAAATGTCATTGTTCCGATGGATGCTATACTCGGGATGTTGAAATACATCGAGGAAAAGATAGACTTGGCTCGAGGATTTTCTAGTTGAATGAATGGCGATCGGACTATCGAACTGAGATATTGGCTTGGAGGAAAATGAAATATTTGGATTTGCTTCGTCGATAACCACAACGTTGACGTTCTTATCTTATGTGAGCGCAACTCCAGCCTCGTACATGCGTCACCCCGATTAGGACAATTACTTCGCGTGAGCGCTGGTATGGTGATTCATACAGTGGGGGTGATCGAACTTGCATGGCATGGCAACTTGTATGCATCGATTGTGGTTTGACGCGAAGGTGAACTCGAGAATGACTCGATATGCTTGACGATTGAACTTAAGGATTGAGTAGGTCCAATCCGCGTATCGAGAATGATTGAGTCTAGACTCAAACAAGAGTTACGCCCCGATGAGAATGATTATTCCGCGGGAGCGTTGAATGGTGATTCATGAACCACCGTGGATAATCGAACTCGCGTGAGATTGGGGCACAATATATTATCAAGGCTAGACGACCTCATGATCGAATACATGAATTAGTTAGAATTGGTGATTTGAATGGATTCGAATACGCACAACGAATGCATTGATGCGAATAGGTGATCGTGCTCGATGTTTAGAAATCTGAGTGACGCGAGCTTGGGTAGAAAACCCTGTACTATCGACTTTGGTTTGACCCTAGGATTGGGGTCAGTGTTGGCATTATTGTTGGGGAACTATGATTCCAATCTTGACATTGACTTAGACTTGAGACATAGCCTAGCGGTTAGACGTGACGCCCATGTTTCAAGAGTTAGCAATCGAAAGATTGATCTTGAGGATTAGTATAGATGGATAGAGTGAATCAAGAGTATAGGAATACCCCTCACGAGATTCGGCTGACATACATATATTTCAGAGACGCTTGAGTATGTGCACGATGCGACTCGAGTGAGAATGACGAATTCTCTATCATACGGCTTAGCTGAATGCATATATCTTAGGGACACCTGGAATGCGTGCACGATCCAACCAAGTGATATGTTGAATTAAGTGAGACTTGATGAATGGAAAGTGTCAAGGATTTGAAATCGGGTTAAAGGAAAAGATCGATAAGTAGTGCAAGCGTGGCTTAAAATCGAAGAAACACGTAGGCGGAGTGGGTACGATAAACTATGGCATACCTCGCTCGACTGTTATAGTTCCGTGTCTGGGAACGATTAAGTCTTGACCATAGAAATGGTAGGATGGCTTGCCTTCAGAAAAGTCTCGAGGACGAGACTTGTTCTGAGTGGTATATGTTGTAGTGCCCCGACCCGCAAAGTCAATCGGAGGAATCGAAACACTGACGGCGTTCAGACTTAGCCTTCTAACGGTTGCTCGAAGGTCGAGGCCACTACTCGCTCAAGTGGGATAGTTTCTGTGAACTCGCCTCATCTTAGCCTTCACTTAATAACTCGCATGTTTTTAACTTGCACAAGTTAGGCTTGATAATAAAATAGACGCATCCACATAGCTAAGGGAATAATTCCGACGGGCCAAAATGTCTTAGAAATGGAAAATGGTCCCACGGTCTGCTTAGAAGTTTGCTCAGCATGTTTTGAAAATGACACTCGATCCTTCGTCCCGTGGCTTGGGAGAAGGAAGTTGGCCTAAGTTGCTAAGTTGCCTCAATACTCGAAATAGCCTAAGTCATAGGCGTCGCCTGCGTGAATGCTTGATAAAGCATTCACGGTCCCGCCGTCCAAGGCTTGGCATAGCCTTCGCATGTCTCATGGGTTAAGTCGTCTTGTACGGCTTTTGGCTTAAGTCTAGGCACGAACTTGGTTGTTCCAGTAGAACGCGTGCATGGCACATTTTCCTCCGATGCGAAGCTTGGCGTAGCCTTTGCTCGTCAAGTCATTGCGCAAGTAAGTTAGGCAAAAGTTATGCCGGTCGGTCTAAGCCATTTCTAGCACTGTCTCGCTCTATCTGTGGTTGTCAAGTCGCGTAATCCCTCGAGAACAAGGCCCGTCATATAAAGCATATGACTTGAGCGTTAGCGTCGCCTAGAGAACGAGGCCTATCTAAGGCACGAGCACGGTTGGTTTAGTGAAAAGCATGCCACGGACAAAGGAAGTCCCTGCGACTAGTTGTTGCCGAGATCGGTCCCGCTACTTGGGAGTCTCGTTAAGTTTCAATAAGTCTCGCACACGAGATCGGTTCCGCTACTTGGGAGTTTCGATAAGTCTCGATAAGAAAGTTCACAAGATCGGTCCCGCTACTTGGGAGTCGCAATAAGTCTGGATAAGCAAGCACGCGAGATCGGTCCCGCTACTTGGGAGTCTCGATAGAAAGAAGAAAAGCATGGTCATGGTTAAGGAAGGATTTGGTAGATCGAGTTAAATCTTGCATGGTCATTGGACAAATTGTCGACAAAGTGAAGTCTTCTCGAATTATCGCCGGGGCACCGGGTTCATGTCGGACCGGCAGAAGCGAATGAGGCTTAAGTAGGATGTTGGATGACCGCATGGGAGAATTCGGCACCTCCGGGCTAGCTACCCGTGTATGGACGGGCCGATATTCCCGAGTCGGGATCCAAGATAGCTTGACATTGCTAGTGACCACCTCATGTAGATGGGTCGGCAGAATAGCGGCAAACCGCGTATATGCCTTTGGATTGAGTCTAGAACTTGAATGTGTGTTTAGTCGGTAACATAAAGTCTGGGCCTAAGATTGGGCTGCAGTATAGGCACCGTGCTTGGCACGATACTTGGCATCGGGATGTCCATAAAATTAACACTATGTTTCACAAGTCTTGTCTAAGTTAGCAAATGAGTCGAGCAGGAAGGCCGCAAGGCGGTAGCATGATAAGTCTTGACAAGTTGCGAGGCACGACCTCAATCTTGATGTACGAACAAGTCTAAGCAAGGTCCTAAGGCACAATCAAGTCTAGCGGCATGACCAGTACGAGTCATCCCTTTGACGTCGTTGGCACGAGAATTGGTCTAGAGGCACTTGGGTTTAAGTGAAAGTCTTGGCACGGTCGAGTTCGCATAAGTTGCTCCTCGACGAAGCACTGTCTTGAATATGTTAAAGTCATGAATAGAGTATGGTGTAGGAACGAAATAGTAAAGCGTAATACTCTAGAGGGGGGATGAATAGAGTTGGCAGCGAAATAATGCTAATTAAAAAATGTTAGCAGCAAGATCACAGAATATTAATCACAACTAAAATAATGTAAAGGCAAAGTTAAGAGAGCAAACGCAAAGACAGCGATGTATACTGGTATCCCTCTGTTGAGGACTAATCCAGTCGGTAGAACTCTTGCTACCAGTTGAATCCACTATTGGAAAAACCGTAAGTTTTCTTACGAAGTCCTTGCAACTTCTACAACGCGAGCTTTGATATGAAGAACTCGTCCAACTTCAAATGTGAAGAGGTATTCTTCAATCAAGCCTTCTGATTACAATCTTTCAGAAACTTCTAGACCGTACCGTACTGGCAAATCGACTAGAGGATTGTAACTGGCTTGGGATCTGAAATTGAAAGCTCTAGAAAACTCTTTGGAAGACTGAAAGCTTTAGATAGAGAGAAGATTGAAAGTGAATGAGTGAGTTAAAATGATCGAAATCCTTCTCTATTCATAGGTGTTCCAAAGACAGACTTCTGACAGAATTCGGACAGAATTCGGGCAGAACTCTATGAGCAAATCTCGGTCAAATCCGCAACTGCAGGAGGACCAAGTAACAAGGATTCAAAATCACAACGGCCACCAACCGAACTCTGGCCGAACTCTGGCCGAACTCGGCCCGAGTTCTGTCAGGGTTTAGTTAGGGTTTTAAAAAGCTTTTTGGTGATTTTTGAAAATCTTTTTGAAAACTTTTTTGTAAACCTTTTTGAGAGGTCATTTTAAAAACATTTTGAACTCATTTAAGGGTAGCCTATTTGCCAGTACGACTCGGTGTACAACATATTCCTAGACTCAAATAAAATGAAAAATATATTGCATAAGAAATTACAGACTCGAACAGGCAAACAGATCTTCGGTCTTGAATTCAGTGGATAGCCATTCTTGATCATGTCCAAGAGTCCAAGATGTCCCGACTAGCTTCGTATATCCAGACAAAGTTTGATCAATTATTAAAATCAGGTTGACCATATGACCAATGGGCCAACAATCTCCCCCATTTTGATAATTGACAAACTATGAATGATATAACATTAAGCTTGTTCAAAATATCAAAAAGTAGAATTGTTCATATCCTGTATTATCTCAAAAAATGTTAGATCTTTAATTTTCTCCCCCTTTGTCACTTAGCAAAATAATTGCAAAAGAGAAAGCTCCCCCACAATCAATGCATAAGTAACAAATGGTGAGAAAACACATAAAAGAAATAAGGCATAAAACTAGAGAAATATTACAGGCATGTATTGTCTCAGAACAGAAAAGCATAGTATCATAGGCAAGTTATTTCACAGGCAGTTTTAATGAAAGAAGCAATATAAAGAAATAGTGCTATCATAAACTGAAACTGAAACATAGTGCTAAAAATAAACTGGAATGCCATAAACTACGCATAATCATTTCCATAAAAAAAATAACAGAGTACTGAAGCAAACTAAAAAGTGCTGATAATAATCAAAAAGTACTGATAATAACTTGGAATGTCGGAGCATTTCCAAGTGTACAATAAAATATCACTCAAAATCATATAGTCACATCTCCTCATCATCATCCTCATCATCATCATCAGCTCGACCAGCATGCCCTGAAGGACCAGCTCCAGAGGTACCAGCGCCAGAAGGATGAGGAGGGGCGCCAGCATAGAACTCACCAACAAAGTCACGAGGTGGAGCACGGTCAAGAAGGTACCAATCATAGGCGTTACCGGGCTGGAAGTAGGCATGAACAGCCTCATCCTCACAGCGGTAACCAGAAAAAGCTGGATCTCTAGGGATGGAACCGGCTGAATGACCAGTCTGGGCGAAACGAAGATCAGCTAAAGAGTTTGCCATCGCCTGATAACGGGTGACGTCGCGGAACTCACGCTCGCGAGCCATGTCCGTCATCAAGACGTGCAAAGCAGATAAATGCTGATGTATGCCCTCAAATGTCATGGCATACTGATGAGGTGGTGGAGGAGGTACAGTAGGAGGAGCAGGAGGTGGAGCTGAAGCAGTCATGCTACGACGAGATAACTGAAGAAACTTGGGCTCAGGGTCCTGAGTACAAGTCGACAGATCGATATTGAAGCGCTGAAAGATGCGTGGGAGAATCATCGCGTAAGAGAGATTTCTATCTCTTGCACGACAACGACCCATCATCTGAATCATGGTCTTAGGGGCAAAAAATGGAATCCCCTTAAGAATGTGGTACATGGCGGACAGTTCAAGAGAAGTCACATCATCCTTGGAAGTGGATTTTGGAAGGATAGTGGAATAGATGATACGATGTAATTCATAGTTAAACAAGTTCAAGTTATTAGCCTTGAACTTTCCAGAGCGTACTCTATCAGGTGTACAGAGTTCCGTTTTGAAACTTGCGAGTGTCGTGCCTTCGGGGAAATCAAATTCAGTGATGTCGACTAGCGGTTCACCTTCGTTAGGGATACCAAGGATCTCCGCTAAGAGGTCATCATCAAAATTGATATCAATACCTCCAACACGAGTGCTCACATCAAAAGTGTTTAATATGAGATTGCAATAAAATAATCTAATGGTATTAGTTGCTATAGGGAAACAGAGTTTAACAAAAAGATGTAACTCTAATGCCTTAAAGAAATGGCGATGGTCAGAAAATACAGTCCATTTGACTGGAGCACCTGTGCATATGGATCTCATGGAGAAGTCTCCATACCACAGTAGGGCTTGGTCTAGGGCTTGGAAGAAAAACCCGTCGAACGCGCCGTCGCTCGTTTGGACCGGCGAGAAGAGGAAATCAGTATGCGGATGCGAAGATGACCCTTCCTCACTGGGGGTCATCTTCTTCCTCTTTGAAGGATTGAATTTGGGTGCCATTTGTGCAAATTGAAGTAAAAATGCACTAATTGAAAAGTGGAGAAGGATGTGGTTATACCTCCCGAAATTAAAGTATGTCGAAGAGAACGACGAACACCGCACGAATCCAAATTTTAGAATGATTTCACCACTTGGATTGGAAGATAGAAGATGGTGAAGAACTAGGATTCGGGGCTCCTTCGCGGCTGCTGCTGCTGTTATGATGTAGTTTGGAAGCAATGAAGAAGAAAGGCTCTCGAGTTCTGGTACATATAACCTGACACCCTCAACCGAACTCGGGCTGAATTCGGTCCGAAGTCTGGCCGAATTCGCCTGGGTTTAGTTTGAAATACTTTCTTTTTCATTGGCTCATTTCAAATATTTAATTCAAAGATTAGTTATTTTAGCGTTCAATTAACATAATTAATATTATTTTATGAATTAAATGTCGTTACACAGCGACTGTCTCAGATTAGCTGTAGGAGTACTGTCCCAGCTGGCGGAGGTTCACCGGAGAACTCTTAAGTACCGCTTCGCTTCAACCGTAGTTGTGGTGACAGACAGACTCTTTATTGGCTTGTCTCTAACACAGTTTTTGCGTATTGAGATATAATCATAAAACAAAATTAATTAATATTATTGACGTCCAAAATTCCTAATTCTCGACGTAAATAATTGAAACGATCTTCCGCTAGAAGTTTAGCGAAGATGTCAGCTAGTTGATTTTCAGTATCTATGTACACAAGGTTTATATCTCCATTTTGATGATGATCTCTAAGAAAATGATGTCTAATCTCGATATGTTTAGTACGAGAGTGACATACTGGATTCTTAGTCAAATTAATAGTGCTCGTGTTATCACAGAAAATGGAAATATGTGTGTAAAATAAATCATAGTCTTCTAGGGTTTGTTTTATCCACAAAATCTGAGCACAACAATGTCCTGCGGCGATGTATTCAGCCTCTGTTGTTGATAGGGCTACAGAATTTTACTTTTTACTAAACCATGAGACTAAAGCCTTGCCTAAGAAATGACAAGTGCCGCTGGTACTTTTTCTATCAACCTTGCATCCGGTAAAATCTGCATCCGAATAACCAGTAAGGTCAAAGGACTTAGTTTTGGGATACCACAAGCCAATAGAAGAAGTGCCCTTAAGGTATCGAAAGATACGCTTAACTGCGCACAAATGCGATTCCTTTGGGTTAGCTTGAAAACGTGCACACAGACAAACACTAAACATTATATCTGGACGACTAGCAGTTAAATAAAGTAAACTACCAATCATACCTCGATACTTACGTGTGTCGACTGGCTTGCCTTGTTCATCTGAATCAAGCTTTGTTGAAGTTGCCATTGGAGTGCCAATAGGTTTGACATTGTCCAGATCGAACTTCTTTAGCAAATCTTTTGTGTACTTGGCTTGATTTATGAATGTCCCATTGTTAGTTTGTTTGATTTACAATCCGAGAAAGAATTTCAGCTCTCCCATCATGCTCATCTCAAACTCATTCTGCATACACTTAGAAAATTCTTGACAGAGAGATTCATCAGTGGATCCAAATATAATATCATCAACATAGATTTGAATTAAAAGAAGTTTGCCATTAAAAGACTTAATAAACAGTGTAGTGTCAACCTTGCCTTTTGAAAAACCGTTGTCAAGTAGAAAAGAGCTTAGTCGATCATACCAAGCACGAGGGGCTTGTTTCAAACTGTACAAAGCTTTCTTCAACTTGAAAACATGATCAGGGTTTTTAAAATCTGTGAAACCTGGAGGTTGTGCTACAAAAACTTCTTCTTTTATAAAACCATTTAAAAAAGCGCTCTTGACATCCATTTGAAATAGTTTGAAATCATGAAAACATACAAATGCACATAACATGTGAATGGATTCTAATCTCGCAACTAGGGCATAAGTCTCATCGTAGTCGATACCTTCTTCTTGATTGTATCCTTGAGCTACTAGTCGAGCCTTATTACGAGTCACTAAACCATCTTCATTTAGTTTATTTCGGAATACCCAACGGGTGCCAATGACCGGATGATCAATAGGCCTGGGAACAAGTTCCCAAACTTGATTCCGTTCAAATTGGTTTAATTCCTCTTGCATAGCATCTATCCAAAAACTATCACTACATGCTTCATCAATGGATTTGGGTTCTAGCTGTGAAATAAAAGCAATACTAGAAACAATATCTCTACTGGATGTACGAGTACTTACACCTTTGGTAATATCACCAATTACCAAATCCTTTGGATGATCAGCTGTAAATTTCAATCTTTTCGGCAGACTCTGAAGGTAGCTGGTTCCTGGATCTTCTCTAGGAGGATCAGCTAGTGCCGAGCTTGGTTGAGAATCAGCTGTTGTTGAGCTTGGTACAGTTGGATCTTCATCATTGTCATCGATAGTCATTTGATTCAGTTCATCAAAAGTGACGTTGATTGACTCTTCGATGATCATTGTTCATTTGTTGAAGACTCTGTATCCTTTGCTCTTGGTCGCATAACCTAAAAATATACCTTCATCGGCCTTTTCGTCAAACTTTTCTAAGTTGTCTTTTGTATTAAGAATAAAACATTTACAACCAAATATTCTAAAATATAAAACAGAAGGAATTCTATCAAACCATAACTCAAATGGAGTCTTCTTCGATTTGGGTCGAATTAGAACTCTATTGAGAACAAAACAAGCTGTATTGACAGCTTCAGCCAAGAAATATTTGGGTAGACAAAACTGGTTTAACATTACTCTGGCCATTTCGGATAGAGTTCTGTTCTTACGTTCCACAACTCCATTTTGTTGTGGAGTCCTAGGGCAGGAGAACTCGTGAACAAAACCGTGTGTGTCACAAAATTGCTCAAACTCTGCATTCTTGAATTCGCCACCATGATCGCTTCTAATACGAGTGATCATGTAACATTTTTCATTCTGAACTTTCTTGCAAAAGGCGACAAATTTGGATAATGCATCATTCTTGCGTGTCAAGAAGTATACCCACGTGTATCTAGAGAAATCATCTACAATTACAAAAGCATAAAGTTTACCTCCGAGGCTAGCAACTCTGCTAGGACCAAATAAGTCCATATGAAGCAATTGTAGAGGTCTAGTAGTACATACTGCGTTTACTGACTTAAATGTGGATCCGGTAGCTTTGTTCTTTTTACATTGGCTGCATACCGAATCCTTCTTGAATGTAATGTCCGGTAAACCGCGTACTAGCTTCTTTGTGGTTAATCTTGATATTGTATCTATATTTGCGTGACCGAGTCTCATGTGCCACAGATGACTCTCATCACTTTTAGCCATTAAGCATCTACCTGAAATGTAAGTTTCTTCCAACAAATAGAAAACATATATGTTGTCTTCCCTGATACCTTCAAAGATAGTACTACCAGTTGAGCTATCAACTATAGTACATTTGTCTTTGCCAAAGTTGATGCCATAACCATGATCAGCTAGATGACTTACGCTGAGTAGATTATGTTTCAACTCGGTAACCAGACAGACATCCTTAATAACAGGATAGGAAGACTTACCAACATCACTGATACCAATAATATACCCTTTCAAGTTATTACCGAAGGAGACATAGCCTTCCTTCTTTTTCTTCGACAGTGTTGCAAATAATGTAGCGTCACCGGTCATATGCCGTGAACAACCGCTGTCGAGGATCCATTTGCTTTTAGCATGTGAAGGGTGTTCCACCTATAAAACAGTTTGCAGATAAAACTTTTGGTACCCATTTCTTGTAGGGTCCTGAATTGTTAGCTTTTGGTATCCATACATAAATATTTAAATTAACAAGCTTTCTTATTCTACATGCAGATGAAATATGACCAATGAGGCCACAATAATGACATTTTGCATGTCGAGTGTTGAAAGCTGAATGGTGTGCATGGTTGGTAGGTTTAGGTTTTCTAGTATAGAAGAAAGCATGCCTATAATCCTGTTTGGGCTTAACCTTTTGGGATAAAGGTTTGATAGGGTTAGGTCTGACAGTGTTTGGCTTGGGAATGTTCCAATTTTTCGGTAAGTGACACGTGTTAGGGTAGGAAGCAGCAGGCTTAGGCTGTTTTCCTAACCTAATTTCCAATCTTTTGGAAGTGTCATACAACTTAGTATAATCAGAAGTGAGTGATTCCATTCTGATTTGTGCACTTTGAAGGCTTTTCTTTTCTTTAGAAAGTTCTTCCTTGAGTTGGTTAATAACTTGGTCTTTCTCTTCAGATGACTTGGTAGTCTCGTGTAATAAGAGCTTTATTGAAGAAAGCTCACCAGACTCACTAACATTATTTCTAACCTCAGCTAGTAGGTCGGTAAGTCTACCTATTTCACCTTTGTACTCTTTGAGTACTTTCTTAGAGGTCTGATACTTGCTACGCAGTTTCCTGTAATCAGTCATCAGGTCACTGAAGGCATCTCCTAATTGTTCAAAGATGAAGTCATCATAAGTATCAACTACAGGTTCAGTAGGTACCTGATCGGATGCCATAAAGCATACGTTTGCAGCGTCTTCTGATTGTTCGTCTTCTGAGTCGCTGGCTTCACTTTCATGCCATATGCTGGTATTGGCATATCTCCTAGATGTTGATCTCTTCAGGTTCCCTTTTTCATACCTGTTGCTCTTCTTACTTGATGATGAGTTTGTAGGACAATCCTTCTTCATGTGTCCCTTCTTCTTGCAGCCGTAGCAGACAGCATCATCTTGATACCAGCTGTTGCTGCTGTTGTTTTCTTTGGCTCTCTTCTCATATCTCATGAATCTTTTGAATTTCCTTGCCAGGAGTGCTTGATCTTCAGCATCAGATTCACGGCTGTCTGAGTCACCTTCAGCAGCTTTTCTGTGCTGAGCCTTGAAAGCGATCGTCTTCTCCTTTGGTGCAGGCTCTTCAAAATCTTGTAGCTCCAGTTCATGAGTGAGTAGCTTACCCATGAGTACTTCGAGGGACATAGTTGTGAGGTCGTTCCCTTCAATGATTGCAGTAGCCTTCGGAATCCAGTTCTTGGTAAGTGCTCGCAGGAGTTTGCGAATCTTTTTATGGTTACTGTACTCTTTGCCTAGGGAGAACAAAGGATTTATAATATCCAAGAATCTCTCGAACATCTGAGTAACTGTTTCGTTGGGCTTCATCTTGAACACCTCATACTCTTGAGTAAGTCTGCTGACTTTAGATTCTTTGACTTGAGTCATGCCTTCATGTGTGACTTCAAGTAGCTTCCACACTTCATTAGCCGTTGTGCAGATAGACACCCTGTTAAATTCAGTTCTGTCTAAAGCACAAAAAAGAGCATTAATGGCACGTGCGTCAAGACTGGCCCTTTTCTTTTCTTCCTCTGTATATCTGCTATAGGGTTTTTCAACTAAAACTCCATCAACATTTATACGAGGTGGCTTTTGATAGCCATCAAGAACAATGGACCATAAATCAAAGTCAAGTGATTTCAAAATGAAACTCATCCGTGTTTTCCAATAGATATAGTTCGTACCATCAAACAGTGGGGGTCTGTTTGTGGCCTGGCCTTCACTTGTGAATTTCACAGTTGCCATGTGTTGTGCTGTGATCTATATAACAGTTAATTAAAAATGAATAAATAATTTTACTGTTACCTTGCTTTACCTGTAACACCCGCTCTGATACCAATTGTAGGAATGAAATAGTAAAGCGTAATACTCTAGAGAGGGGTGAATAGAGTTGGCAGCGGAATAATGCTAATTAAAAAATATTAGCAGCAAGATCACAGAATATTAATCACAACTAAAATAATGTAAAGGCAAAGTTAAGAGAGCAAACGCAAAGACAGCGATGTATACTGGTATCCCTCTGTTGAGGACTAATCCAGTCGGTAGAACTCTTGCTACTAGTTGAATCCACTATTGGAAAAACTACAAGTTTTCTTACGAAGTCCTTGCAACTTCTACAACGCGAGCTTTGATACGAAGAACTCGTCCAACTTCAAATGTGAAGAGGTATTCTTCAATCAAGCCTTCTGATTACAATCTCTCAGAAACTTCTAGACCGTACCGCACTGGCAAATCGACTAGAGGATTGTAACTGGCTTGGGATCTGAAATTGAAAGCTCTAGAAAACTCTTTGGAAGACTGAAAGCTTTAGATAGAGAGAAGATTGAAAGTGAATGAGTGAGTTGAAATGATCGAAATTCTTCTCTATTTATAGGTGTTCCAAAGACAACTTCTGACAGAATTCGGGCAGAATTCGGGCAGAACTCTATGAGCAAATCTCGGTCAAATTCGCAACTGCAGGAGGACCAAGTAACAAGGATTCAAAATCACAACGGCCACCAACCGAACTCTGGCTGAACTCTGGCCGAACTCGGCCCGAATTCTGTCAGGATTTAGTTAGGGTTTTAAAAAGCTTTTTGGTGATTTTTGAAAACCTTTTTGAAAACCTTTTTGTAAACCTTTTTGAGAGGTCATTTTAAAAATATTTTGAACTCATTTAAGGGTAGCCTATTTGCCAGTACGACTCGGTGTACAACATATTCCTAGACTCAAATAAAATGAAAAATATATTGCATAAGAAATTACAGACTCGAACAGGCAAACAGATCTTCGGTCTTGAATTCAGTGGATAGCCATTCTTGATCATGTCCAAGAGTCCGAGATGTCCCGACTAGCTTCTTATATCCAGACAGAGTTTGATCAATTATTAAAATCAGGTTGACCATATGACCAATGGGCCAACATATGGCATGACCCTGCCGTCCCAAGTTGAAGTTCGGTCAAGTACATAAGCGATGAGGCACTGCTTCGATCGAAATACACGTTGGCATTATAGCACGACCATGTCGTCGCGTTATCGAGTATGGGCCAAGACGTCTGTCCTAAAACTGATTCTAAGGCAAGACTAGAAAGACAATCATAAAGGGGGGTATTGCACAAAAGTAAATGAACGTGTCAGTTTTGTATGGGTGGACGAGGAGCTCACTCCACCAGTACAGTTGTGTACTGACACCCACACAGTTTTCATGTGCAGGCACAGGTAGAAGCTCGTGCCGCGGAGCTCGCTTGGATGCGTCGAGGCACGAAGTTCCTTGGCGAGTCGAAGAGTGCGGCCGCGTGAACTCAGGACTTATACAGGACATAATGTATGGATATTGCCTTTCGAAGCTTCCGCTGGCTCGAGCATTGTATCGAGAGATGAGAGAGAGCAGAGTGACTTGTAAAATAAGAGAAAAGTGAGCACGAGAGACTTGTAATCATGGCCTTGCGCCTATTGTAATCTGATTGTTCAATATCAATAAAGAGTTCCTTTGAATAACTTGTATTTTGCCTTTAAACTTTTTGCTGCATGTTCAATGTTTCTGCTTGGGACTTCTGTGCGATGACCCCGTCGCCACCGCTGTAATCGGCCGTTATGAAATTGCCTTGCACGAGCGCAATCTAGGCTCGTGCGGCATCACGCCTTAGCGAGGACGATCGCTCCTACGGGAGCGGGGCGTGACACTTTGTGCCTTTGTAAACTTTCAGAATTTTAAACTTTTCCAAATGGATGTCAAAAGTGCTTTTTTGAATGGTTTTATTAAGGAGGAAGTTTTTGTAAAACAATCCCTTGGTTTTAAAAATCACAAATTTCTCGACCATGTTTTCAAACTCAAGAAAGTGCTATATAGCCTCAAACAAGCCCCCAGAGCTTGGTATGAACGCCTAAGCAATTTCTTGCTAGATAAAGGTTTTTCAAAAGGGAAGATTGACACTACACTTTTTAACAAAAGTTTTCAAGACACCATTCTTTTAGTGCAAATCTATCTTGATGATATTATATTTGGGTCAACTAATGAAAATCTATGCCAAGATTTCGCTAAGTGTATGCAGAACGAATTTGAGATGAGCATGATGGGGGAGCTCACCTACTTCTTTGGATTGCAAGTCAAACAAACTTCGTAAGAAACTTTCATCAGTCAGTCAAAATACACAAAGGATATGCTGAAGAAGTTTGATCTTGACAACGTCAAACCAATCAGCACCCCTATGGCTACTACGACCAAGCTGGAACCGGATGAAAGCGACAAACCTGTTGACCAACGTAAGTATCGAGGTATGATTAGTAGTTTACTTTATCTAACTGCTAGTCGTCCCGATATCATATTTAGTGTTTGTTTGTGTGCTCGCTATCAAACTAGTCCTAAGGAATCACATATGTCCGCCGTTAAGCATATCTTTCGATACCTTAAGGGTACTGTTGCAGTGGGCTTGTGGTATCCTAAATCCACATTCTTTGACCTTATTGCTTATTCGGGTGCTATTTTTACGGGATGCAAAGTCGACCGTAAAAGTACAAGCGGCACGTGTCATTTATTAGGCAAGGCTATAGTCTCATTGTTTAGCAAGAAGCAGAATTCTGTTGCACTATCCACAACAGAAGCCGAATATATCGCAGCTGGTCGCTGTTGTGCATAAATTCTGTGGTTGAAGCAAACCCTTGCAGACTACATCCTTTCTTTTATGCACATTCCTATATTTTGTGATAACACCAGTGCTATCAACCTTACTAAGAACCCTATATGTCACTCACGCACGAAACATATTGAAATTCGTCACCACTTTTTGCGTGATTATCAACAGAATGGCACTATAAATTTAGAATTTATTGACAATGATCATCATCTGGCAGATTTCTTTACAAAACCACTATCCGAAGAGCGATGCAACTTTCTTTGTCGTGAATTAGGAATTTTGGATGAAGCAGTTATTCATTAAATTGGCCTGCATAAATATCGATTATGTCACGGTTCTTTATGATGACTTTGCTATGGGTACAAGCCGAAAGGGTCCATCTGACAACAAGACGTAAAGGCCTAAGCGACACGGTACACTAGTCTTCGAGCTACCGCTAGCTGGGATCCGGCCCCTGCAGCTACCCCATGGCAGTTTTACCATACTAATTTGTGTCATAAATCCTTGTTTATTATATGGTTCAATTTTATTTATAACTTGCTAAATTCAAATTTTCAAACTTCATTTCGTTCACTCTATTCAGCTTTTATTTGAAAATTTTCTACTTGGGCATTTACTTTTGTATTTCTAAAAATCTCTTTTCCCTCCTTTCATTCTTTTCAACTTAGCATTGGTTTCAAACTAATTTCAAACTGGTTTCAGTGCTGGTCCCAGGACACAGAACTCGGGCCGAACTCTGCCTAACACAGATTTTGGGCCGAATTCGATCTGTATATTCCAGAACTCCTACTTGCTCACAGCCGTTCATTTGTTTTGATCCTAGGGTCCAGGATTCACCCGACCATCCGAACCCCCTCTCTTAAAATCGGGTTCTCCCTCTCTTTCTCCTCTCCATTGCCTCCTCCAAAACTTCTCCAACTCCTTCCTCTTCAAACCCTAACCCTAGATTTCTCTTCCTAGTGTGAATTTCTTCTCCAAACTCAAGGAGAAAATCTTTTGCATCATTCTCTTCCATCCTCCACTATTTTCTTGATGTATAATCTCTTCTTTTTCTCCATCTCAATTTCATTTTTTTTTATTGTTCATGGCACCTAGGTTGTTTAACAGAGGAAAGAGGGCTAGAACTGAGGGTGCTTCCTCATCGAACCCTCCACCTCCTCGTGATGATCAACCTATTTATCCTCTTTTTAATCCACCACGACCCAATGACCCCGACACATTCGATGATCGAATTTTTGTGTCATTGGATGCCTCAAATGAATGGTTCAATAATTTTCGATCACGGCCTGTGTGCGCGGGTCATCCCATCAACTTCACTATATTCTCTCGTTATGACTCATTATTTCATGATCTTTGTCTTGATGGATTAGTTTCATCAAATTCACTTATCTACTTGAATGCAATTTAAATGTTTTATTGCAATTTTATATTTGATGACACACATTTATATTCTCGTGTTGCTGGAATTGATATCTCATTCGATGACTTTAAACTTGCGGAATATCTCGAGATTCTGGAACCCAACTCATGGAAGAAGCCTGTCGATGCACGCAAGTTTCAATTCCCCGATGGGTCTTCCCTTGAGAGTTTCAAGGATGATTTGTGTACCCCGAACACACGTCCACGCAAGTTACTTGTAAAATTCCTTAACCACTATTTCTACGAGCTTCATCGTATTATCTTCTCTACAATCCTGCCCAAAGCGGGATCGACTTATGAGGTTTTGTATTTTGAGATTTCTGCTTTGTATCACCTTCACTTCCATGTTCCGTTCAACCTCCACGTACTATGATGGACTGGATGATCAATGTAAGGAAGAGGCCACGATCTTTGGTCTATGCTCTCTATCTGCCTATGGTTTTTCGTGCCTTTTATGTCCCTCTCGATGAGTGCCAATTCCTTCCAGCCCCTGTCTTTCTATCTAAGGCAAGGCGGCTTCAGGCAGCTGTAGGACCTCCTGCTGAGTCCGAGCATTCCGGTTCTGATGCTCAGCCTGATGCACCTGCTCTTGGGCAACCTGTGCCCGTACCTCCTACTACTCTTGAGTCTATTCAGACCATGCTTCGCGATCGTTTTAAGTTGGAGGACGACCGTTAGACCCAGCTCGACTATTGTACCACCTTGCAAATGAGTGCCATCAGCAACTCATTGCATGACATCCGGTACACTATGTCTCGGCATCCTTCTATGCCACTTCCTATGGAGCGGGATCCATCTCGCGATGGGTACCGCATCGACGACCCTTGGGTTATGTGCTATCTGGATCCGGATGCGACCTTCGTGGATCCGCGTTGTTCGGATACTGATCCATCTGACGGCGCTGGACCATCTCACTCTCCATGATGGATTTGGTCTCTTACCTGCTGCTGCTGCTGAGGATCTTATTTTAGTTTTTATGCATTTTGGACTTCTATTTTATGTAGTTGCTTTTCTTGTATAAGTACCTCTATGTTCTGTGGATCTTCAGACTTTAATGTGGTTTATCATTACTATGGTGTGCTTGCCAGTTACTTTATTTGCAAATTTCTGTTTGTTTAAGTTTGCTAAATGACAAAAGGGGGAAATTTATTTGATATTCATATCATATTATCAATTATTTATGTTTTGGTAGAGATTGTGTTTATCAGGAAAAATGAACATTGGCTTACAGAGAAGCAATGTTTACGGGAGAGCTATTGCTTCTATGCAATGTTTACGGGGGAGCTATTGCTTCTATGCATGTCTACTTCTTGTGTCCAGGTATGAACATTGAATATAAAAATATCATTTTGTCAATTATCAATATGGGGGAGATTGTTGACCCAAAATCACAGTCAACCAAATATTGATAAAAATAACAATATGATACTTGTCATAATTTAATATGACACATCAAGACAGAACGCAGTACAAGACGAATGTCAGCTCTCTCCTACAATGTACTCAATTTTTGAGTCTGTATTTTTACATTTATTGAGTCTAGCTAAATGTAAACTGAGTAGCACTGAGTAGTTTGGGCTTATACCTTACCTCCATACAAAAACCAAAAGCTCCACCAAACTAAACTAGCCCACCAAAGCCCATTTAAGCAATTTTGTCTTCTGGAGATAGAGTTCGGGCCGAACTCTGCCTCCACACAGAGTTCGGGCCGAACTCTGTCCCCTAAATTACAGGACCCTAATTTTTAGGGTTTGTTGTATGCTAGTTATCCAACGGCCAAATATTTGAATTCTTGACACAGAATTCTGGCCAAATTTTGCCTATCCCAACTAGTATAAATAGGCCTTGAATTCTCTCATTTTCAATCATCTAATCTTCTCTTCTCTTCTCTTCTCTATAAGCCTCATATAAGCCTTAACCTTCTCATCTACTAGCCACAAGCTTCCTAAGCTTCAAAGTGCTCAGTGCTATTTAGTTAGGAGTTTGTGCAAGAGTCAAGAAAGTCGTTCGAAAAATTCCAAGCATCGCCACAGCGATCTTTGTAAGAAGTTGACGTGCTCTTCTGAAGAAAAGGCACGAGGTGTAACTACTATTTCACAAATAGTGGATTTAATCCTGAGCTAGAGTTCTCAGGCCTGGACTAGTCCTCCACGAGGGAAGCCAGGTTAAAATCGATTGTGTTTGCGTATGCTCTTTTGATCTTTATATTTCCATATTTACTCTGATTATTTACTGTTGGTGAAAAGAGTTTAATTTTTGTTTGGCTATTATTTTTATAAACTCTATTCACCCCCCTCTAGAGTTGCCAACCTGTTCTTCAAACATATCCAGTTGTGGATTTCACATCATGTGAGTCAGTTATCCAGTTTGCATCTGAATAACCTTCTATGATATCAGGGTGTCTAGAATAATAAAGTTTATAATCTATAGTACCCTTAATATATCTAAATACTCTTTCTAATGCTGTCCAATGAGATTGATTTGGGTTACTAGTGTATCTACTAAGTCTTCTAACAACAAATGCAATATCAGGTCTGGTTCTATTTTTAATATACATAAGAGAACCTATCATCTGAAAGTATATATGTTGTTTTACAAGTGAACCTTCATTCTTCTTGAGAATGATACTACTGTCAAAAGAAGTAGGAGCAAATTTTTTATCAAAGTACTCAAATTTTTTTAGCATTTTCTCAATAGAATGTACTAAGGATAGAGTATAACCCTCTTTAGATTTGGATACTTGCATTCCTAGAATCAGGTTGGCTTCACCTAGGTCTTTTATGTCAAACTTGCTAGATAAATAATCTTTAGTATTATTTATCAACTCAAGTGTTGATCCTAAGATAAGGATATCATCTACATACAAGAATAAAATGACACAACTTCTACCAGTATTTTTAGAGTATATACATTTGTCATACTCATTTGGCAAGAAACCATATTCTATAATCACTTTATCAAATTTGTTGTGCTATTGCTTGGGAGCTTGCTTTAGGCCATAAAGTGATTTTACTAATCTGTAAACTTTCTTTTCTTGACCTTTAGCAATAAAACCTTCAGGTTGCTTCATGTAGATCTCTTCTTCTAGATCTCCATTCAAAAATGTTGTCTTTACATCCATTTGATGGATCAGCATGTTATGAATGGATGCTAAGGCTAGAAGGGTTCTAATAGAAGTAATCCTAGCTACAGGAGAATAGGTATCAAAATAATCTAATCCTTTTTTCTGAGTGAAACCCTTGGCTACTAATCTAGCTTTGTATTTCTCTATAGTACAGTCAGCTCTGAGTTTCTTTTTGAAGATCCACTTACAACCTATAGGTTTACTACCTAAAGGTAGGTCTGCTAAATACCAGGTATTGTTCTCCATAATGGAGTTGTACTCATTATTTATGGCTTCTTTCCAGAAAGGAGCATTAGGAGAAGATATTGCTTCTTCGTAAGTTGAGGGATCACCCTCTATCAAATAAGTGAATAAGCCTTCTCCTAAATTCCTTTCAATCCTTCCTCTTTTACTTCTTTTAGGTTCTAAGTCTTGTTCAGGTTGTGAGCTTGATGAATGGCAATAGAAACTTGTAGAAGGAGCTAGGGAAGAACTTGAGGGGTTGGAAGAAATTCTATCCTTAAAAGGGAATATATTCTCAAAGTAAACTGCATCTCTAGCTTCTATAATGATATTATTAGAGATTTCATTTACTTCAGAATTAGTCACTAGAAATCTATTGGCATTTCTATCTAAGGCATATCCTATGAACACACCATCTACGGTCTTGGGTCCAATCTTTCTTTTTTTTGGTTCAGGGATTTCAACTTTTGCTAGACATCCCCAAACTTTGAGGTAATGGACTCTAGGAGTTCTACCTTTCCATAATTCATAGGGAGTCTTATCCTTAGATTTACTGAAAATCCTATTTAGGATGTAGCAGGCTGTTAATAAGGCTTCTCCCTACAGATTATCAGAAGTACCTGAGCTGAGAAGCATGGCATTCACCATGTCTAACAGAGTACGATTCTTCCTTTCAATAACTCCGTTGGACTGTGGTGAATAAGGAGCAGTCACCTCATGAATTATTCTGTGTTCTTCACAGAAGTTAGTCATTTCTTTTGAGGTATACTCTCCGCCACGATCAGATCTACGGATCTTAATCCTTTTCTCTAATTGGTTTTCAGCTTCTGATTTGTAACCCTTGAATCTATCTAGAACTTCATCTTTGGTTTTAAGAAGGTAGGTATAGCAATACTTTGAACAATCATCTATAAATATGACAAAGTATTTCCTACCGCCTCGAGTCAAAATCCTATTTGAATCACAAACATCACTATGAACTAGTTCTAGAAGATCAGAATTCCTTTCTACATATTTGAAAGGTAGTCTAGAATGTTTGGCTTGAACACAAATCTCACACTTGTCTTTATTATCTACAGGAGACTTGGGAATAAGATTTAGGTTCATCATCCTTCTAAGGGAACCCAGGTTCACATGGCCTAGTCTACTATGCCAAACATTAGAAGATTCTACATTGGAAAGAACAGGAGAAGGATCCGATATTTTATTTACAGTACTGAGAATAAACGGACCATCCTTTACAAATCCTTTACCAACAAAGGACTCATTCTTAGAAAAAAACAACTTTATTAGCTTCCATTACGATCTTGTATCCAGATGCTACAAGAAGAGAACCGCTAACTAAATTTCTCCTAACAGTCGGCACATGAAGAACATCATGAAGAGGCAGAATTTTTTTTGATGTCATCTTTAGATCAATTCTTCCTCTTCCTACAATCTGTGCCGTAGAACCATCTCCTAGGGTTATGCCTCCTCCATATGATTCCCGATAGTTTGAAAAACAGGAGCAATCAAATAAAACATGAACATTAGCTCCAGAATCCAACCACCAGTCATCAGAATGGTAAGAAAAATTGACTAAAGGTTGGTAAGTCACAGACCTGAAAGAACTATAAGACCCATTCAAAATCATGTTGGCTTCTGGTTTGGCTGGGCCTTTCCCCCTATAGGGAGTCTTGATTGGTTCCTTCTTCCTTTGGAAACAGTTCACTACCAAAATATAGGCAAATAGCGACTGAAAATTAGCGACGGCGTAATCAGTCGCCAATTAGCGACTGACAAGCGACTTACGGGCGACGGATTTTTTACTTAAATTTTTTATAAGTTTAGCGACGGATCAGCGACTATTTAGCGACGGAATATGTCAACCGACTGATTAGCGACAGATATATACGTCGCTAAGCTGCTGTAAATGTCGAAACAAAAGGATTAATTTTTATTCTAAATTTTTTTCATAAAGGTAGCGACGAACGAGCGACTACTTAGTGACATTTCCATGTAGCGACGGCGTAGCGACAAAAAATTGTCGTCGCTAATTTGCTGTGAAAATTCGAAAGTTACTTAAATTTCGAAAATTTCCCAATCTCTCTCCCACTCTCAAAATTCTTCTCTCTCCTCCCCTCTCCGTACCCCCCCCCCCCCCGACCGGCGATCATCCCCCCCCCCCCCCCCGACTGCGGCCCCCTCCGACGACCCCGCTCCGGCGCCCTCCCCAACTCCGGCCCCCTCCCTCTTCTCCTCCTCCAATCGAACCCCCTAACCACCCCCCCTCTTCTCCTCCTCCGTCGAGCCCCCACCTCCGACAACCACCTCCCTCCGGCATGCTCCCCCACTCCGTCCCCCCTCTTCTCCTCCTTCGAAACCCCGTACACCCTCCCTCTTCTCCTCCTCCATCGTGCTCCCCTCCGGCGACCCCCCCCTCCGGAGACCACCCCCTCAGGCGTCCCCCCTCCGGCGCCCCCTCCTCCGACGTCCCCCCTTCTCCGAGATCCTCTCCGTGGCCAACCTCTTCAAGGTCCGAAACCCTAAACCCTAATTTGTATTTATTTTTATTTATGCTTTGTTTGTGTTTTCTCAACATGTTCTAAGGTTTCAATTTCAATCTTGTGTTTGAAATTTATCGGTATAGTAGTGGGTATAGTAGATAAATAGAAATTTATCGGTATAATAGTTTTAAAAATTTGACGGGACACAGACACAAAATAAATAGGTGTAGTAGTTTTAGATTACTAAGGTAATTGATTGATCAATGCGATATATACTTGAGTATCAACGTGATACCTAATTATACTAGGTTTGTTTTATGAGTGAATGTACGTGAGGGATACGTCATACCAAGTTATACTAGGTTTGTTTTATGATACCAAGTGATATATAGCATCTTAATTCTTGGTGCAGAATCATTCACGTGGATTAGAACAATGAGTCGATACTTACTTGATTGTTCGTGGATGTACAATTGGCAACATGAGAGTACGATTAGCTTAACGGACGATTTCAAGGCGGGCGTCGAGCAATTTCTCATATATACAAGTAGCCATGCCGATTTCATGGACGGAAGGCGCATAAAGTGCCCTTGTGTCAAATGTAAGAATATCCCATTTAGAGAGGTGTCACTCGTGAGAGATCACCTTTACAAGAAGGGTTTCATGTCGAACTACAACGTGTGGATTAATCAAGAAGAATCTCCGGCTTCGCAATCTCAGTCCTTCTTCAATACCGATGTGAGAGATTCTACTCTCGAAGATCATTTTGAATATCGGCAACCAACAAACTTGGCACGTGAGATGGTATTAGATTTTGCTGTGGCACATGAGGATTCGAATCCTGATGCAAAGGAGTTCTACGATATGTTCAAGCATGCTGATACTCCGTTATATTCGGGTTGTGATTCTCATTCGGTATTATCGGTGGTGATGCGACTGTTGAAACTTAAATCTGATTTTAACTTACAGCAAGAATGCTATGACCGGATAATTCAGCTTGTAAGAGAGTTGTTGCCAAAAGGATCAAATGATTTGCCTGAAAGCTTCTACAAGTCGAAGATGATGATACGGAAACTCGGATTTGGCTACCAGAAGATAGACTGCTGTCGAAATGGTTACATGCTATACTACAAGGAGAACAGTGATAAAGACAAATGCATTTTCTGTGACGAGGACTGGTACAAGCCAATCCGGGGCAAAAGAAAATCAATTGCCCGGACGCGGATGTGCCCGTACAAGTACATGCAGTTCTTGCCAATCACAAAGAGGCTGCAGAGGATGTATATGTCTGCAAATACTGCACAACACATGACATGGCATAACAAAGAACGGAAGACGGACGAAGGAGAATTATCTCATCCTGTCGATGGAGAAGCATGGAAGCATTTTGATCGGTATTATCCTGATTTTGCTGCGGGGCCTAGGAATGTTCGATTGGCTTTATGTTCTGATGGATTCACTCCATTCGGACAGTCGGGGACGCAATACTCTTGTTGGCCGATGATTTTGACCCCGCACAATCTACCACCGTGGATGTGCCTGAAAACTCCTTACATGTTCCTCACACTTATCATACCCGGTCCAAGAAATCCAAATAAGAACATCGATATCTACTTGCAACCGTTGGTGGACGAGTTGAAACAATTATGGAAGTTTGGCGTCCAGACGTTTGATATATCGATGGAGCAGAACTTTCAGTTAAGGGCGATGCTCATGTGAACCATCAACAATTTTTCAGCTTACGGGATGTTATCGGGGTGGAGTACTCATGGTATTATGTCATGTCCGATATGCATGAAGAAGAGTAAGGTATTTCGCCTTCAGAATTGAGGAAAGGCGTGTTTTTTTATTGCAACCGTCAGTTTCTTCCTTCGTCACATTCATGGAGAATAAACATAGATGACTTCAGGGCTGGTAAACGGGAAGTATCTCTTCCCCCGTTGAGATTAACGGGAGATGTAGTTTGGGAAGAGGTTCGAGATTTACCGACTGTAGTAGAAAATTCGGGATCGGGCCATCACATTGAAGGCTTCGGACAACATCACAATTGGACGAAACAGAGTATCCTTTGGGATTTGCCTTATTGGCCGGACAATCTCATAAGAAACAATCTTGATGTCATGCATATTGAAAAAAAATATTTGACAACATATTTAATACTGTGATGGATATTAAGGGAAAAACGAAAGACAATATTAAAGCAATGAAGGACTTAAAAATTATTTACAAGCGTCTAGAGTTGTATCTGTCGCAAAGGTCCAATGGTAACTGGGTGAAGCCTCCAGCACCATTTACATTGAGTAGAGATGATAAACTAATAATATGTAAATGGATTTCAAAGTTGAGATTTCCTGACGGTTACGTATCGAATCTGGTGAGATGTGTCGATCTCATTGAACGCAGGTTGATAGGGATGAAGAGTCATGATTGTCACGTTTCATGGAGCGATTACTTCCTATCGCTTTTAGAGAGATGCTACCTTCTCATGTGTGGACTCCGCTGGCCGAGTTATCTATCTTCTTTAGAGATTTGTGTTCAAGTAAGTTGACGATGCAACATATGCTAGAACTTGAGGAGAAAGTTGTAGTGACGTTGTGCAAGTTAGAAAGGGTGTTCCCTCCCGGCTTCTTTGATAGTATGGAACATTTGCCGATTCATCTTGCATACGAAGCACGTGTCGGTGCTCCCGTCCATTATCGATGGATTTACCCATTTGAGAGGTATAAAATAATCTTCTAATTTATAATTTTTTTTATTTAAATAATTCTAATATTCAATATATTTCTTATAGATATCTAGGTCACCTGAAGAAGAAAGTGGGCAATAAGGCTCATGTAGAAGCTTTAATATGCGAAGCGTACATCATTGAGGAGGTTTCTAACTTCTACTCGATCTACTTCGATACTCATGTCCGAACAAATCGGAATAGAGCACCGAGGAATGATGAAGGTGATATCAATGCACTGAACGAAAGGATCTGTACAATCTTCAATGTGGGGGGCAAGCCGACAAGTGCGACTAAATTACGGTGGTTGGATGACGATGAGTTTGAAGCCGCATATCAGTATATATGCCTCAATAGCGGTATCCAAGAGATGGAAGATATTGAAAAGTAAGCGACACCATTTAGTCATTCTAAATTCGATATTTAGAAGTGTGCTAACGTTTCTCCCTATTATTACAGTACTTTTAGAGCTGAGATTAGAATGGAAAGACCTGATATTGATGATGATGATCTTGCTAGAGAGGTCGATACGAAGTTTCCGTCGTGGTTCCAAAATTATGTAAGGATTATAATCATTAGCCATTCTAAATTCGATATATTACTACCCACACTTTGTCTAATGACTTTTCTGATACTACCCACACTAGGTCATCCGTCCTGGTACACAGTTGCAGAACAAAGGGCTAAGAGCAATTGCTATTTGACCGAGCAAGAAGGCGAAGTGTTGGAGCGGATATACAATCAATGGCTTTAACTTTAGAACTACTGATAAGCCTATCAATCATTCATTTGTCGATGAGGAGGCTAATTATACCAAAAATTCGAGAGTTTGTGTGAGAGCCTCAGTCTACGATGCCGATCCCGAATTCGACTACTACGATGTTCTAAGAGATATTGTAGAGATTGAATATTTTGTTGATATGAAGATTGTGCTTTTTAAATGTCGTTGGCTCGACACAACACCCAAGCAAGGATAGAAGATTGACAAACAATTTGGCTTTGTTGATATAAAACATGGAAAAAGATATGGAGGTTTTGAACCATTTGTGTTGGCTAGTCAAACCGTTCAAGTGTACTATACGAGTTATCCTAGCTGACGGCGTAGTACCCTGGATTGGTGGGCTGTATGCAAAACCAAAGCAAGAAATACATATAATGTTGGGGATGTAGCCTACCAAGAGGAAGAGGTGGTCAAGCCTCAACCAACATATATAAGTTTGGCTGGTGTTGAGGAAGAGGATTTAGAAGATATGGAGGTTATGGTAGATGACGTTATGGAGGTTAACGTTGATGAAGAATTGGAAGATGTTGAGGAAGAAGTATTGGAAGATGAAGATCATAGTGATAGTGAAAATGAAGAAGCAGAAGAAGACACTTCGGAATCAAGCGATGATTCAGAAGACACTTGGGAAGATGAATCAGACTAGTAAGTACGTTTTAATTTAATATACGAGTTTCATTAGTATAATGACATGACAGTAGTTTTTATTTTTAATACATCATCGCTTATTATTTCTTTCAGATTTTTCTATGGCGTCGAGGGGTCGACGTTCACGTTTGCAGCTTGGATCTTCATTAAGTCCGCCGAGAGGTCTTCATCATGCCCGCCGAGAGGTTTCCATCATGTCCGACGACCTAGATTTACTGTACCAGTACTTTCTTGTATTAAAATATTTTGGATATGTGTATTAATATTTCTTATATTAAAATATTATTCGTATGTGTGTATGAAGCTAACTTTGTATATGTGTGTATGTGTTGTATTAAAACATTTGGGATACGTGTGCATGAAACTGAGAATTTGTAGGAAACACAAATACTGATACGTGTACCTACTGTAAAACTGTCGACAAGGATAAGGACTGTTGGAAACACGAATACTGATATTGTATTTGGAAACTGTTTATATGACTGTATATTGTGTGTGTAACTGTCGATGGGGATATGGAATGCAGGAAACACAAATACTGACATGCAATATTGTATTTAGCGACGGAATGGCGACGGAACAGCGACAGAAAACCTGGAACATTGCAGGCTAGCGACGGAACAGCGACGATTTTTTCGTCGCTACACGCCTGGAAAATTTACTTTGTAGGCTACCGACGTAATAGCGACTGTAGTTTCCGTCGCTAAGGTTCTGGAAAATATTATATTCCAGTATAGCGACTGAATAGCGACGTAAATTTTACTTACTATTCCGTCGCTATGTTCATATCCGACACCAAAAGCGTATCGGAAACATCTTAGCGACGTAATTTTTCGTCGCTAGCCCGTCGCTACTCTCATGCTGAATTACGTCGCTGCGACGTCGGTACTTCGTCGGTAACTATAGCGACAGAGTTTCCGTCGCTATTACATCGTATTTTCCAATAAAAAGCGTGTCGCTAAATGCGTCACTAATCAGTCGCTATTTTCGACAAACTAGCGATTGATTTAAATTAGCGACACGTAATTTCCCGACAAACCATTTCCGTCGCTGATATGTCGTTATTTGACTTTAGCGACGGAAAAAACGACTTTTAGTGACGGATCCCGCCGTCGCTAAAAGCCTATTTTTTTGTAGTAGTTGAAGGATAGATGGTTTGTTCTACCACACACCAAACAGAATTTCTGTTGATCCTGAGTCTGACTGACGTTTCTAGGTCTATGGTTTTCCTGGTGTTGACGGTTCTGGTGGTGAGGCTGAAAGTTATTTTTCTTCTTGAAGAATTTCTTCTTGGGTTTGTGAGGATTATTAGGCTTAGGTTTGCTTTGGGATGACTCTACTAGGTTTACCTTAGCCTTAGTCTCAGCCTTGGGGTCAGACCTTAGCCTAAGTTGTTCTTCAGTTCTAATTTTCTTCAGGACTTGACACTACCAAAATTTATCGATTTAGCGACGGCCGAATCCGTCACTAAATCGACGATAATTACCATTAGCGATCGATTGCCGACGGAAGTTGGCCAAAATCATCCGTCGGCAATCAGCTCGTCGCTAATAACGTTCCGTCGCTAAGTTGTCGTCACGGCAACGGAATAGCGACGGATTTTCGACGTCAAAATACGAAGCATTAGCGACACTGTCCCGACGAATTTCCGTCCATTTCAACTATTAAGTATTGAACTGTGTAGGCAATAGCGACGTACATGTCCGTCGGTAACCCGTCGTAACAGCGTATCAGATCGTATCGGTCCGCCGCAAATCCGTCGGTATACGTCGGTAATTAACGACGGATGGGCGACGGTGTTCTGACGGACTATTCCGTCGATCATGTTCTGGAAATGCTTGGCATTTCCAGCACCATGGCGACGGACTAGTAGTCGCGGAACCGTCGCTACGGCGACGGCACAGCGACGGATTGCTGACTGATTATCCGTCGCCATGGTTCTGGAAATGTCATGCATTTCCAGAACCATGGCGACGGATAATCAGCCGCTAAGCCGTCGCCACATACAGCGACGGAATAGCGGATGACTATCAGTCGCCATGGGAGCTATATCCTAAATATATGTTTTTAAATGTAAATAATTTATTGACCGATACCGACTATGGGGGTCTTTGTTCCGGTCAATTCGGCAAAACCAATCGGTAAGGGTGACTACTATTTCATATAATTTCAAAACTACTAAGAAATAACGCTGAAATACTTAAAATTATGCCTAAATGTATAAAATATATGTTTTTAAATGTAAATAATTTATTAATAATTATTTGTTTTTCGATACCAAAGTCCGATACTCAGATACGATACCGCCGATACTACCGATATCGCCGATACCAATACTCATAGGAATAGTCCGAAACCGATTCCGATACCGATACCGATACCGATTGTGAACCTTGACCGATAGTGCAATACCGATACCGATACCGATAGTGTGATACCGATACCAAACTAAGTCAATCTATCTATTTCTAAATGGCAAGAGTCCACTTCTAGGATATGGGAGCTATATCCTAAATATCTAGTCTAAATTAACTTGGTTAGGATACTAGAGTGTCCTTATTATCTAGCAAGCACTACCTTAGTCTAGTCACACTAGCGTTAATTACCTATAATTCCTATCATGTCTACAATCACACATTACACCCCAAGCCGTCTTGCATGCTAATTATAATAGGCACATATATATGTATATCACAGTTAGATGTATAGACCATGAACCCAAACACTGACTTATGCAGATGAAGAACTCGCACTGTCCTTGACACAGTGAACATATACACCATGAACCCAAACGTCATATTCACATTTACTAATCCAAACACCACCAAACTAACGGATAACACCCAATATGGATAACACATTATTTAGCCAATATATAAATTAGATGAATTTGATAAGCAAAGCCCCCCGCCGCCCCCGACCAAAGCCCGCCGCCCCAAGCCCGCCGCCCAGCCCCCGACGCCCCCGCCCCAAGCCCGCCGCCCAGGCCCCGACGCCCCCGCCCCAAGCCCGCCGCCCAGGCCCCGACGCCTCCGCCCCAAGCCAGCCGCCTAGCCCCCGACGCCCCCGCCCCAAGCCAGCCGCCCAGCTCCCGACGCCCCCGCCCCAAGCCCGAATATCCACAAGCCCGCCGTCCCCGCCCCAAGCCAGCCGCCCCCGACGCCCCCGCCCCAAGCCAGCCGCCCAGCCCCCAACGCCCCTGCCCCAACCCCGAATGTCCCCAAGCCCGTCGCCCCCGCTGCCCCTACGTCGACACCGCGACACAGAGAGAGAGAGAGAGAGAGAGAGGAGATTACCTTCGGGAGAGAGAGAGGAGAGGACGCCGTCGTCGTTCACGAAGCCGCGCGAGAGAGAGAGAGACAGAGAGAGAGAGAGAGGAGAGAGATTGAATTTGGGGGGAATGCCAAAAGTTTCCCCCGCCTTTTCATTTAAGTCTGGAATGCTCATTTAGCGACGGAATAGCGACTGTGAACTATCCGTCGCCAGGCCGTCGGTATTTATTGATTATCCAACTGATTATCCGTCGCTACGTAGTCGAAGATATGTCCCGCCAATTATCTACATAATTCCTGCCAAATAAACGACTACGTGGCGACGACCGACGATCCGTCGCTACAACACCGACACTCTAGCGACGGATGTGCGACCTTTCCTGCCCTTAAAATTAAAATAAAAATGGCAAATGTTTATGGTCGGTAATCAGTCGCTGAGCGGCCACTAAACCGTCGCTAATACCGACGGAATAATTCCGTCGCTAAACCTCCGTCGCTAAATGAGCGTATTTTGGTAGTGTGAGCAAAAGTAAGGTCACCCTGGGTATGAGTGAGATCCTTTTTTGTATCAGACCAAGAAGGAGGGAGCTTATCTATCAGGCAAGTTATCTTATGTTCAGCTGAAAAGGTTGTACCTTTAGCTTGAATGTATGTGCCTCACATATTTTTGGAATTCATGAATTTGTCCATTCATAGGTTTGTTATCTACCATAAAATATCTATTAAACGCTGAAGAAGTGAATCTCTCAATTTCAGCATCATCACAGCCATATTCATCTTCCAAGGCATCCCAAAGTTCTTTTGCGCTTTTATATTCGAAGAATATATCATAAAGTAGTGAATCAGATAAAGCGCTTAGAATTTGATGGAAGCAGTGAAAGTCTATTTCCTTAGGGGTTTTTGGTTTGGAGGAACTGGAGGGTTTGGACATTCCTATGTCAGACTCAGTGTCGTCAGAATCATTTATGATGGGTGTGTAGCCATCAATGACTGAAATCAGTCCTAAAGTGGTGAGCCATAATTTCATCTGACTCTACCACCTCTTGAAGTGGGAGCCATCAAACTTGGCTGGCTTAGCAGTCGAAGTCTCGTCTTTTCCAATCATGGTGACAAGTATAGCAGTCTAAAGTCTGCAAGAATAATGATGCAACTACTCAAAAAATATAACAGGGGATCTAGAGTAATGGTTAAATGAACTATCCCTTGAACTTAAAAGATTTAAAGATACCAACTTAGTAGTTGTAAATAGCACCAGCCTTAATACAAGCTTACAAAACTAGTTTGTAGCACAAGTCTAGTTTTGAACTAAGCAAATGTTGCCAGTAGTTAAACTAACAACACACAAAAGTATTTGCTAATAGTTTTCTAATTAATGTCTAATCAATAATGGTTTGTTTAAGAGACAAATAGTCAATATAACAAAGAATGTGACAGTGTAGGAAGAAATGTTCCAACGTTTTAGTGCTTAATATTAACAAAAGTATATGTTTCTACAGAAGGTTTAGCCAAAGCATATGAACTCAGATATGTTTGTAAAAAGTGAATGACCAACTGTAGATATTAATTAATAAAAATATGTGATAGTGCTGGCATGAGTAAAGTATAGTGTGATTAACAATATTAATTCACAATATTAACAGAATTATTAAATTTAAATTATCAACTCTTAGATTGTTGTTGAAAAAAAAAATTCCTTTGAATTCTACAAACTTGAAATAATAAAATAAAATATATTAGAACAAAGTTACCGGCCTACGGGAAAGTCGCGCTGAACGCACTGCCCCTAAGAGTTGATCTGAGGTCTTATGTGCAGACTTTTCTCATATTCTTCTAGTGGTAAAACATCTGGTATCACCGGCTTCTCGCTGTCGCACACAACGTCGAGATATCGACCCGAACTTAGCCTTGCCCAGACCGAAACACGAAAGAGAATGGAAGTAGAAAGGTGGCTTGTTTGGGAATTGAGAATGAGCTTGAGTATATCAAAAACAAAACTTTTCTTCACGAGTAGAGAAAGGAGATCTATATAGCAACTTCAACCACTCAAGGAGCTTGTAACGTTGCCTATTTGGAAGCCAAAGAACCGGACACATTCTCCAACGTGGGAGAAAAAATCAGATCACCTATGAATGTGCAAAGGTGCACTAGAATAGGAAAAGGAAATGGTCAAGGTGGAATGGCTCCAACGTGAGCCCATGTGACCGGTCATATGAGGACTCGGTTTTGTCCACTGTGTAGACACACACAGCCAACACACATTACTTTTGTCGTAATTTTTTCAACATATTACCTTCTCTATATTTACTCGCTTTTGTTACATTTTTGAAAATTTTCTTAAAAAATAATCCGTCCATGGGAATCATGGGTGATAGAGTTTGAAGGATATCGATGGGCATGGGTGATAGCGTTTGAAGGATATCCCTCGAAATCATCTAATGTGGAGAAAGAAAAATCATGCTTCGTCAATAGCCAAAAAAAAAAAAAAATTCCTAAATGGAGATGAGTCTTGGAATCCCAGTTTTACCTGGAACGAGATTAATTTCTCCTTCAAAACCTTAGGTTCGAAGATTGTGAGCATTGAGATGGTGTTGCTTCTCTACCTATTGACCGAATTCTTCTTCTTTTTTTAGATGTCCGACAATACATACGAAACTTTGTGCACACTGCATTGTATGCATGTTGGGTTCACTGTTTTGAACTCCCACCAAATAAATGGAAGGAATAATATACTTCTGTGGCTCGATTTACTGATCTTCCTCCATCCAGCCAGTATCTTATACATCTCTTTGGTAATCACAAGAGCCACTCGAGTTCTATCCTTCTAAAAATTGCTTTGCCCACTACCCTTATATTTGCATTTAGCCTAAATAACTTCCTATATTAATGCATAATAACCTATGGACATAATCAGTTACATTATAAACTTCGACAGTTAGAATTTTTACAGCAATAGTGCAGAAGAAGAAATGTGTGTTCTTAAATTTAGGTCTCCAAGTTTGGTGTAAATACATTTTCTGGCTCTCGGGTTATGTTGAATCATGCAGATTAAAGTTAAATAATTCATTGTTAACTCATAAACATTTGGTGAATAATTCCTAAATCACGGTCTGGAAAATGTTTTAGATGCAATGCATACATGGTATTGTTGCAAAAGGAATGTCGTAGACTATAATTTTTTTCTGAATACGTAGTGTGTTGTGTGCCTCCCTTCATACACATTACATTGACCCAAATTATTGACGATATTTCGTTGCATAGAGGCCCCAGTTGAGCTGTATATATGCTTCAAGAACTCGCATTTCTTTCATTTAATTACTCTTTGCATTTGCACAAGGTTAGGTTCTTATCATTACGTTGTCCAACTAAAATTCCAGTTAGGTCAGAATTAAATTCCGATTCAACCCAACCCAATTATACTATTCTTTAGGACTACTTGTATAAGATTTTTTAGGTTATTTTTAGGGCCATGCACTGGTTATGTACTTGTGAACTGGATTTATTTCTCTACAAGGCCGAGTTCACAAGTACTTGTGGAAGATCTTTAGGTTTTTCTCTACAATTTGTTTCTCAACCCTAAAATCTATCTACCTGTATAAATTGTGAACTGAGTTTATTTAGGGCCATCTACTAGTTATGTACTGGTATAAGATTTTTCTCTACTAACACTTATATTTCTCCATATTAGAGTTAGCCAACATTCTTTCTCGAACTTTGTAAATTTCATTGACAAAACAGAAATGCTCTTGTGTCCGCGGAGGGTGACCGCGCGCGTGCTCGCACGCTGGCCCCCCACTGGCCCTCCTGCACCACTTCGGACCCACCTCCTCCCCTCCAGTGAAACAGCGACACGTGGCCCGCGGACCAAGGCTGCGGTCCAAGTCCGCGGACAAGTTGCACTGCCGTTGATAAAAGTAGAAAAAAGATAAGGTGACGATGGTCTTGATGCCAACTCGGCCGCATGTTCAAGCATCATGGATCACCTTTGCTCAGTTATGAGAGATGGTGTTGGAAAAGATTGTAGAAACTAAACAAACTGAGAGTAAATAATTTGAGATATGTTATAGACGTTGTCCTTATAATAGATTTTGCTTCAACAATAGTGTAATCTATTCCGAGATACAATGAATTAAAATGATCCGCAACATCATGAACCAGGTGGCGAATCCAATGTATCAATAATCTTGTCCAATGGAGGAGATGGACAGAAGAATGATTTGAGAAATTTTGGTTCTGGTATGATCTCTCTTTTTCGTACGAAATTTTTTTTAGTGGAAAGACGAAAAACAAAAATATGTTTTGTAACCCTGATCATCTATAATATGTCCAGGATTTCCATCCCACTAATTCCGTAACGAAATTACATGAGAATAGGTCCATATAAGACCAACAACCAATTGAGTTTAAAAAAATAAAAAGCGAAGAAAAAAGAATTAGAAAAATAAAATAAAATAAATGAAAAAGGAGATGGATTTCTACCTAATAAACATTAAATGATCATGCACCCACTCTCGTGGGTTTGATGGACTTGAGACCACCACCGATAAAATCAACTTAATCAATGAAGTGAATTTAACACTTTTTAAACAAAGGAAAGTAAAGTGCTCACTCCAACCACGGTATGACCTGAACCGAAATTAGTCCATGAGGTGTGATATTGAATTGGACTCATATGTCTTAAAAAAAAATTCTTATGTAAAGTTTGAACTAATTTCAATTATGTACACCTCATAATCCTACCTTCTATCTGAAGTAGGACTAAATTATCAATATCATTGTCATCCTCTTTTTTGAGCGCTCAACGGAAAACTTGATACAATCCAACACAAGTATTGTGGCCCAGCTGGTTCATTTTAGGTAGAAATCCATCTACATGATATAATCATTTCCCTCCTCTCATAGTGGTTTCTCTTCTTATTCCTTGATCAATTTCCAAACAGAAATATCAGTGAATAGTCGATGAGTGAAGTGGGAACTGAACGACTTTTATGGATCCCATGGGACCAAAGAGGGGGCATTTGCTTGCCACCGACGCGCAGGCCAGGCTTTCTCTCATTGACTTTAAAAAAACTGCAGGCAATGAGCAAGAATGTGGCTGGCTCCACAAATTTTGGCAGGTAGGATGTCATCACACCCATCATGTTTGATTACTATCTTTGATAGTTGCATGTTTGTTTGCCATGCCCAGTGCTAGATTAATATCTTTCACTGCACCTTACATGCATGAAGTCTGGATATCCAAACAGGAGGAGGGAGGGGTTACAATATCCCAACTTATCATCGGTAAGACGTCGGCAGCTTCGCAGACAGGACCAGCTCAGCGGTAAGCCAGACAAGACTTCGGATTTGGACAACCCTCCTATGCATGAGGCAACTTCCAGGCTTAACGATACCCAACAAAAGATCGGGGTTGCGGATGATCCTCCAGAATCGACCCACAATAAAGATTTAAGGGCAACAAAAATAGTTTTGGATAGGACGACCCAACTCCGTGGGCCAGCCCTGTTAGCATATTGTATATCCAGAGTAGAGTGCAGTGCAGTGCAGTGCAGTTGGTGAATTTGTCAAGATAACGAGAACAAGAACTCTATACCTGAAATATGTAAGAGCTCAGCGAGCCAATTGATCATCGCCAAAGCAATAAGAGAATTTTTGGTACACGCGATTTTTTTTAAGACTTGGACAAATTATAGAAAACCCATCCATGTTTGGTTTTAGGCTATTGAAATTTATTTTAGAGAATTGTGAATACTTGGTAAACTATTTATCCACAAAATATAAAAGTCTTATTCTTAAGAATACATGGATACCCTTTTTTTCGCTCGGATATATTTTTTTTCTATGCACTTTTTTCTTCTTATTCTTGTTTTTTTATCCTTTTTTTTATATATTTTTTGTTTTTTGTTTCCATCTTTTGTTTTTTTTTTTCCTTTTTTTTCCATTTTTATTGTGGTTGTTTTTTTAGTTTTTTTCAGTGTTTTTATCCTCTCTTTTTTTTTCATTTTTTTATCTTTTATATTTTTTGAAAATATTTATATACTCACCCAACATAAAAATACAAGTTTTCAAAAAATTTAATTCTCGAAAAATATTCGGTTATACAGAATTTCGTGTACCAAACCCTCCCTAAGGCCTCGTTTGGTTCACGGATTTAAGATTGTCCCTTTTCTTTGTTTGATATCCACAAAGTTGGGGGTAAAATACGAGGGAAAAATGGTTTCTCTTAGACCATCTCCAATGGTGATTTCTAAAATTGAGTTCTTATCCTACTTGGCATTGTACTTTAAGAAGATTTCTATCCTAGTTGGAAGAGTTTCTAGATAGAAATTGTAGACATACAAAAATGCTCTCCAATGCTTCTCCATTTCTATCCTATGTGTCACATAGTAAAAGGACCAATTTAATGATGTGGGGCCCAATAATAATTGTCATGAGAGAGAGGAGAATTTCTATGAGAGTTTCTACATGTAGAAACCCTCTTAGAAATTTTCTATCCTACATCATTGCCACCTAGGATAGAAATGGTGATAGAAATCACCATTGGGAGAAATTTTTTCTAAAATGGATTTCTTCCATAAAAATAGGGAAGATAGAAACCCCCATTGGAGATGGTCTTAAGACCTATTGGATTCATTTTTTCTCCTCATTTTTCATTATTTATTACCAAAAATTATGACAAAAATAGACTTGAGTTATTGCCTCTTGTAACAACTAACTCTTCCTATTTTGTTGCTTATAATTATGTTGACATCATCGGATATTATTAGAACATTGATATTTTTTTTTCTTTTTCTTCCTACATTAAACAAATATTGGAAGGAAAATTAAATAGTCTTTTTTTTTTTTTTTTTTTTTTTAAACTTAAGCCTTACCAAATACAGTAAAGAAAAACCTGATAAGAAATTCTGCTTTCCCATCTAACATTGTGAACCAAAGGAGGCCTATCCATCGATACCGATTGGTGTGCATCGATAAAGCATTATGGGTTAAGGAATGAGGTTGAGTTTCCTTCTTGAGCTCTGTGCAAACCCCTTTGACTGTGCCAAACAGAGATCAACATTGACTTTTCGGAATAGGTAGATCCAAATTAGATGAGCAAAAGGACACCATATAAATGTATAGATAGGAAAGTTTCATTCAAACAATGTGGGGGTAAAGTGCATTTAAACCCTCCTTAGATGTCGCGAAATGCAAATAAAAACTCACTGATCCGAAAAAGACAGTTAGATACGAAAATGCTCAAATCACCCCCCCCCCCTTCCCCCCCCCCCCCCGCTGTTAAAATCCGTTAAAAAAGTCTTAAAAGACGATTTTGTCCCTCCCCTCTCCCCCCCCCCCCTCTCTCTCCGGTGGTGGGGGACGGGTCGCCGGCGGAGGGAGGAGGTCGGTGGGCGGGTCGCCGGCAGAGGGAGGAGAGGGGGGGGGGGGGGGGGGGGAGGGGGCGGGGGGCGGGTCGCCGGCGGAGGGAGGAGGTCGGTGGGCGGGTCGCCGGCGGAGGGAGGAGGGGGGGGGAGGGGGCGGGGGGCGGGTCGCCGGCGGAGGGAGGAGAGGGGGGGGGGGGGGGGGGGGGGGGGGGTCGGGGATGACCGGCGGAGGGAGGAGGGGGGGGGGGGGTGGTCGGGGATGACCGGCGGAGGGAGGAGGGGGGAGGGTGGTCGGGGATGACCGGTGGAGGGAGGAGGGCGGGTTGCCGGCGGAGGGGGGGAAGGGGGGGGGGGGGGGGGTAGGGGCTGGTAGGGAAGGGTGGGAGGGGTAGTTTAGGTAGTTTATATTTTTTTTTATTTTTTTTTTAAGACTTAACGGCCATTTTAACGGCCATTTAACGGATAAGGACCATTCTAAACAAAACAGATTTTTTTGGAGGTGCAAACTGCTTAAGTTTTCTAATAGGTCTTATTTTGCAAACGAGGCAACTCTAAGGAGGGTTTAAATGCACTTTACCTATGTGGGGTAAAGTGCATTTAAACAATGTGAGTATACTAAAACACTACATTGATGAGCGAGAGCATTTCAAGGTCAGAAGAAGCTCTGATCGAGAGTATCGAGGAGTAGAAGAATTTAGTCGGAAGGACCCACATGTAATCTAATTTCCGCACAAGATTCAATTTCGTGTCTGCCAAAATCTATTCATTTAAAGCCATACATTTAGGCTAAAGAAATCGCAGAAGACTTCATTCTCAAAAAAAAAAAAATAATAATAAATAAATAAATAAATAAAAAATCACTGTCCATAACATTTTTTTTCCAACAGCGAAAGTATTATAGATGATGGTTTCTATATATTAAGGAGAGAAGGGAATGGAGCTAACTTTTAATCACCCATGGAGGACAAAAGCAAAGAGCTTGCATTTTGTTAGGCATACGCGTACATCATGCAAGAAAAATGAGTCCAAGGAACGAAGTGTTCTACCACCAACTTGCATTACTATTTTAGAAGTGCAGAAGATTTGACTCACCAGCAAAAACAACAATAGTTTGACTCGAAACCAGTCACATAACTGCATAAGTGTACATTCACATTTCAATATATATATATATATATATATATATATATATATATATATATATACCGGATGGATTCAACGCGGCGTTTTACAAGAATCATTGGAAGTTAATCAAGCATCAAGTTCTCACTGTGGTGCAAGACTTCTTCAGGTCAGGTAGACTCCTGAAAGAAATCAATCACACCTTCCTGACACTAATTCCTAAGAAGGAGGGGGCTACTGCACTGGGAGATTTCCGGCCGATTGCCTGTTGCAATGTGATCTACAAAATTATTACTCATCTAATGTGCTCTAGAATGCAGGAGATCATGACTGGGCTGATTTCTGAAAACCAAGCTGCTTTTATTAAAGGCCGGGCAATTGCTGAAAACTGCCTGCTTGCTCACGAATTCGTCAGGGACTTCAATAAGCCGGGGGGACGGAAGAGTTGTATTAAATTAGATATAAGGAAGGCGTATGATACTGTAAACAGGAGTTTTGTCTGCCACATTCTGTTGAGTATGGGTTTTGATCATTGCTGGGTGGACAGAATCAGGGAGTGTATTTCCACTCCTACCTTCTCAATTCTTATGAAAGGCAACTCCTGGGGATTTTTCGGAAGCAGCAGAGGCCTTCGGCAGGGAGACCCTTTGTCCCCATATTTATTCACTATTGTTATGGAGTATTATACTTGCTTGATGGATTATGCCACATTGCAGAGGCGTATCACTCCTCTGCACAGACGGGTGGTCCCAGTGGTGACGCACCTGATCTATGCAGACGACCTTCTTGTGTTTGTTGAGCCTTCGGAGCAGACCATGAGAGCTCTAGTGGACGTTTTGGAAGAATTTGCAAGCCTTTCTGGACTCAGACTTAACACAAATAAAAGTCAGATATATTTCAGTAAAGGCTGTCCCAACAAAGAAGAGATTGCGGAGATTTTACAGGTAACGATTGGCCAACTCCCGGTTCGGTACCTTGTCCTGCCATTATCGGTCAACTATACCCGAGATGCTGATTGCCAAGGACTGATCCAGCACGTCCAGATGAAACTTGAAGGATGGCAGGCTCAGTTGCTGTCCTTTGGAGGAAGAATAGAACTTATCCGATCGGTCATTCTCGCTATTGCTTGTTTCTGGCTTCAGGCGATCTTCCTCCCAGAGAAAACTATTCAAAAGATTGAACAGTTGTGTGCCAACTTTGTCTGGAAAGGTGGGTTGCATGGGATTTCTTGGCAGGATATGTGCCAACCAAAAGAAGAAGGCGGGATTGGACTTCGTTCTCTCAAAACACTTAGGGAAGTCGCTCTCTTGAAGATGGCATGGAAGATGATTAGTGGTAAATCCCTGTGGGCGAGATGGACCGCTCATAGATACTGCCGATCCACTAATTTCTGGATCCAACAGGTCGACAACAACTTTTCCGGTACTTATAAAAATATCCTCCGTGTCAGGCCGGTATTAAAGACGAGAATCATCCGGATTATTCGTGATGGCGAGACCACGAACTTGTGGTTCGACCCATGGCTCCAACACAGCAGTCTTATTGATAGATGGGGGTGGCCAATGTTCGATATGATTGGCAGGGACGAGCCTTTAGCGGCTATCATCCGGACAGGGCAATGGAGGCTTGAGAATAGATGGTACAGCCATCAGTTAGCGGCTTACATCACAGCCATGGCCATTTGTGCTGATGAAGAGGAAGACAGGTGGGAATGGGTAGGAACGGCTACAGGTGGATTTGAGTCCAAAGTATGTTATGAACAAAGTAGGACCCGATGTTCCCTTGTGCCCTGGGCAGAAGTCATCTGGTACAAGAAGGTGGCAGTAAAGATGCAGTTATGCGCTTATAAAATGATTCGAGATCGCCTTCTCACTAAGGAGAGATTGAATAGGTTTGGTATTCTGGCGAATGATGTTGCTTGTGTGTTATGTAATGGGGGACCTGAGAACAGAGACCATCTGTTCTTTCAATATCCTGTAGCAGACCATATTTGGCAGCATATCTGGACTCGTTTGGGCATTGGAGACTATCAAGGTAGAGGTGTCATGGAAATTGTGGAGGATCTTAGGGGTCTGAGCAGGAGTAGACCTGACACTTACAACAAAGGTCGTCTTCGGCTGCTGTCTGCAGTTTGGCACATTTGGCGAGAACGAAATCGGCGTATATACGAGGGAATAGCCACATCCACCCGAGGGATTATAAATAATATTGAGTCAGATATTCGGGACATGGAGGATTGACCCTTCATATCTGGTGTATAGCTATGCTATCGTGATTGTAAAGTTGTTTCTTTTCTCCTGGTTTTTCCAGCAATAAAATTACCCTTTCTTCAAAAAAAAAAAAAAATATATATATATATATATATATATATATATATATATATATATATATATATATATATATATATATATATATATATTGTTGGTGTTTTTTTTTAAAGACAAGAAAGATAGTCCCACATTGCCTAGGCCAAATGGATTGTCTCTCTATATAAAGCTTTGCTTGTGTTGAGAGATCACATGAGGTGTGGCACATGGGTGCCATGTGGGTACCATGTGGGAGTATTTTTCTAGTGGAAAGAAGGCTAACCTAACAAAGAAGCATTAATATTTTTTTGTCATGCTCATGTGATAATTTTCCTATGGAGCTAAGCCGCGTAGGGGCTTAGCGACTCGGACTCGGACTTGAGCTCAAGGGCGCTTTGTTGGTGCACTTTGCACGTCAGCATCGGCGCATGGCACCTTGTGCGCAGTTGATGCGCTCGTGGGCTCGCCTTCTGCGCGAGTCGCATGTGCAGGGGCCACACAGGAGCTGCGTAGGGGCCGCGGGGCTGCGGCGCAGCTACACGCGCGTTAATGGACTGAGTGGCTAAGGGGCACATGCGGTTAATGATGTGGCTGATTGGAAGATTTAAGCGGTTATGGAAAGATTGTGTCAATTAATCAGATACATATTTTGTAGAATTTAAATTTAATTTATTCATATCTTTCCATTATTCGCTTTTATCTTTTCATAATCAGTTACGGCCAGGATTAGGATTAGGTTTCGGCCCTCCTTTATAAATACTCTCTCGTACCTTCATTAAGGAATTACGCTAAAATAAAGAGATGAAGAGAGTTGTCCGCCGTAGCCATTGGAGTCCATTGGTGTTCTTCAAGTTCGTGAAAGGAGGTGACAGCGAGCGTTCCAGAAGTTCTTTCGAACTTGCTGGTTCCTTGGAGCAGATCGCAATAGGGCGAATCTTGCTTTGAGCAACGGTGATCTTTATCACCCCAGCAATACTGATCTTAACCAATCTAGCAGAATTGTGGTGATTTATTTTGCCTGCTAGGTTGCTTTCAATCCAGCAGAATTTTGGTGATTTATTTCGCCTGCTAAGTAGCTTTTATCTATCCAGCAGAATTGTGGTGATTTAATTTTGCCTGCTAAGTTGCTTCATCAACTCGTTTTTTCGTAGAGATCGAGATTTTCATCTAACGATCTGTTTTGAAAATAACAATCTCAAAGCAAGATTTAGATCTGATGGAGAACAACCGTGCACAACTTCTCGATACAAGTTTTAAACTTGAGAAGTTTGACAGTGAGCATTTAAATGTCTGGAAGAGAAAGGTCAGCCTTAATCTCCAACTCATGAGCGTCGACTATGTGTTGACAGATCTTGAGCCTTTAATTCCAGAGGGTGAAAATGCTCGATGGGTTGCTGAAGCGACGACTTTGCAGTCGAAGTGGAGACGGGATAACAACCTCTGCAAGTTGTTGATCCAGAACTCGATGGAGGACTCTCTGGCGGAGTCATACAACAAGACGGTCAATGCAAAGGATGTCTGAAAGTCTGTAGAGAATCTCTACAAGGTAGATGAGAACAGAAATAAGATCCATGTGACCGAAAAGGTCTGGAGGATACGGTTTGAGGATGACAAAACCATGTTGCTTCAAGTCAAGGAGTTCCTCAAGTTATGTTAGAAGCTGGCAGATGACGGCATGCCCTTGGTCGATGCTTTTATCGTCGGAAGTATTGTCGCCAAGCTTCCACCTGGGTGGAGCAACTTCATCGTCGACATGTACCACAAGAAGATGGAAGTGGATCTGGAACGCCGCTTGCACTGGATACATATTGAAGACGAGTTGAGGGCTCAACTCAAAGTGGACACCTTGTCCAAGCAGATGGCTAAGGCTAACATGGTGCAAGAAAAAAATTCTAAAGGAAGCAGAAGGCTTCCTACCAAAAGAAGAAAGACGTTCACCATCTGAAGGTGAAGTCGGTTCAGTTCAAGCCCAAGTCCAAAGAACCTGGGACTTGTTTGAACTGTGGTAAGAAAGGCCAATGGAAGAGAGAGTGTAAAGGAAAACCAAAACAAAAGAAGCAAGGTGAGGCTAACTTTGTTACTATGATTGTGCAGTTTAACTCAGCTAGGATTGACACGGACTGGTGGATAGACACTGGGGCCTCGTGTCATGTTTGCTCAAAGAGAGAGTGGTTCACCACGTACCAACCTGTTTCTAAGAAGGTTATGGTGGCAAACCAGACACAAGCTGAAGTACACGGGATCAGGACGGTGGTATTGCAACTGACTTCGGGGAAGTCACTAACGCTTCAGAATGTGAAGCACGTACCTGCTATAGCCAAGAACCTGATCTCTGGAAGCCTGCTCTGCAACACAGGCTTGAGGATGGACATTAACGATGGTCAAGTCGTTATGTCCTATAAAGGATCATACTTCGGGAAGGCCTTTTGCTCCGAAGGGATGTTCAAACTTCAACTCGTAACTCCTATGGAGATAGTGAATGCGATTTCTTTTTCTAGTTGTTCTCTTGAGTTGTGGCATAATAGACTAGGACGTGTTCATTGTAGAAGAATAAACAAAATGTCTAGTTTAGGGCTTATCTCTAAATGTTGGGGTAAGAAGTTGAAGAAGTGTGAGGTCTGTGTGCAGACAAAGATCACAAGAAAACCATTCAAGCGGGTAAACCGAAGTACAGATCTTCTGGAGTTACTGTATTCAGATATCTATGACTTCAAACAGTTCTCCACAAAGGTCGGGATGAAGTATTTTATTACTTTCATCGACGACTTCTCAAAGTACGCATTCGTTTATTTGCTCAAGTCTAAAGATGAAGCATTTGAGAAGTTTAAGGACTTCAAGGCTGAAGCCAAGCGTCAAACCGAACAACAACTCAAGAGACTCAGAAGTGATCGAGATGGCGAGTATAGGTCTTATGAATTCGCATCGTTCTGCAGAGAACATGTAATTATCAACGAGACAACTGCTCCGTACTTCCCTCAATCAAATGGTGTTGCAGAAAGGAAGAACAGAATGTTAACATAGATGATGAACTCAATGTTGTTGACTACGGATCTTCTAAATTGCTTCTGGGGTGAAGTAGTGCTTACGGCTAAGTTCATATTGAACAGAGTGCCGCATGCAACTTCGGAAGTTACTCCTCATGAACTCTGGTTCAATGTCAGAACCAACTTGAATGTCATTCGAGTGTGAGGGTATCTGGAATATGTGAAGCTTCCGAATTTGAAGATTCAGAAGCCGGGAACAAGGACTACGAAGACTATATTCCTAGGTTATGCTGATAAGAGTGATGCTTGGAGGTTCCTTGATATTGAGTCAAATCAAATCATTGAATCTCGTGATACAGAATTCTTTGAAGATAAATTTGCAAGGCACAAGAACATTGTTCTCGCGAACATTTCGGAGAACAATGTGAGTGCATAGGACGTTCAAGTTCTTTACGAATAGGTAGTCCAAGAAGATGTTGTTGCTGCAAAAACAATTGTTGAACTAGAAATTACAAAACCTGTATCTAAGCGAGTGAGGAGACAGAAGGACTTCAGAGAGGATTTTGTCACCTATCATGTGGAAGTAGACCAGCTTACCTATGATGAGGCGATGAAGACCAAAGATGTTATCTTCTGAAAGGAGGCTATTAATGATGAGTACGACTCGATAACCTCCAACAACACGTGGGTATTGGTCGATCTGCCTGAAGATGCAAAACCAATCGGATGTAAATAGATCTTCAAGAAGAAGATGAAGGCCGATGGAACTGTTGACAAGTTCAAAGCAAGGTTAGTTGCCAAGGGATTTTTTCAGAAATAAGGGATCAATTATTTCGACACATATGCTCCAGTAGCGCGGATGACGACCATCAAGATGTTGATTTTTCTGAGCAAAATTCATAAGCTGGTAATTCGTCAGATGGATGTCAAGACCGCTTTCCTAAATAGTGAATTGACCGAAAAGATTTACATACAACAGCCAGAAGGATTCGTCGTCAAGGGTGTCATGACCCGCACCCACTATTTGGGTACGAGAACGTAACAACGCCCAGCCTACGCCGCAGTGTCGGCGGTAGAACGCTGTCCTAGGTCACAACATCTAACAATATAATGCTAAGCAGTTTATACTCCCCGAATGGGGGTGACATAGCAGATACAGTCTCAATCACTTCTAAGGTAGAGCACGATAAGGATAGATAAAACATAAAATCCAAAAGAGATACAGGAGATAGAATCTAAGTGTCTAAGATACATAAACCCAAAAATATATCTCAAAACTCAAATACAGTAATCCACAAAGTAAATACAACTCCATACAATGGAAATAACTATCTAAACAACCTCTAAAGTGTCTCCTCTAGGCTAGCAGGCAACCTCCAGGCTATCTGTAAACTTTATCAACAGGTCCAGTCAGGACTGGAGCGAGTACAGTACATCTCAACAGATCATAGCAGGTTAGAAAATATATTCATGCAGTAAAGTAAGATACAAGTACTGAAAGAAATGTGGTATGTAAACAGAGAGAAAACTGTAATAGAATTATCTACTATAAATAGAGAACTAACATATGGCTAGTGAGTCAGAGTACAACATGGACATGTAAATGGTATGGGATGATTCTGATAAGATACTAGGAATGATTCTGATAAGATACTACTGGTGTATTATTCATATGTCCACTTCTACTCCCCCGTACCCCCAATCAATACACAAGGATCCAACCAGTTATGTTATGATTCCATGTACAGCACCCGAAGGGTGGTAAGCCCCCGAAGGGTGGTACATAGTAGACCCATAAATGGGATAAGGATTCCAGGAAGACTCTGTGATCATAAGAGTATATGTCACAAGTGATCGAAGAACCAACGAAGCATAGTGATACACCATGTAAGTGAAACGCACAGAACATAGAATACCCGATGCTCTCTAAGGATAACATCTCAAGAAGGGATCCATATAGTACCAATCCGTGTGACCAACGTGACAGTACAAGTAAAATAATTTAATACAGGAAATAATTCTAAGCAGGATATGAAATGATCAGAGAATGTACTTGCCTGATATCTGAATGTCCAAGATAAAGATAATATCCGAGAAGAGGTGTCTGGCTCCTAATTAGAACAGCACAAGTCACAACATGTCCAGAAGGGTAATATAAAGCACTATAATGCATTCTACATGAATCTAGGTCAAACTAGACCAAAGTCAACCCTTGGTCAACTCTGGTCAACTGCACTAGTCAAACTAGGTCAAACTAGGTCATGTCCTAACCCAGCAAGTCTTATTAGGCCTAACCAAGACTATCCTAGCAAGCACACATCAATACAAGACTATACAAGCCAACATACACCCAACTCTATATAGCATGCAATTATTCAATACTCAAATAGACAAGAATTCACATTGGATATACACTAGGTAATCTATTACTTTAAGCTATTTATGTCTACACATATATACACATGCATATATTGGTATTCAGTATTAGGTCTATAATCATGGCATTTCAAATGGTTATATAAACTTATATATTACAACACAATATGCTAACATATATATAATATACATACATAGCTAAGTTAACTATATTCATAAATACTTATTTAAGAGGCTATGTGTGTGTATGTGAACATGACAAAAGGGCAAGTGAGGGTTAAATGGGCATACATAGTGTATACATATCAAAGAGTGTCAAAGTGTAAGTGAACAAAGTGTCAAGTGTGATAGTGTCAACATAGTGTAAGGGGTACATGAGGTAATATAGGATTTGTGTTAACATAGAACATTACATCTCATTAACTTGTATATTGCATACATTACATCTATTATTACATTACATTCATGCTTGCATTCATTCATCATTCATTTATTCTCTTGCTCTACTATATGTACCATACATTACATACTATGGAACCTACATATTCATTACAAGTCATACTTATACATGCTTACATTAGATAGGATACTTACACCTCATACATCATTTATTTAACCATTTACTCATGCTTGCATTCTCTATTTAATTACATAATGTATATACATTAACATGGGTTAAAATCAAATAGAATATTATATTACACACAAGGGTGCACAAAATGCATATGCCGAATAGTAACTCCTACTAATAATCAATACTGTACCATCTCAGCATGAATTAAAATCTAGGATTAAATTATGTTATAGATCTATGTGTTAGCTTTCCGAAACTTCAAACGGATCGCATTTTCGTTTCCGGAAACTCCCGGAATCGCGAAAACACCGAGAACGCGTTTGTCTTTCGTACAGCTGACACTCAAATAATTCTCCAGAAAGTTACAGAAAGAATTAGGCCTACTAATACATGTTTGTGAAAATCTAACTTCAATACGCTTCTTTTAAAAAAAATGGGAGATTAAACCGAGCTTTGAGCTAGAAGTTATGACATTTCTAAGTTAGGGCTGAAATTAAAAACGTGGATAAAAATCATGACGGATTTAGATAGTTTGAGCCAAAAGAATACATAATATATATCCTAATTATCCACAACAATAATGACAATAATAATATGAGGAACCACACTCACAAACTTGATTATATAAATATAGATACACTCTCATTACAATATATATATATATATATATATATATATATATATATATATATATATATATATATATATATATATATATATATACACACACACACAAATCTATATATGTAACATGAACACATCTATAAGAGATACATGAATGAAATATAAAGTACTCAAGAACACATCTCTACATATTCAAATCTGAGATTTAATATAAATTAATTCATTTAATCAATATTTTAAATATAAAGTGTGTCCAAGTTTGGGGGTTTTCCCCATGAACACAAGACACAACAATAATACAATAGAAATCCCTAAAGGACACATAATGGACACAAGAGGACACAAAATAGGGACACAATAATGGGGGTCATTCCTATGGTTAAAACTTTCCTAAATGCAAAATGGAGAAATAAAAGAGAAGGAAATATTACCTAAAGGAGAGAAAATCCAAGGAGAAAGGCTTCTTCCTTGGGAGAGCTTGAGAGCACTTGGGGAAGAAGACTTCTCAAAGAAAGGAAATGAGATGGGAGTCCTATTAGGGCCGGCCACAATGGTTATCCCCCCCCCCCCCTCATTGGATATTACAAGTTTGCCCCTCCCTTAGTTACAAGTGTTTAAAACAATTTTGGTTAGGGTTTGGGGGTAAAAGGGTCAAAATAAAAACTCTAAATGGTTAACCTAATAATTAGGATTATGACTAATCTTTCTAACATGACTAATTAAAATGTGGGCCATGGCTAACTAATGCATGGGTCCAACTAGAGTCTAAGTTACCCCGGGTCCCCGTTACAAGTCGGATTGAGATAAAATTCGAACCCGACTCAAATAATCCCAAAACAATATCATAAATAATAAAATAATATCAAAATAATTCAAAGAGGTCAAATGCAAAATATCCTTAGGCCAGAAATGACATTAAAATATCATAATCACATGGTTAGGCTCTAGGTCAAACAGTCTCTAGGGTTTCACTAGCAAAACGTCAAAACCACAAGTCATTGATTTAAATAATTTTAAAATGATTTAAAATCACCAAAAATCATATCATGAATTAAATATCATTATTAAAATAATTATAAACACGAAATTTCGAAATTACCCTCATTTGGAAAACTGGGTGCTACAACTCTACCCACCTTAGAAAAATTTCGTCCTCAAAATTTAAGATCGATAGTACTCCTTCTAGAGCCTCTAACCTACCCAATATCTAAGGTAACACTTCCTAACACTGGAATAATAAATGGACATCTAAATAGTGTCAATCTAGGAATACCTCCAACACTGCTCTGCTGTACGGCGGTAATGGAACTTCAATAAAATATGGACTGGAACCTATATCCAAGGGACTGGACCTATTTTAAAGTGGTCTTAACTAAGGATGAAAAGGAACTGATCATAGGCTATAGGTATGCTCAAACTATTATCTTCCTATTAACCATCTATTAATACATTCTATTACCATAGGAACGATGCATTACTAAGACATATAGGCCCCTATCTCTCATAACCCATTTATACTCACCAAAAGACTAGTACATCCTATCAAGGCTGATACTATAATCTCTCATAAATCTCATAAGCTACATGTTTATAGACACACATCCCCACATCAAGGACTAACCTATATATATCTACAACTGATACTAATGGGGTGACGTCCCTATTTCCCAACAATCAAGGTCTAAATTTTTTTATCTAAATCATGCAATTTGAAGGAATAGTATACAAGGTCAGGGCATACCGTAGCAGTTGGAAGTCTCACCTAGGTACACTAATCATTCTAGGTCAAAACAGTACTATGGTATCAACACACAAACAATCTAGGGTGTCCTAATTGGGAAGGTAAGGGAACAACAATCATCAAGGTTGTAGGGCTGTCTACCATCCTATATAAAAATTGGTCATTAACAAGCAACTAAGAAATTATTAAAAGGTTACTATTCCATAAAATGGCAAAAATTAAAAATTTAGGCACAACAAATCACAAATAGATTTTTGTCTTGACACGATCTAAGTTGATCAATTTCGGAGTAAAACGAGATTTGGGCAAGAAGGGAAATCAATGAAATCAAAGTATGAGCACGAGCATCCAATGATGGAGGTTCAGGTCATGATTAAATTTAATTCGACTGAGTACGAATACGAGGTTCATAGGCGATGAAAAGATTTCAAGGAGAATTGTCAAGGCTGTCGCGAATGAGACTCTAGGGTCAAGTTTAACTATGTCTCCATTCTCGTAGATTGATACATGAAAAAGCGAACCAAAGTGCAATAGGTTGATCAGACCATCATGTACCGGTTCTGATTAGACAATATGTTAGTGGGTGGCCACCCAATAAAATATGTCATGACCAAGCTCGAAAATAGATAAGCTTACAAAACTAAGGCTAATTTAGCAGCACAAGATATTAGGGTGGTAATGATGAAAGGAATTACATAGTCCAAGTTTCTTAACCAACGGGTCAAGTAATCAGATAAGGTACAAGGTTAAGCATCTAAGGAAACAAGCAGAACACCATCACATGTCGGGTCGAAAGAATTGAGTCAAGGCTGATTTCTAATTAAAATAAGAAGAAATTTAGTATAATGGTAGAGGTTATAGTTTAGCCAGTTGACCAGAAAATCATATCAAGAAAATAGAGTACAAGAAGATGGGTTTTAGTGGGACATGATATACCTACACGAAGGTGAGCTCGTCTAGGTCTTGTATATAAGATTTGCTGGAGGGTAACAGCTAGTATTACATTCCGAATATCAAAGTCACGATAAGGAACGTCAAGGATCTCAATTAGAAAGTGGGAGTTCAAGAGGTGGTAATTAATGCACAAAAATAATGAAGATCGAATTAGTCATCTGCTTCTGATACTCTTAAGTTCATCTGGTCATAACTTGCCAATCATATCTTTACCTCACCAGTCTCCATATGAAAATTTAACCTTTACTTAAACCCTTACCATGACTACCGTAGGCAATTCCCAATTTCCAAACATCACTCTTGAAGCACAGCCCTCACATTTAGGAATCAACATTAACCATTTATTTAAATTTCCAAGTTCTTTCACCTTGTCTTAAATTTGACCCAAAACCTCTAAATCCCGTTTACGAATTCCTTGAACTTGTTCAAATTGTCCTCCTCGTATTATTTAATTTAAATCTCTAGGCCTTACAAAACTTATCTTCCATCATAAAATCAACTTCCGTATTTTCTTCGACATACACCTTTGAATATTATTCTCCTAAAAATATTTCACAACAATCTCTAAACTTCCATAACTTTGTGTTCTCTCTATCCCTAGTCATTTCCTCGCAACATCTTGTTTAATATCCTTATTAAACACAATTAACTTCTCTTTTCCATTACTAACCTTCTACATAGCCTCAGAGTAAAAGTTTTCCCCAGAATCAATAACCAAGATTTTCTAAGTTCTCAAAACTAGATTGACCTCTGATATCCTCATTAGTTTTGAATACACCTATAAACTATCTCATACCCCAAAATTTCTCTAAATGTAATTGTTTCTAAATTGGCAGTATACATCTCTTTATTCTATTCGAGACCTTTACCACATTTTTATCTCAAGTTTCTATATGGAACACTCCATATTTGATTTTCCTTAGATCATCATAAAATAACCGGTTACGTCTTCTCTGAGCTACATAATTTACGTCACTTCCTTAGCCTTTTCCATGCAAAAGATACGAAGATTCAAGGGTTTCGAAGTACATCTGGTAGGGACGACAAGATATGGATAATTAATGTAATGAGACAGAGTTTAAGATAAGAGGTAAATAAGAATACAAGGGAATAATGGCGAGAAAGGATAATGAAGATATGTTCCTTCTCATCGGTTCAAACGAGAGGAACCCATCAAGCTTAAATTCAATAGCAAGGAATGAGGGTGAATCCAAACAAGAAGAAAAGGAATTCCAATTAAAGTTCAAAATGAGTTTCTCAGGGGTCGTCCCAGAAATCTCTCAAAGAATCCTAAGTGTGATTGAGTACCTTGGATTTGAAAATATTAATCTAAATACAAAATTAAATCAACAACTAAAAATTTTTATCAAAATCATCAACTAATACCAGGATTCAAAGTTCTACAATGAATCCACAAAATCAAATTCAAATCAAGGAAAAAGGTGAATCAAAACAAGGAAAAGGAGTTTAAATCGGAATTCAAAATGAGATTCTCAAGGATCATCCCAGGAATCTCTCAAGGAATCCTAACAGTGATTGAGTATCCTCTCATCCTAACATCTTAATTTATATATCCTATAGCAGGCTCGTAGTAGTACAACTAAGTCGTTGCGCTACTACGAAATTGCACTAATGCGAATCTCGACCTGCATGGGCCACCACTAAAAACGTGTCACGACCCGCACCCACTGTTTGGGTACGAGAACGTAACAACGCCCAGCCTATGCCGCAGTGTCGGCGGTAGAACGTTGTCCTAGGTCACAACATCTAACAATATAATACTAAATAGTTTATCCTCCCCGAATGGGGGTGACATAGCAGATACAGTCTCAATCACATCTAAGGTAGAGCATGATAAGGATAGATAAAACATAAAATCCAAAAGAGATACAGGAGATAGAATCTAAGTGTCTAAGATACATAAACCCAAAAATACATCTCAAAACTCAAATACAGTAATCCACAAAGTAAATACAACTCCAGACAATGGAAATAACTATCTAAACAACCTCTAAAGTGTCTCCTCTAGGCTAGCAGGCAACCTCCAGGCTATCTGTAAACTTTATCAACAGGTCCAGTCAGGACTGGAGCGAGTACAGTACATCTCAACAGATCATAGCAGGTTAGAAAATATAATCATGCAATAAAGTAAGATACAGGTACTGAAAGAAATGCGGTATGTAAACAGAGAGCGAACTGTAATAGAATTATCTACTATAAATAGAGAACTAACATGTGGCTAGTGAGTCAGAGTACAACATGGACATGTAAATGGCATGGGATAATTCTGATAAGACACTACGGAATGATTCTGATAAGATACTACTGGTGTATTATTCACATGTCCACTTCTACTCCCCCGTACCCCCAATCAATACACAAGGATCCAACCAGGTTATGTTATGATTCCATGTACAGCCCCCGAAGGGTGGTAAGCCCCCGAAGGGTGGTACATAGTAGACCCATAAATGGGATAAGAATTCCAGGAAGACTCTGTGATCATAAGAGTATATGTCACAAGTGATCGAAGAACCAACGAAGCATAGTGATACGCCATGTAAGTAAAACGCACAGAACATAGAATACCCGATGCTCCCTAAGGATAACATCTCAAGAAGGGATCCATATAGTACCAATCCGTGTGACCAACGTGACAGTACAAGTAAAGTAATTTACTGCAGAAAATAATTCTAAGTAGGATATGAAATGATCAGAGAATGTACTCGCCTGATATCTGAATGTCCAAGGTAAAGATACTGTCCGAGGAGAGGTGTCTGGCTCCTAATTAGAACAGCACAAGTCACAACATGTCCAGAAGAGTAATATAAAGCACTACAATACATTCTACATGAATCTAGGTCAAACTAGGCCAAAGTCAACCCTTGGTCAACTCTGGTCAACTGCACTAGTCAAACTAGGTCAAACTAGGTCATGTCCTAACCCAGCAAGTCTTACTAGGCCTAACCAAGACTATCCTAGCAAGCACACATCAATACAAGGCTATACAAGCCAACATACACCCAACTCTATATAGCATGCAATTATTAAATACTCAAATAGGCAAGAATTCACATTGGATATACACTAGGTAATCTATTACTTTAAGCTATTTATGTCTACACATATATACACATGCATATATTGGTATTCAACATTAGGTCTATAATCATGGCATTTCAAATGGTTATATAAACTTATATATTACAACACAATATGCTAACATATATATAATATACATACATAGCTAAGTTAACTATATTCATAAATACTTATTTAAGAGGCTATGTGTGTGTATGTGAACATGACAAAAGGGCAAGTGAGGGTTAAATGGGCATACATAGTGTATACATATCAAAGAGTGTCAAAGTGTCAAGTGTGATAGTGTCAACATAGTGTAAGGGGTACATGAGGTAATATAGGATTTGTGTTAACATAGAATATTACATCTCATTAACTTGTATATTGCATACATTACATCTATTATTACATTACATTCATGCTTGCATTCATTCATCATTCATTTATTCTCTTGCTCTACTATATGCACCATACATTACATACTATGGAACCTACATATTCATTACAAGCCATACTTATACATGCTTACGTTAGATAGGATACTTACACCTCATATATCATTTATTTAACCATTTACTCATGCTTGCATTCTTTATTTAATTACATAATGTATATACATTAACATGGGTTAAAATCAAATAGAACATTATATTACACACAAGGGTGCACAAAATGCATATGCCGAATAGTAACTCATACTAATAATCAATACTGTACTATCTCAGTATGAATTAAAATCTAGGATTAAAGTATGTTATAGATCTATGTGTTAGCTTTCCGAAACTTCAAACGGATCACGTTTTCGTTTCCGAAAACTCCCGGAATCGCGAAAACACCGAGAACGTGTTTGTCTTTCGTACAACTGACACTCAAATAATTCTCCAGAAAGTTACAGAAGAATTAGGCCTATTAATACATGTTTTTGAGAAGCTAACTTCAATATGCTTCTTTTAAAAAAAAGGGAGATTAAACCGAGCTTTGAGCTAGAAGTTATGACATTTCTAAGTTAGGGCTGAAATTAAAAACGTGGATAAAAATCATGATGGATTTAGATAGTTTGAGCCAAAAGAATACATATTATATATCCTAATTATCCACAACAATAATGACAATAATAATATGAGGAACCACACTCACAAACTTGATTATATAATCATCATGAACCATTTATTACATATATAAATATAGATACACTCTCATTATAATATATATATATATATATATATATATATATATATATATATATATATATATATATATATATATATATATATATATACATACACAAATCTATATATGTAACATGAACACATCTATAAGAGATACATGAATGAAATGTAAAGTACTCAAGAACACATCTCTACATTTTCAAATCTGAGATTTAATATGAATTAATTCATTTAATCAATATTTTAAATATAAAGTGTGTCCAAGTTTGGGGGTTTTCCCTATGAACACAAGACACAATAATAATACAATAGAAATCCCTAAAGGACACATAATGGACACAAGAGGACACAAAATAGGGACACAATAATGGGGGTCATTTCTATGGTTAAAACTTTCCTAAATGCAAAATGGAGAAATAAAAGAGAAGAAAATATTACCTAAAGGAGAGAAAATCCAAGGAGAAAGGCTTCTTCCTTGGGAGAGCTTGAGAGCACTTGGGGAAGAAGACTTCTCAAAGAAAGGAAATGAGATAGGAGTCCTATTAGGGCCGGCCACAATGGTTATCCCCCCCCCCCTCATTGAATATTACAAGTTTGCCCCTCCCTTAGTTACAAGTGTTTAAAACAATTTTGGTTAGGGTTTGGGGGTAAAAGGGTCAAAATAAAAATTCTAAATGGTTAACTTAATAATTACGATTATGACTAATCTTTCTAACATGACTAATTAAAATATGGGCCATGGCTAACTAATGCATGGGTCCAACTAGAGTCTAAGTTACCCCGGGTCCCCGTTACAAGTCGGATTGAGATGAAATTCGAACCCGACTCAAATAATCCCAAAACAATATCATAAATAATAAAATAATATCAAAATAATTCAAAGAGGTCAAATACAAAATATCCTTAGGCCAGAAATGATATTAAAATATCATAATCACATGGTTAGGCTCTAGGTCAAACAGTCTCTAGGGTTTCACTAGCAAAACGTCAAAACCACAAGTCATTGATTTAAATAATTTTAAAATAATTTAAAATCACCAAAAATCATTTCATGAATTAAATATCATTATTAAAATAATTATAAACACGAAATTTTGAAATTACCCTCATTTGGAAAACTGGGTGCTACAAAGGGCCTCGAAGACAAAGTTTATAAGTTGGTGAAATCTCCATATGTTCTGAAGCAAGCTCCCAAGATGTGGCATGAGAAGTTTGATAAAGCCATAAGATCAAACGACTACAGGGTCAGCGAGACGGACAAGTGTGTGTATAGAAAGTTCGCTGATAGGAAAGGAGTTTTCGTTTGTCTGTACGTAGATGACATACTGATCTTGGGTACAGATCTAGCAAGTCTCACTGAGACAAAGAAGTTACTCTCGTCTAAGTTCAGCATGAAGGACTTAGGGGAAGCTGATATTATCCTAGGGATAAAGATCATCCGGACAAAAACTGGAGTAGCATTGTCACAGTCTCATTACATTGAGAAGATGCTCACACGCTATGGGTATCAGGATCTTCCAGGTACCGATACACCTTATAGGGTGATAAGAAGTTGAAGCCAAATCCAAATAAAAGCGTCAGACGGTTGGAGTACTCAAGCATCATCGAGAGTTTGATGTATGCGACTACTATCACAAGGCCTGACATAGCTTTTTTCGTGGGGATGCTGAGTCGGTTCACGAGCAATCTGGATGTGGAGCACTGAAAAGCTGTAAAGCAGGTTATGTGATACCTCAAAAGGACTCAGAAGTATGCACTGTACTACTACAGAGATCCAAAAGTAGTGGAAGGCTTCAGCACTGCAAGCTGGTGCTCAGAAGTAGAGAGTGAAAGGTCCATAAGAGGATACATCTTCTCCATGGTTGGAGCTGCTATATCATGGAAGTCAAAGAAGCAGAGTATGTTGTCTCACTCTTCTATGGAGTCTGAGTTATATGTACTGGCGGCTGCAGCAGAGGAAGCAGAGTGGCTTCGAGAGCTCATGTATAATCTTTCAATGGTTGGTGCACAGATACCGACGGTACCGATATACTGCGACAATCAGGCGACTGCAGCGGTGGCATCAAATGACCTCTTCAATAGAAATAAGAGGATTGTGCGCCTAAGGCACATGGCGATAAATGATCTTATTAAAAGAGAAGTCATTATCGTAGTTGATGTTCGGAGTCAGGAGAATCTGGCAGATCCGTTCACTAAAGGTCTCAAGCGCCAGCTGGTTGAAGACACAACATGTAAGATGGGCTTGAAGACACTATGATATTATGTCTTTGTAATTTTACTACAAAACTTTATACTATTAGTTCAAAGAGAAATCTACTAGGTATCTGGCTTTTAGTTCAAAGAAGGACCATTGACTGGAAGAATATCAGGAGCAGTGGGCAATCCTTTAGAAAGTTGCGAAGTTATAAACCAAGAACCACTGTTGTCTACTGATTGTTTTTTACAAAGAACAAAATCCTATGGGAGGATGGCTTGGAAGCCTTAATGAGTTCTCGGGCATCTGGGATGTCTGGCGTATTTTACAGGAAGTACGGATAGCACAGCACTATAAAGGAGCGTAGTACTCCATGCTACAGTGGGGTGACACCACATGAGGGTAAAGCCTCGGCTTCGGGCCAAGTCACAGCGACGTACCACCGTACATAGGCAAGAGGGCCTAATGTTGTATGATGAAGAGTGGTAGGCAGCACTACAAAGAGGCTGGGCCTCATGTTACAGTGGGTGACACCACATGAGGTAGTGCCTCGGCTTTGCAAGCCATGTCACGATGGCATAATACCGCAAATAAGTAAAAGGCTTCATGCTGGGTTGTTTGGTACTACAAAGAGGCTGAGTGTCATGCTACAGGTGGTATGACACCACATGAGACAATGTCTCGACTTCGGACCATGTCATAGCGGTGTAGCACCGCAAAGAAGCAAAATGCTTCATGCCAAAGACTCTTTAATAGAACTCACCTAAAGTGTATAGATAGAGATGTAGGCCGTCTCTTGAGGGAAATCTTATAGACACTAAAGATACATACACCGAAACCAGGCTGGCACAAGGCCTTTAATGTGTAGCCAGAAGCACAGTTGATGTCATTATGTGAGTGGAAAGAATTACAATTATGGTACAGAATTCAGGGCTTAGTCCATTCTTATATCATGTTGCTATTTAACTCATGTGAGAAGACTCAAGTCGTAGCAATATCTATCCTAATGCATGATGGACAGTCACTGCAGAAAATGCTCAACCTATATATAGAGATATGTAGGGGATTGTTGGTATTTTCCTTAGAGGCTAGAAAGATAGTTCCATATTGTCTTGGCCAAATGGATTGTATCTCTATATAAAGCATTGCTTGTGTTAAGAGATCATATGAAGTATGGCATATGGTGCCATGTGGGAATATTTTTCTAGTGGAAAGAAGGCTAATCCAACAAAGAAGCATTAATGCTTCTTGTCATGCTCATGGAATAGCAACTCAGACACGGACTCGGACTCGAACTCGGGCTCGGGCTCAAGGGCGCTTTGTTGGCGTACTTTGCACTTAGCACTTCAGCATCGGCGCATGGCACATTATGCGCAGTTGATGCGCTTGTGCGCTCATCTTCTGTGCGAGTCGCATGCACAAGGGCCGCACAGGTGCACGCCCAGGTGCACGCACATGAGCTGTGTAGGTGCACGCACAGGAGCTGCACAAGAGCCGCAGGGCTGCGGTGCTGTTGCGCGCTTGCAATGCTGTACTACGTACCTGCGCTTGCGGTGATGCACTACGCACTTGTAGTGCTGCTGCATTGCTGCGCGGCTGTGCTGCTTTGCAGCTACACTCGCGCTGACGGGCTGAGTGGGCTAAAGGGCACGGCGGTTTATGATGTGGCTGATTAGAAGATTTAAGCGGTCATGGAAAGATTGTGTCAATTAATCAAATCCATATTTTATAGGATTTAAATTTAATTCATTCAAATCTTTCCATTATTCGCTCCTATCTTTTCGTAATCAGTTACGGCCAGGATTAGGGTTAGGATTTCGGCCCTCCTCTATAAATACTCTCTTCGTACCTTCGTTAAGGACTTACGCTAAAATAAAGAGATGATGAGAGTTGTTCCGCCGTTTCTATTGGAGTTCTCCGAGTTCGTGAAAGGAGGTGACAGCGAGCGTTCCAGAAGTTCTTTCGAACTTGCTGATTCCTAGGAGCAGATCACAATAGGACAAATCTTACTTTGAGCAACGGTGATCTTTATCACTACAACAAAACTGATTTTAATCAATCCAGTAGAATTACGGTGATTTATTTTGCCTGCTATATTGCTTTTATCTATCCAGCAGAATTGCGGTGATTTAATTTTGCCTACTAAGTTGCTTTCATTAACTCGTGTTCTCGTAGAGATCGAGATTTCCATCTAACGATCTGTTTAAAAAATAACACACACACACACACACACACACACACACACACACACACACACACACACACACACACACACACACACACACATATATATATATATATATATATATATATATATACTGGAAAAAGGTAATTCCATTGATATAAGTGAGGTAAAATACAAGTTGGCGAACAAAATTTATGTTTGCCTTAATATAAGGGTCCGTACATCATGCTTTATATTGTGTAGGACCCCGATCTTAGGTGTAATCACTCCCTCGAATATGCGGTTGTTTCTTTATTTCCAAATGTGTCACACCGCTGCTGCCAGTCTAATTCAAGCTTTAGAAAACCATCTCGATCCCTTCCATCTGGAACTACTAATATCATATATTATATCATTAATGTCTCTACATTCGCCTGTATGCTGTAGAAGCATGAAAATTTCAGGCGCATCAACTACCCAAGTCAAAATGCGCCAAAAATATCACAAAACCGTAAAAGAGTAGCAGCATAAATGGGTTTTTTATTTCATAAAAGTCTGTTACATGACTAAAGACTCTTTTTACGTAAAAGACTCTTTTTATGAAGAAGAAATCAAAAAAGCCTAAAGCTGCGCTTCATCTCTTCAGCGTCTCAGCTAGGCGCATCTTTTCAGCGTCTCAGCTAGGCGCATCTCTTCGGCGTCTCAGTCAGGCGTATCTCTCCAGTGTCTCAGTCAGATGCATCATGAAGTCTCAGCATATGCGCTCTACTTCGACCCGATCAAGTGCTTCAGCTAAAGGAAGGAGTCCTTTGAACATAACGCGAGCGGGCGATCAACCCCACTCTAGCAGAAGGAAGAGCTCTCTAAAGCCCAAGGAAGATGGGAGCACCACAATTTTGATCTGGGGCTCTTCCAGCATAACGAAGACAGGACGTGAATGTACCGATCTTTGGATGCAACAGGCACCTTCGGCCCGCATCAGGACCCCGCGATCCTGACTTTTGGATGTAACAGTCACCTTCACGAGTGCGTACAAAGACGACTCGACGCATCTTCACCCTCGGGAGCGTTTTGACAACGGAATGTACTTGAGCGAAGAAGTTCATCTCCATTCGGAAAGACGGGAGAGAACGAGAAACAAACTCTCTCCTTGCTGCTATTTATAGGCCGGGCAAATCAAACTCACGTGCCAAGTGGCGGGCTCTCCGAATTCCGTACAATGAATTTGCATTCATGGTGATGAACCTATCCCTTCGAATTCAGTCGGGTCAAAATGACTATTTAAAGCACTCGAAGAACTCAACAGCCGGACCAATAAAGATGCGCCATGCAACAGACGCACCGGTCAGATCCTGCGCATCTTACAGACGCGCCCATCAGTACCAAGCACCTCATAAGGATGTGCCCCACGCGTCCCTATGCGCCTAGTGGAATGCAGATCAATGTGCCCACTCAAAAGCTCATCGCCCGTTAAAAGTATTAAATGTTGAAGTCTGAGACGACATCAGCCATGCCTCGATGACAGAGCGGCAACAGCTTTTGAAGAAAATGAAGCGCCGCTGATGTCAGCGTCATCATTACTTTCCTCTGTCGGTTACAAGCCACGTGGCCGACCAACCACTCGTATGTGCCTCCGCAGCCATGCGCCCGAAGATTTGCATGCACCTCAAAAGCCATGCGCATCTGACTTACTTCTGATCACAGAAGTCAAGTCGCTGCATGCGTATCCACAGCCATGAGCCCAAATCTTTGTGTGCGCCCTAAAGCCCTGTGCTTGGACTCACTCTTGATCCCTAAAGACAACAGCTAAAGTCCCCTCTATGCGCCCAATCCTAGGCGTATCCTGTCAGATCACTCTCCACCAAATCCGATATCTTTGAGCTACGGACATACGCCACGTGTCCTTCGACCCAGTCAGTCCATGAAGGGGTGCTAACCACCCAAGATCTCAGCAACCGAAGAATCCTCTCAGCTGCCACGTGTCGGCTCTTCCGCAGCCGACAGGCGCAACAGGAAGGATTCAATCCCCAAATCAGGGCGCATTAACCATGCGCCCCCGCCAGCATCAGCCATGTGGCGTTCCCACGTCCAGGCGCATCCGACATATGCGCACATGAACAGCCAGCCTGCAATTTATAAATAGAAGGATTATTCTTTTATCGGACACAGGGGGAGATCATCATATATACACACACAAACAAGGACATACGTACATACTGAGAGAGAAGCACCTCCACAGGGGCCAGAAGAGACACTTAACGTCCACTTCTCCATGCAATGCTCCGACATCCAGAGCAACCCAGGCCTTCAGAGAATTTAAAATCGTCGTCAGATCGTCAACGAAGTCAACGCATTACCACTCGCTCCATCGACACAATACCCAGATAAAAATAAAAGTGTACTCCTAGGACTACATCTAAGTCCTACATTGTAACACTGTTCTGTTTGTGATTGAAATTCCAATTCAAAGATTTTAATGGCAAACAAGCTGGCGACTCTGCTGGGGACTACCTTCTCCTACGATGAAAAAGTTGTGTCGCAATCTGACGACGTGAAAGTGGGCTCCTCCCACAAGACATTAGTCGTACGCCTCAATCAACAGGCGTATGAGGAGTTCATCTCTGAAGGCAGAGCAAGTCCTTCGAAGCGGCTGCCGAAAGTCGAAGAAGACTCGCCAAGCCTGGGGATGCAAGGTCGAGGCCCCTGGCACCATCATTGAAGGGGATACAGCAATGCAGCCTACCCTTCTCGCTGACGTCCTCAGCAGCCAGGATGCGCCCACGGGTGCAGCACATCTCTCGAAGAAATGTGGGACTGACCACATCCCCAACTATCTCCTTCTCAATTAAAGAAGATGCGCCGACAGAGCAGGGGGCATCTAATGCCCTGCACATTAACTCTGATGTGCCACGGAAAGCTCCTGTCTTTGACAGACTCACTCGCTGTCATGGCAAGGATAAGTTGGACTCTGAGTACTATGCATCCCAGCGGGCTGGTACGAAGAAGTCCAAGGTAGTACGGGCTACGCGCCTCGAACATGCTATACCAATAGTAAGTCAGAGGCATCCGCTCATAATCACGCGTGCTGCCGAAGGTAAGCTGTACATGGTTAACTCGGGTGCTTCTGCACCGCGAACGAGCCAACCTTCAAAGAGCTCGTTTCACTTGGACGTATCCGCTGCGCTTTCAACCAAGCCGTTCGAGGCAAACTCTGTGGTCTTGAACCCCTGCGCCTACATTGGTTGTACGTCTGAGGCTGGTTTAAACCACCCTAAATGTTGTTCCCCTACTACTGATCTGGGCACATTTTATGCGCTAGATCAGGGGGTACAGCATTCACTTGATCACCCCGGTGCTTGGAGTTGTTATACGCTTGATGGGGGTGTAAAGGTGGCACTCTCCTCTAACGATTTGCGTAAGTGATCATTCACAAACGCCGATCAGGAGAGTCGACCGACAAGCACAATGCGTCCCTCACAGGACACACCTGTGCTGTAGTCACCATCAACTGTTGTTGCAGGACAGCAGTCCTACCAGAAAGGCAGTCTGTGTTCCAGTGACTGCAGTCGTCAACATCCCTCCGACGTCGCCTCAGGAAGAAGGTGTTGATTGAAGAGGAGCCGAAACTAAAGGTTGATTCTTGCAACGTAGTCTCTAACCCCTCATCAATCTGAATGGCGACTAGCAACTCCTCGACCTCGTCCTCATCCAAGAGCCAGCCGAGAAAGACCAAGGCGACTGTCCCGTCCTCAGGAGTGTTTGAAGGCACCCGGGCGAGAAAGAAGATTTCAGAGAAAGTAATAGCTGGAGGTAGTCAAGCCCTTGTTAATCCTCCTCCCGAAGATGAAGATATCCTCCAGAGCATAACTAGAGGTAGCCAGGATGAAACTCCAGAAGAAGTGACTCTTCTACAAGAGAGCGAGGCTGAAAGTGAAGCTTCAACCGATCCATCCACTTCCAGTCACGTCATGACAGTATACATGACAGAAGGTGGTGATACGGAGTCAGATGCTCCGCCAGCAGACCTCGTTCAGCGCATGGATACTTTGGAGGGGGGACTCAAAACCCTCTCTGCCTCCATGCAAACACTGACTCAAGTAATACGGTCAGCTTTGGCCAGGGCACCTTCCACCAATCCTGACCCAGGAGCCAACGGGGAATCAAGTGTGCCCCTTCAACGGGCATCTTTGAATACCGATTGCCGCGAAGCACCTCGGGTATCGGAACCTTCGAATGTACAACTCCAGACTGTTCCACCTTCTCCGACTCCCAGCTCCACGGAAGACGTGGTTGAGATGATCAGGGATTTGCGTGAACGCTTCGAGTCAAAGAACATACAGAAGGAGCGCCAGAAGATGGGGATCCCGCAACCATACCCCCTCGAATGGAACAAAGTGGTCTATCCTCCCAAGTATAAACCACAAACGTTAACGCCATATGACGGAAAGGACTCTCCACGCCGTTATCTGACGTACTTCCAGTCTCAAATGGGACATCTTCCGAAGGAAGACGCGCTACTCACCAGCCTGTTTGTCGGAACATTGAAAGGAGTGGCTTACGACTGGTACTGCAGTCTCCCTGACAACTCCATATCCTCTTTTGATGACTTGACACGCCTATTCCTCGATCGTTTCTACGACGGAGGGAAAGACATGACGATCGCGTCCCTTATAGAAGTACGTTAGACGAAAAAAGAGACCGTTAGAGCATTCATCGAACGATTCCGACAAGCCTGCTTGAGACTGCCCCGGGTATGCCAGAACATGCACTCCTCTCCTTCTGCAGTATGAACATGCTTCCTGCGGTTAAGCTCTGGCTCAACTTCACTCCTCCTCCCGACTGGAGCTCATTAATTATTGAGGCCGAAGCAGCTGAAAAAAAGACATGCAATGCTCGCCTTCTGGGAGTCAATTTCCCTGCCTTTGAGGACAAGGGAAAATAGTCTGCTACCAGCAACCCTGGACGTGAGACGAAAGGGAAGCAGGCATTGACTGTCAATGCTTCTAAAAGCGCACAAGCACCTACTCAAAAGCCTCCGCTTGTACCGAGGCCAAAGGAGGTATACTTCTTCAATGATGAAGACACCTTGCAACTCTTCGAGATGTTGAAGCAGGGTGATAAGATTAAATTATCGGACCCGAAGCGTCCCAATGAGGTTGAAAGAGTTGACAACCCGAGGTACTGTCACTACCATCGGTTTGTCGGACATCCAACTCAGGACTGCTACGTCCTCAAGAATTACATCCAGCGCATGATCAATGCGAATGTCATCTCCGTCGATTACGAGGAGAAGACCGTCCCGGCTAATCTGGTGTCGCTCCAATTCGGCACCTTACCGCCAACCATAGCACAAGATGGCGTCGTCTCCATCCCAAAGGCGACAATGGAGGTGGTCAACCTACCACCTACCCGTGACAACATGAGTGGACTCATCCCACTCACCACATCTCGAGGAGAGATCGTATGGGTTCACCCAGACCTCGTCTCCGAAGTTACTCAATCGGGGGTACGCTCTGCTTCCAAAACCAAGGGCAAGAAGACCAAGTCTCGCCGCATGGTCTCTTCCTCCACGGAAGAGACACTTCCTGTACAAATGCGTTCGCAGCAGAATGCCCAACCTGACGAAGCTGCCGTCGAGGTGGCGCCTCCCTGCACCACCCCTGCTGCCCAGGAAGGGGGTCCATCCAGACCGCCAGCAGCCAATAAACAGAAGCACGTAGAGGCCCGCTTCGACAAGCCTTTGCGAAGAGAAAATGCTTCGGGGCTAGCCAAGCCCCACAACTTTGACATACTGGCGCAACTTGCCGGTACTCCTGCTCGCTTATCTCTGTTCGAGCTTCTTCGTCTTTCCAAAGACACCCGCGAAGCTCTCTGTGAAGCCTTGAAGGATGCTGAGTCCTTCATCAGTCAGGTTAAGCAGCCTAAGGATATCCCAACAACATGTGCGCACTGCCATTGTGCGGAGGAGGTCATCCCCAACATAACCTTTACCCAACAAGACATGCTGCTCAAGCACAACCGGCACAACAGGCCGCTGTATTACACAGGGTATGTGGGTTCCGTTAAGGTGAAGCGAATTCAGATTGATCTACGGTCTTCCCTCAGCATCATCCCTAGGACTCTGCTCTCAACATTGGGAATCTCGATGCACCGTCTGGCACCTTCCAACACTACAATCAGCAGTTTCAATGCCAGCAGAAGTGAACCGCTGGGCAAAATTTGACTGAAATGTCACATCGGTAATCTTCGTACCGAAGTGACTTGTTATGTCGTAGACGTCGACGTCAACTACAACCTCCTGCTAGGTCAGCCGTGGCTGCACGAGTACATGATGGTGCCGTCCATACTCCACCAATGCATGAAGTACGTGTCCACTAACGACATCATCCGAACAGAGTTCGCGGACATTGACCCTTTCAAAGGGGTCAAAGCCTACTTTACTGATGCTAGCTTATATAAGTCGCTCGATGAAGGGGAAGCCAATGATGCTGATGACGAAGCAGAAACGGCAGCAGAGACGAACGTGGAGACAGAGATGATTTCCAACGCCCCTCTCAAAATTTGACTCAAAGAAAAACTGCCTCAAACGCTGCCTTCCATGGCAATCAAGTTACCTGGAAAAGCACCATCTTCTCTAGATAGAACATCCTCTGAAGCTCCCTTGAAGATACGACTCGAAGGAAAACCGCCTCAAATGTCGGCTCCCCTTGTGGCAAAACTACAGGGGAAGGCACCGTCACCGAAGGAGCAGTTGAGGCACCCCTGAAGGTGCGTCTTAGAGGCAAGCCTCCGCAATCTTCAGCCTCACTCAAGCTGTAAGAGAAGGCCCACATAGCCCTCTCAGAGTCCGAGGTCAAGTTTGTGATGAGCTCTCCCGAACCAGCCCCAGTGCTCACGGATGAAGAGTTAGGAGAACACATATCTGCTGACATAGATGCACCTTCTCTCGACAATGTAATCCCACGAGACAAAATCTCGTGTTTTATCAATAATAGAATGTCTTTCAATTATTCTAGTCTTCCACATTAGAATACCATGTATACACTAGATAATGCTTTACGGTCGTTACAAACACAAATAACGACCGTCAATCATGTAAATCGGGTAGTCCCATCCCAAGAAGTCTGTTTTATAGTCCCACCGCAGAACCAGGACGAAGAACCCATCATCTTCGACAAAGTCGAGCGTCATCAAGACCTCCCGCCACTCGAGCCAGAACCAGATATCCATAGAATACAAGTTTATCGGTACACGGACAAGGAAAAGTACCTCATCCAAAAGATGGGTTACGATCTGAAAAGAAATAAGGGCCTGAACTACGGCAAAGGCCGGCGTCTTCCCCTCTGACTCCCAACACCTGAAGGAAAGCCGCAAGACTACTATCATCGTACTCGACGGGGGGTGGGCTATGTCACGCCGTCGACAACTCCAGAGAGTTCGGAAGCGGAAGAAGTGGAGCACTCTCATTCATTTGAAGCATCAACTTGGGATTCTGATACCAGTATCGGCCCAATCTTCAGGAAGATGCTATCAGTCAACATGACATCTGCACAATCTTGAGAGGATGAAGGCGATGACCAAATGCCGAAATTCTTCGAGGAAGAACCTTGGGCTCAACGCCTAGGAGCGCAGTGGGAATCTCGTTTTGAATTACACGAACCCCCTACCGAAGACGAAGTCGAGCAGATCGACCTTGGGGATGGGTTTTCTTCCAAACCTATCTTCATTAGCAAGAGTCTAAAGGGAAGAGACCGGGAGTCTTTAGTCCAATTGGCCAAAGAATACATCGACGTCTTTGTCTGGAGCTACGAAGATATGTCGGAACTTGATCCCCAAATCGCGATGCATAGACTTAACATCTTACCTGATGCCAAGCCTATAAAGCAGCAACAACGACATTTTCATCCTGACATCATGAACGCTATCGATCAAGAGGTGGACAAGCTCCTAAGCAGCGGGTTCATTCGTGAAGAGCAACATCCGGATTGGGTGGCCAACGTCGTCCCTGTTACCAAGAAGAATGGAAAGATACGAGTCTGCATCGACTTCAGAGATCCCAATATTGCTTGCCCAAAAGATGAATTTCCGCTTCCAAGCACTGACGTGATGATCGACAATACATGTAAATCCCCTAATTTATTAAAATATTTAAATTTAGTTTTGTGTATAAATTTTTGCTAAAATACATGTATGCATAATATAGGGAGTGTAATGCATAGTATGGGTGTAAGTTTATATGATATATTTATTTATATGTATATATGTACATGTGTATGTGTTGATTTATTAAGATGTATATTTTTATATATACATATATGTGGAAATATATGTGTATATAATTATATCTAAATTATTGAATTATTGAAAATAGTTTTTTTAATTAGAAATAACAAATAAAATAGAATTTAGATATTTAAATAGAGTAATAATAGAAAAATAGAAAATAGTTAAAAAAGAGAAAGGAAAAAGAAAAAGAAAGATTAAAGAAAGGAAAAGAAAAAGAAAAGAAAAGAAAAGGAAAAGAAAAAAAAATCCACCCACCCACATAAGTGGGCGGGCCCCCCCTACAAAGCTGCTGCTGCTGCGGCTTATAATCCAACCCAACCCGAGCACACATAATAGTTTTATTATTAATCCTATTAGAATTAGGTGTTGGCAAATCTTGTTATAAATATAACTTCCTCACAGACCTCAAAACCCTAGACTTCCAAAAAGAAAATTGTAGCAGAACATACCCTCTTTGCCTAGGAGTTCCTTTCACTAGCGACAGAGTTTTGTGCGTGACGAACGGAGCGTCGAAAGTCAGCCCCTCGTCATCCACGGAGCAGTTTTCCCACTCAAGGTACCCTACTTCCCGACGACGTAACTTTTTACTCGTAGCACCGATTTTTGATCTGTAAGATTTTCTGGAAAGTAGACTTGACCCTCTTCGAGATCCTCTAGGTGGATTTTGAAACAACCCGTCGACTTGTTTGAAAAATTGAGACAAAATTGAAGAAAAACCTATTTTCTATAATACTAAAAACTGTTTTAAAATGACAACTTGTCGGCCAATTTTCTTGCTGTGCATTAAAGATTTTTAAAAACTAATTAAAAATAGTAAAAGACAACATAACCGAGATCGCAACGCATCTTCTGGATCGTCGTTTCGATTAACGTGTAAAAAGTAAATTGATATTGAAGTTGGAGGAAAACCTGTGTTAATTTATATAAAAATTTTGAATTTTTCGCGATACGGCGTGCGCCCCGACAAACCGAGCGACGTGGTCTTGCGCTATACACATTGAAAAGCTCGTATGGACGTTGCTAACGTATGAGAACTGACGGAACTCAGTTTCGTCGTATGTGCGCGACGAAATCAGTCTGTATCCGTCAAGATACCCCCGTATCGCCAATTTACAAACTTGACCCTAACTTCGTGTACAGTCGTCAGATCGAGACGAAACTTGCGCCAACAGGTCCAAATTGAAATTCTGGTCTTGTGTACCAAGTTTGGTTCGATTCTGAGAAAGGTCGATCGGAACCCCTTTTTGGCGAGCCCGCGACCCACTCAAACGGGCGATTTTGTACGCGGCTCATCGGAATCCAAAATTGGACATACCGTTGAGTTTTTCTCCTCAAACTGAATCCGTAGATATGTAGTTTGACGACTTTAGAGATCATATACTTTGACACGCGTTTCGATGCAAAGCGGATCCAACGACAGATATCGTTTTGATCCAAAATTACGATTTTGCCCCTGTTCCAGAATTAGACGTTTGGACAGGCGTTTCCTAGGTATATCTTATACACCGAGTACATTTTTTATATTTGTTTCAGCGTCCGGAGTTGTTTGGAGATTGTGACGTTTCTTGGCTGACATTGTGATTTCTTGGACTTGCCACTTTGTACCATCAGGCAAGATACCTTGCCACCTTACTCTGTGATTACTTTACTTTATTTTTTAGTTATTTATTTTCAATTTCATATATATTGTTCTATGTTTTATATCACTGTGCGTCCGCGTCACACTTGGAAGCAAGTGACCACATCGGTCGTTCATTTGCCTTATATTATTTACTTGCATTGACTTAGCTTAGTGACCACCCATTGATGATGAGGTATTGGTATATCTTATACGGCCTTGACACGTACTTTACTACGTATTGTGAGTCACATATAGGATACGTACTCGTGTAGTCGGTCGGCCACTGATACATATGGGGCGTACGACGGTTAGGAGTAACTGCCAATAGAATTGCATGCTAGTGGACTTGGCAGTTACTAGATGGTCATATGAGTCATGGAAGTGACTCCATTAGGCATTGGGAGGGAAGAACAGTTCCTTGATGTATGGGCCATATTTACATACTGCTATTGTACCTGAAGCTCCGTTGGAGACGCAGGTTCACCCTATTGTACTGATTCTTTCTGACGTTCAGGGAAAGTTATGGACGTTTTCTTACCGATTCCCTCTGACGTTTGCCGAACGTTATGGACGGATTGTACTGATTCCCGATGAGAGGGACGATGTCACTGCTATACAGCCCGAGTGCCCATATGTGGAGGATTGTTCTTTATTGCATACTCACTATAGTACGGTTAGGTACCCTATTACATGCATCCCTTCTTCTTATTATATTATCACAGTTTATATGGCATGGTGTTTTCTTGTATCTTGCTACGTCCCTCTGAGGACCTGGTTATCTCTCCAGGATTAGACGACTTTCCGCAGGAGTACGGAGCGGCGCTGGAGCTATCTTACATCGATGACGAGACAGTTCCTACTGATTTCTAGTCTATTCCTTCTTTACGACATTAGTGGACATTATTTCTACATCTCTTTTCTTTCTATTTTGCGAAGGTTGGACTCCGATCTTGTAAGGCTATTTTCATAGCTGTTTGGAGTGTGCATGTTCACCCGGCTATCTTTTGATATACTTATTTATTATTTGGACTCTATTATTTTCTATGTTGAGCTGTGATGAGATTAGATTATGTTATTCTGGCATGTGATTATTTTATTTACAACTTATGTGCATATATGAGGATTCCATATATTGGAGTATTCTTCGTACATGTGCAGCTGGCATGTTCACGTGCTTGGTCCTATGTATTTTGGGACTGGGGCGTTATATGTTTTATGGTGGCCTATGCAGGTCAGAAAATATTATTGGATTACATGACTGTGCCCAACAAGCCTACATATAGGAATAGGAATAGTATCTCATCCAGAACTACTACTTCCTTGACTTCCAATCTTTTCAAATTCCTTTGATTACTTGAATTACCTCATATCTAACTTCTCCTAATATCGTCATATTCTTTCTCGTTCCAACAGTATGAATCTAAGAAGCGGATGCACTTCCACCTTGGCCATCACCTCTGATGATGCGGCCACCCGAAAGGAACAGAATCCTCCGATGAACCCGGTGACCTCGTACCAGCAAGGAAAGTCGCAGCCTACTACGACACCTATGATGGAGTACCCAGAGATCGCAGCACCCCCAGGCAGCCAGGCTGGGCAGACCACTACCATACCACCGGAAAGGAATGTACCACTGCCTCCACCACCACCATTCCCTCAGTATTTTCTACCACAGTCGGGACCTCAGATGCCTCCACCACCGACTGATGGGAGCCCTACCACTCAGTTCATATACGCCATAATGCAGGCTCAGTGGCAACAGACTGAGTTGATGAGGCAGAGCATGATGACGACGCTGACTAGGCCCCCACCTCCACCTTCGACATCGGTACCAACACCGGCTTTGCATCCTTATGAAGGCTCTATCAAGAACTTTATAGATATGAACCCCAAGTCCTTCAGAGGTACTGAAAAGCCACTAGAGGTGTCAGCATGGCTTATTAGCACGGAAAAGCTACTGAAGGTATCCCAGTTGCCAGCACGTGATTGGATGACAGCAGTGGACCTACTTTTAGAAGATAATGCTCACCACTGGTGGAAGACGGAAGAAAGGCGATTAGGCACTGGGATCACCTGGAAGCAGTTCTATGATCTTTTCTATGAAAGATTATTCCCCATTCATGTTCGTGACGGTCTCTACGATCAGTTCCTTCATCTGAAGCAAGAAAACATGTCAGTTGATGAGTACGACTCAGAGTTCAATCGCCTGAGTAGATTTGGTACGGGACTGATCCCGATAAGAGTTAGAGAAGGCGAGGAGATTCCATCAGGGGCTTACACCAGAGCTCAAGTCTTATACGACTACCCAGTCTCGAGTCTCCCATTCATCTGTCTTGGAAGAAGCTCGTGCCCAGGAGATTCTTCGCAAGGAGCAGCAGCAGACATCGAGACACCATATACTAGCAGTCGTACCGGCTAGAGCTACACAGGATGGACCTATCAGGAGGCCCACAGGACAGTACCAGCAGAGGTCCACACCATATCAGAAGCCCGTTTGCCGTTACTGTAGGAAGGAAAGACATGTCCCGAGAGACTGTCGGATCTGTCATGGATGGTGCTTGATGTGTGGATCCAGCCAGCATATGGTCAAGGATTGTCTAGAGCAACAGGCGATAGTATATGCTCAACGGACCCTGAGGCCGACAGCTCCTACACTTCCAGCACCCCGACCAGGACAACAGGTGTCTGGGCTTATAGCAACAACAGTAGGAGCTCCTCGCCCACCATTACCATTCCAGCCAGAGCAGCACGACAGGACTAGAGTTCAGGACCCCGGCCAAAATTACGGACATGCCTTCTCGTTAGCAGTGGAGTATGTGAAAACAGAAGGAGAAGTCATAGCAGGTATGATTTTAAATTTTCATATTCCCTGTTATCATATCCATGCATCATAAGTTTAGCCAAGGCCGGAGAAAATTAGACAGTAGGACGATTGTATAAGCACGAATACCGGACACGGCTTAGATTCTTAAACCTTGAACTATTCGTGTTTTCATTCAATCATAAATCCCGCGTTCTATTATTTTGACTAGTCTGACTAAACACTGCTATTATAGCCTAGATTTTGCAAGCTTATCCTTATCGAGCTTGTTCACGACATGTGTATATTGGGGACGCCCACTAATATATTGTCTAATCAGAATCAGTATATGATGGTCTGATCAACCTTCGTACAATTGGTTCGCTTTTATTTGCTTATCCTACATGGATTGAGATATATATGGCTCTAGGATCTCATCCACAACTGCCTTGACAACTCTATTTGAAACGCCTCTGGGTTCCCATATTCGTATTTGATTCTCTCTCCCTGGAACACTTATTGTTTTCGCCTTTACGGATTTTGGAAAGTTAGATGCTCGTATTGAGGGAAGATAGACCCGTAATATCCTCCTCAGTTTATCATACCATCTATAGACAGGAAAGATATATTCATACAATCATTGACATCTGTTGGACTCAAAGTACGGTCTTCAAAACTTGACTCATATCTATCACATCTCGTATCCTAGTACATCGTGTAATATTCTTTCATAAATTGAGGCATGACCTTCCGACTCAAACCTTTCTAACTCCACTAAACCATAAAGCGGTGTCTTTGTTAACTTCTAGAAATGAATTACTGTAGGATATAGATCGTAGAGCCCCAATAGAATTTAGAATGTACTAGGATTGCCTATTGAATAGAATAAGTGGTTTATGTTAGAACGATAATTAGTGCCACATGAACTCCCACTTTCTATTTAGAACATTTTTGGGTCCCCGACCGTGGCATTTAGATTCGGAGCACAAGACCAGCTGCTACCTTTCAACAAATTCTATCTGCAAGACCTATACGAGTCCACCTTCATGTAGACATATCATGTCCCACTAAAACACGTCCCCTTGTACTCTATTTTCATGATATGATTCTTGAGCAAAAGGGCTAATTATAAACCTTACCGTAATACCGACGAACCTTTCGGCTTCAATTTGAGAACCAAACTCAACTCAAAACTTTCGACCCGATATATGGTTGTGATCTACTCGAAGCCCAATATGCACCTGCCCTAGTGTGATACTCAATTGAGACCCTATATGCCACTTGTACACAAAAGCCATGGGCGGCATATTTTTGACTTACGGCACCTATCTAACCAATCCGATTCGGAACTAGCCCAACCTCTCGAGTTAGGACTTGTTCTAGACAACCATAGCCTAGCAGAGATGGTATAAGTTGATCTTACGAGATATTGCCCCACCAATATAGTTTAAATTTGAGATAGATTCATTCAATATGAAACCCCTGCACCTTTTAGCCCCTCTCAGAAGTCCCGTAACGACGTTTATCACGGATAGCCAAATTCTATAAGTGGGGTAGAGCCTTGAACCAAAAACACTTACCCTATAGAAATTAAGCCAATAAGGTTCCTTGTACAACTACCCTCATTGTTCGAAAACCAAGGGACGACTTTCATGCGTTAGCCCCTTAAAAATTTTGTATTTGCATTAGACCCCCCTTACCATAGTTTTAATTTCGAGGACGAAATTTTTTTAAGTTGGGTAGGATGTAAATCCCCTAATTTATTAAAATATTTAAATTTAATTTTGTGTAGAAATTTTTGCTAAAATACATGTATGCATAATATAGGGAGTGTAATACATAGTATGGGTGTAAGTTTATATGATATATTTATTTATATGTATATATGTATGTGTGTATGTGTTGATTTATTAAGATGTATATATTTATATATACATATATGTGGAAATATATGTGTATATAATTATATCTAAGTTATTGAATTATTGAAAAGAATTTTTTAATTAGAAATAATAAATAAAATAGAATTTAGATATTTAAATAGAGTAATAATAGAAAAATAGAAAATAGTTTAAAAAAAAGAGAAAGGAAAAAGAAAAAAAAAGATTAAAGAAAGGAAAAGGAAAAGAAAAGAAAAGAAAAGGAGAAGGAAAAGGAAAAAAAACTCCACCACCCACATAAGTGCCCCCCCCCCCCCCACCTACAAAGCTGCTGCTGTTGCGGCTTATAATCCAACCCAACCCGAGCACACATAATAGTTTTATTATTAATCCTATTAGAATTAGGTTTTGGCAAATCTTGTTATAAATATAACTTCCTCCACAGACCTCAAAACCCTAGACTCCCAAAACAAAAATTGTAGCAGAACATACCCTCTTCGCCTAGGAGTTCGTTTCACCAGCGACGGAGTTTTGTGCACGACGAATGGAGCGTCGAAAGTCAGCCCCACGTCATCCACGGAGCAGTTTTTCCACTCAAGGTACCCTACTTCTCGACGACGTAAATTTTTACTCGTAGCACCGATTTTCGATCCGTAAGATTTTTTGGAAAGTAGACTTGACCCTCTTTGAGATACTCCAGGTGGATTTTAAAACAACCCATCGACTTGCTCGAAAAATTGAGACGAAGTTGAAGAAAAACCTGTTTTCTGTAATACTAAAAACTGTTTAAAAATGACAACTTGTCGGCCAATTTTCTTGCTGTGCATTAAAGATTTGTAAAAACTAATTAAAAACAGTAAAAGACAACATAACCGAGATTGCAACGCATCTTCTAGATCGTTGTTTCGATTAACGTGTAAAAAGTAAATTGATGTTGAAGTTGGAGGAAAACCTGTGTTAATTTATATAAAATTTCTGAATTTTTCTCGATACGGCGTGCGCTCCGACAAACCAGGCGACGTGGTCGCATGCTATACGCATCAAAAGGTGCGTATGGATGTTGCTGACGTGTGGAAACTAACGGAACTCAGTTTCGTCGCATGTGCGCGACGAAATCCGTCCGTATCCGTCAAGATACCCCCGTATCGCCAATTTATAAACTTGACCCTAACTTTGTGTACAGTCGTCAGATCGAGACAAAACTTGTGCCAACAGTTCCGAATCAAAATTCTGGTCCTGTATGCCAAGTTTGGTTCGATTCTGAGAAAGGTCGATCGGAATCCCTTTTTGGCGGGCCCGTGACCCACTCAAACGGGCGATTTTGTACGCGGCTCATCGGAATCCAAAATTGGACATACCATTGAGTTTCTCTCCTTAAATTGAATCCATAGACATGTTTGACGACTTTAGAGATCATAGACTTTGGCATGCATTTCGGTGCAAAGCGGGTCCAACGGCGGACATCGTTTTGATCCAAAATTACGATTTTGCCCCTGTTCCAGAATTATACTTTTGGACAGGCATTTCCTAGGTATATCTTATACATCGAGTATATTTTTGATGTTTGTTTCAGCGTCCGGAGTTGTTTGGAGATTGTGACATTTCTTGGCTGACATTGTGATTTCCTGGACTTGCCACTTTGTACCATCAGGCAAGATACCTTGCCACCTTACTCTGTGATTACTTTATTTTATTTTTTAGTTATTTATTTTCAGTTTCATATATATTGTTCTATGTTTTATATCACTGTGCGTTCGAGTCACACTTGGGTGCAAGCGACCACATCGGTCGTACATTTGCCTTATATTATTTACTTGTATTGACTTAGCTTAGTGACCACCCATTGATGATGAGGTATTGGTATATCTTATACGGCCTTGAAACGTACTTTACCACGTATTGTGAGTCACATATAGGACACGTACTCGCGTAGTCGGCCGGCCACCGATACGTATGGGGCGTGCGACGGTTAGGAGTAACTGCCAATAGAATTGCATGCTAGTGGACTTGGCAGTTACTAGATGGTCATATGAGTCATGGATATGACTCCATTAGGCATTGGAAGGGAAGAACAGTTTCTTGATGTATGGGCCACATTTACATACTGCTATTGTACCTGAAGCTCCGTTGGAGACGCAGGATCACCCTATTGTACTTATTCCCTCTGACGTTCAGGGAATGTTATGGACGTTTTCTTACTGATTCCCTCTGACATTCGCCGAACGTTATGGACGGATTGTACTGATTCCCGATGAGAGGGTCGATGCCACTGCTATACAGCCCGAGTGTCCATATGTGGAGGATTGTTCTTTATTGCATATTCACTATAGTACGGTTAGGTACCCTATTGTATTCATCCTTTCTTCTTATTATATTATCATAGTTTATATGGCATGGTATTTTCTTGTATCTTGCTACGTCCCTCTGAAGACCTGGTTATCTCTCCAGGATTAGACGACTTCCCGCAGGAGTACGGAGCGGCGCTGGAGCTATCTTACATCGATGACGAGACATTTTCTACTGATTTTTAGTCTATTCCTTCGAGACATTAGTGGACATTATTTTTACATCTCTTTTCTTTCTATTTTACGAAGGTTGGAGTGAGACTATTTTTATAGCTGTTTGGAGTGAGCATATTCACCCGACTATCTTTTGATATACTTATTTATTATTTGGAATCTATTATTTTCTGCGTTGAGCTGTGATGAGATTAGATTATGTTATTCTGGCCTGTAATTATTTTATTTACAGCTTATGTGCATATATGAGGATTCCATATATTGGAGTATTTTTTGTACATGTGCAGCTGGCATGTTCACGTGCTTGGTCCTATGTATTTTGGGACTGGGGCGTTATAATACATGTGGCTTCGAATGCATGTCTTTCATGGACGGGTATTCGGGCTACAACCAGATCAAAATGTTCCCCGATGACGCAAAACACACGTCATTCAGGACTCCAAAAAGGGTTTTCTGCTACACAATGATGCCCTTTGGTTTAAAGAACGCTGGTGCTACATACCAACGAGCTATGAGTACCATCTTTCGTCAACATCTACGCAAAACAGTTGAATGCTATGTTGATGATATCGCCGTCAAGAGTCGTCTCAAAGGTGATCACTTACAAGACCTAAAGACAGTCTTCGATCTCATGCGAGCGCATCAACTCAATATGAACACCGCTAAATCCTTCCTTGGGGTTTCTAGCGAAAAGTTCTTGGGCTTCATTATCACGGTGAAAGGCATTCATGTTGACCCCAAGAAGACCAAAGCCATCCTTGACATGAACCCTCCAAAAAACCTCCGGGAACTTCGAGGCCTGCAAGGGCGTCTTGCATACATCCGAAGGTTTATAGCAAATCTTTCCGAAAAATGTCAACCCTTCACCCAGCTCATGAAGAAGGGAGTTTCCTACGTCTGGATAGAAGAATGCCAGAAAGCTTTCGATGATATCAAAGCTTACCTGACGAGCCCGCCAGTCCTGGTGGCACCCGTCACCGGCAAACCATTTCTCCTATATGTCCATGCCATGGATCATTCCCTCGGCGCTTTGTTGGCTCAGAACAACGATGTAAGCTACGAGCAAGCTATCTACTACCTTAGTAGGATAATGATCGAGGCTGAATATCGGTACAACCCCGTCGAAAAGGAATGTTTGGCTTTGGTGTTCGCCATCCAGAAGACTCGCCATTACGTTTCGGGCCAGACAATTTATGTCATTTCCCGAGTCAATCCACTCAGGGTTCTCATGACGAAGCCGGATCATTGAACTCCCGACTAGCTACATGGGCAATCCTGTTGACACCGTATAACATGGTATTCGTCCCACAAAAAGCCATCAAGAGCCAAGCTCTAGCCGACTTTTTAGCCGTGCACCCGATCCCAGAGTCCTCCAGACTCTATGAAGTCATCCCGGATAGGATCCAAGAATCAAACGTCGCCGAAAAAACTCAGTCTGGCGGGTGTTTTTTTATGGTACTTCGAGAACAGGCCCCAAAGGCTAAATCATCGCAGGAGTGGGGGTGGTCTTAGTCTCCCCCGATCAGCTGGTCATCCAGCGTTCTTACTCCCTTTCAAAGCCATGCTCCAACAATGTTGCTGAGTATAACGCTCTCATCATGGGACTCCAGTTGGCATGACAACTGGGGGTGGATCATCTGGAAGCTTATGGCGACTCAAAACTCGTCGTTAACCAGATCCGAGGGCAGTACGAAGTTCGACATGAAGATATAGTTCCTTACCATGAAGTTGCATTGAATATTATTTCAACCTTCACCAAGTTCTTCATAGAACACGTACCTCGGCTACAAAACCTAGAGGCTGACGCTTTGGCTGGCCTCGCAGCTTCATTAGCAGCACCCCTCGGGACTCAACACTACGTCATGGTAGTTGGTCGAGACTTGGTCTGTCCTAAAACCAACCTATGCACACAAATGGCCCATGCCATGACCACAAGTGCCGGTGTTAATGTCCGAGACTGGAGGTTCCCATTCATCGACTTCGCTGTCTATGGAATTCTCCCAGAAGACCCGAAAAAAGCCGTCTCGGTAAATAGGCGTTCCCTTCGGTTTTATTATGATACAGCTACTAAAATGCTGTACCGACGTTCCTACGATGGACTTCTCCTTCGATGTCTATCCAACGAAGAAGCAGCCGAAGCCCTTCGGGAAGCTCATGAAGGAACTTGCGGGGCTCATCAACCCGGGCCTAAGTTGCAGGATCGACTGCGACGCATAGGTTACTACAGGCCAACCATGGCAGCCGACGCCGTCGACTATGCTAAAATGTGCCATGCTTGCCAGCTTCACGCCGACTTTATCCATACACCATCGGAACCACTACATCCTACGGTCGCCTCCTGGCCCTTTGAAGCTTGGGGCATGGACATTGTGGGACCTATCACCCCTCCTTCATCGAGGGGACACCGCTTCATCCTAGCCATCACCGACTACTTCTCCAAATGGACAGAAGCAATTCCACTGACGGAAGTGAAAAGCTCTAGGGTGATCAGCTTCATCAAGCATCATGTCATCTACCATTTCAGGGTACCTCGTAGGATTATCCACGATAATGGTCCACAGTTCATCAGCTATGCTTTCATCAGATTCTGTGACAAGAATTATATTCAGAACGTGGCATCAACCGCCTACAATTGGGCAACGAACGGATTGGCTGAGGCTTTTAACAAGACTATCGTCAGGCTACTCAAAAAGGTCGTGTCATCCAACAAACGCGATAGGGAAGAAAAGCTTGACGAATGCATTTGGGCCTACCGTACGACGGTACGGACTCCGACGGACAACACACCATTCTTCTTAGACTATGGGAGCGAAGCGGTACTGCCTCTCGAGATCCAGATACCCTAACTCCGTGTAGCAATCACAAACCAATTGACAGAAAAAGACAATCAGCGTCATCGTCTGCGAGAATTGGAGGCACTTGACGAAAAAGTCTCCTAGCTCAGCAGCGTATTAAACTCTATCAAGCCCGTATATCACAGGCTTTCAACAAAAATGTCAAGCAGAGGACTTTCCAAGTAGGCGACCTGGTCCTGGCAGTCAGAAGGCCGATGGTGTTGACTCACAAAACACCGGAAAAGTTTGAGCCCAAGTGGGAGGGACCTTTCATCATAGAGACGGTATACTCAAACGGTGCTTACCGCCTCGCCCACCCAAACGAGGACTTGTTCATGATGCCCATCAACGGTAAGTTCCTAAAGAAGTACTACTCTTGACATCTTTCAGATATATACTTCCATCTCTACCCAGCAGGAGAGTTAGTGAACTTGATACTCATAGTTCACACACTTCTTTTCTGCACAAATCCTGTGCTCCTGGAACCCAGCTGTTCCGTTGCATTCTATCTCCAGTAGAAGAACAACCACGTCCACATTACCTCTGAGTTGCTCCTCTACACCCTGCAAAGCAGAATCTTACACTACGTAGGATTGTGCTACTAATCATGTTTACCATATCCACATTACCTCTGAGTAAATATCCCGTACAGACAACCCCTGCGTTGTCGTATATCGATCGCAGAACTTTTATGTCCATATTACCTCTGAGTAGTTCCGCGTATCCTCCCAGAGTCACTCCTACCACGTCCATAACACCTCTGAGTAGGAAGATTCCGTCATTTGAACCCCATATTTGCCACGTCCATATTACCTCTGAGCAAACATGTCGGTCCTCTCAAACTTATTATCTGTACCAAAAAACCAAGGTGCGCAAAAGATAATAGGTCCACACAAATCGCTAGTTCATGACAGTAAAGATGAATACACCAGAAAATTCTTTATTTTGCATTCAAAAGTAAAGGATTACATCCCCATCAAAGTTGCCAAAAACAAAAATAAAAAAAGAGACTACAATCCCTAAGCATCATTGGGATTGGCAGAAAGCTCTTCAATCCGATGCTTCAAGTCTTCAGCCCGAGTCCCCACAGTCGCCAAGACTCGGCGTTCAGCCTCTTGACGCATCACCTCCACAGCCTCAGGAGCAGTATTATTCTCGTACTTAGCGTCCAACTCTTACCGCTGGCAGGTCAGAGAAAGAATATGGCGGGAAAAGCTGCTTTTTCTTCCTTGGATGCTACATGCTCAGCCTGGACTCGTTCAGCATCTAGCAAAAGTTGGGCTCGCTGGTCTTCAAGGAGGCAAATCTTAGCAGTGACCTCCGCTACACTAGCATCCAATGAGGCCCGCAGCTCCACCTTCTCCTGCATGGACTGAGATAGTCTCTCCGCCGCAGCCTCAGTATCGGACACCTCGTGGTCCCAGATGGCCACCATGGCCTGTTAAGACGACTCAATATCAGCTATCAATTTCTTTTTTTCTGCTTCTATCAGAACAGAAAAGTCATTCCGTCGAATACTCTGAAGTTCGAAAAGATGCTGGTCGAGCTCAGCCACCGACGCCTCCAGAATCTCAGCCATATGATCATGGCCCCGGTGGGAACGTATCAGACCAATGTAAGGAAGCGCCATGGCTTTTGCTGTCGCGAAACTCCTATTCGTATTCAATACCGCCGATACCCCTTTTTGCAGCATCTTGTAAACCACCTCAACGGCAAACTGCACATATTCATCCGTATTAGCCAATACTTGAGGCGTCATAGCAGGAGTTGTAGGGGCTATTGTGATGGACGGCAGACCTGAAGAAGATCCACTGACCTCAATCTGCAAGGCTGAAACCTCAACATCAGCGGACCCTCCCTCATCGGGGACTTGAACTTTGCCACTAGCCCGAGGAGCCAAGAGAGCGGAAGGAGCCGAATGGGGCATCGATATCGTCCCCCAAGTATGAGGAGAAACAAAGGGTTCTTTGACCAACAAACCCTTACCCTTTTTAATCTCGGAGGGACCACCGACGTCTGGGGTTGTCTCCTCCGCCTCCAAAATACCATCTGCAGCCAGCACAGGAACTTCCTCCTCCGGCAAGACAGCAGGATCAGCACCCGTCTCCTGACTCGGCATCTCCTCTGGAGTCGGGCTCGGCAGAAGAGTCTCGCCTCCCTCATCAAATCCCTCCATGGGAATAGAGTCTGTCAGTACCTCCTGGACGACAGCCAGCTCGGCTTCTACTGCTGGGTCTGGGGTAGGGCTCGACAACGGTGTAGCCGACCTGCCTTCATCATGACAAGGAGAGGAATCAACCCTCTCCTCTGTTACAACCGTGCATGTTGCCCCTACTGCGGGCTCATGGATCTCTGGAGGAACGTCATCCGAAGAAGATGAACTCCATTCCTCTTCCTCATCCGGAAGCACAGCTTCTGTTAGGACCTCGATACCAGAGGCCCCCATGGCAGCTTGTACTATCCCGAGAACAGCTGCACCTTCAACTTCCCCTTCAGCACAGTCCGGAGATACTAAAATCTCTACAGAAGCACATCATCAGGACTCGAAGTCCATGCACATCAGCAAGAAGCTTCAGTGCATCATCAGGACTCGAAGTCCATGCGTATCAGCAAGAAGCTTCAGCACATCATCAGGACTGAGGTCCATGCACGTCGGCGTATGTGAGTTCTAAAAAATTACTCAAGTACAAAAAGATACGGCAAAGAATGAAAAAACCACCAATCACCGCCGACCGAACGTCGGTGGGCGTCCTGGGGACATCGTCAACATCGACCTCCGCAGGCTCTTTTTCTTTGCTTCGCCCTCCGCCAGCACCACCGCGAGGAGTCTTAGGGGCCATTCTACAAGTTTTGGGGGAATTTCTTAAGACACAAAGAAGAAAGACTCTCTCTCCATCAGACGCCTATTTATAGGCTTGGTCACACGCGTGAACTGATGAAGGGTGATGTCAGCCGCCGCTTGGGGTTCTGCGAAATGATAACTACGGATATTCCAAAAGATCATCATTAATCTTTTCGTTTATTCCGAAGCGTTATCATTTGCATTTAAAAACTGAGAGGAGCGTGCGCCTCACATATCATGCGCGGAGCAGTCATGCGCCCAGAACAGTCATGCGCCCCATTGAAGACACCACCATGCTTCTTATTCAAAGTATTCCAAAACTTCAGAAAGGTTCGAAAACTTTGAAGGGGGTCTTGTAGAAGCATGAAAATTTCAGGCGCATCAACTACCCAAGTCAACATGCGCCAAAATATCACAAAACAGTAAAAGAGTAGCAGCATAAATGGGTTTTTTATTTCATAAAAGTCTGTTACATGACTAAAGACTCTTTTTACATAGAAGTCTCTTTTTATGAAAAAGAAATCAAAAAAGCCTAAAGTTGCGCTTCATCTCTTCAGCGTCTCAGCTAGGCGCATCTCTTCGGCGTCTCAGCTAGGCACATCTCTTCGGCATCTCAGTCAAGCGTATCTCTCCAGCATCTCGGTCAGGCGCATCATGAAGTCTCAGCATATGCGCTCTACTTCGATCCGATCAAGTGCTTCGGCTAAAGGAAGCAGTCCTTTGAACATAACGCGAGCGGGCGATCAACCCCACTCTAGCAGGAGGAAGAGCTCTCCAAAGCCCAATGAAAATGGAGCACCGTAATTCCGATCTGGGGCTCTTCCAGCATAACAAAGACGGGACGTGAATGTCCCGATCTTTGGATGCAACAGGCACCTTCGACTTGCATCGGGACCCCGCGATCCTGACTTTTGGATGTAACAGTCACCTTCACGAGTGAGTACGAAGATGACTCGATACATCTTCACCCTCGGGAGCGTCTTGACAACGGAATGTACTTGAGCGAAGAAGTTCATCTCCATTCGGGATGACGGGAGAGAACGAGAAACAAACTCTCTCCTTGCTGCTATTTATAGGCCGGGCAAATCAAACCCACGCGCCAAGTGGAGGGCTCTCCGAATCCCGTGCAATGAATTTGTATTCATGGTGATGAACCTATCCCTTCGAATTCAGCCGGGTCAAAAAGGATATTTAAAGCACTTGAAGAACTCAACAACCGGACCAATAAAGATGCGCCATGCAACAGACGTGCCGGTCAGATCCCGTGCATCATACAGACGCGCCCATCAGTACCAAGCGCCTCATAAGGATGCGCCCCATGCGTCCCTATGAGCCTAGTGGAACGTAGATCAATACGCCCACTCAAAAGCTCATCGCCCGTCAAAAGCATTAAATGCTGAAGTCTGAGACGACAGCAGCCATGCCTCGATGACAGAGCGGCAACAACTTTTGAAGAAAACGAAGCGCCGCTGACGCCAGCGTCATTATTACTTTTTTCTGTCGGTTACAAGCCACGTGGCCGAACAACCACTCGCATGCGCCTCCGCAGCCATGCGTCCGAAGATTTGCATGTGCCTCAAAAAGCCATACGCCTCTGACTTACTTCTTATCACAGAAGTCAAGTCGCTGCATGTGTCTCCACAGCCATGCACCCAAATTTTTGTGTGTGCCCCAAAGCCCTGTACTTGGACTCGCTCTTGATCCCTAAAGACAACAGCTAAAGTCCCCTCCATGCGCCCAATCCTAGGCGCATCCTGTCAGATCACTCTCCACCAAATCCGAGATCTTTGAGCTACGGACATACGTCACGTGTCCTTCGACTCAATTCAGTCCACGAATGGGTGCTAACCACCCAAGATCTCAGCAACCAAAGAATCCTTTCAGCTGCCACATGTCGGCTCTTCCGTAGCCCCCAGGCGCAACAGGAAGGATTCAATCCCCAAATCAGGGCGCATCAATCATGCGCCCCTGCCAGCATCAGCCACGTGGCATTCCCACGTCCAGGCGCATCCGACATATGCGCGCATGAGCAGCCAGCCTGCAATTTATAAATAGAAGGATCATTTCTTCATCGAACACAGGGGAGATCATCATATCTACACACATAGACAAGGACAGACGCACATACTGAGAGAGAAGCACCTCCACAGAGGCCAGAAGAGACACTTAACATTCGCTTCTCCTCGCAACGCTCTGGCATCCAGAGCAACCCAGGCCTTTAGAGAATTTGAAATCGTCGTTAGATCGTCAACTGAGTCAACGCATTACCACTCGCTCCATCGACACAATACCCAGATAAAAACAAAAGTGTACTCCTAGGACTACATCTAAGTCATACATTGTAACACTGTTCTGTTTGTAATTGAAATTCTAATTCAAAGATTTTAATGGCAAACATATGCATATTCAGCTTATGTAGCTAATGAATCCATAAGTCCCAAGCGAACTGGCATGGGAAGTATAGGTGACCCATTGTCTCTACATTACCATGACATAGCACACACCCTTGTTCTCTAGTTTGGATGCCAAATCGCGCTAGACGGTCTAATGTGAGGAGTCTTCTTGTCAGTAACTTATACATGCATAATTAGAATTTCCTCACAGCCTCCTTTATATATATATATATATATATATATATATATATATATATATATATATATATATATATATATATATATATATTTATATTTATATTTATATATATATATATATATATATGGTGATGCTAATAGCACTCCTAAAATGTCATTCGGCACTCCGCTTTAATTTTTTTAAGATTCAAATTCCAAATTTACACTTGTATTAACATTATTGGAACTCCTAAAATGTCAACCTACACTCCTCCCTCCATACATGCACAAATTAATGCTATATTTAAAGTAGGGATAGATTTGTAATTTGAATGTTAAAAAAATTAAAGAGGAGTGCCGAATGACATTTTAGGACTGCTAATAGCAGCACCCATATATATATATATATATATATATAGAGAGAGAGAGAGAGAGGAGGGATCAATATCTCCTCACTTTTCTATCCCCCAAGCAACATCTCTTTCACATTCGCTGGATCTTGTTAATCTTAACCGCTGATTTTTCAATGGTTAAGATTAGATGACTTAAACAAAATCCAACATGTGTTATCATGGGGATTCAAAAGTGTGGGTACGTTGATCCCTCCTCTCATATATATATATATATATATATATATATATATATATATATATATATATATATATATATATATATATATATATATATATATATATTCAAGTCTTCCAAAAAATTTCCTATATTAATTTTTCAAAAATCAAATTTCTTTCCACTTTGCTCCTCATGCAAATGCAAATTTTGCATTTGCCATGAACCACATATGTGGCAATCATGCATGAAGAGGTGCCATGTGGCATCTTCCTCTTATGACAAAGCCCAAAGGACAATTTTGTCAATCCCTAATATTGTTCCATTTTATTTATATGAGAGAGAAGAGAGAAAGAGAACTCAATTCTCCTCCCTCTCATGTACAGGTAATCTCCCCCTCCTTCTTCTTCTTCCTTTCTTCTTTTTCTTCTCCTCTCCTTCACCTTAACCCTACCCCCTCCTTAATGCAACTGCTAGCGCTCTGCTGCTGCTGCCGCACTGCTGCTGCGGCTGCTTCTGCGGGCCGTGCCGGTGCCGCCGGCCGACCACCACACCCCCCCTCAACCTCCTCTTCCCCTTCACTCTTTCATATTCCTTTTCCCTCTTTCCTTTTCAAATTCTTTCAAATTTATTTCAAAATTGTTCTAAGTTATTGTTATAACCCAATTCCAAATTTTATGTAAATAGGTTCTGAATTGGAGGGAAACCTCTCGCCTAGGGGCATCCAAGAATCAAGGCAAGCTCTCCCCTTTCTTTTTTTTTGTCTTTCTAATTTCCTATCAAGAAAATGCAGGATTAATTAATTAATTATCTACTAATCAAGGATAGAATTACGTCTATACACTAATTGTTTAACCTTGAACTTTAGGGATGTAGCATGATATAGTATAGAGTTTCATTCCTATTCTTTTGTATACACCTTACCTACACCTTAGTTCTTTATGACACATTAAGTTATTGCAACTTGTGTTTTCCTTTACTATCGAATGAAAATTTAGTACTTTGAACTTTGATTTTTATTAAAGGGTTTCACGATTGTTACGTAGATAATGAGTTGTATGTTCATAAAGAGGGCTTGTATGAATTCTTGTTGGTATTATGGAATACATATGTTTAAAAGTTAATTTTCATGCAAGATTCGTATATATACACATGCATACTAAATTCAAGGAGACACATGCATACTAAATTCAAGGAGAAATTGGCCCAACATGGTTGTTTTGCATGAAAGTGTATCTAAATATCTTCAAACTAAGTTTTATAAAATTATTTGATATTTATTTATATTAATTCAATTCTGTCCAGAAATTAATTAATGCTTAATTAGAGTAATTTTTACTTTATTAACCTAGAAAAACAATCCTTCTGGCACCCGGATACATACGTGACTTGGTGACAAAACTTTTGGTTAATATGTTGCAATCTTGGATTGTAAATCAACCTTAGGAACGGGAGTATGTTGCACTACTACTTAGATATTTATTTTGACGCACCAAATATCCTCTTCTCTTTGAAATTGAAGTTAAGACCAATTAGCCATCACTTCAATTAGTTGTAGTATTGCATTCCAATTCGTTAATTACTTTACGTCTTTACATAACTTAATTGAGGTTAAGATTTGATATCACAATATTACTAACAACCATTTTGTCTTTGAACTTGAATAGCATTTAGATATTAAAGCATTTGCAAAACCAAGAATAAAATGCTTGCTTGCTTGCTTACTAAGGTAAGAAAGCTATATTATTTTGTATAGATTTATTATAATGCGTGGTCGGTGTTGAGAGTTACTCCATCGAAGGGGTCGACGTACCCGAATATTTTATATTGCGTGGTCGGTGTTGAGAGTTGCTCCACCGAAGGGTCGGCGTGCCATATTTCTTTCTTTATGTTGCATGTATCGAAAATATTCCGAATCAGTAAATACGAAGGAGATTCTGCTGAAATTTTTGAGAATTTTCAGAGTTAGTTATTTTTTCGGAAATCCGGGCTCTTCTAGAAATTTTGACTTAAATTCTAGATCTTGGAACCATCCATCTCCGATCTATAACATCGAGAGAATTCTTGAAAATTATTATCCAAATAGATAATTTGGAACTTCCTTGGTTTCAATACTTTCTTGGACGTTATTAGTTTCAGAAAGGATGAAACTATTACTTGAATGCGACTTGACTTGTTAAAACATCCGTTTAAGGATAAGTTTCTATGGAATTTGAATGTCTAGAATAGGTTGCATTGGGATGGGAGAGAAACCATTGGATCACACCCGACTGACTTCTTTGCAATATGAATTTTGATTTTTGATATGGATCAGTCCCTGAATCGGTGTTCGTGCGGTCGCGTAAATATCCGGGGTAAGGCTTAGCTCATCTTCTTGATTACAATTGGACATCCAAGCCCTGAGTTTCAGCTCAACTATCCATTGCATAATACCCTGAGTTTCAGCTCAGAATACTTGTTAATTTATTAGACATCCAGGCCCTGAGTTCAGCTCAGCTATCTAATGAATGGATTCGATATTCTTGGAAAGGTTCAAGTCATACGAATTTCCTTTTATAGCTCATGATTCGATGATTCGACCCAGATGATTCGAAAACTAAGTCATTATGCTATCTTGCTTATAATCACATCAATATGTGATAGTACAGACGGATGGATAATCTAAGCACCACCCATTTTGTACGAGCCTGATCTCGGGCAAAATGGGGTTAATTGTTGATATGGTAGGCGTGTGTGTGAGATCCCGAAAAGTTTCTCTGAATTGCATTTAGGTATAGAAAGATCTTGTATGTTTCCTTTGTGACATTATTTTGGAAACTATTTACTTCTTGACTGATATCACGGTATGAGTTTAATTATTCAAGTTACTCTATTTTGAATTCATTTAACTTATCATCCTACATTCATAACTCTCTCCTTTGACCGAGGGCTTGCTCGTCGTATTGACGACCTAGTTTTGTCCACTAGGAATTGTTGAAGATCAGGATGAAGGACAGGCGTATACCGAGGATGAACTCTATGAATGATGTGGGACTGCAGGATAGTTGTTTCATTTTGGGAATATCTACAGTTATGTAAATTATATGTTTTGAAGATCCATGAACAAAAATATGTATATTATGTGTCTTGGAGAACTTGAACAAGTATGTAATATTTTGGACAAATGGATGTTATGTAATTGTGGAAATTCTGTGGTTATGCCTTATATTTATGCCTATCCAGGACCTTACAGCGACAATCGCAGGGTACAATACGGTATTCATTGTACAGGTGCGTAGCCTGGGGAGAAGTATCACATGCTCCGAGTTATCTTGGAAACCGGGGCGTGATACACCTCTTTTGGTTGGTGGCTCATGCAGGTCCATTCCTTAAAGATAGTGTATAGGTTAATGAGATGGTATAGGTGGATATTGGATATTTTCCTAAGAACTTACTTGGACTACCTTAGGATAGAAATATATGACAATTAAAGATTGAACACAAAATTGAAGAATCGAGGATTTCACAAAGGTTTGGGGATATGAATCTTGATTAAACTTTAGTAAAATTGATGATGATTATTTATATCAAAGATTTCTTATACGAGAATTTTTGGGTATAGGTGATGGCTCGATTTATGCCTAGCATCTACTGGAATGGGAGTGACCGGACATTCTACAGGTATGAGCAGTTTGCACGGAGATCTTGGCTGGTGGAGAATGACGAAGAACTCCCGGTGTTTGGAGTATTTTTCGAGCTCCAGCGCCCCAAGATTCGAGATATTGAGGATGGAGCTGAAGTTTTCTTCGAGAAAGAAGTACGCCTTATGTTCTTCCTCGGGAAAAGTAGCCCATCTCCATTTACTTGGGGATATGACGGGACTATAAGTGAATGGGAGGAGGTTAACCCCTATGCTAGGATCCTCGAGATCGTCTTCCTAAAGTTGACGAGGGGTTAGTATGGACAGCTGGAAATGGGATAGTTTTATCTGTTGTACTGCATTTAGAAGGATCAGCAGATATATATATATAGATATGATGTATGAATGTAAAGGAGAAACATTTTATCTGTTGTACAACTTTTTGGATTTACAACAGATGTAAATAGTTTTTTATAAGGTTTAGAAGATAGAAGTTGTAAGGACTTCCCCTGGAGCATATTGTAATCATGTTTTGTGAAATGAATGAAATATGATTCTTTGGTTCTGTCTATCTATATTACAATTGCTTTTGTTTAGAAAATTCATCTCCATAATAATTAAGTTCTTTTAAGATTCTTTCGACCTTCTATTAAGAGTTTTCCAATCATTAACATTTAGGAATATGTCTTCGCCACCGAACCCCAATGCATCGCAAACGGAAACCTCTGAGATACGATCGACGGTTGCCTTTGAAAGTTTTTAAAGAGTCTTGGAGGCTAACACCCAGCAGATCCAACTTTTTTATGCTATGTCTGTGAAATTACTGGAATGGTTGGATGTCGCACCTACTCTGAAGGTCGGGACGATTTCGGATTTTAGGGCGATTAAACCCCCAGAGTTCAAAGAGACTGAGACTCCTATGGAAGCGGCACAATGGATAAGAACTACAGAAGGATTACTGAATGGTACCAAGATCGTGCCAGATGATATAGTGTCACTAGTAAGAATTCAACTAAAGGATGTAGCAAATATTTGGTGGAGCTCCTTACACCCTGAAGAATCTAATGAAGTTGTATCCTTGGAAAGGTTTAAGGAAGAGTTTGAAGAAAGGTTCTTTCCCCCTACCGCCAAGTTGGAGCTAGAAAAGGGATTTCTACACCTGAGGCAAAATAAGACTTCTGTCGATGAGTACTCGGCGGAATTTACAAGACTCAGCCGGTATGCTTCGAGCATGGTAACTACGGAGAAGGCGAAGGTAGCTCGGTTCAGTGAAGGACTGGACGATAAATTAAAGATGAAGGTGGCACCTTACAAATGTCAAACTTATGCGGAGGTGGTCGAAGCAGCAAGAGACCAAGAGAGGATGCAGAATAATAAGAATAACTCGAAGGCTGGAGGACAACAGCAAAGTTTGGAGACCGACGCACCCCAGGGAAAGACTTCGGGTCAAGGGCCACAGAGGCGTGCTCAGCCAGAACAGAATAGAGCCACGCTAAATTGTTCTTATTATGGGAAGTCGGGACATACGAAGAATGTTTGCAGAAGACTTCAAAGAAGGTTTCTGAAATATGGATCTTCCAATCATCGGTTGAATCAATGCCCCCAAAATAATAGAAGATCGGTAGTGTAGAATAATGCACAGGGACCGAGAGCTGTAAATCAGGGATTTCAGCAAAGGCCTACCTTCCAGAATAATGAGCCCAGGTTTAATACGACTAAGGGATATCAGCAGAGACCATCATTGGCATCTCAAGCACATCAATTTCATCAAGCTCAGAAGACTGGTCAGAACAACAACAACAACAACAAGAAAAAGAACCATTGACAAGCTTTCATGATGGATATCAATGAAGCAGGAATAACAGGAGACGTGATGACAGGTACTATACTTGCTTCATCTTGTCCTGCATCGGTACTATTTGATTCTGGAGCTACTCATTCTTTTATATCTGTATCATTTATATCTGAGTATGATATAGAGACTCACCCTCTAGCTAGAAAATTAAAAATTCTTACGGTCAATGGCGTGGTAGAAGTAAGTCGAATTTGTAGAAAATGCCCAATAAAAATGGAAGGAGTAAGTTTTCGGGCTAGACTATTAGTTTTTCCCATGAATAACTATGATGTAGTGTTTGGAATGGACTGGTTAATATTAACATTGGCGATTATAGATTGTGGACAAGGGAAAGTTCAATTTTCCTTACCCGGTAAAAAGTTGCATAAATTTGTTAGAGCTCAGATGGAGTTTGATAAAGAGGAGTTAGAGAAGTTTGAATTAAGGAGTCTCAAGACCAAATAATAGATGAATGGCTAAGGGTTGTGGATAAATTTAAAGATGTATTTCCTGATGAGTTACCCGAATTACCATCGGATAGGGCCGTTGAATTTAGTATTGATCTAATTCCTGAAGCTGCCCCTATTGCTAAGAAGGTCTATCCAATGAATGAGGAATTATCGAAATTAAATAATCAAATCAAAGAGTTGCTGGCTAAGGAGTTTATTAGACCCAGTGGTTCTCCATGGGGAGCACCTGTGCTATTTGTAAAGAAAAAGGATGGGAGCCTGAGATTGGTGATAGATTATAGAGCACTGAATGAAGTGACGATCAAGAATAAGTACCCACTACCTAGGATCGATGAATTATTCGACCAACTTAGAGGAGCGACTGTATTTTTTAAGATAGATCTCAGATCAGGCTATCATCAAGTAAAGATTAAGAAAGAAGATATACCAAAGACTGCTTTCAGAACCCGATATGGGCATTATGAATTTCAAGTCATGCTTTTTGGATTGACTAATGCTCCGACCATATTTATGGATTTGATGAACAGAATATTCTATCAATATTTGGACAAGTTTGTGATCGTGTTCATTGATGACATACTGGTCTACTCAAAGAACGAGGAGGAATACGAAGAACATTTGAAGATAGTACTCAAAACTCTACGGAAGGAAAAGCTATATGGAAAGTTGAGTAAATATGAATTTTGGTTTAAAAAAATTTCTTTCTTGGGACACGTAGTAAGTGGAGAAGGAATAAAAGTAGATCCTAATAAAATAGAAGCAGTCAAATCATGGCCAATACCCAAGAATGTAGCTGAGATTCCAAGTTTTATTGGCTTAGCTGGATATTATAGAAGATTTGTGGAGAATTTTTCCCGAATTGTTGAACCGCTTACTCGGTTGACTCGGAAGAATAATAAATTCATTTGGACTGATAAATGTCAAGCGGCATTTGAGGAATTAAAGGAAAGACTTGTCACAGCACCAGTACTAGCATTACCATCAGGGTCAGGAGGTTACGAGATCTATAGTGATGCTTCTGGCAAGGGTTTGGGCTGTGTACTGATGCAGCACGGAAGAGTTATTGCTTACGCTTCTCGAAAGTTGAAGGTTCATGAAAGAAATTATCCAACACATGATCTGGAATTAGCAGCTGTTGTATTTGCACTAAAACTTTGGAGACATTACTTGTATGGTGAATAGATCAAAATTTACATAGATCATAAAAGCTTGAAATATATGTTCACCCAAAAGGAGCTAAATATAAGGCAACGCAAATAGTTGGAGTTGCTTAAAGATTTTAATATGGAGATGGAGTATCATCCAGACAAGGCGAACAGAGTGACAGATGCTCTGAATAGGAAGCCTGAAGCTTTCTTTTTGAACACGCCCAAGGAGATACTAGAGGATCTCAGAAAGATGGGGATTGAAGTAATATGCCCAGTGGCAGATGAAATCTGGGAAAGTTTACAAATACAATCATCTTTAGTAGAGAGAATTAAGGAGGCACAGAAGAAGGATGTAAAGCTGCAAAAACTGTGGAATCAAACTGAAGCTGGAATACAAACTGGGTTGATTAGGCATTCCGATGGATCCTTGAGGTTCGGAAGTCGTTTATGTGTGCCATATATTGAACTCCGGACCGAAATTATGTCTGAAGCACATAATTCACAATACTCTATTCATATCGGGAGTACGAAGATGTACAAGGATCTGAGACAAATTTTTTGGTGGCATAGAATAAAGCGGGAGATAGCTAAATTTGTCTCGAAATGCTTAGTGTGCCAACAAGTAAAAGCCGAGCATCAACGTACTGCTGGACTACTGCAACCACTACCAGTATCTGAGTAGAAGTGGGAGAATATTACAATAGATTTTGTATCGGGACTTCCAAGGCCACAAAGGGGTAACAATGCTATTTGGGTGATAGTAGATAGACTTACAAAGTCCGTAAGATTTTTACCATTTCGAGTCGGACAATCTACGGAGCTTCTAGCGGAGATGTCCATGAAGAACATTGTTAGTCACTATGGGATACCGGTAAGTATCGCCTCAGACAGGGATACTCGGTTTACCTTCAAGTTTTAAAAAAGCTTACAAGATAGTCTTGGCACTCGTCTGAAGTTTAGTTCTGCATATCATCCACAGACCGATAGACAGTCAGAAAGGATGATACAAATTTTAGAAGATATGCTGAGAGCATGCTCCCTAGATTTCAAAGGGTCATGGGATGATCATCTACATTTGGTAGAATTCTCATATAATAACAGTTATCAGGCTAGTATCAAGATGGCACCATTTGAAGCATTGTATGGTAGGAAGTACAGGTCACCAATATGTTGGGGCGACGTTGGATAACGTCAACTCTTAGGACCGGAGTTGGTTACGCAGACTGTAGACATGGTCAAGGCAATCTGAAGTCATCTTCAAGCTGCACAAGACAGGCACAAGATGTGGGCAGATAAGCATCGAAGGATCTTAAATTTTGAACCTGGTGATCATGTATTCCTGAAGATCTCGCCAACCAAGTGAACTATCAGATTTGGAACAAGAGGGAAGTTGAGTCCAAGGTATATAGGCTCATTCGATATCTTGTATCGAATCGACGACGTATCTTATCGACTGGCCTTGCAACCTTCTTTAGAAGGAGTTCATGATGTTTTCCATGTATCTCAACTACGGAAGTATGTGCCAGATCCTAGTCACATACTTGGTCATTCTGAAATTACAGTTGGTCTAACTCTTCGCATTGAGCAGAAGCCAGTAGAAATCTTGGATCGGAGACAGAAGATTCTTAAGAACAAGACCATCTCATTGGTTTGGGTATCTTGGAATAAGGGTTCGCCTGGAGAATCTACTTGGGAAAGAGAAGATGAGATGCGACAACTATACCCCTACCTATTCGATGATTAAGGTATTTAGCACCTTTCATTTCCATTTCTCATTTCCTTAAATTCCGAAGACGAAATTTAATTAAGGTAGGTAGAGTGTCATATCCTATATATATATATATATATATATATATATATATATATATATATATATATATATATATATATATGTTTATTTATTTTCAAGCATTCCAAAAAATTTCATATATTAATTTTTCAAAAATCAAATTTCTTTCCACTTTGCTCCTCATGCAAATGCAAATTTTGCATTTGCCATGAACCACATATGTGGCAATCATGCTTGAAGAGGTGCCATGTAGCATCCTCCTTTCATGATAAAGCCCAAAGGGCAATTTTGACAATCCCTAATATTGTTCCATTTTATTTACATAAGAGAGAAAGAGAACTCAATTCTCCTCCCTCTCATGTACAGGTAATCTCCCCCTCCTCCTCCTCCTTCTTCTTCTTCTTCTTATTCCTTTCTTCTTCTTCTTCCTTTCTTCTTCTTCTTCTCCTCTTGTAGCTCCCCTCTCCGAAAATTTTTGAATTATATTTTTTTCTATTATTTATTTGATTTAAAACGTCATTTTTAGGATTTTTTATAAATAATTGTTTAGTTAATTATTACGGTAGGTGCCTTTAGCCATGATGGAGTTTTGGAGTACAAGACGACTAGGAATCATGACACGGATAGTGCAGTGGTGTGCCTTGACTAGTGTATTAGTCATGCCAAGGAAGATCCAGCCATAAGTGTGTCCTAACAAGGAAAACATGCCAAGTTGCGACTTAACCCCCACCGATGAATTAATTAATTATTAATTAGTTATATTGATTTTAGAATCCGGTTGTACCAAGTTGGCCCAAATTGGACCCGAACTGAGCCCAAGCCGTGTAGACATATAATTCGTCCAAGAACACCCATGTAGACATATTCTGGGTAGATGCAAGTAATTGGTATTTTATTTTGATATTGTCAAATATTTCTAAATATTTTTATGCATAATAAAATGGCATTAATATGTTAGAATGTCATTTCTAAAATGCTAGCACCATTTTCCTGTGGACCTAATTAGAGTAAGAGTATTTTGTGTCACCAAATACTATTCCTATTATTTGGTTATTGCATTTTGTATTAGTTGGTGTTATGACTAGTAATATTGATGGTTGTAATACAATAGGGATTATTTAATATTAATGGGTCAAATAAATATTACATGGGTTCATATATATATATATATATATATATATATATATATATATATATATATATAGGCCATATACTATAAGTAAATGGTATTTAGGAACTTAGAACTTTATTGGAATATTATTTATGCATAGATATGAATATATGTGTATATATGTAGGCATATATGAATATATATAAATATGTATATGTGTGTGTATATATATATAGGTATATATGTACATAGGCCTATATATATGTGTATATATATAGATATTAATTGCTAATAAGAAATAGAAGCAATAAAAGAAAAGAAAAGGAAATAAAAAGATAGTAGCTAGCCGGCCCAGGCCTGAGCTCCCCACAGCCCATGCATAAGCTAACACCCAGCCAAGGCCCACAGGCCCACATGAAGACCAACACAGCAGGCCAATTTCCCACGCACAGGAACCCCAAACCGATTATATACTTCAACCCAACCCGACAGTGTAGTATGAGTATAAAGAGGAAGCGAATACACAGAAAACCCTATTATCTCTTTCTCTAAGAAACTCCATGCATCAGGCCCCAGCCACCCGACCATTGTACCCTTCTTCCGCCTTCCAAATACTGCACCACCATCTTTTCGCATACAACACCGCATTGCACTTTTCAAACTCCTCGCTTGCATCGAACAACACATGAACTTCCTACTTCAACTCACGTACAGACGAGCCGAGCCGCTATCCCATCCTCCATGAGTCAATGTTACCATCCATATTGGCCTTACCTGGAAGCTGAGAGCGTCGCACACGCAAGCCAGGGCACAGGCCAATACCTTTCATACTACCGATCTCGTCGCAGCGCCCCAACCAATTGAATCCAGCTACAGCTGTGAACCTCCACTGGACTTGTACCACGTCGTGCGTATCGGAAACGACGAAGCGGAGCCGTCCCTCGCCACCAGCATTTTCTGGCCTGAGGGGATCCCTTCGTCAACTCGTATCGTCAACCCCGTTGTTGTTGACCGACCAAGCACCACTCGCCACGTTCTATATTGTCGAACATTGACATCTTCTCTGCAAGAAAACTGTTTTTGTTCTCTTCCTAAGAGAGAAATAGGTAAGCAGCAACTTTGCATGCACGTAACATAAGATTATTTACTTTTGTAACAGAATTCGTTTAAGTTTGAAAGAAGAAGAAGCATATGTCAAAAATCAAGTTTTATAAGAGATGGTGGCCCCATTCAAAAACTAAAGTATATATATTAAGAAGAGAAGTTGTCAGGTTTTAAAAAAAAAAGAATCTTTTCGTTTACTATTTAATAGAAGGTTAGTCTTTCCACTTAACCCCTTATTATTAGATAATTGCAACTTAGATCCTAATGATTGCAATATATAAGATGTTCTAAATTAAGTAGTTGAAACTAGATAAATATCTAGATAATGACAAGAGATTAAGTATGCATAGATAAAAAATATAAAAGATAAATTATGTTATTGTGTTGAATTAATAAAGTTTATATTAAAGTGTAACGGATTTTATGGATAATTTAGGAATTGGATACGACTTTCGAGTCATTGACTTAAGCGAGGATTTGGACAAAGATTCCAGGCAAGTATACCTTGCCTTCCTCTACAGTTTTATTTACATGCATTGTATTTCATTTTTCAGTTTTGATTGTTTATGGACATGTGCTTTTCATATTATATTTTTGAGTTGTTTTTATTGCATATAGCCGTGTTCATGTTTGGTCTTGTGGTTCACCCTTGGAGTTCTCGTCAGTACCTTGCTTGAGTCGTGTCATAGAACGAGTACGTGTAATTGAACTGCTAAATCCTTGATATTGTTTTCTTGGCACCAGAGAGTCCACATTCGGGATGAGGGTGTTTTTCTTGATCTGCTTACATCCGTGAGTCCACACTCGGGACTAGGATGTCGATTATTTGCACCAAAGAGTCCACACACGGGATGAGGGTGTTGACTTGACTTGCACCAGAGAGTCCACACTCGGGACGAGGGTGTTTACATCAGAGAGTCCACACTCGAGACGAGGATGTAGTACTTGCACCAGAGAGTCCACACTCGGGACGAGGGTGCCTTGCCGTGAACTAAACAGAGAGTCCACACTCGGGACGAGGGTTAGTACTAACCAGAGAGTCCACACTCGGGACGAGGGTTAGTACTAACCAGAGAGTCCACACTCGGGACGAGGGTTAGTATTTAGTTCAAACCAGAGAGTCCACACTCGGGATGAGGGTTTGTTTCTTCCATTGATCTCGTGATTATCGTTCATCCGGCAGTTCATTTACGCGTAGTTACTCTAGTGTTCGTGTCCGTGTTTATGTTCGTGTTCATGTTCGTAGTCATTTGTCATGTTCCTATTTTCTTGTTTATTTCTTTGCGCATGATAAAACTGTTAGATAGGCATGTATATTATGTATCTTGCTATGTCCTCTGAGGACCTGATGATCTCTTCAGGTTTAGCGGTTGCATGGGGTTAGCTAGTAGTTCTGGATGGCAGACGTGATGATGCACTTGCGGGATTCAGGTATTGTTATTATGTTTATTATCCGCTCGTGCTTTTCATTCCTTATCATGAGATATCATGTTCCTTGTTTCAGTTGTAGACTCTTGTTATATTCCTTAGAGTCTTATCGGACATTTATGCTAGTGGGCTGCAGACCACGACCTATAGTGTTCCTTCATGTTTCGTACACTTATTGTGGATTGAGATATAGATTTGTTTGCCATGATTTGGCAGTATACCATAGCCTTGACAGCGTTTACGTATTCGAGTCAGACTGGAGTCTGTTCGATACGTAGCTGGCTTGCTCACGTACTTGCGTCCGAAAATCGGGTGCGGGTCGTGACAAGTTTTTTTTTGGTGGCCCATGCAGGTCAGAGCATATCGTGCCGGTTACATAACTGTACTGGTACGAGTCTGCGACTTGACTAAACCTTAGAAATCTCAATCCACTATGCTTTGAAAACTCTCCTAGAAATTCTCTACGTCCTTGAAAACTCCATATTTGCTCTCGATTATACTTCCTTGCTTTCCGTACCATTGATTCTCGTCGCTTCCTATTACGGGGTGACGAATGATTGTGATGTCTAGGATTCATTAGAAATTCTTAATTATAGTATAATATTGCTTGACTATTGAATATTTGGTTGTTTATAGGTATGCGAGATTATAGATGCCATATGCCTAGATATCTGTCGGTAGAATTGTTAGCAACTAGTTAGAAGATTATAAGACTTTAGTGACCGTGTTTTGAGGAGTAGTAGGACCAAAGGTGGGTAGAAGTCCTCGAGGTTTCATAATTACAAATGGCGAGAGAAGGTTATAGAATATTTCGAGGAATTAAATTTGAGGAGATTAAGGGAATACTAGACTTTGATTTTTAAGGCATAGTTATGAATTAGAATTTCGAGGACGAAATTATTTTTAAGGTGGGTAGATTTGTAGCTCCCCTTCCCGAAAATTTTTGAATTATATTTTTTTCTATTATTTATTTGATTTAAATTGTGATTTTTAGGATTTTTTTATAAATAATTGTTTAGTTAATTATTACGGTAGGTGCCTTTAGCCATGATGGAGTTTTGGAGTACAAGACGACTAGGAATCATGATACGGATAGTGCAGTGGCGTGCCTTGACTAGTGTATTAGCCATGCCAAGGAAGATCCAGCCATAAGTGTGTCCTAACTAGGAAAACATGCCAAGTTGCGACTTAACCCCCACCGATGAATTAATTAATTATTAATTAGTTATATTGATTTTAGAATCCAGTTGTACCAAGTTGGCCCAAACTGGACCCGAACTGAGCCCAAGCCGTGTAGACATATAATTCGTCCAAGAACACCCATGTAGACATATTCTGGGTAGATGCAAGTAATTGGTATTTTATTTTGATATTGTAAAATATTTCTAAATATTTTTATGCATAATAAAATGGCATTAATATGTTCGAATGTCATTTCTAAAATGCTAGCACCATTTTCCTGTGGACCTAATTAGAGTAAGAGTATTTTGTGTCACCAAATACTATTCCTATTATTTGGTTATTGCATTTTGTATTAGTTGGTGTTATGACTAGTAATATTGATGGTTGTAATACAATAGGGATTATTTAATATTAATGGGTCAAATAAATATTACATGGGTTCATATATATATATATATATATATATATATATATATATATATATATATATATATATATATATATATAAATATATATATATATATATATATATATATATATATATATATATATATATATATATATATATATATATAGGCCACAAAATATATATATATATATATATATATATATATATATATATATATAAAAAAAATAAAAAAAAAATATATATATATATATATATATATATATTTTGTGGCCTATATATATATATATATATATATATATATATATATATATATATATATATATATATATATATATAGGCCATATACTATAAGTAAATGGTATTTAGGAACTTAGAACTTTATTGGAATATTATTTATGCATAGATATGAATATATGTGTACATATGTAGGCATATATGAATATATATAAATATGTATATGTGTGTGTATATATATATATAGGTATATATGTACATAGCCTATATATATGTGTATATATATAGATATTAATTGCTAATAAGAAATAGAAGCAATAAAAGAAAAGAAAAGGAAATAAAAAGATAGTAGCTAGCTGGCCCAGGCCTGAGCTCCCCACAGCCCATGCATAAGCTAACACCCAGCCAAGGCCCACAGGCCCACATGAAGACCAACACAGCAGGCCAATTTCCCACGCACAGGAACCCCAAACCGATTATATACTTCAACCCAACCCGACAGTGTAGTATGAGTATAAAGAGGAAGCGAATACACAGAAAACCCTATTATCTCTTTCTCTAAGAAACTCCATGCATCAGGCCCCAGCCACCCGACCATTGTATCCTTCTTCGGCCTTCCAAATACTGCACCACCATCTTTTCGCATACAACACCGCATTGCTCTTTTCAAACTCCTCGCTTGCATCGAACAACACATGAACTTCCTACTTCAACTCACGTACAGACGAGCCGAGCCGCTATCCCATCCTCCATGAGTCGACGTTACCATCCACATTGGCCTCACCGGGAAACTGAGAGCGTCGCACACGCAAGCCAGGGCACAGGCCAATACCTTTCATACTACCGATCTCGTCGCGGCACCCCAACCAATTGAATCCAGCTACAGCTGTGAACCTCCACTGGACTTGTACCACGTCGTGCGTATCAAAAACGACGAAGCGGAGCCGTCCCTCGCCACCAGCATTTCCTGGCCTGAGGGGATCCCTTCGTCAACTCGTATCGTCAACCCCGTTGTTGTTGACCGACCAAGCACCACTCGCCATGTTCTATATTACCGAACATTGACATCTCCTCCGCAAGAAAACTGTCTTTGTTCTCTTCCTAAGAGAGAAATAGGTAAGCAGCAACTTTGCATGCACGTAACATAAGATTCTTTACTTTTGTAACAGAATTCGTTTAAGTTGGAAAGAAGAAGAAGCATATGTCAAAAATCAAGTTTTATAAGAGATGGTGGGCCCATTCAAAAACTAAAGTATCTATTCTACTATATAATAAGAAAACTTTGGATGGTGAAAATTTTGAATTCCGAAAATACCCTTGCATGTCTATACTAATTAAAAATTGTTCATTAATTTTAATAAAGTCAACTTAATAGTTAGGAAGACTACCCTTTGGTATTCCTAAAGAGTCTTCCTAAGTTAATTAAAAGAACGTTAAAATACGTGCAAGGCACGTGCACATATGCTAGTATATATTAAGAAGAGAAGTTGTCAGGTTTTTACAAAAAAAAGAATCTTTTCGTTTACTATTTAATAGAAGGTTAGTCTTTCCACTTAACCCCTTATTATTAGATAATTGCAACTTAGATCCTAATGATTGCAATATACAAGATGTTCTAAATTAAGTAGTTGAAACTAGATAAATATCTAGATAATGACAAGAGATTAAGTATGCATAGATAAAAAATATAAAAGATAAATTATGTTATTGTGTTGAATTAATAAAGTTTATATTAAAGTGTAACGGATTTTATGGATAATTTAGGAATTGGATACGACTTTCGAGTCATTGACTTAAGCGAGGATTTGGACAAAGATTCCAGGCAAGTATACCTTGCCTTCCTCTACAGTTTTATTTACATGCATTGTATTTTATTTTCCAGTTTTGATTGTTTATGGACATGTGATTTTCATATTATATTTTTGAGTTGTTTTCATTGCATATAGCCGTGTTCATGTTTGGTCTTGTGGTTCACCCTTGGAGTTCTTGTCAGTACCTTGCTTGAGTCGTGTCATAGAACGAGTACGTGTAATTGAACTGCTAAATCCTTGATATTGTTTCCTTGGCACCAGAGAGTCCACATTCGGGATGAGGGTATTTTTCTTGATCTGCTTACATCCGTGAGTCCACACTCGGGACTAGGATGTCGATTACTTGCACCAGAGAGTCCACACACGGGACGAGGGTGTTGACTTGACTTGCACCAGAGAGTCCACACTCGGGACGAGGGTGTTTACATCAGAGAGTCCACACTCGGGACGAAGATGTAGTACTTGCACCAGAGAGTCCACACTCGGGACGAGGGTGCCTTGCCGTGAACTAAACAGAGAGTCTACACTCGGGACGAGGGTTAGTACTAACCAGAGAGTCCACACTCGGGACGAGGGTTAGTGTTTAGTTCAAACCAGAGAGTCCACACTCGGGATGAGGGTTTGTTTCTTCCATTGATCTCGTGATTATCGTTCATCCGGCAGTTCATTTACGCGTAGTTATTCTAGTGTTCGTGTCCGTGTTTATGTTCGTGTTCATGTTCGTAGTTATTTGTCATGTTCCTATTTTCTTGTTTATTTCCTTGCGCATGATAAAACTGTTAGATAGGCATGTATATTATGTATCTTGCTATGTCCTCTGACGACCTGATGATCTCTTCAGGTTTAGCGGTTGCATGGAGTTAGCTAGTAGTTCTGGATGGCAGACGTGATGATACACTTGCGGGATTCAGGTATTGTTATTGTGTTTATTATCCGCTCGTGCTTTTTATTCCTTATCATGAGATATCATGTTCCTTGTTTCAGTTGTAGACTCTTGTTATATTCCTTAGAGTCTTATCGGACATTTATGCTAGTTGGCTGTAGACCACGACCCATAGTGTTCCTTCATGTTTCGTACACTTATTGTGGATTGAGATATAGATTTGTTTGCCATGATTTGGCAGTATACTATAGCCTTGACAGCGTTTACGTATTCGAGTCGGACTGGAGTCTGTTCGATTCGTAGCTGGCTTGCTCACGTACTTGCGTCCGAAAACCGGGTGCGGGTCGTGACAAGTTTTTTTTTTGGTGGCCCATGCCGGTCAGAGCATATCGTGCCGGTTACATAACTGTACTGGTACGAGCCTGCGACTTGACTAAACCTTAGAAATCTCAATCCACTATGCTTTGAAAACTCTCCTAGAAATTCTATACGTCCTTGAAAACTCCATATTTGCTCTCGATTATACTTGCTTGCTTTCCGTACCATTGATTCTCGTCGCTTCCTATTACGGGGTGACGAATGATTGTGATGTCTAGGATTCATTAGAAATTCTTAATTATAGTATAATATTGCTTGACTATTGAATATTTGGTTGTTTATAGGTATGCGAGATTATAGATGCCATATGCCTAGATATCTGTCGGTAGAATTGTTAGCAACTAGTTAGAAGATTATAAGACTTTAGTGACCGTGTTTTGAGGAGTAGTAGGACCAAAGGTGGGTAGAAGTCCTCGAGGTTTCATAATTACAAATGGCGAGAGAAGGTTATAGAATATTTCGAGGAATTAAATTTGAGGAGATTAAGGGAATACTAGACTTTGATTTTTAAGGCATAGTTATGAATTAGAATTTCGAGGACGAAATTATTTTTAAGGTGGGTAGATTTGTAGCTCCCCTTCCCGAAAATTTTTGAATTATATTTTTTTTCTATTATTTATTTGATTTAAATTGTGATTTTTAGGATTTTTTATAAATAATTGTTTAGTTAATTATTACGGTAGGTGCCTTTAGCCATGATGGAGTTTTGGAGTACAAGACGACTAGGAATCATGACACGGATAGTGCAGTGGCGTGCCTTGACTAGTGTATTAGCCATGCCAAGGAAGATCCAGCCATAAGTGTGTCCTAACTAGGAAAACATGCCAAGTTGCGACTTAACCCCCACCGATGAATTAATTAATTATTAATTAGTTATATTGATTTTAGAATCCGGTTGTACCAAGTTGGCCCAAACTGGACCCGAACTGAGCCCAAGCCGTGTAGACATATAATTCGTCCAAGAACACCCATGTAGACATATTCTGGGTAGATGCAAGTAATTGGTATTTTATTTTGATATTGTCAAATATTTCTAAATATTTTTATGCATAATAAAATGGCATTAATATGTTAGAATGTCATTTCTAAAATGCTAGCACCATTTTCCTGTGGACCTAATTAGAGTAAGAGTATTTTGTGTCACCAAATACTATTCCTATTATTTGGTTTTGCATTTTGTATTAGTTGGTGTTATGACTAGTAATATTGATGGTTGTAATACAATAGGGATTATTTAATATTAATGGGTCAAATAAATATTACATGGGTTCATATATATATATATATATATATATATATATATATATATATATATATATATATATATATATATATATATATATATATATATATATATATATATATATATATATATATAATATATATATATATATAGGCCATATACTATAAGTAAATGGTATTTAGGAACTTAGAACTTTATTGGAATATTATTTATGCATAGATATGAATATATGTGTACATATGTAGGCATATATGAATATATATAAATATGTATATGTGTGTGTATATATATATAGGTATATATGTACATAGGCCTATATATATGTGTATATATATAGATATTAATTGCTAATAAGAAATAGAAGCAATAAAAGAAAAGAAAAGGAAATAAAAAGATAGTAGCTAGCCGGCCCAGGCCTGAGCTCCCCACAGCCCATGCATAAGCTAACACCCAGCCAAGGCCCACAGGCCCACATGAAGACCAACACAGCAGGCCAATTTCCCACGCACAGGAACCCCAAACCGATTATATACTTCAACCCAACCCGACAGTGTAGTATGAGTATAAAGAGGAAGCGAATACACAGAAAACCCTATTATCTCTTTCTCTAAGAAACTCCATGCATCAGGCCCCAGCCACCCGACCATTGTATCCTTCTTCGGCCTTCCAAATACTGCACCACCATCTTTTCGCAACAACACCGCATTGCTCTTTTCAAACTCCTCGCTTGCATCGAACAACACATGAACTTCCTACTTCAACTCACGTACAGACGAGCCGAGCCGTTATCCCATCCTCCATGAGTCGACGTTACCATCCACATTGGCCTCACCTGGAAGCTGAGAACGTCGCACACGCAAGCCAGGGCACAGGCCAATACCTTTCATACTACCGATCTCGTCGCGGCGCCCCAACCAATTGAATCCAGCTACAGCTGTGAACCTTCACTGGACTTGTACCACGTCGTGCGTATCGGAAACGACGTAGCGGAGCCGTCCCTCGCCACCAGCATTTCCTGGCCTGAGGGGATCCCTTCGTCAACTCGTATCGTCAACCCCGTTGTTGTTGACCGACCAAGCACCACTCGCCATGTTCTATATTGCCGAACATTGACATCTCCTCCGCAAGAAAACTGTCTTGTTCTCTTCCTAAGAGAGAAATAGGTAAGCAGCAACTTTGCATGCACGTAACATAAGATTCTTTACTTTTGTAACAGAATTCGTTTAAGTTGGAAAGAAGAAGAAGCATATGTCAAAAATCAAGGTTTATAAGAGATGGTGGGCCCATTCAAAAACTAAAGTATCTATTCTACTATATAATAAGAAAACTTGGATGGTGAAAATTTTGAATTCCGAAAATACCCTTGCATGTCTATAATAATTAAAAATTGTTCATTAATTTTAATAAAGTCAACTTAATAATTAGGAAGACTACCCTTTGGTATTCCTAAAGAGTCTTCCTAAGTTAATTAAAAGAACGTTAAAATACGTGCAAGGCATGTGCACATATGCTAGTATATATTAAGAAGAGAAGTTGTCAGGTTTTTTAAAAAAAAGAATCTTTTCGTTTACTATTTAATAGAAGGTTAGTCTTTCCACTTAACCCCTTATTATTAGATAATTGCAACTTAGATCCTAATGATTGCAATATATAAGATGTTCTAAATTAAGTAGTTGAAACTAGATAAATATCTAGATAATGACAAGAGATTAAGTATGCATAGATAAAAAATATAAAAGATAAATTATGTTATTGTGTTAAATTAATAAAGTTTATATTAAAGTGTAACGGATTTTATGGATAATTTAGGAATTGGATCCGACTTTCGAGTCATTGACTTAAGCGAGGATTTGGACAAAGATTCCAGGCAAGTATACCTTGCCTTCCTCTACAGTTTTATTTACATGCATTGTATTTCATTTTCCAGTTTTGATTGTTTATGCACATGTGCTTTTCATATTATATTTTTGAGTTATTTTCATTGCATATAGCCGTGTTCATGTTTGGTCTTGTGGTTCACCCTTGGAGTTCTCGTCAGTACCTTGCTCGAGTCGTGTCATAGAACGAGTACGTGTAATTAAACTGCTAAATTCTTGATATTGTTTCCTTGGCACCAGAGAGTCCACATTCGGGATGAGGGTGTTTTTCTTGATCTGCTTACATTCGTGAGTCCACACTCGGGACTAGGATGTCGATTATTTGCACCAGAGAGTCCACACACGGGACGAGGGTGTTGACTTGACTTGCACCAGAGAGTCCACACTCGGGACGAGGGTGTTTACATCAGAGAGTCCATACTCGGGACGAGGATGTAGTACTTGCACCAGAGAGTCCACACTCGGGACGAGGGTGCCTTGCCGTGAACTAACCAGAGAGTCCACACTCGGGACGAGGGTTAGTGTTTAGTTCAAACCAGAGAGTCCACACTCGGGATGAGGGTTTGTTTCTTCCATTGATCTCGTGATTATCGTTCATCCGGCAGTTCATTTACGCGTAGTTGTTCTAGTGTTTGTGTCCGTGTTTATGTTCGTGTTCATGTTCGTAGTCATTTGTCATGTTCCTATTTTCTTGTTTATTTCCTTACGTATGATAAAACTGTTAGATATGCATGTATATTATGTATCTTGCTATGTCCTCTGAGGACCTGATGATCTCTTCCGGTTTAGCGGTTGCATGGAGTTAGCTAGTAGTTCTGGATGGCAGACGTGATGATACACTTGCGGGATTCAGGTATTGTTATTGTGTTTATTATCCGCTCGTGCTTTTCATTCCTTATCATGAGATATCATGTTCCTTGTTTCAGTTGTAGACTCTTGTTATATTCCTTAGAGTCTTATCGAACATTTATGCTAGTGGGCTGCAGACCACGACCCATAGTGTTCCTTCATGTTTCGTACACTTTTTATGGATTGAGATATAGATTTGTTTACCATTATTTGGCAGTATACCATAGCCTTGACAGCGTTTACGTATTCGAGTCGGACTGGAGTCCGTTCGATACGTAGCTGGCTTGCTCACGTACTTGCGTCCGAAAATCGGGTGCGGGTCGTGACACCTCTCCTTCACCTTAACCCTCCCCCCTACTTAATACAACTGTTGCTGCTGCTGCATTTGTTGTGGCTGCCGCTGCTGCCGCTACTGCTAGCATTGTGTTGCTGCTGCTGTCGTGCTGCTGCTGCGGCTGCTGCCGCGGGCCGCGCGGGCCGACAACCACACCCCCCTCAACTTCTTTGTAACTCCTCTTCCTGAAAATTTTTGAAAATATTTTTTATTATTTATTTGATTTAAATGGTAATTTTTATATTTGTTTTATAAATAATTATTTAGTTAATTTATTACGGTAGATGACTTTAGCCATGGTTGAGTTTTGAAGTACCAGACGACTAAGAATCAGGTCACGGGTAGTGCAGTGGTGTGCTTTGACTAGTGTTTAGCCATGGTAGGGAAATGTCAAGCCACAGGTGCGTCCTAACTAGGAAAACAAGGCCAAGTTGCGGCTTGACCCCTATAAAATGATTTAATTTGTTATTATTATGATTATAACTTGTTAGGAGACCAGGTGAGACCATGCTAGTCCTGACTTGACCCGGACCAAACCCAAGTCCACGTGGTCGTGTAGTGCTTCCAAAAAAGACCATGTAGATATATTTTGTGCATAAATTTCATATTACCTTAATGGTCTATTAGTTGTTATTTTCTATAAGTAAATAAATTTTTATATGTATTAAATAATATTTACCAGGTCAATAATTATTATGGAAATAGCATGACAGTTTTTCCTTATGTTTATTTCTTATGTTTATTTCTTATGTTTGGATTTTTTGGCCAATGTATATATGTGTGAATGGTATTTGGTACACACACACACACACACACACACACACACACACACACACGCATACACACACACACACACACACACACACACACACACACACACACACACACACACACACACACGCATACACACACACACACACACACACACACACACACACACACACATATTTATCATAAAGGTTAGAAAAATATATTTATCATATGTGTTATTACTGTTATGAATAATAGTTTATTTTGGAAATATGGGAGCAAATACTAAAATTGTTCTTTTTAGATTTTATTTTGTATTTGTATTCACATAGAAATATATATATATATATATATATATATATATATATATATATATATATATATTTAAAATATATATATATATATAATATATATACATAATTAAAAGGAATAAGAAAAAGGAAAAAAAACAAAATACTAATAAAACTCAGCTCCAGTGCAAACCCGAGCCCAAGCCCGCGCAGGGAACCCCCCCTCTCTGTTCATAACCGAACGTCATGTGTATGTATATATATAGATAGAGCCGAGAGGGAGAGAAGTTTTGATACGCAAACCCTAGCCGCACCTTGCCAACATCGTGCGACCACCCAGGGCCTCCCCTGACGTCGGACGACCACCCCCGACGCCTGTACGTTGGAGTTCGACAGCGGCGTTCACCGAAAAAGTGCACGGACAGTAGGGAATACACAGCCGCAGTAGTGGCAGCGGACAGCGAACTGCAGTCCTTCGCGGTACGTTTTCTCCATGATCCTTCAACGAAATCCTCTTCTGTAAATTTCTATGTATTGTCTAGATAACACCCTATCCTTCCCTTCAACTGGAATTGTTTGGTTTACCTTAAATAAATTATAAAAATTCCTGAAACTTCAGGAAAAACTATCAAAAACAGAGTATTAAAACTGTTTTTGGAATCCAACTTGGAATACTGTTGTTGAACCAACCAGTAGGCGTTTTCAAAAACAAACTAAATACAGACCTAGACAACCTATAGGGCTTCCTAACCCAATTTACAGAATCTGATTTCATCGACTACGTGCCGAGAAATCGGATTTCGAAGTTTAGCAAAAACTTGTTTTCAAAACAATAGAAATATTGAAAAACACTTCGATACGACGTGCGTCCCGCCAATCCGGGCGACGTGGTCACGAACCAAAAGCATCGAAAGGTGTGTATCGACTTCGTGGACGTGTGGGCTTTGACAGAATTCAAATTGGTCGCGTGTGCACGACGAATTTGACGTATATCCGCCGAAATTTACCATATCGGCATTTGTGCAAATTTTCCAATTACTTTGTACAAGTTCGTCAGATCGAGACAGAACTTGCACCAACAGAACCGTATTATTTTTCTGGTCCTGTATGCCAAGTTTGGTCCGATTCTGAGACAGTTGATCGGATCGCCGTTTCGCGGGTCCCACGATCTGATTCAACGAGTGATTTTGTGCACGGCCCACCGGAATCCAAAATTGGACATACCTTTAGGTTCATATCTTCAAACCGGATCCGTAGACATATAGTTTGATGACTTTAGAGACCATTGACTCTGGCACGTTTTTCGGTGCAAAGCGGATCCAACAGCGGACATAGTTTTGGCCTAAAATTACCGTTTTGCCCCTGTGTCCAGAATTAGACTTAAGGACAGGCAATCCTAGCTAATTTGACTATTCTAAAAATGTTGGGAATGTCTATTTCAGCTTTCGGAGATAGTTGTGAGATTTTGACTTTCTGGCGTACCAGTTGACGGTATATTATTGGATCTTCGCGCTACCACCAGGCAAGATACCTTGCCTCCCTCTACAGTTTATTTACATGCATATTCTTATTATCTAGTTTTATTAGTTGATTATTTACATGTGATTTTTATATCATGCATGCTAGTATAGATATAGTCCTTGTTCATAGTTAGCTTGTAGTTCATATTGGATCTGTTCTCCCGTGTATCTTGACTGGATCATATAGTGTCGTCACCTGTACTTCGACTGAGTCGTATCATGTCATAGGATGAGTAAGTCATAGCTGAACTACTGTACCTTGTATTCGTGAAGCTGACCAACGAGTCCACACTAGGGGCGAGGGTTAGTAGTTATTTGTATCCTAATTTTGTGAAGCTAACCTGCGAGTCCACACTAGGGGCGAGGATTAGTAGTTATCTGTTCCACACCTGCGAGTCCACACTAGGGGCAAGGATGATTCTTGATGCTAGCCTGCGAGTCCACACTAGAGGCGAGGGTTAGTAGTTGTTTCAAACCTGCGAGTCCACACTAGGGGCGAGGGTTTGAGTATCCATTGATCTCGTGACATGTTTTCTTTTGTTCTCATCCAGCAGTTCATTTATGCATAGTGGTTCCTGTACCGTGTTCATGATCATTCTGTCAATAGTCACTTGTCTATAGCCACTTGTTAGTAGTCATCATGTCAGTAATCAGTTGTCATAATTTTGTCTATTTCCCTGTTTATATCCTGTTTATATTATTGCATGATTAAACTGCTAGATAGGCATATTTTTTATGTATCTTGCTATGTTCCCTGAGAACCTAATGATCTCTTCAGGTTTAGTGATTGCTTGGAGTTAGCTAGTAGTTCTGGATGGCGGAAGTGATGATACGCTTGCGGGATTAAGGTATCGTTATTACGTTTATTATCTGCTCGTGCTTTCATACCTTATCATGAGATATCATGTTTCTTGATTCAGTTTTTAGACTCTTGTTACTTTCTTTAGAGTCTTATCGGACATATATGCTAGTGGACTGCAGACCACGACCCATAGTGTTCATTCATGTTTCGTATACTTATTGCGGATTTGAGATATAGAATGTTTTGCCATGATTTGGCAGTTTACCATGCTCTTGACAGCTTATACGTATTCGAGTCAGGCTGGAGTCCGCTTGATACGTAGTTGGCTTGCTCACGCTCTCGCGTCCGAAAAGAGGGTGCAGGTCGTGACAAGTTCTTCCTCTTCACTCTTCCATATTCCTTTTCCCTCTTTCCCTTTCAAATTTATTTCAAAATTGTTCTAGGTTATTGTTATAACCCAATTCCAAATTTTGTGTAAATAGGTTCTGAATTGGGGGGAAACTTCTCTCCTAGGGGCATCCAAGAATCAAGGCAAGATCTCCCCTTCTTTTTTTATCTTTCTAATTTCCTATCAAGAAAATGCATGATTAATTAATTATCTACTAATCAAGGATAGAATTACGTCTATATACTAATTGTTTGACCTTGAACTTTAGGATGTAGCATGATATAGTGTAGAGTTTCATTCCTATTCTTTTATATAACATTACCTACACGTTAGTTCTTTATGACACATTAAGTTATTGCAACTTGTGTTTTTCCTTACTATTGAATAAAAATTTAGTACTTTGAGCTTTGATTTTTATTAAAGGGTTTCACGATTGTTACATAGATAATGAGTTATATGTTCATAAAGAGGGCTTGTATGAATTCTTGTTGGTATTATGGAATACATATGTTTAAAAGTTAATTTTCATGCAAGATTCGTATATATACACATGCATACTAAATTCAAGGAGAAATTGACCCAACATGGTTGTTTTGCATGAAAGTGTATCTAAATATCTTCAAACTAAGTTTTATGAAATTATTTAATATTTATTTATATTAATTCAATTCTGTCCAGAAATTAATTAATGCTTAATTAGAGTAATTTTTACTTTATTAACCTAGAAAAACAATCATTTTGGCACCCGGATACATACGTGACTTGGTGACATAACTTTTGGTTAATATGTTGCACTCTTGGATTGTAAATCAACCTTAGGAACGGGAGTAAGTTGCACTACTACTTAGATATTTATTTTGACGCACCAAATATCCTCTTCTCTTTAAAATTGAAGTTAAGACCAATTAGCCATCACTTAAATTAGTTGTAGTATTGCATTCCAATTCGTTAATTACTTTATGTCTTTACATAACTTAATTGAAGTTAAGATTTGATATCACAATATTACTAACAACCATTTTGTCTTTGAACTTGAATAGCATTTAGATAAAGCACTTGCAAAATCAAAAATAAAATGCATGCTTGCTTGCTTACTAAGGTAAGAAAGCTATATTATTTTGCATAGATTTATTATAATGCGTGGCCGGTGTTGAGAGTTGTTCCACCGAAGGGGTCGGCGTACTCGGATATTTTATATTGCGTGACCGGTGTTGAGAGTTGCTCCACCGAAGGGGTCGGCGTGCCCATATTTCTTTCTTTATGTTTGTCTGTATCGAAAATATTCCGAATCAGTAAATACAAAGGAGACTCTACCGAAATTTTTGAGAATTTTCAGAGTTAGTTATTTTTCCGAAAATTCGGGCTCTTTTAGAAATTTTGACTTAAGTTCTAGATCTTGGAAACATCCATCTCCGATCTATAACATCAGGAGGATTCTTGAAAATTATTGTCCAAATAGATACTTTGGAACTTCCTTGGTTTCAATACTTTCTTGGACGTTATTAGTTTCGGAAAGGACGAAACTATTACTTGAATGCGACTTGACTTGTTAAAACTTTCGTTTAAGGATAAGTTTCTATGGAATTTGAATGTCTAGAATAGGTTGCATTGGGATGGGAAAGAAACCATTGGTCACATCCGACTGACTTCTTTGCAATATGAATTTTGATTTTTCGTACTGATCAGTCCCTAAATCGGTGTTCATGCGGCCGCACGAATATCCGGGGTGAGGCTTAGTTCATCTTCTTGATTGCAATTGGACATCCAGGCCCTGAGTTTCAGCTCAGCTATCCATTGCACAATACCCTGAGTTTCAGCTCAGAATACTTGTTAATTCATTAGACATCCAGGCCCTGAGTTCAGCTCAGCTATCTAATGAATGGATTTGATATTCTTGGAAAGGTTCAAGTCATACGAATTTTCTTTTATAGCTTATGATTCGATGATTCGACCCAGATGATTCGGAAACCAAGTCATGATGCTATCTTGCTTGTAATCACATCAATATGTGATAGCACAGACGGATGGATAATCTAAGTACCACCCGTTTTGTACGAGCCTGATCCCGGACAAATGGGGTTATTGTTGAGATGCTAGACGTGTGTGTGTGTGTGTGATCTAGAAAATTTTCTCTAAATTGCATTTAGGTATAGAAAGATCTTATATGTGTCCTTTGTGACATTATTTTGGGAACTATTTACTTCTTGACTGATATCACGGTATGAGTTTAATTGTTCAAGTTACTCTATTTTGAATTTATTTAACTTATCATCCTACATTCATAACTCTCTCCTTTGATCGAGGGCTTGCTCGTCGTATTAACGACCTAGTTTTGTCTACTAGGAATTGATAAAGATCAGGATGAAGGTCAGGCGTATACCGAGGATGAACTCTATGAATGATGTGGGACTGCAGGATGGTTTTTTCATTTTGGAAATATCTACAGTTATGTAAATTATATGTTTTGAAGATCCATGAACAAAATTATGTATATTATGTGTCTTGGAGAACTTGAACAGGTATGTAATATTTTGAACAAATGGATGTTATGTAATTGTGGAAATTCTGTGGTTATGCCTTATATCTGTGCCTATTCAGGACCTTACAGGGGACAATCGCAGGGTACAATACGGTATTCATTGTACAGGTGCGTAGCCTGGGGAGAAGTATCACATGCTCCGAGTTATCTCGGAAACCAGGGCGTGACACGAAGAAAAAAAAATCCATTTTTCTTGCCTCAGCCTTTGTGAAGGCACTGATGGGCCCCAAGAGTGAAGGGTCAAGACGTGAGACTTGGCCGTCGATAGCCTTGGTTGGGAGTTATACGTTGGCACCTAGTCCCTACGTTGGGAGGCGGGATGGGCAGGAGCCAGGGATGCAAACTAGAGCAGCCATCGATAGCACAAATTTAGGACCCTAACACGATGAAGCTCCTTCCCCCATGGAAAATGAGAGCTTCCTCTATAAGTATAGGGGATCAAAGTTTCTCAAGGAGCACTCCTACCTGTTGGTTATCTCTGTGTGAACCCACAGCTTCGAACGCCTCTCTTCATTTGGGATTTGAAGAACCAATTGAGAACGTCGACATGCACACAACCATCATCATTGATACTGACGTTGCAATGATAGTCACAGAAGGGATACATGTGTTTGTCTTATGGGTCCTCGTCTGGCCTTACCATTTGCTTGCGGTTTCGTATGATGTGTCTGAGGCCCAAAGAGCCTGATGGAAGTCTTTTTCTTCCGAGATAATGGATTTTTCTTCAGTTTTGCAATAAAAGAAGACTTGGGTATGTCCTATAGAAGGGCTCGTGGAAGTTTGATGGTAGGCTAATAATAACAAAGAGATGGAGCACACAGAACTCTATGGAGCGAGATCTATTTGTTGCGGTTCAAGACTAGGTGTAGTTTTCGAAGTTGCCTTTGTCATTATAAACTCGTTCATCGTTAGGCAAACTGGCTAGCGTCATCTGTGTACCTATCAGAATGGATGCTCCTACAGAGAATTGTCAACGACTTGTTTTTGCTAGGATTTTGGTGGAAGTGTCAGTGGTGCACCTGCTGCCACCGGAGGTGCCCCTATTACTATTGGGAGGGTATCGACTCGTTTCTTCCCGTGATATACGAGTGTTGCCACCACGATGTTCTGCTTGTCCACCACGATGTTCTGCTTGTCGGTGTCTTGGGCACGAAGTGGTTCACTATCTTGATTTGTGAGAAGATACAATTAGAGACGAGCTCATGGAAGTTCTTCGAGAGCGTACGACGAAGATCGCTGGCTCTTGTTCAGAGTGTCACGTCCCAATTCTGTCGAATCACTAAGTCATCACCGGACGTGATGTCCTATAAATCTAAATTACACATGTAGAAGACATACATGCGCATTTTGATAATTCTTTCCCTAATTCTTTTTAACAATAAGTTGAAATCTCACAACAACAGAAAGTTGAAGAGACTAAATCGGACCCATACTAAATGTTTCTTTAATGAAACCCAACTCACAAATATACAAATATAGGGATCCTCCGTAGCTTAACAAAAATACTTAACTAGTACTAAATTCCCACAAAACCACACCCATGGTTTTAAGGTGGTAATCTTGTACATGCACCAAAAGCTAATGTCCTATTAGTATTAATTAATCAGTAGTCAATTTAATTCCCCCACCGCACTCCATTTTTATCCCATTATTTTGCTCTTATAAAGAAACCCCAACCCCTCTCAGATCTGATCTGCCTTCACTCTCTCTCTCTCTCTCTCTCTCTCTCTCTGTCCAAAGAAGAAGCAAGAAAGAAAGGGAGGAAGAAAAAGAATGGAGGTTTTCTACTGGTTGGTGTTCGGTGGTCTGTCGGTGGTGGTGGCGGTGCTGGAGCTGAGCAAGAACAGCAAGGACCGCGTCGCCACCTCCTCCGCCTTCACCTCCTTCAAGAACAACTATCTAGTCGTCTACTCCCTCATGATGGGTACTCTCTCTCCTTCCTCCTTCCTCCTTCCTCCATCGGATCCGGATCCACCCATCTCGACCCGGACCCGATCTGGGCCTCCTCCCTCCATTACAATTTTGTCATCCTGTACTCATAGACATTGTTGCCGACAATTTCTTGCTTTAGAATTTGTAGGTCCATTTTCGTCAATTATGTTGTTTAGGTTTACTGAGCTGATGATTTGTTATTTGTCACTGCTATAGATTAATGCCACATCTGTCATTATTATTATTATTATTATTATTATTATTATTATTATTATTATTATTATTATTATTATATAGTCCGTTTTCTTCCAAAAAAAAATGTCATTAATTTAGGTTGAGTTATTTCGATGGTACTACCCATGGTCAGTTGCATTAATTAGATTGATCTCGGCCTTCATTATTTATTTTTGCTGTTTTTGTTCGTTGATAATTATGTTGTCGGTGAGAATATCAGTACCACATACCATTTCTTTTGGGTTATTTAGTTTTGGGGTCTCGTATAATATTCGAAAATTGTGTCTAGGTATCTATATTGTCGGGAAGAGGATTTGGGTATCGTCATCGCGGTTGACTTGGGCTGACCGTTAGATCACGTTCGAGTCTCCATAATATTCGAGATTTGTATTTAGTTTTAGGATCTAGTATAAGAGCACAGTGGGAGAGATTTCAAGTGCTAGATTCTGACTTTAGTCAAAATTTGTAGCACTTAAAAGCTGCAGGACACTTGTCCATACTTGAAAATTGCTAGAAAGCTAAGAGATATTCCAGATTTGGAGCGTGGCCTAGCTCCTCTAAATTAATTTCTGGACCCACCAATATTAACCATTTTTACCAAACACGGAAGAAAAATAAAGAGGGAAAAAAAATCTTACCAACATGAAAGAAAATAGATGGAAGATGTTAATTTAGAGTATTTATTTGGAGTGTACCATTGTGTACAAATATCAAGGAGACACTCCAAATATAATAATTTACACAATTTCTAATAATTTGGAGTATCGTGTTTGGAGTGTCAATATTCAAAATTTATGTTTATGTCAAGTCAACCATCAAGACCAGACCTAAACACAACAATATGGAGACCTAAACGCAAATTTCTAATATTATACGAGACCCTAAAACTTAAAAAAAAAAAACCTTTCCTTTTTGTTAGAGACTGAAATTGTCAGCTTTTCTTGCCAGAAAAAAGCTCAGGCTCTTTTATTGTATAATCACTCTTTTCCTCCTTATGTTAAAAAACTTAATCTGGTCGTTCTCTTGGCATCAGCTGGAGACTGGCTGCAGGGTCCTTATGTCTACTTCCTCTACACTACGTACGGGTTCGACAAGGGAGACATTGGCCGCCTCTTCATCGCCGGGTTCGGATCTTCGATGCTGTTCGGCACCGTTGTTGGATCTTTGGCTGACAAACAGTGAGGGTTACTAATGTGTGGTTTGATGCATATTTGGTTGGTTGAAATTGTATTTACACAGGTTCTTGTTGTTGAATTCGAATGTAGGGGTCGTAAAAGGGCTTGCGTTACCTACTGCATAACTTACATCCTCAGCTGCATCACCAAACACTCTCCGCAGTACAAGGTGTTGATGGTGGGCCGTATATTGGGAGGAATCGCCACGTCTCTTCTGTTTTCTGCGTTTGAGTCGTGGCTTGTTGCAGAGCACAACAAGGTGAAGTTTATGCTTTGCTATTATTAAACTTCTGGTAGTTGTAAACATTTCATTTAGGTATCAGTTAATATTTTCTTACTTATAGGAACTTGTTTGGTGGGTTAATGTTAGCGTTTAGATCTGTCTATTTCCTCTTGGGGATGTGCAATTGGTGCATAACGTTATCATTGTGATTCATGGGTTGCCTTTTTTTAATAACTTTTAGTCAATAGATTCTCTTAAATAGTAACTAAAGAATTATTGTTCATTTGGCAAGAACACAATTGTAACTGCTTCTAGGAGAATTTAAAGAAAATGAACCCAAGTTTTGAAGATGGGTGAAAATGTATATTAAGACATGAGGAACATGACAGCAAAATGAAATAACCTAGGAAGCATGGCATTCCAATAATTGGAGCCATGTCCATCTCATATTATGTTGGAACGACAATGACAGTCCAAGACACAAAATTCTGACTAAGTGAATTTGTTTGATACACTGCTAGTTTCCACCATTGAAACATATTTTGCGAATCGATACCTGCTTTTAAGAATGTATAATGCAACAACCTATTGCATTGCTTCAATCCACATAGTGAGTTGATAGAGATAAGCATTGACTTGGTCTACAATTTCACATCTATTAAATTTCTATATGTGAATGCTTCACATTATTTCATGCCTATGTTACTGAATTTTATATTCTTTATTCTGATATCTTGTCTATCACTCTTTTACAGAGGGGCTTTGAACCACAATGGCTGTCCTTAACTTTCTCAAAAGCTATATTCCTTGGCAATGGTCTAGTTGCCATTGTTGCTGGGTTGTTTGCAAACATGTTGACTGATAACTTGGGTTTTGGCCCAGTAGCCCCTTTTGATGCTGCTGCATGCTTCCTTGCAATTGGAATGGCAATTATCTTATCAACGTGGACTGAGAATTTTGGAGATCCTTCTGAAAACAAGGATTTAGTTACTCAGTTTAAGGGTGCAGCACTGGCCATTGCTTCCGGTAAGTAAGCATTGTCTCTATTAAATGTGTCAGGAGCACTTCATTGTACCTGTTTATCAAACATCAATATGAACTATATATGGAACTGCAGATGAGAAAATTGCTTTACTGGGTGCGATACAGTCACTGTTTGAAGGCTCTATGTATACCTTTGTGTTCTTATGGACTCCTGCTTTAAGCCCAAATAACGAGGACATTCCTCATGGTTTTATCTTTGCAACCTTTATGCTGTCTTCGATGTTGGGAAGCTCCATTGCATCTCGGCTGATGTCCCGTGCTTCGTTTAAAGTTGAAAGTTATATGCAGATTGTTTTTGCAATCTCTGCATTCTCTCTTCTTCTTCCTGTTCTTACCACCGTAAGTGCCCTTTCTGCTACCATTAAACACCTTTTATATGTGATCCTGTGACTTGACTAATAATGTGAAACAGTTCCTAGTTCCACCTTCTTCGGAGAAAAATGGGAGCATCTCTTTCGCAGGGTGTATCCAACTACTCGGCTTTTGTGTCTTTGAGGCATGTGTGGGCATCTTTTGGCCATCTATTATGAAGATGAGATCCCAGTACATTCCTGAGGAGGCCAGAAGTACGATCATGAACTTCTTCCGCATTCCCCTCAACATTTTTGTGTGCATTGTGCTTTACAATGTAAGCATACTCTGTCCTATCTCTTCCCATTATAATATGGTTCCACTTTATTTTTCTTTGTAATATCTACATCAATATATTCCTATATGGATACTAAAACATAACTTTTTTAGATTGATCCCATGTACGAATCTAATTCACAATTTAGATGACAATTCCATTGAGAATGTTTGCAATCCTATATTCAAGCACTTTTGTACATCTTGCTGAAAATATACACAGGCATATGCATATAGATGAATATTTCTTTTTACCATATTCATTATTTTCATTTTTCATATTAAGAGGTATGTCTTATTATATAGAAGTATTTGGAGCTTTCCTTCTAGGTTTCCTGTTTATGTATAAAATCTACGTCATCGGTCATCTTGCAGGACATTCTTACAGTATTATCATCTTGAGACTAGAGCCCTGAAATTTGTGTTGTCATGCCAATACTTATATTTAGATCTATTACCTTTATTTCGAATGTATATAATCTTCCACCAACAACATATATCTATATATATCGGTTTCTTCCTCGTCGAAATTTCTCTTATGTTTCCGGAATACTCAATGATACATGCTACTGCGAAAATTTACATGTTCTGTAATGGCATATTATAGCATAATTGGAACCTCACAAATAACTTGTGATAATTCCCTAAAGATAAAAAAGATTGGCTTTTTGTTACGTGGAAGTGATTTCTTGCAATATTTGCCAATTGAACTTTCTTGATGCAACCAACATTGTAGTTGGAAGGACAACATTCTTGCATTCACTCAATTTAACAATCCGATGTTGAGGTTATGCACCACAGTTTAGTTCTCTTATGAATGTTTGAATATTGCTTTGAAGGTAAATGCGTTCCCTATGACCATCATGTTTGGCATGTGCTCTATTTTCCTGTTCCTGGCTTCTTTTCTGCAAAGGAGACTGATGGTGGCTGTTGACATTCACAAATCAAGTAAGTTTACTACTCAGTTTATATATATATATATATATATATATATATATATATATAAAGTTTATGGCCTTGATGTACACCTCTATATTTGTAAACCTCGACTTACATGTTTTCTATTAGTTTGGTTATGCAAAACTGTAAAGAAATTTCGTTTTTTCGACTTACTTTCATACTATGATTGCGATTCTGAAGTGTTTTTATTTCTTGGTCTTCATATGCTACTTCTTGCAACATTGCTGACCTTACTTCCAAATCTTCCAAATCTTGCATGTTTATGGAATGTGTAGAAGATGGCCATGTGTTTCTTTTCACTTGCTTGCGTGCAAGCCTTTCCGCTTGCCTGAGCAGGGTGTAATTTCATCATTTGAAGTTTCTCATACCTTTGAAGTTTGTTTCTTCAGCTGATCAAGCTTAATTTTAATATCAGACCCAAATACCCTCATTATTAATAGCTCATTCCTCTTAGTTTTGTTCTTTAGCAGATTTGTTCTAATATCAGACCCTTAGTTTTCTCATTCCTTGTAATTAAATTTGCCTTGTGCCTTTGAAGTTTGTTCTTTTCGCATATCATCATCTAATATTACCAAAGATATCCCCCATATTGTGTTTCCCACCGCATACCACCAACCTCTGGTAGCAAAGAATCTGACTCACCACAAACCATCTCCCCTTGGAAGCAAGAGAAGTTGATCATGACACAGTTTTTTTATTGTATTGAAACAAGTAGAAGTCCTCAAGTAAAAACCCAGTAAAGCTGCTAGACGTTCGGGACCTTGAAAATTGGGTTCCTGGTGAAGGGGCTTATGGTCGTCGTCGATATTGACCATCTGTAGCTAAAAATACAAATATCCTGTTGCATGCCAAAATCAGACTAAGTCGTGTATTTGCTTTCAATTTGCCTCTGCCAAATATATATGTGAAGGAAATTTGGTAGATCACCTCTTTCTTAGACTCTTCATATGTTTTGAACTTTGGGATGCCGGTCCATACATATACCATGATCTCAAAAGACTATTTTTTCTACAACAGGGTTGAAAGTTGACGGATATATTCTACACCTAGGAGTAACCAGGATGTACATTTACCTATGTTTATATTCCAACCATTTTTCTTGAACTCCTATCAATTGAAGAAAATGAAGCATCTGAAATTGTCAAAATCAGAGTTGCAACAATGTATTTTCATCTGTTGCCTTTATAATTTGGAGAACATGGATGCATCATTTTATCCATATGTTTTCTCATTGCTGCATTTTCATTTTGAGAACATGGATGTATCATTTTTTTTTATTAGACTAAATGATGTATCATTTTATCTTGCTGTTTTCTCATTGTTGCCATTTTTTTCATTTTGAGAACATGGATGTATCGTTTTTATCTTGATGTTTTCTCTGTGTATAATTTATTGCAGAATCTCAAGATTGGACATCACTAAAGGAGAGGGATCCTGAACAAGAGCCATTAAGCATGTAATTAACAAGAAGAGCAGCAAATGGGCTTCAAAACATTGCAGTATTACTTGCTGCTTATTCCTTAATATGTTACATACGCATTGTGGTTCAATAAGTATGCCTCTTATCACAGAGTTGGACGAGTTAAAAAGTGCAATCCCCCTTGATTGAAAATAGGTTATCCGCTCCACATGAAAGAGGCTCCGTTAGTTCATAGTTAAAGAATTCTTCTAGAGGTAGCTTGCCACCCCAGTATGCAAGTACCTCTTCGTAGCTACGGTTAATGGATTACTTGGCACCTCTTTTGTTCCTATTATCTTTTTGTTACTCTCTCCCACGACAAATTAACTATTATGTCCTACAGTTGATGTGTCTTTTGATTGTGTTCTAGACTGCGGTCTATAGTTTCCGCAGGTATAGAGAACATTAGCTTCTTGTAGTGATTTTTTTTCCTTTTAAGAGAGACATCGTTCTGTTATCATCGTTATTTCTTTGTATGATGTAATTGTAAGCATCTTGTTGAATAATCAACAATATTTGGTTATCATGATATGGTCTTGTTCACAAGATTTGGGGCTGTGTAGTTTGATGTAACCATTGAATCACAGGATCTTTAAATGTATCCTTTCTGCCTTGACCCAAATTTACGGACACTTTGGTAGTTTTAATTTCGCGTTTGGGGTTAATGTTGGGGTCCAAACAGCTTTGATTGGAGCAGTTGCAAATGCTTCACTGTTATTTCTGCGGACAAAATGTCTGCACGTGTAAAACTAATGTCTTAAAAAAGTCATATTGCTCATTTTTAGTAACCTTTGTACTGTCATTGTGTGATTTGGTTGGCAGAGAACTTATGGTTCCTCGGTTGAGGAAATGATCCCTGTAAAACTTGTTAGTTTCACCGACACATTAGCACGTTTTTATTTTTTATTTTTTATTTTTTTGTTTTAACGATTTGTGTCTTGATCATATTCTTTATGCATTGCAGAATATATTCACTTTTGAAGTAGTCTCTTTTGAGCTGTTAGACTAGATTATACTTATACATATTCGAAATCTGGTAATTTTTGAAAATTAATTTGGAGAATCATTGAAATGATATTATTAGTTCAGAATATCTTCTTAGACAGTCCTACATCATGACTATTTCACCCAATCATCCAAGGAGGAATCCACTGCCCAGTGTCCAACCTCTGCCAACAAATGGATTATACTTGCATCATTCTTACTCTGGCCAATAAGAGTTTCCTTGAGTTTCCTTCTCCATTCCTTCCCGTCCAAACTTTTACTTTGGCTATTTATAAGGGCACATTAAAAGTTGATTAGGAGTAGTCCGGATTTGGGCTAGTCCAGGTTTGAGAAAAAATTATTCAGGACAATTCAATTTTTTTTACTCTTTGGGATGTTCCAACCCAACACCCCTCCCCCCTCCATCCCAAATTTTCAGCTTCAACTTTTTACTCTCTTGCAAATCCTAATTTTTCTCTCATATTCTTCTTCTTCTCCACTTATTTCCATCCTCACCATCTCTATCAAAATCCTAGTTTTCTTCTAATATTCTTCTTCTTCTTCTTCTTATTGTCCACCATTTCCATTCTCACCATCTCCGTCAAAATCCTAGTTTCCTTCTCATTCCCAATTTCAATGGCATTCAAAGGCTCCTCACAAACAATGTACAAACCATAATACTTCTTTCCTCACAAAGAATGCATGAAAATAAATCCTAAAATGTATATTTCACTCAATTATCAAGATGAAAATGAACCCTAAGATATGTTTTTTCATTCGACAATTTCGACTTTAGGACTGCCAGAAATTGTGGCAGTCCTGAAATGGACTTGCTGTACAGAAAGTCCCTTTCAGGACTGCCATAATTCATGGCAGTCTTCAATACTTCTAGGATTGCCAGAAATTGTGGCAGTTCTGTTGTAGAGCAAGTCTTTTTCAAGACTGCCACAATTTCTGGCAGTCCTCAATACTTCTAGGACTGCCAAAAATTGTGATAGTCCTGATATGTCTTGATTCCCACAAGTTGGTTTATTTTCTTTGTTGTTCTTCTTTCTTCTTGTTTTTTTTCCATGATGTCCAAAAAAGAAGAAAGAAAATAAATTAGGGTTTGGATAAAGAGATCTGAGAAATTAGAAGAGAGCAAAAAAATAAACTAAGGTTTAGAGAAAGAGATGTTCTTCTTGTTTTTCTTTTTTTCTTGTTCTTCTTTTTGTTCTTCTTCTGAGGAAGGAAAAGAGAGCAAAAAAATAAATTAAAGTTAGATTTGGGCTAATTCTGATCAACTTTTGATGTGCCCTTATAAATAGCCTTTACTTTCAACCTATTTCACACAGACATGAAAACCATAAGACACGACAGTGATTTTGATGTGTCCTAGTGTGTCTGTCTCGTGTCTTATCTGTGTCGTGTCAACTGCTGCCTTTTGGTGTTTCTGTGCTTCCTAGCATTCAACCAACCCCAACGACACAGAATTGCAGTAATGGTCCAACAGAATTGCAGTAATGGTCCAACTAGAGTAGAAAAGCCATGTCTGCACAAAAGGATGGTTAAATATTTTCTAATCGACTTAACAGTATGCCTGTCAATGGTAGATCAAAAATCCGTATCCGATCCGTATTCGAATCGAAAATATTCGAAATTTCGGATATGGATACAGATTCGGATATCATATCGGATATTTATCGGATATCGGATGCGGATACGGTAAGTGTCATATCCGGACCAATAATATCTGAACCAATAATATTTAAATTATTTAATAAATTTAAAATATATTGGGCCATCAGGAATTCAGGATTCAGCCGAAAATCTGTTGTTTCGGCTGTTTCTTGACAAAATATGTTGTTTCAATGTGAAAATCTGTTGTTTCTTGACAAAGTCTACTGGTTCTAATTTTTTTTCTTCTCATTTTTAATATTTTTTTAGTAATCTTATTGGTTCGGATATTATCCGATATCCGTTAAAATTATCAGTAACAGAGATGGTAGCCAAAACTTATATCCGAACGGATATCGGATAGTTATCGGATATATCCGATAGTTAATGGTTCGGATATGGTAATGCCAATATCCGACCAATAAGTTACCATTGACAGGCTTACTTAACAGTTTGTAGTCACACGCACTAGATCCACAAAATCTTCACCCTTGCAGGGCCGGAGCAGAGGTAAGACAGATAAGACTTCTGATTTGAACAATCTTCCTACTTAGGACAACCCTCAGGTTCAACGTGACCCCAATAGAGGTCGAAATCGTAGGTGATCCTCCATGATCAACCCACAGTAAGGATGAAAGAACAACTAAAACTAATTTCGAATAGGGCAACCCAATCTAGTTGCCCAACCCTGCACCCTGGCATCTTGTCGCCATTTGAGTCCCAGAAATAATCTCTCTAGAAAGTAGGAAAAAGCAGCTTTTTAATTAAAGCGATATGGGTGAAGTGCAAAAAATTTCTCATTAAATTTTTGCATTTTGCTTGAAAAGACCCTATGCTCATAAAATTCATTAAATATAAAATCTGCTCATTTTGTCCCCTTTCTGTTAACTGCTGTTAAGTGGGATATGTAATGACCATTTTATCCCTCTCCCACTCTCCCCCCCCCCCCCCCCCCCCCCCCCCCCTTTCTTCTCTCCGGTGGTGCGGAGAGGAGGAGGGGGACTGGCCGGAGGGAGGAGGAGGGAGGAAGGGGAGAGGTTAGGGAAGGGGAGGCTAGTTGGGTGTGGGGGGGGGGGGGGGGGGGGGGGGGGTGCTGGCGTGGAAGGGGGGGTAGTTTAGGTATTTATTTATTTTTATTTTTATTTTTTTCAAATGTCATTAACGACCATTTCTAACGGTCAACTGACGGTACGGGGACTTTTCGAGCAAGTCGTATATTGCGGGTGTCTTTATTTGCTAAATTTGACTAAAAGATCTTTCTAGACAAAAGGTGCAAATTTAACGAGAAATTCTTTGCACTTTACCCAAGTGGAGGAATTGTTTTTCTTTCCTAACATAAGAAAATCAATCATCCCAAAAGTGGAGGAAAAAATGGAAGACAAAGTGAAGACTTATATTAATTAACAGTTGTACCCCGTGTGAATTGTATTATTTAAAAACTATTAATGAAATCAAATGGTAAATATGTGTTTTAGTTGAGGATAAAATTGGTAAAACCTATATTTTTTTAATTTTCTTTCCTTTCACTTTTTTTTTCCATATCAAACAAAGAATAATGCATTTCTTCTCTTTTCCATCCTTCCAACCAAACACAAAGGAAGGAAATGATCTTTCCTTTCCATATGGAAGAAAAATGTATCCTTATCTTTTTCCTTCCTTCCACTTTTCCATCCTTCCTACCAAACACAGCCTAAAGTTATATGAATTTTGTGTATATTCCAGAAGCAATGCAATCATTCTATGTCGAGTTAATGTGAGAAAAATAGGATTCAAGGAATCCGAAAAGAAAACTTGTTCCTTTCTTCATTTGGTGGCCACAAATTGAAAAATATTTTCTTGACATGAGAAAAATAGGAGAGAAAATATTTTTCTCTCAGTACCATGGGATTCATTTTTCCTTCTTCTTTCCCAACATTATATGATAAAAATAGCGTTGATTTATTACCTATTTTACCATTAATTCTTCGTATTCTATTGATTATAATTATGTTGACATCAGATATTATTGGAACAATGATATATTTGTTCTTTCCTTTTCTACACCAATCAAACACTGCAAGAAAAATCAAATAGTCTTTCTTAAATATTTTCTTGTTTTACCAAACATAAGAAATGAAATCTGATAGTAATTTTATTTTTTCATTCCCATGTAAAACACAAGCGAATTAATTTTCCTTCCGTGAACCAAACGAGGCATTTAATTAAAAAACATCAGGCTCACAGATCCTTTCCGATATCAAGATCCTCTAGTAGCCACTAGGGGTGCAACTCGGGTGGGTTGGATCGGGTTTGGGGTCAACCCAAGCCCAACCCGATGAATCATAAGCCTAGCCCGAGCCCAAATCCGACCCAACCTCGGGTTCAATATATGAAGCCCAAGACCAAGTCCGGAGGAGCGGGTTGGGCTCGGGTTGGGTCGGGTCCATCGGATTTATCGGACTCTAATATAAAATTTAAAATAATTTTCAACAAAATTAATATTAAACACATAATCAAATAACAATCGAGCCTTGATCGTTACAAAATACAAATTGAAATGAGAATTCTTTATAAGGAGTTGAAGAGTTTGGGTGGAGAAATTTATGATTTAAACTTTTTATTTAAGAAGCATGAAATATATATATATATATATATATATATATATATATATATATATATATATATATATATATATATATATGTATTTCGGGTTTCGGGTTCCGGGTTCTTTGGGTAACCTGACGCATGAACCCAAGCCCAACCCGATCAAAAAGCCCAACCCGATTTTTGATCGGGTTCAAATATTTTAACCCGCGTCCGAACTCGAACCCAAGTATCTTCGACCCTAATCCAACCCATTAGCGGGTTTACCCGATCGGGCTCGGGTTTAGTCCGCCCCAGTTGCACCCCTAGTAGCCACAAGGTTTGAGCATCTTCCGGTCTCCCACTTTTACAGTACATGGATCAAATTGGTTCTCGATAATATTGTCATGTATACCTCTTTCATGTTGCACTTTCTTAAATATACTCCTAGCATAATCCATTCTTTGGTTATTAATACTATTTTTTTTTATATTTTGGTTATTAATACTAGTATATATGCTATTTCATAGATTATTATTGAAAAGACTAAAAAGATGGGTGTTGTAATTATTTTAATATTTATTAAAACTACTTAGAAAGACTAAAAGACATGAATCTTAATTATTATAAATTTATTATTATATTAATATTATCATATTATTATATATATTATTTTAAACCTGCTTACAAGACTATTTAGGAAGAAGACAAAAAGACAACTACCGTGATTACCTAACTATTCCTATCAACTTTAATAAATAATTTTAATTAGTAAGATATACAATGATATATTCGAAAAGAAAGAAAAGTTTCACAGTGAAGCTGAGTTTTTTCCATTATATAGTTTCAAATGTTGTAATAGTTTTGCTATAGGATTTGTATTCATCTTTCTTGGGACACTAAGCCAAATAGTGGAAAAATTACTCACTGAGCTGGACTCGCCGGCATTTTGATTCTCCTCTACTTTGATGGCATGAGAATTAGTACATACAATGACACAGCTCTTCATCCCAATGCCATCAAATGGAAGAAAATTAAGATGCGGGATGAGCCCGGCTAACTGAATATCAAATGGAAGAAAATTAAGATGCGCGATGAGCCCGGCTAACTGAATATCAAATGGAAGAAAATTAAGATGCGCGATGAGCCCGGCTAGCTGAATAAAAGGACCAACATTCCTCAAGTTTGAAGGTCTAGATGGCTACACAAAAAAATGTTTGACTAAATTTTACATCTGGCGGCCAATCAATGCCGACTCTTCAGTTAAACTGCCAAATATGAGCTTGTTGGATTATTGGTTTAATATAATTCTCAGCATCAAGGTGAGCAAGCTTCAGTTCCAGGAACAAAAGAGTTTAGATATCAAGGAATGACACTTGAAAGGTTTCTTATGAAATTCACATCAACCTTACAACTTGCAAACTTGCAGAACAACCGACAGAGAAGTACACAAAAATGCCACCTTACGAAAAGGAGCAACCTGGTTTGAAAAAACTAGAACACCGAACCCTAAGCTATAACTCAGTTCCTACTTTCTACTTGAAATAGATAGATAGCAAGAACTGAGAGCAAGAAGACGAGAACAGTAATGACAAGAGACTTTGAGTTGAGCTGTGTTGCTTCTATTGTCCTCACCGCCTCCGAACTTGAAACTGCAGCCGCGGAACCCTCCGATGAAATGTTCTTCTCTATGCTCCTCTCAGAAGCTGGCACCGTTGTAGTAGTCGAATCTTCCACCTGAAAACATGCATATAATTAATGTTTGGGTAGAACATAACATATAACTGTACAATAGAAAGATATTAAGATAACCTTGTTGTGCTGGTAACTAATATATCAACAAAGTATCAACTGAATTCAAGATCGAGGTTAATATTCCGAATGGGTCAAGCACATATTTTGGGTGTTAGAAGCCAGGTAGGAGGCCAACGAATTTCAGTAAGAACCTAGGTTCTTACTTGGGAGCTCGTTTCCCATACGACGGGACCGCGTTTTCCTTGTGACGAGAATGCTTCCCATAACAGGGCCAAAATTTTAAAATAGGATAGAAATTTTGGGAAAAAAGTTAAAAAAATTTAATACACGTTCATCAAAGTAAATATAAACTAATGAATGATCTCTCTGTAACTTTGAACTGAACTTTATAAATTCTAATAAATATTAAGATATTTATACATTTTGATAACAATAATTAATAAACATAAAAAAATTATTAGCGTACACTCCCAATTTTAGACTCTTCTAAGTACGTGCTTCCTCGCTCCTGCTCCCCCTCCCGGCTTCTAAGTTTTGGGTTAATTGTTATTTTATAATCCTCCAGTATTTGATTGTCATGAACACGTGATCCCTAAGTATTGGCTAATTTGCACTTAAATACCATCAACTTTTTCCATCTTGCCACTATAAACATTTTTTAAGCATGTTGCTGCCATAAACTACTTTTTGCACTTTGCTGTCATGACACCATTAACGGAGAACATTAAATGACGATCTTGTCCATCTTCTTCCTCACCTCTCAAAATCCACACTGAACCTAAATCTGGCCGGCATCGATCCACCACCCACCTTTGGGTCCCCGCTCCTCACTATCCAAAAACCTTCGAACAGAAACTGAACATTGAGATCCTGACATGTCTCTTGGAGAAGCCGCTTGTCTCCTTTTGCTTCTATATGCAACTTCATAGAGAATCACTTAGATAGTAGCTTCTATATAACTTCATAGAGAATCACTTAGATAGTAGGGATGGGGGAGGAGAGATGGGGATGATGTTGGCGCAGGGAGGCATGGAAGTCCTGCCGGCAAGATTTGGGGTTTGTTTTGATGGGTTGGGTGGAATAGGATACAAATTGAAAAAGAAAAAGTCTATTAAGGACAACATTGTCCAAGATAGTCCTGTGAAGGGAAGGCACGTGGCAGTTACATTTTACAGAAGGTAGATTATGTACAAACTTTTGAAAGTTCATGGTAGCAGCTTGCTTAAAAAAATAGTCCACGGTAGCAAGTTGCAAAAAAAAATGAAAGTTAATGGTATTTAATCAGAGAACTTCGGCCAACTTAACTTCAGGTAAGATGCTCTAAGTTGTTCATATATCTAGTTGGATAAAATATTTTTTTTCCGTTTTGCTAGTTAATAAACCCTTCTCTGAGCAGGACCTTGGTCTATTGCTTGTTTCAGAAGATGCGGTAAAGTTCATTCACCTTTATTGTTTACAGGAATTCCTATAAGCTAATTTCTCAGAGCTACTGGCTAACAAATATCTAGGGGTGAGCATCGGTTCGGTTCGGTTCAAACCGAACCGTATCTCTCAAAATCGACAGAACCGAAAACCAGTTTTTCTAAAACCGAAAACCGAACCGCATGAGTAAAAACCGAACCAACCCGAACCGAATTAAAAAAACGGTTTTCGGTCGGTTCGGTTTTTGGGCCCACATGGGCCAGGCAGGCCTGAAAAATACAACAAAAACTAAATTTTGTTGGCCCAAAAATTTACAGCAGAAAAAAGTTGCAGGCCCCAAGCTTTCCAAAATTGAAATTTGAAGGAAAAAAATTTGCCAAAAAAAAAAAACATCATCTTCAGCTTCCAATGAGCATACAACGTGGTGAAATATATAACAGAACAACACAAAATTTAACAAAATAATTTGCAGCCAACATGAATTATGAGTATAGGAAGAGGAAAATGAAGATGATGGTGTAGTAGATAGTCTGAAGTGGTTCCACGAGCTTCCAAACATTTTTTTTTTGGACTATGGAGGCTTGATGTGCTCTTAGCCTCTCAGTGAGAGATCTCCATCCAGTTTCATGCAAGAAAATAAAATTTTAATAAAAAAATGAAAGTAAATAAATAAATATTTGCAAAAAATAAATTAAACGGAGAGATTACAGTTCTCCAAAAAAAAAGTAAATAAATAAATATTTGCAAAATAAATATAGGTTAGATCTTAGATCCGGACAGATCTAGGTCAGATCTAGGTTAGGGTTTCTCCACAGATAACAGATCTAGGCTAGATCGAGATCTTGAGGCATGAGAGAGTCGAGGCGCAAAACTGGAGACTCGAGAAGTCGAGAGAGGCACCATGTCCAGTCAGGGGAGGGGAGGGGAGGCGTAGAGGAACTCGAAAAAGGGAAAGAGGAAACTCTCTCTCAGTCGCCACTCGCCAGAGACTTGGCTTCCGGCTGCGGAAGAAATTCCAGAAAATGGAAAGAGAGGCTGACTGAGGAGAGAGAGTGCCCCCTTCTAAATTTTTGGTTAAATACTTAGGACATAGGGCAGAGGGTTATTTAGTAATTTCAAAATATATAATCGGTTGTCGGTTCGGGTCGGAGACCGATTAGCAAACCCGTCACCCGAACCGACAACCGTATTCTTTCTTTCTCAGAACTGACGTCTGAACCGAGTTTTTCAAAACCGATCCGAACCCCTATTACGGGTCGGGTCGGTTAACCGTTCATGAACCGCAAATTGCTCACCCCTACAAATATCTTCCTGAAAATATCATTTTACTTTAGATAATAGGGGAAAAAGTAACTTCTTAGGCTTGTTTGGTTGCTGTGAGATGGAATTTTGTTTATTGAGATAGTTCATGAAATTAGAATCCTCTAAGAAATTTCAATTAGAGGTGTTTAGTTAGCATCTATGTTGCACGGACACGAGAAAATGGTGCCCGTATCTGTATTCGTGCAACATACTTGTCCACATTTGTGCAACATAGGTGATTACACTGTACCTCTTTGAAAATGTCTGTATCCAGTACCCGAATTGTGTCCTTATCTGTTTCCGTATTCGTGCAACATAGATTAGTATTCAATAATTCAATGAATTCCACTCCCAACTCTTTCCATGTGTTTGCTTAGCTTGAATTGAGGATTCGGAGACCTAATTTTGAGAGGTAAATTTGTCTTTTCAGAGCATTGATGAGTTCTATTGAGTATTGATATGACCTTTTAACTTTTGAGAGGTGAAATTACCCTAGTCCCATGATTGTCATGTTATTGATTTCAATGGAACAGAGTTCACTTGTATAATGATTGAATTCCAATCCCAAATTTTACAAAAGGTGGATTATACCCAAGTATAACTAGAATTCCAGTGCACCAAATAGCATGAACAGCTGAAATTTATTAAGTCGTGTAACTAGGAATAAAGGTAATATAGGAGGCAGCCAGGCACATACAGAAACCAACAAATTGGTTTATGCTATGAAAGAACTTTGCACGGTTGACCCTCCTACTCTGACGCCTACTTTCTCTTCTCTTAAGTCTACAACAAGTGGGAGAGGCAGGATTCGAACCTATGCAGAATACCTCAACAGATTTACATGAAGTTGACCTAGAAAGCCACATTCACACAAAACATCAAGAAAAGCTGCCAAAGGCTCAAAGGAACCTCCGAGTCCTGAACTATCAGCACCAAGCTCTAGGCCAGCCAGCAGGAAACATAAAGATGAATGGCTTCAATAGAAGATAAAATCCTCTTCCTTGGGATGCAGCAATTCCTGGGCCCTCTCCCCCTTGGTAGGGCTGTCCCTCCCAGTGAGAAATGTTTTATTTCTAGACAATTATCCTCCTTTGTTCAAAGTTTTTTTTTCCCTACTACAGCAGGGCCTCTCTGCCATTCTTTTACTAGTCTCATTGGCTGGTCTCTCCTTTTTTTCATGTAGGAGTAGCAGGGAGAGTTTTTGGATTTTTGAAACCTTAAGATTGCTCGAGGATGGGTTCTTCACTTCTTCCATCTTTTATACCCTTCTTGTTCTTATAAGTTGATTTTTCTTTTAGATCTTATAAATGGGACCCTAGTAATAAAGTTAATTTTGCAAATTTTACTCAGCGTGTTTAATCTATGCATCTGATTACTTAGTGTGTTATGTCTTGAATGTTACATAAATACTTGTCACCATGCACGCATCCAATGTCTCAAAGTTTCTAGGATTATGTTTTCAAGAGACAGAACTCAGCATACATGTAAAGTCAACTTTCAATGAAAGCTAATACTATAAACAAAATGAAAGTGCATGTAAAGGTACATGTGTGCATGTGCAGATTTTCTATATAAGCTTCATGCGGGGTACAACAGTGTGCATATGATGGATATATGACGATTAAATTCTTCCAGCAATTATTACAGTTATAAAATGGATAAATTAAACAGAAGCTGCTCCACTAGAAAAGAGCATCGAGATCGATGAACTAAAGTTAAGCCATCATAAATAACAATTGATGTACCCTGACAGTGACAAAATTGTCGAGGCAGAAAAAGAGAGAATATTCTCAACTTCAATATGACTTAATCTAAGGTATGTAATATATGAGAGAAAGGGAGCGAACCAGGAAATTTGTAGTTGAAGTCTCTCTTAACATGTCTTCTGGTGACTTGTGGATGTTAAATTTCTTTTCATTCTCAGTCTCCTTGTGACTTGTATTAACAGGGTCATGATCCTTTGTTTTCAAGCATTTCTTTGCCAGTATTTTGTTCTTTTCAGCTAATACACGTATCTGCATATGTAAGGAAAAAAAATGAATGAGTAGTAGTTTTGAACAAAGGCCTCGATGAAGTCTATGGCATGCATCCGTGTGAGTCACATGATGTACAAGAAGCAACTTGCTATGAGCAACAACTATAGCAAAGTAAATAAAATTTAACGAGCTATCCAATGATATATTCAGGAAAATAGAATAAACAAATAAGTGATGGATATGTTGATGCATAACTTTCTCTACCACTTGCTTCAATTTAGGATTATAAATTTATATCGAAGAAATAGGATTTTAAAGATTGTGAGAGTAAGTAGCAACATTAGCATGCAACAATTATTCTTGCAAAATAACCACAGGATGCCAAACTGGTAGCTCTCCCCAAATTCCAGTATGAAATATTACAAATGGAACCTGGGAATTTAACTTGATGAGAAATGTCATGTTCTAGACAAAATTAAATAATATTTTATTTGAAGTAGGACTTGGATGGCTCAGAGTGAACAATAACAAATGCACGCAATGCAATAGCAAAACACACAGAATCAGGGGAAGCTCAAATAAATAACCAAGAAGTACATAAGAGCACAAGAGCCAACATTTTCATTAGCAAGGATCCATCATTCATCATATGGCACAATTAAAGTGGATTTTTCTCATTGAATTAACGCGACGAAAACGTTCTCTTCATGATGATAAATACCCATGAAACTGAAATAAAACACTGAAAAATAGCTAGATGCTTTATAAGTCTTGGCAATCTAGAAAAAATGTCTGAAAATTTGTTTTTTCTTAGCAGAACTGAGAATCTTGAAAAGGATGAGCAGCTATGCAATGATAGAAGGAAAAAGAGTGAACTCATGGAAAGTTAGAGGTAGCTTCAACCAGGGACAAGATGAGGGGAAATTATTTGAGACAGCTTACGCATGTCCAAGAAAGAGAAATAGGTCTTGTAAGAGTTGCACGGGGGGGGGGGGGGGGGGGGGGGGGGGGGGGGGGGGGGGGGGGGGGGGAGGCGGCGCTGCTATGTCATACAAGTGGCGAGACGTAATTGGTTTACCTTATTTCTTTGATATTCTCTCTCCAATATTTCCTTATGCCCTTATATTTGGTTCCTTAAATCTCGTTGTAGCCAACCTTCTATTTCCTCCTGACGCCGACCCATCAACGTGGTCTTCCTTCTGTTTCCTCCCCTCCACCACTCTTCTCCGGCCGGTCGCTCCCATCGACCCCCCACCCCACAATTGCCGACTTCCCCTTCATCTTGCCACTGTCAGCGGCACTCTGATCATCTGGCCACCACCATAGCCCACCCCTGTAGCCTCATCTCGTGCATCTTCGCAAGAACTTTGGGATCTGCTTTCTGGCCAGTCCCTCCTCTTGAAAGTTTCATCTAAACATTCATATAAAACTTTACCATATAACATTATGTATAAGTAATTTTTTTTAATTGAGGACAATCTTCGAGTGATATATGGATGAAAATTTCAATTCATAAATAAAGACTTGAATTTTAAAATATGTTTTTCTTTCCTGAAACAATGAGGCTTTCTTCCATTGTACCGTAAAATTTGTAGTACTTCCAGGTTTGTTTTTCTCCAAACTCATCTTAGTTTGTTAACTTTATTATGGACTGATTTTGGCAAGGGCTTCCAAGGGATTGAGAGGAGGGCTGCAAAGGACGTGAAGGAATCAGTTGATGTCTTTGCAAAATGTTCAAAGGTGCTGTTAGCCAGTTGTTAGAGGATTTAGCGTGTAAACAACAGTATGTATCTCTATTGTTTCATTAGTGCATACAAATGATTATATATTCCATGTGATCGGTCACCTAGTCTCCTATAGGCTTGATATGGAAGCATAGTAGAGAAGGTGGCAGAGAGGGTGTCAGTGGAGGGGCGAGAGACCGTAGGGTAGGGTGGCATGCGGTGGAGAGAATGGAGGGGGAGATGCAATTTAGAAGACGACTGGGCTTGGAGAAGAAAAAATTGAAATAGACAGTTGTTTCTATTTATTAGTACTGGCATATAACTTGCTGGAAGCAATAATAAACCGCCATCTGCCATGACATAGCAGGAACTCCCCTGCTATGTTATATATATATATATATATATAGGATCACGGTTCGATCCGAACTTTGCCCATAACCAAAGCCGACCTGTTTGACTTGAGCCCATTTAAGAAGTGAAAAGGCTTGAGGCCATTCCAATTTTTGCTTTTCACTGCTCCAATGAAAAAATTTGTATGTATAAATAGCAAGTTAACTGGTTAGAATCTCATCGGTTGACCGAACCTTACGCCAAGGTTATAAACGGCGGTAGGCGGTGTGTGCGGCGGAGAGAGTCCGCCCTACCGCCTAGGCCGCCTAGGCGGTCGGGACATTTTGAATACTTTTTACTATTTTGCCACTTTTTTTTGCATAATATGCATATTTTAAGGGTGTTCCATACATAACTAAGTTGTAGAACGAAGATTTATAAAGTTTTAGTTTTGTAAAAGTGAACCATAGGCCCATAATACTTAAAAACCTTTTTGGTCAAAATATTTTGTTAAGTATTGCTCCGTCTAGGCGCCGCCTACGCCGCGTCACCTCCGCCTATGCCGCCAACCTCCGTTGGCCGCCTACTCCACCGCCTACCGAAAAGCGGTGCGGAGAGGGACCGCCTAGGCGCCGCCTAGGCGGCCTAGGCGGACGCCATTTAGAACACTGCCTTACGCAAACCAGATCCCGCCTATTTGACTTAAATAGGATACCTATGTCATTTTTCAATTGGCAGGGAAAAAAAAAACTTTCAAATGATGCTTTAAAAGATTCATTTCCCATTCTTCAATAATAATCAATAGTAATAATAATGAATCAGTTAGGGAGTAAGTGGCCGAACTTATAAGGTTTCAGATTCCATGCAGCAATATCTCGTGCCATCCGGTGCAACCCATGCAAATAGGGGGTTCTGTGAGATATTCACAATTTTCCGTGGTCAATATCTCCAGCAGCCCCCCAGCTGCACTGTGCAGCATTAGATATTAGCTGCAAGGGGATCCAAAAAATGCATTAGTCAGAGGCATTCCTATTATAGAAAACTTTGAACAGAAATCTGCAAACAGCAGGTACCTATTTAAAAAACAATCTTCAATCATGATTCATATTTTGGGTATGTTCCTATAATGGACATAAGAGAAGTATATATAATTAGCTGGGCTGCAAGTCATGATTTTAGCTGAAGACAGACCATAAGATTGAGCTTAGAAATAGTTAGTATAGGTTAAATCTGTAGTGCCCCGTCCCGCTCAGTCAATCGGAGGTATCAGAACGTCGACGGCGTTCGGACTTAGCCTTGCAATGGCTGCTCAGAGACATCGCTCGGTCGAGGCAACTCCTCGCTCAGGTGGGGTAGTTTCGGTGAACTCGCCTCATCTTAGCCTTCACATAATAAATCGTATGTTTTCAACTTGCACAAGTAGGCTTGATAATAAAAGAGACGAATCGACATAGTTAAGGGAATAATCCCGACAGGTCGAATTGAGTTAGAATATGGAAAGGTCCAACGGTCGGCTTAGAGTTAGTGCACAACGTGCTTTGAAAATGACACTCGATCCTTCGTCCCGTGGCTTGGGAGAAGGAAAGTTAGTTGAGTAGGCGAAGTTATGAACGTAGCCCAAGTCATAGGCGTCTCCCGCATGAATACTTGATAAAGCATGCACGATCCATTGTCCAAGGCTTGGCATAGCCTTTGCCCGCCCCATTGGTTAAGCTGCATTGCATAGCTTGTGGCATAAGTCTAGGCAACCAAATAACTTGTTTGTTCAAGCCGGATACGTGCACGACACGTTCCATCAAGGCAAAACTTGACGCAGCCTTTGCTCGTCAAGTTGTTGCAAAGTTAAGTTAGGCAAGTTATGTTAGGCTATCGGAGTAGTAGCAAGCACGGTCCTACGAGTTCTACGGCTGGGTATAACCACATAGCCTTACGGTCTCAAGGCCCGTCATATAGAGTATGACTTGGGCGGTGGTGTCGCATAGAGTTCCGTTGGCTTAAGGCACGATGCATGGACTTAGTGTTTAAGGCACGAGCTACGGTTGATTTCAAGTCGAGTTTAGAAAAAGGGCTATCAAATGGTCGTTCTGAGTTGAGTAAAATGATAGGGTAACATGGAAGAATGCTCGCGACCGTGGGTCGTCGAGACGGACTCAAATGATAGAAGTCTTGATATTGGTTTTGAAAGAGATGGTAACACGGGAAGAAGAATGACTGTGTGAGACAGCAGTTTGAGTCGAGTCTTGCATGGTCATTGGACAACTTGTCGACAAGGGCGAAAGTTTCCTCGAGCGACAACCCGGGGCCACGGGATCGTTTCGGCCTAGGAGGAAACACGGGTATAGCCGAGCTGGGAGTACCGCTCAGGTTAGTCGGGGGCTTTTAGCGGGGATTGCTACTTGCGCTGAAAGGTATCCCGAATAACAAAGCTATAAGTCCAAGTATAGCTTCTGGTGCTAGTGACCTCATATAGGTGGGTCGGCACGGGAGGCAATCTGCGTGTGTGCCTTTATATTGAGTCGAGTTGAATAGGTGCACGATCTGAAGACAATGTTGGGCCTAAAATTTGGTTTCAACGTAGACGACGTACTTCGGCACGAGATGTAGCGTCAAGTCTTAAGTTGTCGGCATATAAGTTGCATAAGTTGGGTTTGAGTCATCTTGAGTTTAAGTCAGGAAACGCCACAAGGCAAAGTCGGTCGAATGACACTTAGCCCACAAGTCTTCATTGGGTCAATTGGTGATTAAAGTAACAAGGGCCGTGAGGCGACGATATAGTTAAGTCACATTGAGTTGCGAGGCACGGTACGATGGATTTGTAGCACGGTCACAAGGAATTGGGTACTATCGCGTAGTTGCGTCTCTGATTTTGGGCCGTAAGACAAACACGACTTGATAGGTTAACGTTGACGTTGCAAGCACGGGATGGTCTAAAGACACAAAATAGGCTAAGGCGTCGGTCGTAAAACTGATCCTAAGACAAGACTAGAAAGACATTTGATAAGAAGGGACTATGTTGCACAAATTAAAACAAACGTGTTGGTTTTGTATGGGTGGGCGAGGAGCTCATTCCACCAGTACAGTTGAGTACTGACACCCACATAGTTTTCATGTACAGGCACAGGTAGAAGCTCGTGGCGCGGAGCTCGCTTGGATGCGTCGAGGCACGAAGTTCCTTGACGATTCGAAGCGTGCGGCCGCATGGAGTCAAGACTTATACGGGACATAATGTATGGACGTCGCCTTCCGAAGAATCCGCTGGTTCAAGACTTGTATTGAGAGATGAGAGAGAGCTGAGTGACTTGTAATGTGAGAAGAGTGAGCTTGAGAGACTTGTAATCTTGGCCTTGCGCTCCATTGTAATCCTTGTTTCAATATCAATAAAGATCATCTTTTGAGTAACTTGTGTTTGCTTCTAAATTTTTGCTGGCATATTCAATGTCTCTGCTTGGGACTTCTGTGCGACGATCCCGTCACAGCCGCTGTAATCGGCCGTTATGGAACCCGCCTTGCACGAGCGCAATCTAGGCTCGTGCGGCATCACGCCTTAGCGAGGACGATCGCTCCTACGGGAGTGGGGTATGACATAATGGTATCAGAGCACGGCTTTACGTCCTTGGATTATAGATTGAATTCTTTAACTTCGTTGTTCCGCAAACTCTGTTGCTTCCGCAAGTTGTTATCGTTGGTGTTCTCTCTCTCAAATGTCCCACGGGTGTCCATACAATAAGTCTATCAATTTTGCAAAACATAGGAAAACAATTTTTAACAAAACAAAAAGATGGTTTGCGTAAGCACGGTTGGCTAAGTCGGACTGGGCATATACACCAAGGATTTGTGTCGACCTTAGCAAAGTCGAGTGCGGAATTCGTAATGTTTCGAGCAAGAATGAGTTGAACTCGATTGAGTAAAGTGAGATGACTATCGATAGGGGTGCTATCGAGCGACGATAACGTCGGTGCGATATAGATGAGCGTGCTTGAAATTCGAGGAATGGTTCGAACGAAAAAATTTGAAGAAGTCGATTTTGATTCGAATGATAGTTTTGAGGATTTGTCAAATGACTTCATCCCTGAGTGGTGTATGCGATAGTCGCAGGAATGTCAATTGATCGATTGAGGATACGGGGTGTCGATGAGTCTATCAGCAAGCGTCGCACATATGCAAAGCCTTAGATCGAGTACGATTGAGTGAGTTGTTGTCTTGAAGTTTGATAAGTAGATTCGAACAAATTAGAAATGACACGCACGGAACGTGCACGGGATTAAGGATTGCGCGAGTATGAAACGCGAAAATGATTGAGTAGGTGAAACTGAATCGAAGAAAAGTTAAGGTGTGCGAATGGATGACTCGATCGAGGAAATCGATAAGAATCGTATATGAAAAGTTAGCACAATTGGATGATAGCGTGCATGGAAATGATTCGAATATAATTGAGAAGGACTCTAAGGATTGGAATGAATGTTGCTCGATGACTTAAGATAGACGGATGAACAATATGTGAATTTGGGTTTGAGAAAATTGATGTTGTGAATGAATCGAGGGGTAATGATCGAACTTGAAATTGAATGTCGAGGAGATTATCCAGTCGGACGATAGCATCATTCGCACGACTCGAAATTTGTTGCAAAGGAAGATCGTCAGGTTACGCATGTCATCGATGGTATTGAGGCGTATCAAAGATCGATATGCGATAACTCGGGGGTACTCTAACCCGACGAATGACGGTCGTGCAAGTGTTATCGTTCTGACGGATACTATACTTAGGATTTTAATTGAGATGAATGTTGGATAAAAAATAATCGTGTCTTGATGGTTAAGTTGATAACCACAACATCGACGATCTTGTCTTGCGCGAGTGCAACTCTAGCCTAGCACATGCGTCGCGTCGAATTATGGGTGATCATTCCGCGTGAGCGTTGACATGGTGATTCATGTCGCGGGAATGATCGAACTCGAAAAATCAGGACGCGACAACTTTGATTGCCTCGACTTGTTGGTTTGATGCGAAGGAAAATTCGAGGATATTTGGACTTGCGATTGATGGTTGAGTAAACTTGAGGATTGAATAGATCCAATATACGTATCGAGAATGAATTAGTCTAGACACAAAATGTAGTGCCCCGACCCGCAAGATGCCTTATGATGGATGGTTGGTTCGATGAAGCCTTGTTGGACTTGGGAATATGTGAGGGATCGCTTGGAAGGCTATGCGATCGTAGCGGAAATCGTCCTATGAATGTGAGTAGTGTTGAACCCTTCAAAGATCCTTTAGCTTCACGCTTAAAATAAAGGATAGAGTGCTATGTTTCTTATTGTGTTGGACTTGGGAATATGCGAGGGATCGCTTGGAAGGCTATGCGATCGTAGCGGGAATCGTCCTATGAATGTGAGTAGTATTGAACCCTTCAAAGATCCTTTAGCTTCACGCTTAAAATAAAGGATAGAGTGCTATGTTTCTTATTGTGTTGTTCAATAACACCTTGCATGGAATTTGGAAAGATAATGAAAGATAATAATCACCTGAACGTAAACTGTTGTGGCTAAGTGAATTGTATGCTTGTACGATGTTGCGATGAATTGCATGACAGGTGAAGGCAAAGTCCCAAATACTTGGGCGGTGAGTATATTGAGCTTTGGCTCAATGAATAGATGGCAAAACAGATGTTAAGACCCAAGAACTGGGCAGTGAGTATGCTTGAATTGCATTCGAATGAATGTGTGCTAAACAGATGCCAAGTCCCAGGAATTGGGCGGTGAGTACATTGAGTTTGGTTGGAAAGATGTTTAGTATCAAAGATGTGGCAAAAGGATTGGATAACAACATTCTATTATCCTGTCGCCGATGTAGAATGTTGATTACGCCAAGACCCTGGATTGGACAGATGATAATGTGAGCATTGGCTCAAGGCAAGATGGCTAGATGGCAAGATGGCAATATGAATGAGAATGATGGCTTATTTCTTAGTTTCCTTATCATGCATTATATGTTTTCTTCTTAGATAAGTTGCATATAGTTGCATGGTCATGGACAACTTGTCGACAAGGTGGTTTCTCGAACGGTATTCCTGGGCCATGGAACACGGTTCGTCCTAGGGGAAACCAATGCTGAAGTAGTAGCAGTGCTGAAGTAGTAGCACGGTATACAGGACTTGCAGTGGGGCTAGCTACCTGCACTAGCAAGGGCGCTGTATACCTGTAAGTCGGTCCAAGATGGCGTGTAGCCAGTGACCTTCATATAGATAGGTCCAGTGCTAATGATGTCTTATGCAGGCAGAGTAAGTTATTACTCAAATACAGGGAAGGATGTCGGCTGTTGGTAAGAATCACCTGAACGGTGATATTTATATTGAATCATGATATTGCTCCTAACAATGTCTTGTGCAGGCAGAGTAAGTATCATAAATGTACAGGGATGGCTACACGACCGTGGGTAAGAATCACCAAAGGGTGATAACAGTATGCTTTAAATTATATTGGCTATGAGATTTGCATGCTTTACTTCTTGTCGGCTATAACATGAAATTGACCCTAAGGCAACGAGAAAGACCACTGTTAATAATGTGCGATAACATGATTACTTAGTGTTGTCTTCTTAGGTGAGTTGGGCCAGCACCGCTCGCCAGTACATTGATGATGTACTGACCCACGTTGTGGGCAATATTACAGGTGTTTGCTTGGAAAAAATCCTGTGAATCAGTGCTTGGCATCGATGAATCGGATGGGTGTGCAGAAGCTCTTCTTTCAAGACGATGTCTTCTGCTATACGGGACATAATGTATGGAACAGTGGAACTCAGTTGTACCAGTGAGATTGTAGCCATATTGGCAAGTTCATTGTAAAGAAGTCGGTATATTCAATTGTAGCCTAAAGGGCAAGTATACACATTCAATTGGCTATTTAAGAGACTTGTAAACAGTTGTAAACTCTGTATTCCGCTGCAAGTCTTGTAATCTATTTTGATTATCAATAAAGAGATATATTTCTTTATAATTTGTGTGACTTCAATTTATCTGCTTGGTTCCGCTGCGTTGTCAATGTTTTCTGAGAATTACCAGGAACTGTAATGTTTTTGCCTTGTACAAGTGCAATCTAGACTTTTACGGCATCACGCCCAGTGGCTTGTTTTCGATCCTCCGGGATCGGGGCGTGACATAATGGTATCAGAGCACGGCTTTACGTCCTTGGATTCCTATTCGATTTGTTTCGAATCAATGTTGCTACTAAAGATGATTCTAAGCTGCTTCCAAGATGATTCAAAGATTGCTTTCGCGATTATTCAAAGTTGCTTCCGCGGTGAATCAAAGTTGCTTCCACGAATACTCAAAGTTGCTTCCGCGATGAAATCAAAGTTGCCTCTATGATGACTCATAGTGCTTCTACGATTACTCTGTGTTGCTTCCAAACTATTCTATGTTGTTCCCTTGACTGAAAGTCCGTTGATCATTCTAGTTGCTCACTGGGTGTTCCATACAATAAGTCTAAATATGTGGGCTGTGATATGTGTGCTTTGTTGAATTTCTAAAAGATACCAAAAAGAATAACAATGATGCGATGCGATAATAAAGTTTGTGATGTATGCTGGATGTCTTATGTGTGGGATTCATTGAAGTCGATTGTTATGCAGCAATCGACAGTGGATGATGGCATGGTATGTTGGAACAGAATGTGCATGGATTTCAGTGAATGGAAATCGACAGAAGCTTGAGTCGATATTTGTGGTCAGCATAACCACTGCAGGATGGATTGTCCATATTGGACGTTGGTTTGATGCGAGGGAATATTGTGTCGGAATGGCTTGAGCTCTGAGTGGTATATTACATATACCCTCGTCGTGATAAGATATCCCTTGACCTTGATGTGTTTATGATTTTGTGATTGCTTTACCTATAAGGTATTGGGTGGTATCGAATCGTAGCTGAGCTTACGATTGATACATGATGGCTAGGTGTGTCCCCTGATTGTTAAGTTCGGATGACCCGTTGTGAGATTTTGATGTGTTCGGGTGAACCATCGCTAGACCTTGTCGGTTAGCAGTATGTTGGGTAATAAGAGAATTGAGAATATGAAATGAATGTCTTGGTTGGGAAGGAAACGAATTTCAGATTCAGGCGAAGACTTGGATCAGTTGGGTAAAAAGGATTATAGGCTTGGTAATGATGGTGTTGTGCTGCTATCGAAAGATTTTGCGAGAACAACTATGGACCGAATATTGAACGATGTTGGAATTGAGTGAAAGAAATTGCATGTTGGATATCGACAGAATTGACGGTAATGTTAGACGCCTATCGGGATGTTGCAATTGATTTTGAAGATGCAGAGAGTTGCATCAACGACCGAAAGGATTGAGAATGGGATTGAGGAATAGATGATCTTAGCACGTAGTGCAGTGTGCTTGAGAGAAATTGATGTCCCGAATTAACAAGTTATGACCCTTGAGTATTTTGAGGCATAGAAAAGAATGAGTACTTGTCCCTTGATGCATGAAGGAGTAGATGTTCCTTACGAGAGTCGAATGGCTAGAATACAAATAAGTATCGAGGTGTAGCAATATGTAATAGACCCTGTCGGTAGATGATGTTGTCGCATAAATAACAAGTTTGGTGGAATATAGAATTATGGGATTTTGACTTAGCTAATGAGTTATGTTATATCCACTAAGATGACCGATATGCGTATGCTAGATGATTGGTGCTATAGAGATTGGATCGGTGCATGAATAGTAAATCTTCTTATGGAATCACAAGGAGATGATGCAAAACGAATATTGATGGTTAACGTGAATTGCTAAGAGATGACCGTGTTGGTGCTAGAAAATTTATAAAGGATGCCTCGGAGGAAATATGATTGTGTAGTTGCCTTGTTTTGTTGCTTAAGAGAGTACGGACCGTATCGATGATCTAAAAATGTGGAAAACGAATATGTCACGATGAGACCGTAGGAAAAGAGATCGTAAGTGATAAACTATTGAGATAGCATGTCGGATGATGACTCGGAATAGTTGACCCGATTGAATAGACAATTTGAGTACGATGTGAGAATACAAGTTGGATCGAGCTGATGCTATGTCTATGCAAGTGGAAATTGAAAGTTTGGATGTCGATTGATAAGTTTTATATGATAGCTTCGAGATTGACCCATAGAATTGTGGGATAGAATTGTTGGATAGAATTGTCGGATAGAGTTTTGTCGGTTGCGGGTAAGTCTAGAATGAGACTTCGTTGGGTATGACCCGAGTATGTGTACGGGTAGAAAGACTTGACTCTAGAATGTTGGTTGGTTGCCTAGATTGTCGGTTGGTTGCCTAGAATGTCGGTCGGTTGACTAGAGTATTGGTTGGTTGCCTGGAGTGTTGGTTGGTTGCCTAAAGTGTTGGTTGGTTGCCTAGAGTGTCGGTTGGTTGGCTAGAATGTTTGTTGGTTGCTTAAGTTTCAGATTTGGTTGGCTATGTTCTTCAGTTGTCCTTGTTGGGAATAAGTTCATAAGATTGGGGTGGTGTCCCATGTCCCTAAGTTGGTCAGACCATAGAGTTGTCCTATGATGAGAATTGGTTGCCTCTAAGATAAGAGATACGTATGTCCCTGATAGCTACTCATCTCACATGAGCTAGCTGAATGTTTGGTTTAGCTTAGATTAGCTGACCATAGAGACTTGATTAAATGCTAAGTTGACTGTTGGAAAACCGTAGGATGTCCCTATTGATGTTACGTGAGTATAGTCGGAATGAATAAGATGTGTCGGAAGGTAAACTTTGGAATGGAATGAAGATTGGAAATTTTGATGTTATAATATTGGATGGGATGACGGATCATGTTGGTTTCGAAATTTGGTTGCCGTTGTTGGAATGCTGGAAATTGTTGGAACTGGTTGGATTTGGTTGATTAATATTGAGCTGCGAAAATTGATGGTAGTGCCTTGAGACAGTTGGAATAATTTCATGGATCGGATAAAAATTGACGATATAAGTGTAATGACGGAATTGGATAGTACATGTAGCCGAGATCGGCGAGAGCGAATGTGAATAGGAATGACCCTCGGAATTAATGTTGTTGGATATAAGAGTTGCAGGATAATATGTTGGCTTGATCAATACGAGAAAATGTTAGAGTACAGCAAGAAATGTTGCTAGAGTGGAATGGTGGTACAATTTGAAGGATGGTACGATTTGGAAGATGGATCATGATCGGAAAATTTACAAGTTGCAACAAAGTGTATGGATGCGAACGATGATGAGTACGATATTTGACCGATGAGAATCGGGATATCAAAATGAAATATGGCAATAGGATTTATCAACTTTGGTGGCATGGATGACAATGAACTTGAAAGGAATACTTGATACATCTAAGTCGGAATATTTTGGAAATTTTGGATCGGTTGAGGAAAAATTGCTCGAGTTGGAATTGGTAACATCTATTGTGTTATTAGTTGGTTGGGATGTTGAATAAACAAGTGGAATTATACGAGATGCTCGAAGAAAATTACTGATGTTCGGAAAGGAAGTTACACCGTAGCTCGTTCGCCTTCTCTATCACTGAACTTGGCTGAAGTGCATGTATTTCGGGGACGCCTAAAATATGTGTATGATTCCAATTAAGTGGTATGCTGAATTCAAACGAAGCCACGGGAAGAATTATTATGTGCTAAGGATTAGCACGAGTGTCGGAGGATAGATCAAAGATGGTAAACTATGTTTAATCAATTGGGATGCTGTAACGAGACGGTACATTACTTAAAATCAATCGAGAGAGTGCGGAGAAATATTAAATGGTGCAAGTTGATCGTTGCGAAGTTTCATGAAAAGTTGGTCGAAGTTTTGGGGATGAGTTTTGTTTTAAGTTTCGAGGACGAAACTTTTTCTGGGTGGTATATATTGTAGTGCCCCGACCCGCAAGATGCCTTATGATGGATGGTTGGTTCGATGAAGCCTTGTTGGACTTGGGAATATGCGAGGGATCGCTTGGAAGGCTATGCGATCGTAGCGGAAATCGTCCTATGAATGTGAGTAGTGTTGAACCCTTCAAAGATCCTTTAGCTTTACGCTTAAAATAAAGGATAGAGTGCTATGTTTCATATTGTGTTGTTCAATAACACCTTGCATGGAATTTGGAAAGATAATGAAAGATAATAATCACCTGAACGTAAACTGTTGTGGCTAAGTGAATTGTATGCTTGTACGATGTTGCGATGAATTGCATGACAGGTGAAGGCAAAGTCCCAAATACTTGGGCGGTGAGTATATTGAGCTTTGGCTCAATGAATAGATGGCAAAACAGATGTTAAGACCCAAGAACTGGGCAGTGAGTATGCTTGAATTGCATTCGAATGAATGTGTGCTAAACAGATGCTAAGTCCCAGGAATTGGACGGTGAGTACATTGAGTTTGGTTGGAAAGATGTTTAGTATCAAAGATGTGGCAAAAGGATTGGGTAACAACATTCTATTATCCTGTCGCCGATGTAGAATGTTGATTATGCCAAGGCCCTGGATTGGGCAGATGATAATGTGAGCATTGGCTCAAGGCAAGATGGCTAGATGGCAAGATGGCAATATGAATGAGAATGATGGCTTATTTCTTAGTTTCCTTATCATGCATTATATGTTTTCTTCTTAGATAAGTTGCATATAGTTGCATGGTCATGGACAACTTGTCGACAAGGTGGTTTCTCGAACGGTATTCCTGGGCCATGGAACCCGGTTCGTCCTAGGGGAAACCAATGCTGAAGTAGTAGCAGTGCTGAAGTAGTAGCACGGTATACAGGACTTGCAGTGGGGCTAGCTACCTGCACTAGCAAGGGCGCTGTATACCTGTAAGTCGGTCCAAGATGGCGTGTAGCCAGTGACCTTCATATAGATAGGTCCAGTGCTAATGATGTCTTATGCAGGCAGAGTAAGTTATTACTCAAATACAGGGAAGGATGTCGGCTGTTGGTAAGAATCACCTGAACGGTGATATTTATATTGAATCATGATATTGCTCCTAACAATGTCTTGTGCAGGCAGAGTAAGTATCATAAATGTACAGGGATGGCTACACGACCGTGGGTAAGAATTACCAAAGGGTGATAACAGTATGCTTTAAATTATGTTGGCTATGAGATTTGCATGCTTTACTTCTTGTCGGCTATAACATGAAATTGACCCTAAGGCAACGAGAAAGACCACTGTTAATAATGTGCGATAACATGATTACTTAGTGTTGTCTTCTTAGGTGAGTTGGGCCAGCACCGCTCGCCAGTACATTGATGATGTACTGACCCACGTTGTGGGCAATATTACAGGTGTTTGCTTGGGAAAAATCCTGTGAATCAGTGCTTGGCATCGATGAATCGGATGGGTGTGCAGAAGCTCTTCTTTCAAGACGATGTCTTCTGCTATACGGGACATAATGTATAGAACAGTGGAACTCAGTTGTACCAGTGAGATTGTAGCCATATTGGCAAGTTCATTGTAAAGAAGTCGGTATATTCAATTGTAGCCTAAAGGGCAAGTGTACACATTCAGTTGGCTATTTAAGAGCCTTGTAAACAGTTGTAAACTCTGTATTCCGCTGCAAGTCTTGTAATCCATTTTGATTATCAATAAAGAGATACATTTCTTTATAATTTGTGTGACTTCAATTTATCTGCTTGGTTCCGCTGCATTGTCGATGTTTTCTGAGAATTACCAGGAACTGTAATGGTTTTGCCTTGTACAAGTGCAATCTAGACTTGTACGGCATCACGCCCAGTGGCTTGTTTTCGATCCTCCGGGATCGGGGCGTGACATAAAACAAGAGTTACGTCCCGATGAGGATGACTATCCCGCGGGAGCGTGCATGGTGATTCATGCCCACCGTGTATAATCTGAATTGCGTGAGATCGGGATGCAACATATTGTTAAGCTAGACGACCTTATGATCGAATACGTGAATTGTGATGAACGACTTAGGAAATATGAAATGTGAATTATGGTTTAGCAATAAGTTGTGTCGTAGCGTGTTTGACTTGGAAGGATTGATAGGCAGATTATGTCGAACGTGTTCGAAGAGATAGACTATGTGAAAGGGTTTGTTGAACGAGTGATATTGATATGTCGTAGAATTGGTTGAATGTAAGTTGTCGTAGGATGGCTTTGCTGAATGACTCGGATCCCGTGCGACGAATGTCGGGATGTGCGTAGGAAATCGATGCTCGATGTTTAGAAATCGAAGTGATGCGAGCTTGGGTAGAAAACCCCGTACTATCAATCTGGTTTGACCTTAGGATGGGGTCAGTGTTGATATTGTTGTTTGGAAACTATGATTCCAATACTGACGGATGACCTTTGCCTAAAGACATAGCCTAGCGGTTAGGCAGACGTCCCGGTACGAAGAGATAGGAATTGTGGAGGCACCGCTCACGAGGCTCGGTTGACATGCATGTATATCAGGGACACTTGAATATGTGCACGGTCCGACTCGAGCGGTGATGGCAGAATTCGCTATCACGAGGCTTGGCTGAAATGCATATATTTTGGGGACGCCTAAAATATGTGCACGATCCAACCAAGTGATACGTTGAATCAAGTGAGAATAAAGGAATAGAAAAGTGTCGAGGATTTTGAAATAGTATTTCGAAGAAATGAAAAGTTGGAGTGCGTTAGTTGATTTGAGATGAACCTGAATGTTGGTTGATTGGTTAGTATGACATACGACTAAGTTAGCGGTAAGCACGAGCGTGGCTCGAATTGAGGTAACGCATAGGAGAAATGTGCGCGAGAGTCGTTGAACATTCGAGTGATAAGTCGATAAGTAAGTACTCAGTTAGTTTCGAGGACGAAACTTTTTCTGAGTGGTGTATGATGTAGTACCCCGTCCCGCTCAGTCAATCGGAGGTATCGGAACGTCGACGGCGTTCGGACTTAGCCTTGCAATGGCTGCTCAGAGACATCGCTCGGTCGAGGCGACTCCTCGCTCAGGTGGGGTAGTTTCGGTGAACTCGCCTCATCTTAGCCTTCACATAATAAATCGCATGTTTTCAACTTGCACAAGTAGGCTTGATACTGATAATAAAAGAGACGAATCCACATAGTTAAGGGAATAATCCCGACAGGTCGAATTGAGTTAAAATATGGAAAGGTCCAACGGTCGACTTAGAGTTGGTGCACGGCGTGCTTTGAAAATGACACTCGATCCTTCGTCCCGTGGCTTGGGAGAAGGAAAGTTGGTTGAGTAGGCGAAGTTATGAACGTAGCCTAAGTCATAGGCGTCGCCCGCATGAATACTTGATAAAGCATGCACGATCCATTGTCCAAGGCTTGGCATAGCCTTTGCCCGCCCCATTGGTTAAGCTGCATTGCATAGCTTGTGGCATAAGTCTAGGCAACCAAATAACTTGTTTGTTCAAGCCAGATACGTGCACGGCACGTTCCATCAAGGCAAAGCTTGATGCAGCCTTTGCTCGTCAAGTTGTTGCAAAGTTAAGTTAGGCAAGTTATGTTAGGCTATCGGAGTAGTAGCAAGCACGGTCCTACGAGTTCTACGGCTGGGTATAACCACATAGCCTTACGGTCTCAAGGCCCGTCATATAGAGTATGACTTGGGCGGTGGTGTCGCGTAGAGTTCCGTTGGCTTAAGGCACGATGCATGGACTTAGTGTTTAAGGCACGAGCTACGATTGATTTCACGTCGAGTTTAGAAAAAGGGCTATCAAATGGTCGTTCTGAGTTGAGTAAAATGATAGGGTAACATGGAAGAATGCTCGCGACCGTGGATCGTCGAGACGGTCTCAAATGATAGAAGTCTTGATATTGGTTTTGAAAGAGATGGTAACACTGGAAGAAGAATGACCGTGTGAGACGTCAGTTTGAGTCGAGTCTTGCATGGTCATTGGACAACTTGTCGACAAGGGCGAAAGTTTCCTCGAGCGACAACCCGGGGCCACGGGATCGTTTCGGCCTAGGAGGAAAAACGGGTATAGCCGAGCTGGGAGTACCGCTCAGGTTAGTCGGGGGCTTTCAGCGGGGATCGCTACTTGCGCTGAAAGGTATCCCGAATAACAAAGCTATAAGTCCAAGTATAGCTTGTGGTGATAGTGACCTCATATAGGTGGGTCGGCACGGGCAGCAATCCGCGTGTGTGCCTTTGGATTGGGTCGAGTTGAATATGTGCACGATCTGAAGACAATGTTGGGCCTAAGATTTGGTTTCAACTTAGGCGACGTACTTCGGCACGAGATGTAGCGTCAAGTCTTAAGTTGTCGGCATATAAGTTGCATAAGTTGGGTTTGAGTCACCTTGAGTTTAAGTCAGGAAACGCCACAAGGCAAAGTCGGTCGAGTGACACTTAGCCCACAAGTCTTGATTGGATCAATTGGTGATTAAAGTAACAAGAGCCGCGAGGCGACGATATGGTTAAGTCACATTGAGTTGCGAGGCACGGTACGATGGATTTGTAGCACGGTCACAAGGAATTGGGTACTATCGCGTAGTTGCGTCTCTGATTTTGGACCGTAAGGCAAACACGACTTAATAGGTTAACATTGACGTTACAAGCACGGGATGTTTTAGAGACACAAAATAGGCCAAGGCGTCAGTCGTAAAACTGATCCTAAGACAAGACTAGAAAGACAATTGATAAGAAGGGACTATGTTGCACAAATTAAATCAAACGTGTTGGTTTTGTATGGGTGGACGAGGAGCTCATTCCACCAGTACAATTGAGTACTGACATCTACATAGTTTTCATGTGCAGGCACAGGTAGAAACTCGTGGCACGGAGCTCGCTTGGATGCATCGAGGCACGGAGTTCCTTGGCGATTCGAAGCGTGTGGCCGCATGGAGTCAAGACTTATACGGGACATAATGTATGGACGTCGCCTTCCGAAGTATCCGCTGGTTCAAGACTTGTATTGAGAGATGAGAGAGAGCTGAGTGACTTGTAATGTGAGAAGAGTGAGCTTGAGAGACTTGTAATCTTGGCCTTGCGCCCCATTGTAATCCTTGTTTCAATATCAATAAAGATTATCTTTTGAGTAACTTGTGTTTGCTTCTAAATTTCCGCTGGCATATTCAATGTCTCTGCTTGGAACTTCTGTGCGACGACCCCGTCGCAGCCGCTGTAATCGGCCGTTATGGAATCCGCCTTGCACGAGCGCAATATAGGCTCCTGCGGCATCACGCCTTAGCGAGGACGATCGCTCCTACGGGAGTGGGGCGTGACAAAATCAAAGTTTACTTTCAGGAGTATTGACTCGTAAAAAAAATGCAATATTCCAGGTTCGTAGTGCTTTTAGAGTGCTTCAAAAGATGACATAGGGTATTGGACTTATATCAAAACATGGGAAGAACTGTAGCTGAAGGTATTAGGGGAGTAGGATGTCAACAAGAAATCAGGTTAGTTCTTGCGAAGAAACAAGAAAAGAAGAAAAGGAAACGAATCTTAATATCATGCGAAAATTTCATACAAAACAAGATTAAATGCCTCTATCCCAAAATCATGGGGTCAGCCATAATATCCTTCTCTTCCATTCTGATACGACTAAGGTCATAACATTAGCAAATGGCATGTCTTTTTTCATGGCCTCAGGTGTAGTGTCTCGCTCCGCGAAGGCACTAGATAAACAAAGAGATCGGATTACTGATTCTGCAACAGAGGACGATTGATCTGGGTGAGTGGACAAAGACTCATTTTATGATTTGCTTACGCCTAATAAGAATCTGAGTTTTTGATCGAATGCTTTTGCTAATAACAAGATGGTAATCATTGAGTATGCTTATAAGAGAATTCACATGTTGCTATGCTAAGAACAAGAAAAGAGTTAACTTGTATGCTAAGAAAAAGAATTGTTGCGAAACGATATGATGTCTTGCTAAGAAATGAATGTTGCCTTGATCGATAGAATGTTGTCATGTTTAATCAAAGGAGATGATGCCATGCTAAAGTTAGATATGTTGCCTCAAAACCATTCATTGTTGTTGTGCTTAATAAGAAGAGAAAAGAGAATGCTCATACGTCCTTATATAGTAAACTATCAAAAGTGTTCATGCTTGTTATTATCATGCTTGGTTAAATGAGATTGTTCATTGTTCATCGATCGTATGCTATAAAGACAGCGAAGTATAGAGAAGGCACATCGTGCTGTAAAAGAGATGATACGGCTTGTCCGTATAGATAAGAGAGTAGAGCTACTGGCTCGATTATATGAAAAGAAGAGAACCGATGAAATATGATTGCTGACCGAAAATTTGTGCATAACAGAGTTTATCTGATAGAGTTGCATACATGCATTGGTCCTGGACAACTTGTGCACAAGTATAGATCCTCACGACCGGTTCTGGGACACTGGAGTCGCTCGGCCTAGGCGGGATAGAGTAACGTCCTGAGGTAAAAGAGACCTCACGGTGTATAGAGAGAGTGTCCACTAGCGACGAGCTGAACCCAAGAGTCACAGCAGCTAATATGGGGAATGACCCATGGACCATCATATAGATAGGTGTCGATTAGTGAAAAGCTAAACCCTGAGCCGTAGCTGCTAGCATGTGTGTTATCAGTGCAAAGCTGAACCTTGGGTCACAGTTGATGGTCTACACATGTGTTGGTGCAGAGCTAAGCCTTAAGTCACAGCTGCTAATCAATGACATGCATAAGAAAGATTTTGTTAAGAGCTAATAATGAAGAGACGAATGGGAGAAATGATGGTTATAATATGTTTATGCTAATCCTTGTCTTCTGCAGGGATGGACCGCCAGCTATGGTAAGAATTACTGAAAAGTGATACATTTGTTCCTAAGTTTCCTGAACATGAGTTGCTTAAAGAATAAATTGTTGCCAAGAATTGTTATGTCCCTTTTCAAAGAAAACATCTGATAATCGTGCTTGTAACTGACCATGAGTATGTCTTGAATAAGAGAAAAGAATGCTAATAATTTTGTTCCTGAGAAATTATATGGCTCATGAAACACGCTGTGCACTCCACAGAAATGAATAGTCCCTTGTATGCTTGAATGAATAAAAATAAAGTGAAATGAAATGAACTGTAGCTTTTCGAAAGTGTTTTCAAAAGAGATGTAATCTTGACTCTGAATATACATGAAATGAATATAGGTAAAAGTAGCAAGATCGCATCACAAGAAATGTTTCTCACTAAATGAATTAGTGATCGTTTCAGACGATATAGTCCATGTCTCATTTCCAGTACGTGTTGCATACTGACCCACATTGTGGGCACCATTTCAGGTACGAAGAGATCCACCACCAATTGCCATAGGTACAAGGTGGATCGAGATGGACAGTCCGAAGCGATAGTCCGAACCTCATCCTCAGGAGCCAGAAATCAGAAGAGATGCCAAGAGATGGACATCTGTTGCAAAGAGTTGATTTTGTATATAAAGGAATGTAATGTATCGAACGAGATCATTGTAATCTGTAAAGTTCTGAGAGAATGTAAGCATTGTATCAGAGAAAATTGAGAGCTTGTAATCTATTCAAATGAAATCAAATAAGAGAATTTGTTTCTGCTATTGTGTTCAATTCATATGTTCTGCAATATGTCTTCTGCTGCTTCAATTATTTGCTTTATGTTCCGTTGCGCTGCTGTCGATATTTGTCTATTTTGTCTTGTTACAGGTCTTGGCCTTGTGCAAACGCAACTTAGGCTTGCACAGCATCACGCCCAAACGAGAACGAACGGTTTCACAGAGTCCGAAGCGAGGACGAAAGGACTCTGCGGGATCGGGACGTGACATCAGGCCCTCAATTAAAGTTCGCTATGGCACACCCTAGTTATAACTTATAACAGCTCCTTTTAAAAGTGATCTACGATGAACGGGGATTACGGGATGAAGTAATGTGGACATGGTGACACATGCATAGCAATTGGCATGTTCTAGACCTCGTATGTTTCGAAGTGGTCCTGTCCTGTCTGTTTTGACGTAGAAACGACACAGACATGGCACTGGAGTGAATGTTCTTCCTAAGTGAGATCCTATCACTACTACGTGTTGTGTTTCCTGGTTTTCATTCTGCATATCCAAACTATCTTGGACAATTCCTCTCGTCTTATCCTCAACTGACACCGTCACCAACTTCCCATGAATGGACTCATTTCTCATCCTGTTTCTATGTAGCCGCCACTCATGCATTTGCATTTCAGCAAGGCTCATTTTTGGGACAGCTGAAATTTTGGTAGCATCCACTTCCTTAATAGCTTCCTAGATGCTACAGTAATTGGCAATATTAATCAAAAGTATTCTTCTCCGGTACAGTATGGTGAATTCAAAGGTAACCCATATCATGCATGAAAAGCAACTAGTACCCAATTAAGGAACCATTTCATCTTCCAAGTAAGCTAATGCAGGCAATTAACAGAAAGTGTATGAAAGTCTTCAATACTAGAATACCTGTAAGTGAAGACGCTCTCTTTCCAAGGCCAATTTCATGACAAGATCGGCAATATATTTAGTTCTGATACCAATATCCTTAGCATTAGCCATCTTTGAATCATCTGCTTGATTTAGAGATGCCTCCAAACACTCTAATCTACTCCTTAGAAAACCCATCTCTTCGTTTAATTCCAAATTTGTTTCAGTAAGAAGAGCACATTTAGATTCCGCATTCTCAGCCCTACTTTCAGCTTTTGAAACCTTTCCCTTGAGATCCGCAATCAGATGTTCCATATCATTGAGTGCAGAATATAGCATACCCTGCTGCTCCTCAATTGCTTCAACAGATGCCCTTGCATGTTCTAACTGAGTATCTGATTCCTTGAGCTTCCACTCTAAAAAATTTGCCTTCTTCGTCGTCCCATTATTTTCAAGGAGACCTAGCTGTTCATTAAGGTCCAAGTTAGTTTTAGTCAACAGCGTACACTTTGTTTCTGCAGATTCAACCCTGCTTTCTAATCTCAAAACTTCTTCCTTGAGATTACAAATAACATTTTCCATCTCGCTGCGTTCAGTTTGAGATGTACTATGTTGTCCTTCATTTGCTTTGGCTGAGACTTCTCTTAACTGCAGCTGAGCATCAGATTCTCTTAGCTGTTGCTCTAATGTGCACACCTTTTCTTTCAAACTTAAGATTTCAGAACTGGAAAGATTGTATGTATCCTGAGCTTCTTGCAAATCTGTTTTTAGACTATTAGCCTGCAACACTGGGAGACCATCATATGTCAGAGACCTTTCATATGGCTTCTTTGTTCTTTCTTCCAACTTAGACCTCATTTCACTCTCTTGATGTAGTGAACTATCTAAATGAAACTGAACCATCTGAAGTTTTCCCCTTAGTTCTCTCGAAATTCCTAGAAGTAGCTCAGCAGCATTTTCAGATTCAAACATCCTCTCAAGAATTGTTTCCATCGAATCCTCCAAGTTGTATATTTCCTGTTCTGCATAACGCAGTTTGAGTTTGAGGTCTTCTTCAGTAGATCTTGAATCTGACAGCTTCTTGTCAAGATCCAGCTCCCTGGCCAATGATTTTTCTAACATTTGTAAACAATGCCTCTGTTGCTCCACATTCTGTTGTTTCCACTTAGCATTTGAAGGTGTAAATTGATTACTATCTGTTTCCACATCCGCAACAGTACCTGATTGGTACAAAAGAATGCATTAGAAATGGTATTAGATGCACTGAAAATGTTAGGAATCTAGAACTAAGCTTATGGGTTCCATGCTCACCAAAAGCTAGATCCCTTTCATACTTTGCTGACCGTGTTCTTATATCAGCAACTAGATCTTGTGACTGCTCTAAGGAATCTTCGGCATCATGCAACTTCTCTTTTATTTCTGCCAAAAGTTCTTCAGCTTGGACACTCTCAGAAAGATTTTCGCCTACATCTGCAATATTCATTCGGAGTGAACCAATGAAGCTGTCAAGCTCTTTGACCTCCGAGTTTAATATCCCAGATAAAATATCAAACTCAAAGACCTGCTGAACAGACTCGTTTGAGATGTCTTCCTTCTCCAAAATCAGAGCATCATAATTACATGCTCTATCCTCAATTTGCATCAAAAGCATCTCTAAGTTAGATGCCTTCTCAGAAGAGTATGCCACATCAAGTTCCATCCTTGTTAGAACCCCCCAAGGAGTTCCACCGCCGCTAGTACTTTCTCCAATAGGTGATGCATCTTCCCTTAAGTAACTTACAGCATAAATTTCATCCATCGCTATGATCAGTTTCTGTTACACCTGAACGGAAAAAGGAAATTACCCAACGAATCTACGAGTTTGATGGTTGAGAAATTATGCTATATGGAAACAGAAAGAGAAGAACAAACTTTCCTAAAAAATGAAAGCATGCATATTGTAGGTTTGATCGTAATTTCAAATTTAAAATGGCATTCTGCTTTCCACTTGAAAAAACATAATAGCAAACAATATCACAGTTAAACTTACACATATGATGAGAAAATAGCTTCTTTGTAGCACTAATCTTATGAAACGTATGAAATTTTGAGTATCTTGTGTGATTGACATATCAGGCATTAGTTGCTTAGTGCATTAAAATGCATGATACAGATTTCATACATTTGACATTCAGGAGAGGGGGGGGGGGGGGGGGAGGCAAGTTTTCAAACACAAAAGGAGTGGTACCTACGTTACACTGAAACGGCAAAATGATGTACATATTCGTGTTGTGTCCGTATCTCGTACCCGTATAATGTCTGTACCTGCATCCGTGTCCATAACCTGTATCCATGCAACATAGAGTGGTACCAACAGACCAGTAGGCGAGTTGAAACATTCAATTTGATGACCTAAATTCTGATTGCGTCAAGTTCCGATTCATGCAAGCGTATTAGGCTTTGAAGATAATAGGATTTAGAGTTAACTCTGAAACTCTCATATGTGATTAATCATGTTACGTAAATTCCCTAATAATAACGAGCAGTTTCTATAACGTCAAGAAAATTTCTAACACTAAACACCATCGGTCATTACGATGCTCCGACTGGAAAGAAAAAAAAAATTTACTCGAAATCAACACACCATCAAAAGATTCTTCTTTTTTTCAGCTAGGGAATCACGAATACTCTTTTGCTTCAATTAACTATCATCACAATCAAATCTTTCTTTTTTTCAACTAAGGAATCACGAATACTCTTTTTTTTCCCCTCTTCCTTCATGCTCGGCGTCCACCTATCATAGCTTGTAGGAGGAGATCGTGCCAGAATCCGGTGTAGTGCAGCCCGTGTCGTACCGTGTCGAACTGTTGGGAAAGAAGCGCGGAAACCTTTCCCCAAACCGGAGAGTACCTGCGAGAGGACCGAGCAAACAACGCACGAACCCAAAAACAAGCACACACAACAATCACGCAGACACAGAGAATTTTTGACGTGGAAACCCTTGCGGGAAAAAACCACGGGACGATCGGAGTCCAACCCTGAGAAGCCTCCACTAATGGAATAGAAGAATTACACCCTCTACAAACTCCTCCCGATCCAAAACGGATCCCCACAACACTCAGAGACAAGAACAATGATCACAAGGCTACGAAGAACGAGAACGAGAACGACGAGTAGAGATTACCCGAAACACGATCTCCTTCGAAAAACGACCTTCGATCCTCCGTCTTCTTCTCCGAAGTTGCAATGGCACTCTTGCCTCCTTCTCTCTCAAACTTGTGTTATGTTGCACTTATGAATTAGGGTTGAGAAAACTCAATATATATCTCCCTAATCCCGCAACCAACCTGAACCGTTGGATTAGATCCAATGATGAAAACTCATCCAAAATCCCGCTTCAGCCCCCCGACACACAGAGTTCGGCCAGAACTCTGTGCGGGGCAACCAGCACTGGCCGACCCACTTCTGGAATGAGGAGGCAGAGTTCGGCCAGAACTCTGCCAGGGGCAGAGTTCGGCCAGAACTCTGCCAGGGGCAGAGTTCGGCCCGAACTCGGCCCCTCTGCTTCCAGCAGCTCTCTGCAGCTCTCTCAGCAGTCCTGCTTCCTCCCCGAGCTTCTTCGACACACGAACGGCGCTCGTCGCACTCCGGGGTCTTCTCCACATAGGTTGGGAACCCCACCCACTCCAACAAATCTCCCCCTTCACAACTATGGGGAGGACGTCGTCATCCCGACGATCTGCCTGCAGTACTCAAACTTCCCCCTTGGTAGAATCTTCGTGAACATATCAGCTCCGTTGTCATCTGTATGCACCTTCTCAAGCTCCGCGTCCTTCTTTTCAACCACATCCCGTATCCAGTGATACCGAGTCTCGATGTGCTTGGACCGGCTATGAAACGTCTGATTCTTCACAAGATGGATAGCACTCTGACTGTCGCAAAGCAAAATATACTGCTCTTGCTTCAGTCCCATTTCCTGCAACAGCTTCTTCATCCACAACAGCTCCTTGCAAGCCTCCGTCGCCGCAATGTATTCTGCCTCCGTCGTCGACAAGGCAACACACTTCTGCAACCGCGACTGCCACGACACCGCTCCTCCCGCAAACATCATCACGTAGCCCGAAGTCGACCGCCTCGTGTCTACATCTCCAGCCATATCAGCGTCAGTATACCCGACCAGCTTCGGCTCGTCACCACCAAAGGAAAGTCTCCAACCAGCAGTGCCCTGAAGATATCGTAGAATCCACTTGACCGCACTCCAATGTACCCTTCCAGGATTCGAAAGATACCTGCTAACCGTACCAACTGCATGAGCAATATCTGGCCTCGTACACACCATGGCATACATAAGGCTTCCCACAGCTGAAGCATATGGAATCCGCTCCATATCTTCCTTTTCGTCCTCGGTAGATGGACACTGCTCCTCAGTGAACTTAAAGTGAGCCGCGAGGGGGGAACTCACTTTCTTCGACCCGTCCATCCCGAAACGCTGAAGTACCCGGTGAATGTACTTCTTTTGGGACAAGTGTAGCAGCTTGGACTCTCTCTCTCGGCTGATCTCCATCCCAAGAATAGTCTTCGCTGCGCCCAAATCCTTCATAGAGAAGGCCGCGCCCAGTTTGCGCTTCAACTCCGCTATCCTAGTGGCATTCCGACCCACTAATAGCATATCATCAACATAGAGCAATAAGATGATAAAATCATCATCGGCAAAATACCTCACAAATGCACAATGGTCCGACGTCGTCCGTGCATAACCATGCTCCCCCATAAACGACTCGAACTTTCTGTACCACTGCCTCGGAGCCTGCTTCAGACCATACAAGCTCTTCCTCAACCGGCAGACCAAATGTGACTTGCCCTTCTCACAGAATCCCTCCGGCTGCTCCATGTACAACTCCTCCTCAAGATCACCGTGGAGGAACGCCGTCTTCACGTCCATCTGCTCGACCTCCAAGTCGAAACTGGCTGCTAATGCTAGCACCACCCGAATAGACGAATGCTTGACGACAGGCGAAAAGATTTCATCATAATCCACGCCTTTCCGCTGACCGTAGCCCTTGACTACCAGCCTCGCTTTGTATCGAGGGCGAGTAGCATCATCCGTCTGCTTCACTCTGAACACCCATCGATTCTTCAAAGCCTTCTTGCCCTTTGGCAACCGCACCAGATCATAAGTAGAATTGGTGTGCAAGGAACTCATCTCCTCCTGCATAGCCACCATCCACTCCTGCCTGTGTTCGTCTTCCATAGCCTCTGCGAAACTTTCGGGCTCTCCCCCGTCAGTCAGTAGCACATACTCATCCGGCGAGTATCTCGTAGATGGTCGACGATCCCTGTTGCTCCTTCTCAGTGGAGCCACTGGTGCTGGCTGTATACCGACAGCCTCCTCCCCTTCAGGAACTACCTCTCCGGCATGCTCATCCTCCTGAGGGACACCCTGACCACCATCAGCAGGCTGATGATCAAGGTTGGGAGCAACTCCATGTACCGGCTCCCCCATAACTGGATCCTCCGCGATGTCCTCTGGAAACTGCTCGAAGCGAAATGACTCTAACTCAGGCAATTCCTCAGCCTCAGAAGGCGTCTCGGAGTCCTGAGTGTTGGTCATGGTCTGATCCTCGACGAACACCACGTCCCTGCTTCTGTAGAGCTTTCCTTCCACTGGGTCGTAGAGTCTATAGCCAAACTCATCCCGACCGTAGCCGACAAAGACGCATCGCCTCGTCTTCGGCTCAAGTTTGGTCCTCTCGTCCTTCGGTACATGCACGAAGGCTTTACAACCAAACGCCCGCAGGTGATTGTATGACGGCTCTTTGCCGTACCATACTTTGTCAGGCACATCACCCTGCAAAGGAGCACTAGGAGACAAATTAATAATATAAGCAGCTGTGAGAAGAGCCTCACCCCAATAACTGCCCGGCAAGTTTGCTTCTGACAGCAAACACCGCACCCTCTCCATCAGTGTCCTGTTCATGCGCTCCGCTACACCATTGAGCTGAGGTGTCTTTGGCGGAGTCTTCTGGTGTCGTATCCCTTGCTCTCTGCAATACGCATCAAAGGGACCGATGTATTCGCCGCCATTGTCGGACCGAACACACAACAACTTCTTGCCCGTCTCCCTTTCAACGGAGGCCTGAAACTCCTTGAAAGTAGGCAGCACCTGATCCTTGGTCTTTAAGGCATAGACCCAAACCTTCCTGGAACAGTCATCAATGAAAGTCACAAAGTAAGAAGCACCACCAAGAGATTTTACCTTCATAGGACCGCAGACATCCGAGTGAATCAACTCGAGCAACGCCGGCTTCCTCGAACTTGGGTGACTCTGGAAAGACACCCTACTTTGCTTCCCAGCCAAACAGTGCGTGCATTTCTCCAACTTTGTAGACTTGAGCCCCGGAATCACTTTCCTGTTCACCAAGTAGCTCATCCCCTTCTCGCTGATATGGCCGAGCCGCCTGTGCCACAACTCGGTAGACGCGTCACTGACTGCGTTCACCTCCTGTGCCCCCTCTGCGCTCCCCTCCATATAGTAGAGACCGGACTTCTTGCTTCCTCTGGCAATCACCATCGAACCTCTGGAAAGCTTCCACTGACTATTCCCGAAGAGACTGAAGAATCCCTCGTCATCCAACCTTCCAACCGACACCAGGTTGAAACGGATATCAGGGACATGACGAACATCCTTGAGAACAAGAACCACACCCGTCTTCGTTCTCAAATGCACATCTCCAATGGCAACCGCCTTCGACACATCTCCGTTGCCCATCTTCAACACGCCACAGTCGCCTATCGTGTAAGTGGCAAACAGTGCCCTATTATGAGATACATGTGCTGAAGCCCCTGAGTCCACCAGCCAAGAATTGTCATCGCAGGCGAGGTTAGTAATGACCTCATCACCTACGACGATCACATCGCCTCCATGTACCGAGGCCGCCGCTGTAGTGTTCTCTTCTTGCTTCCCCTTGTCGCCCTTCTTCTCCTTCTTCCAAGCGAAACAATTCCGCTTGATATGGCCCTTCTTACCGCAATGATAACACTCTGAGTCCTCGTACCGACCCTTGGACTTCCCCCTGCTCTTGTCTCTGCCACCACCTGGACCCCTGCTTTTGCCCCTTCCGCGGCTCTCTGAAACAAGTGCCTCTGAGTGGTGGGATGTGGATGAAGTGCCCTGAGAACGTCTCCGCATCTCTTCATTCAACACCCCGCTCTTGGCAAACTCCAGACTGACCACGCCATCTGGAGCAGAAGCGATCATAGATACTCGTACGGTCTCCCACGAGTCTGGCAAGGTACACAGCAGCCACAGTCCCTGAACTTCGTCGTCGAACTTGACTCCCATAGAAGATAGCTGGTCAACCACGCCCTGAAAATCACTCAAGTGATCCGTAATAGACGCCCCATCCTTGTACCGCAGACCCATCATCGTTCGGATCAGGAACAACTTGTTTACCCCGGTCTTCTTCACATACAAGGATTCCAGCTTATCCCACAACGTCTTCGCGTGCTCAATATTGGCAACGTGATTGTACACGTTCTCATCAACAAACTGCCGTATGTACCCACACACCTGTATGTGCTCGAACTTCCAGTCCTCCTCGGATTTATCACTGGGCCTCTCGGATGCAAACACAGGTAGATGCAGCTTCTTGACAAATAGCAAATCCTTCATCTTGCTCCGCCAATAATGATAGTTTGTGCCATTAAGGTTCACCATGCGCACCGGCTTCGCGTCCATCTCTCCTCTCTGGTTCCTCTGTCAACTCCTGACACCCTTTGAACCCAAAGCTCTGATACCACTCTGTTGGGAAAGAAGCGCGGAAACCTTTCCCCAAACCGGAGAGTACCTGCGAGAGGACCGAGCAAACAACGCACGAACCCAAAAACAAGCACACACAACAATCACGCAGACACAGAGAATTTTTGACGTGGAAACCCTTGCGGGAAAAAACCACGGGACGATCGGAGTCCAACCCTGAGAAGCCTCCACTAATGGAATAGAAGAATTACACCCTCTACAAACTCCTCCCGATCCAAAACGGATCCCCACAACACTCAGAGACAAGAACAATGATCACAAGGCTACGAAGAACGAGAACGACGAGTAGAGATTACCCGAAACACGATCTCCTTCGAAAAACGACCTTCGATCCTCCGTCTTCTTCTCCGAAGTTGCAATGGCACTCTTGCCTCCTTCTCTCTCAAACTTGTGTTATGTTGCACTTATGAATTAGGGTTGAGAAAACTCAATATATATCTCCCTAATCCCGCAACCAACCTGAACCGTTGGATTAGATCCAATGATGAAAACTCATCCAAAATCCCGCTTCAGCCCCCCGACACACAGAGTTCGGCCAGAACTCTGTGCGGGGCAACCAGCACTGGCCGACCCACTTCTGGAATGAGGAGGCAGAGTTCGGCCCGAACTCGGCCCCTCTGCTTCCAGCAGCTCTCTGCAGCTCTCTCAGCAGTCCTGCTTCCTCCCCGAGCTTCTTCGACACACGAACGGCGCTCGTCGCACTCCGGGGTCTTCTCCACATAGGTTGGGAACCCCACCCACTCCAACACGAACAGCACATCGGACACTCCAAAAGAATATACTTACAGGACGCACTAGGAAACGGTGACGTATACGTGTGGTTTCGCGTCGGATGCGTGTCCGACACGAGGCGGGACGGACGGAGCAGTGCGATGAATATACTTGTTAATGAAATGCATGTTTCAATGGATTCGAGAATTGGAAGGAAAGAAGAAAAAGGAGAGAGAGAGAGTAGGGGTTAGGAATTACCGGTCGGAGTCCGGGACGGAGCTGACCGTCGGCGGTCTGTTCGGATCTGAGCCGTTGGTTGGGTTCTGCGGATTGAGAGATAGAGAGAAGAGAGAAGAGAGAGAGAGAGAGAGAGAGAGAGAGGAGGAAAGATGGAGAAGGAAAGAAGGGAGGTGGCTATTGGGCTGGTATGGGCCATGCGCAAGTGAAGTCCGGATATTTCACAATAATCTTCTACAAAATACTTTGGGCCAGTTCGGCAGTTGCGCTCTGTCACAATTTCATTTCGTGCCAAACTCAAATATACATTGCAATTTGCGATTACTAGGAGTGTGCATTGGTTGCGATCTATTTGGTCACAATCAAAGTCGAATCGAAGTTAATCGGTTTAAAAATAATCACAACCGGACCAAACCAACCAATTAGTTGGTTCGGTTTTGAAATCGACCGACTTGGTTCAGTTTGGATCGGTTCGGCGGATCGGTTCGCCGATTACGATTACATTACAGTGTGCCAAACGAGACCTTAATTACAACTTAATACTCTCAACTCTATGTTCAACTTAATATCATAAATCTTTTTATTCGACAATTTGATATGATACCATCAAGTATCAAATATTTTCAACTTGATACGTTAAATCTAAGTAAGGTTTCATGCAGTCTCAGTTGCTTTGTTTTTCATCGTCTTATTACGAGAACATTTCAAACTGATTAACATCAACTAAGACTCAAAAAAGTAGTCTTATTATTTGAATTTTCGTTGGGTTTCGAAAGGTTTCAAGCTTCATAATCACCTACTGCAATCCAAGTTTTTGGTTGCACAGGTTCTCCATCTTTCTAAAGACACCCAAGTTGGACGAACAAGTTCATTATTTATTGCAGGACGAGGTCCTTTTGCGCTGCTATCATCAGTATGCAGAGTACTCATAATCCTAATAAACATAATGTGTTCAAAGATGTTTTATAGACGCTGACCCAACCTGTTCCCTTGCAAATGCTCAGGGATTTCGTTTATCAACTCCCATGGCTCACATTCTCTTATTTTTCTTGCATAACTTGTACCAATAATATACACATATTAGAATCTAACACTTAACTTCAATTTTTCAAGATCCGATTCATAAAAGGTCTACACGACTGGCGATCTGACAAACAATTCTTTCAGTAAGCAAGATCCTAGTTCTTTAAAAAAAAAACACCATAAGTGTAAATTACATACAAATGGAAGATATATTTCATTCCTCTATCCACCACTCAGTAACAAAGAAGCCCTCGTCTAAGAAATTTCTTCCCACAGGATGCATGATGACTCCAGCACAGTTGAGGCAGTCTTGATTGAACTTTGCCTTTGAAAAGAGTCCTAAGACCCACTTAAGCTCCAGCTTTGTTAGGGCATAATCCCCAATCCTTTATTTGCTTCCCCTCTCCATTCTGAACAACATAATCTTGTGTTTCCAAACGAGCCTCTGATCACCCATTATTCCTCCATCAACCAAACGATGCTTGCTGATCGCAAGGAAGCAAAACATAAGGTCAGTTTTACATTGTCTTTCACCAATACTAAGAAAAATATACTTAAAATGAAATATTTGTGTCGAGCTATTAGACATTTCTCTCATGGCACCTCAGTAACTAGCCTAATGATACTGGAGTTTTAGCTGACAAGAAAATTGTTACTATTGAGAAAATTTTCAAAACCAAGTTAAAAATTACAAGAGAAAACTCGTTTCTGGTAATACAAATAGAGACTCCATAAAAATTTAAATATTTCATGCATCAATGTGGACTTTGTTAAGAAAACTACTCTTTCTTGGTATGTTGGCTGCTAAATAAGAATGGACAAAAAGGGTACCAGAGGAACAAAATTCATCATTAAATCTGCTATAAAAGCATCAGCTAAGAGCACGTGTTTCTTTTTATGTCCTTTTTAGTCATTCCCAAACTCCTTGACATGATTTTTATAAAGAAATTTGTATAAAGATATCTATAGTACACAAATTTACTAGGATATTTCTTCTATCTTACCTCGATGCTTTCCCAGATCCAACATTCTTTAGCACTGAACCATTTTGTAGTTCCTCGAGGGATCATGGCAAGGTAGTCATGCAGCCACCATATCCTTTGTAGTATATTTGTTAGTGGATTAATCACCTAAATGAAAAAAACCCACCATAGTTATACTTGTTGGCCTACTGATATAGATGCAGTAAGCACGAAAGTAGATCACTTAAAATATCAATTTAGTTGTAATATACATTCAATAATCAGGATTGCGTTATATAACAATGTAATTTCATGTCAAATTTCAAACCTATAAATATGTGTCTCGGCATAAATCAGAATGAGATTATATTCAACACAAGATAACTGAATGGCCGGCACATGAATAACAAAATCATATATTTTTGCTTCCTGCTTCTATAATTCTGCACTCTTTTTGCAACGACTCAAAACAGATCCAAACAAAATCCCAGTGATGTTTGGATACAAGATACAACTCACATAAGATACATTTTCTGGTTCTTGGCTGGATGAGCTTTTGGTCTACACAAGTAACACAATAATATCAAACTTTGGCATTAGAGTTTCAACAAAGTCAAGTTAAAGCTTCGTCAGGAATCAATTTTCAGAAATGTATTGTGGTAACTTACATAACGCATCAGTAACAAAAGATGACACTATAATGACGAGGTACAGGATGTATAGTCAAATATTCACATACTTTTATATGTTCCCTCTTTATGGCCAAAGAGGATTTTAGCCACAACCAAAATGATCTCATTAATCAAAATTGTTCCACTTCTAATTCAGATCAGTTCAGATTTCATTTAATTTCATTGCAAATTGGGAATATACAAAGTCGGAATACTGTCACATGGATCATGAGACTACAGGACAGGACACCTCACGCATAGTTTTCTCACTAAATGATCTCATTAATTAAAATCGTATGAAATTCTGATTCAGATTAGTTCAGAAATCATTCAATTCATTACTAATTGGGTTGATACAGAGTCGATATACTGTCATATGGTTCATGAGACTACAGGACAATAGGACATCTCACGCATAATTTCTCACCCATGATTCAGATCAGTTCAGATCCCATTTATCAAAGTTGTTTCAATTTCTGATTCAGATCAGTTCAGATTTACATTCAATTTCATTATAAATTGGGATTTATACAGAGTCAAAATACTGTCACAGTCACCTGTACCTGTACTCATACAGTTCATCGAGACAAATCGCAACTCAGGTAACTATGCTTGCCGCAAAACACATCTAGTTTTAATGTTATCCCATCTATGAAAAAACTGGTATCCAAAGGCCAAATCCATGTATAAGAAGATGAGAAAAGTAGCCAACAATCTGTCATCAGTAAACTTGAACGTGGAACAGGGCCGGCCCTAGCCCCGGGCGGCCAGGGCGACCGCGCAGGACCCGATGGAATATGGGGGCCCAAAAAATTAGTTTAAATATATATATTAGTAATCTTGTATCTCAAAAAGAATTAATATGTAACATGACCCCCTTTTATCACAAAACATGTGGTGTAGTAGTTAGTATGTTAAACTTGCACACTAGAGATTCTAGGTCCAATTCATGGTTCTAACAGTTTTTAAATTTCACTTTTATTTCAATTTTTTATATATTATATATGGGCCACATTTTAAATGTTTGCCTAGGGCCCCCATGACATCAGGGCCAGCCCTGACGTGGAATACAGGCAATGATGATGACTTTGTATCTATAGAACCTAAAGTAGACCTGAAATAGGAAAGAAGCTAATTCATCATTACAGTGGTGAAATTGCAACAAAGAGAACTGAGTGTGGAATACTCATCAGATGAGCTTGGTTTCAATTTCAACCAACTACTGCAGTTCAAAAACGACATACTTTTGGTATCCATTGATGATTTGTAATATGCTGACTCTAGTTTGCAATATGTTGATTCTACTCAGTAGTCCCCAACTGTTGCTAATAACACACGTCTCCTCTTACTAAAACAGAAGTGGCACAAGGCTCTCACCAAAGAGACGTGATGTATTGAAATGAACAAAGAGATATTCTTCCCATGAAGACAGGATGCCACAGCATAATTTCTAGTCAGTAGTCACCAACTGTTGCTAATAACATGCACCGATGTCTTTTTTACTAGAACAGATGCAGCATAAGCTTTCTAACCAAAGAGAGACATGAGATGAATATAAATGAACAGAGATCTATTTTCCATGAGGACAGGAAGCCACATCATAATTTTCTACTTTAGCTCCGCAAAACATATATTATGAGAACCAGTACCAAATTTGCATATCATGGACATTTAACTATTTCACTAGAGTTTATATGTGCCTATAACAATTCAGAAAAACCTGTGCAAAACCTACATATTCAATCGAAGAAGAGTTAACATAGGAATTACTACTGCTTGGTAAAAGAATTTTGGATGATGCCTCAAAATACTGGGCAAAAAAGAAGACTAACAAACTGGAATCACTAAGCATCTGCCATTACTTTTAGAAGCATAATAGGAAGCTTGGAAAATATAAGCTGAATATTTCTATGGAAAAATATTTCTTCTGTAAAGCTAAAGGGCAATATATCTTTAATAGGCGTAATAACTGCAGTACTACAGTATATAGAGTGCTGTCGGATTACCTGATAACCTGACCCAATATTATCTTAGAATTGTAGGGTTTGGATTCCAAAAGTAAAACAAACTATATAGAGGGTTGTCAATGGTATCCTAACCTGACAACCCAACCCGATTATTTTAGAATTAAAGGGTTCTGAAATCAAAATGAAATCCTTAACGCTTAGGGTCTGGATATATCTTCAACTGAACCCGATAGAAACCCGAATCCAATTTACATATAGCAATTATTAGGTTTATCACATATATTTGACTGAAAAGCTTGAATGCTATATCAATTTTAGGTGAAAAAAAACTAACAATATAGTGTAAGAATCTCATCCAGAAATCATCTAATATTGTCAAAAAAGTAAAATCAAAATATTTGTTGAAGTAAATAATAAATAAACGCCTTATGTAAAATCAAAAACCCAACCCCAGATCCAATTAGAACAAAAGAAAAGGAATTTGGCCTGGACCCCTATCCGAACCCAAAAGGCTTATAGGGTTCAGATTTGGAGCTTACATGACCGAACAAACCTGATCCATTGACAGATGCATATATAAATTACAACATTTGGTAAAGCAATATGTACCAATAACAGACATACTTCCATTCAAGGTTTTCAAGTTAAGCTAAACAAAGTATAGATGGTATGGAAAAAGTACATCAAATAAATTGTAATTGCAAACAGAGAGAGGCTGTAACTACAAGCAAATTGGAAAAAAAAATCACGTGAGCATCGCTCCAATAAAAACTCCATGACATTTCTATCGACCATTGCAAGAGCAGTGACTGATTGGATAATCATCAGTCCCCTGAGTGCTTCCAAACAAGATGTTTGAACGGAATATACAGGCACTATTTAACTCACCACTATTTTCGTTCATCGAACCAAGAGAGAGAGGAACAAACCAGTTGCTAAAAACATGGAGAAAGCCAACAAGGGAACCAAAACACATGCTACATTTGTTCATTTAGAAAGAAAAACAGAGAAGTTTTGAGAAATATACTAGGGGGAACCCAATTGAGTAAAACAACTGAATTATTCCCCAAATAAAACTTAACTCTAACTGGTTCAACACATTAACTCCTACAAGGTTAACGCAAGGGAACACAGTTCTGAAAAACAAGGGGCACAACTAGCAGAACATAATAACATAACTTAAAAAATAAATACAACCAAAATCTGTCCCCCTTTCAGTGGTCAAAAACCATAAGTTAACTGCATATGAACATGCTCGCCAATTGCTTGCCAAGGTTGTGAAAAAACAGAACCAGTTAGGTTGCAAGGATAGAAATAACGCCTAGGGGTCAAGATGGCACATTTGGGAGGCCAATAAAAAGAAAGGATTCATATGATATACATTAAACGAATTGAGCAAGTGTGCTCACTTTATTTGCCAAGATTGTGAATAAACAGAAGCACTTGCTATGCTGCCAAGATAGACATGGAAACTAGGTAGGCCCAATAAAACAATATCTTAACATACTATAAACCTCCAAGGATTGATGCCATACATTAAGGAACACATGCACATAATAAGACAATCACCTAGCTTACGTATATCAACTACAAAACAGCTAAGCGCATATTTTTCAACTTTAATATTTACTATGTCGGATAGAACTTGATATCCCAAAAGACTGGAGCAACAGAAAGATGCAAGTATGATAACCTTTCCAAATGTTAAGGACAAAAATATTAAATAAATATTAAGAAGCGGCTCTTCTAAAATCTGGGTCAACAAATTTAGACACCAAGAGAAATAAACTAAACTAGGATACGTACACCTAATTTTACATGTTGGTATATTTCATGTGTTCATTATAAGTACCAAACTTACGTAAAATGGCCTACAAAATTACTAAATATATTCATTTGAACATGACGTTTCGACAAGTTAACTTTTTCAAAAAAAAAGGGGTGAATATATATATATATATATATATATATATATATATAGAGAGAGAGAGAGAGAGAGAGAGACACACACAAAAGCATATTAAATAAAATATATTCCTCGTCTCCTTTTTGTTTATTGAAAATTTTAACTTGTCAAAATATTAGGTTTAAGAGAATTGGAATTGTAGAAAAAATTAAAAATTACATACCATTTTGAACAAAATGACTAGCTATAATAAACATATGAAATAGTGTAACATGTAAAATTATGTGCAAGTAACCCACTTCGGTTTACATCTCTTAAGAGTGACTAAATTTGTTGAATCGCCCTTTATTTGTATTTGTTAATAATAATATTTTTGTTAAGATTTCAAAAAGGTTATTATACTTGCATCATTTTGCTGTCCGGTCTTACCATATCAAGTTATGTCCAACATAGTATAGATTATATTTGAAAAATATGTAGCCTAGTTGTTTTGTAGTTGAGATACATAAGCCTTCCAGCTCGCAATTCTTGCCTTTATATGGCTTGGAGTCTTGGACTTGATCAAGCTTTCTTAAGGTGATTAAGTGTCTCTTATTATGTGCATGTATTCCTTAATGCATGACATATGAATCCTTGAAGGTTTATAATATGTAAAGATCCTAGCAATCACTTTCATCTTGATAGTCTATCAAGTGCTTCTGTTTATTCATAAATTTGGCAAATAAAGTCGACACTTTTTCACAATTGGTTTAATGTATAGCATATGAATCCTTGGACTTTTTATCGCCTCCACGCACACACATAAGAATAAAGAATGCATAGGCTTATTCTAGAGGAATGATATGAAAATGTCTACATATATATAAATGAATATTTAGGTATAAAACTAGTGTTAAGGATTAAAATAAACCCGGTAATAAAATAGTTATCAAAAAACTAACAAAATATTTTAGTAAAAATGTGTAGTTTTGCTATCCACCAATGAGAGTAAATCCAATACTTAGTGTAATAACTATGCATTTTCCTACAATTAAGCAACATCTCCGCTTTCAATCACCAAACCAACATAGTTGGTATAAAAAAAAAGCATTGCTTTCTGAAGTGAAGTACAAAGCATTGTCTCAAATAAGCTCCCATCACAGTTTAAGGTTCATAAAATAGTACATAGAGAGTAGAAAAGTTTAAGACAACTATGGAACTTCTAAAGCCTACTACAACAACACTAATACTTCTTGCAAATTTCTAATCCCATAACGAACATCTCAGTCACAACAAGTTCGCCCTCGTTGAAACGCATTCGCTTTCTCGTTAAACCTCCACGATTTGACGAATAAGCCTACAACACAACGCCGTCGAAAAATAGTTTCAGTATCTTTTATATAGAATGTATTTATCGATTTATTCGTTATCATTGTCGTTAAGTATCTCGTCGTCACCTGCAAGGGAAACCTGAAACCAACGAAATTAGCGTCGCCCACGAGGTCCACCACCTGACCTCGGACCCGGAAATCGAGCGAATTGCAGCCTCAAGTTGGCTGATTCTCTGTCATGTTCGTCAAATCTATAACCTGCAAAAGTGAACCGCGACTATTTTACGATACGTATGGACTACGTTTTCCGAGGTAAATAAGCGGATCTACAGAAATCATAAGCCGTAATAACCGTAATAACCAATTTGCATAGCCACTTGCATAATAATCAAGTTTGTAGACAATAATCAAGGTTGTAGATGTCAGCATCACGTCGTTTTGGGTTTTGAAATATCGGATATTGAATGTCGGAGATATGTCGAAGACATTTTGAAATATCGGATACCAATAAATATACAGTATATTAGATACCGTATATAAGAAATGTTCTTGTAATTCTAATTCCAAAATATACAAATGATCTATATGTCCTAAAACTAACTACCAACTAACATAACAAGATAAAACTTTAACTTCAGATAAAAATTAACTACAAATGTTAGGACCTTGTAATAAGTAAATTTAAATTCTAATTAAGTTAAGTACAAACATAAAACTACTGACCTCTGTATCTTCCTTTCACTCTCTTAGTCTTGTTACTCATTAGATCATAAATTAGAGATTTTGTGACATTCACACTACAACAACTCTATATTGAAGGTCTAACGACCCATTAACCTTTTGAAGTTTATTTTTTAGATAGAACGGTGGGAATAAAATTATAATAGAGAATTTTTTGATAACTCAATAAAATATAAAAACAAGAATATAGAGTCCAACAAGACTTATACTGATGACTCTAATAGCGATTTGCAAGCTTTTCGCAGCTACAAGCTATCTACATCTAGGGTTGCACGCCAATTTCTTATCATTTTTAAGTTAAATAGCAAACTCGAGTTTTAGTATGTCATTCCATTCGGGATTGTCATTCCTTTAATCCTTGGTGTAACGTGTGATAGATAGATGAATGTAATTCCCCATAGCAAATTGTATTATCTTACCTCTTCATATAGTGTCTTTATAGTCTAGAAAAACTTGAAGGGTGCTCCTTGGATACATTAGGTTAAACTACAATAAAAAAAAGTAGGCTTATCTACATGACATATGACCACTAGGTTTTATGGCATGACCCTCTCATGCTCATAGATACCTTGGCTAGGAATTTGGCACCAACATAGAGGTTGATGTCAGGTCAACACTTGTTCTAAAACTTCGTCAACCCCATTCTGATGGAAGAAGGCTTGGATGATGAAAGATGATATTAAATTATTCCATATCAGCTGAAATATCAGTGCCAACCCGATATATGGGCCAACATTCTATCAAAAGATATAACATGTTGCCGTTATATGTCGTTTTCCTTGAGAAAATGATAATGTCAACGGACACGTCGGTGACATAGTAATAATAATAATGATCAAATAACACGGTCACACCTTTCAAGTTCTTTCTCAAGTATCAAGGATGTAAGTGAACATAATAGTTCCACTATATAGATTATGTGAGACAATAAGGCTGCCTCTTTTTTTGTTCTTTTTTGTGATATTCACCAAAGCTAATATTGTTGGATGGGAAATGAATTCCAAGCTCAACAACATATACTTCACCTGGTCGTTCTTGACATAAATCTATGTGCACGATACATCTTAGAAAGTGGGACTTTGAACATAAGTTTTACGCTTTTTTTTCTTTATTAAGAAAATTAGCCTCAAAGAGAGGCATTCAGTCATTCGCGACAAGAAAGAAGATTATCGACCTCATTGTAAGGCTATGCTTCTCATCCATGTTAAGGGTCACTCTCTCAGGAGAAAGGATATGACCTATTTTGCAACACAAGCCATCGGGCCTGCTCTGGCCCACTTTCGTCTCTAATAAGGGACCTTCAGATCCTGAGTGTAAATGTCGGATCCAAAGGTCTAAAACCCAATAGAAGATGGATTGGACTTCAAGATGCAGAAGTCACGAGATATTGCAGGGGTAATTAACATAAATAGTAATACAAGGATATCTAGTAACAAAGTCCATTATCTGTTGTTTAAGGAAAAATCTTTATATACAAGAAATAAGATAGAATAAAAAAGAATGTAAAGCTCCAATATAACCAACCTGACGAGCTTAAAAACGCAATATACGAGAAATTCATGCTGATTGGCTGCACTAAAGAATTAGGATTGAACAAAAATCAACCAATATTAAGACTAACACTGCGGGGAATATTAAAGCTTGGATATAACAAAGGATATAACAGTTTCACCGGGTGGTAATCAAACCAGGCTGTCGTCAAGGCCAAGAATGTAAAATATGGATGCCTTTGTAGTCAAAGGTGAGCCAAAGGCGTGCCTCACAGCAAGGCGCACCAGCTGCATTTTGCACCTCACTAGGCAAGACACCTTTCACTGGGCGCGCTAAGTGTGTGTCCGATGAAAGGAACGCAACAAGTAAAGGCGTGCCTTCTATATTTTCTCTTTATTTGGGCTCTATGGACTCACATGGCAGGAAATGAAGAAAAGAACTTTAACAATCATAGGCCCAATTAAACAGCCCCAATTGTGTTCCTTTTATTGTGTTCTTTTCAGAGAACACAAATTCTTGTTAGTTATGTTGACTGTACGGGTACTATGCTAATTAAGTTGGTAATATTTTCAGTGCAGTCAAAGGCGCAACTAAGGCACACCTCGCAGAAAGGCACAACCGTTGCGCCTCGTCCCTCACTAGACGAGGCCCCTTTCTCCAGGCTCACCCAGGGCACGCCTAAGGCATGCCTTTCAACAAGGCATAACCAAGAAAAGGCTCGCCTACGCGCGCCTTATGGTATATATATATATGGTATGTATGTATATATATATATATATATATATATATATATATATATAGAGAGGCACGGAAATAACCCTTACCTTATACAAGTGGGAGGGAGATAGCCCTTTTTCATGGTTGCCAAAGTTAGTTACAGTTGAACTAGAAAAACTAAAATGTACTAAAAATGCGGTAGGGAGAATACAAACTCTTGTTAGTTCAGTTGAGGACTTTCTACTGCTATTACTGCAATGCTAGTTCACTTGGTTATGTTTTAAAATATTTTTGTTTGTTTTAATATGCTATTTGGTTTTATTTCTTATATTACTAATTTATTTATTTATGTATATTTTTATTTTTTATTATTTTTGTGCCTCGTATCGCTAGGGCGCTCGCCTTAATGTGCGCCTTGTGCCTCGGACGATATGAACCCTTTGCGTCTCAAGTGCGCCTTGCGCCTTTGACTACCTTGAATATTTTAACATGTTTTTGTTAGTTTTATTATGTTATTTGGTTTATTTCTTACATTACTAATTTATTTATTTATTTACTTATTATGTATATTTCTATTATTTATTTTTTTGTCCCTTGTTTCGCTTGGACGCGTGCCTCAAGTACGCCATGCGCCTGCGATATAGACCCTTTTGTGCCTAGACATACTTAAATACGTCTCGAGACTTTGACCACCTCGACGGATGCTAAGACATTATTGACTTTGGTCTATCATAGATATGGAAGAGTAGACAGCACATCATGCAAAGAAAAAGGAAAAAACAAAACAGGTTAACTTTGGCGCTAAAAGTAAAGAAAAAGTAATAAATATAAATGAACTTGTTGCCAGGCAACCCAAACTATGGAGAGAAAATATAAATCAAACAAATGCACATTATTAGTTACGATATAATAAATTTATCACCTTGCAGAGCTTCCAATGCAACGGCAGCTTGGTTCGGAGTTCCAAAATCAACAAAGCACAAAACAAGTGGATCACCTCCAGCCTGATAAAAGGTAACAGTTAAGCTACAAAAGGAAACAAATAAATATGTGATTCAATTACATGGTATTTTCAACTTACGAGTCTAGATTCCTTATTGACGAGGCGCACCTCTCGAAACCCTACAAAAGGACGGAAGATATCTGCCGGCAGAGGTTAAGGAACTCATCACAAAAATAAAAACTATATAGTTTATCACCATCTTTTGCCACTAACATTTAAAAGTTCCAAATTAATGTTATTAAGGTTGCATTAAGGACTATAGTCTAACGAAGTTAGTGTTCAAAGATTGTTGGGTGACTAAAAAAGTATTCAAAAGAATATCCCCAGATGTTCAATTTTGGGTATTTTCTTCATTGATCGTTTTGGAGGATAATTATGCCAACTTGGCGTCACTTCAGCGCCAAGTTGGCAATTAATTGAGATCAAGTCAGTAAGACAAGGCTCCTAACATTAAACACTAATGAAGAATTTGAACTTTCTTTTACTGGCTGTTTTGGAACTTAGTACAGAAGAAGGTCACCACAGTTATTAAAGGAGGCGCAAAGGCTGTAAAAGACCAAGGCGTGAGGCGTAGCTGCGAGCCTCATGAAGGCGCGCACATTTATTCAAAACTTTTTAAATAATATTTACAAATCATATATGACTATCTGTAATATATATTGAAACTGGCTTGCCAGAGTGGTTACCAGGACACAACTATACATAGTGTGGGCTTTTTCTTTTCGTTCTGAACTACTGAGCAAGAAGCTTTTGAGATTTCAGGGCTTCTTTTTTTCATTTTTATCTTAAGAGACTTGAGTTTCCAAGAAATATTATTTGTCAAATAAAATGATGGTCCTACTCAAAAGAAAAAGAAAATATATTGATTAGTAAAAAATATATAAAAGGAAACATAAAGCAGCATATGCATGAGGCGCACCTCAACTGGGCATGAGGCGCACGCCTCACGTGTTCTGAGCCGCCTCTGCCGGAGCCTTGTGCACCCCGCGTGTCAGCACACCTTTGATTACTATAAAGGTCACTAAAGTCCCTGTTTAGCCTTGTGCACCCCGCGTGTCAGCACACCTTTGATTACTTTCATGTTGCTAAAAATCTTAAAATACAAAAAAGATGTGACAGCTCAGAGGGGGAAAAAAGGATACGAGAGACCTCCCTACGGCTACAGTTTGAAGGGAGACCCTCCACGAACAGCGTATTGGAAGCATCCGGAGGAAGAGGTGCTTCCGGCCTCCCTCCTCCGTATCCAGAGCTCCTACCATCCACACCAACCATCCGCACATCTTCAACCGGGTGGCCAGTCGGACCACCGGCAACGGGCCTGCTGGGATCAGCAGCAGGAAAAGCGACCTGCGAGGCAATCCCACACGAACATCAGAATCACCCCCACATCAAAAATCAAAGATATTCATATCGGCAAAAACAAACACAGCGTACTCCGTTGTGAAGGTACCGGTCGTAGGAGGCGTCCAGCGCCGCGCTGTCCCTGGCGATACGGGGCGCCGTCCGCTCGTCCTCGCGAGGGTAGTAGCCGAGCATCTCGGGAGCCGCCTGGATTTCTATAGACACATACAAGATTCTAACTTTAGTTCTAGAAGCCAAGAAAGTTGATGAAATTCATCTTCTCTAGCTTCTGAATCCGACGAATCTACGGAAATAACGAAACCCTAGGAAACAAAACCCTAGATTTCACAATAACCGATGACGCTACGTGAAAGAAAAAAAAAACCTAGAAAAAGAAGGAAGGAGGAGAGAAGCTATACCGGAATATTCGGTGCGGGGACGCTTCAGCTGCGCCTGGGGAGGAGGCGCCATGGCCAGCTGCTGGCGGGAATCTGCGGCGTATCTCCAGTATGGGTCGGCCATGGCTGATCTCAAAGGAAAAGCTAGGGTTAGGGTTTTTTTTTCTCTCTGAAAGGAGTGGGAAAGGATTGACGATATAGAAGGGAAACGCAGCGAAATAGAGAATATCTATTCTAATAGGAATACTACGGTGAAACTTTTGAATTTCGAAAATACTCTTGCATGTCTATATTAATTAATAATTATTTATTAATTTTAATAAAGCTAACTTAATAATTAGGAAAATTATTCTTTGGTCTTCCTAAAAAGTCTTCCTAAGTTAATTAAAAGAATGTTAAAATACGTACAAGGCACGTGCACATATACTAGTAGACATAAATTCGACTAGTAATTGCTGACACGTAGATCCCCATCAAGCCGTTAAAATGCTTTTGGACGGTTTAACATTTTTCTGAAAATCCTTTGTTTTAAGTATGTACTAGTCATGCACGTATAAAAAAAATATTATTAAAAAAATAGATAAATTATTAAATTATTTTGATTTTAATATAGGGTAATGTTATTGACACTTCTAAAACGTCATCATGCACTCCTCTTTAACTTTCTATCATTCAAATTCCAAAACTACTCATGCATTAAATATAACATTAATTTGTGCATGCATGGAGAGAGGAGTGCATGATGACATTTTAGGAGCGTCAATAATGTTAATGCAGAGACAAATTTAAAATTTGAATGATAGAAAATTAAAGAAAATTGTATGATGACATTTTTATGAGTGTCAACAACAACATTCTTAATATATTTTAATTAGTATTTGTTGTATATATGTTTTTAGAATTTTCGATATGTATTTAGTTAGATAATATAATGTACTTAGTTTCGATATAATTGAATATTGAATATATTTTATGATTTATTATATGTTCATATAGTTAGAAATTATTGATTTTTTTTCGGTACATGAGAAGATACATACACGGTAATTAAAAAGAATTTTGAAACTTTTGAAATTTTTTATTTTTAAATTCTTTTATTTTTTATTTTTAAAAAAAATTATTTTTAAAAATTTTTATTTTTAAAATTTTTTGATTCTTTAGTTTTTAAATTTCTTCTTTTTTATTTTTTTGTTTTTAAATTAATTAATTAATTGAGACATACAACTTATATGGCTCATTTTTTAGCCATTTTTAAGCCGCATTATATTAGTAGTTTTGTCTAGATTATGTTTGCTAATTTTGTCTAGCTTATTAATTAAATTTTATACATTTTGCATACATGTGACCAAAGTTAATTAATATTGTTCATGTATGACAAGTGGGGATATGTATAGTAGACACTTTGACTATGCAAACTATTTTTTGTAAGCAAAAATACATGTCTAACTTGAACCCGCAGTAACTCTCTGACAATCTATCAGATTCATCAAACCCGATAGAAGGGCACAAAATTGTCAATTTTATGTTGTCCAGTGATACCAAATTTATCATTGAATGTCTTATATTCTACATTATTTCGAAAGAACGTTGTTGAGTTTTAAGGATATACAACAAAACAATTATCATGTTGAGACCACTAAAGAAATTTGAGTGGAATATCTTTGTATAACTTCCAAAGTATACGGCAAAAACGTATCTTAGAAAAAAAAATGGCTAGCCTTCTAAATTGATTGTATTCTACAACCATTCGAACGATAGAGGCCCATCGGATGACTGACCTTTCTTCGACCAAGATGATCGTGCATGCTTGGTATAACCGTCTGGGACACTGCTCAAGACTTGATGTGTCGTATCCTTAGATCTACACACTGGTATCACCTCACTAGTAGTAAAAATCTTGTGTATTCTAATATGCTTCGACAAAAATGTTCCTTGGAGAAATTGAATATTAGATCATCCCTGGCAAGGATACACTTCAACCCTTCATAATTTCTACTGCAAATTCAAGGGCATATTTGTGGACTAATCCAACCATCATGTTGACCATTTAAATACTTCATTGTATTGATTGATGCATCGACTCGTTGATCACATATATGCTTGTTGTTCAAAAAAAATGTTGCATTTGCAAAACTCTTGGCATAACTGATTAAGTTGCTGGGTTCCCATTCAGATTCAAATAAAGTTCATAAGATTTGATAAGGCCATAGAATTTACGTCAAAGACGTTTGATGACTACTACATGTACCTTGGAAATAAAGTTGAACATATGGTCTCCATGTTCACACCTATAATAGCATCACATAAGTGTTTATTAAGCGTATCCAGTCGATTGCAATGACTTTGGTGATGTGCACCAAACTTTTTATTTCTATGTGGGTATATGTAATATTTCATGCAACAATATTGGTCTGTTTAGGACTTGTTTCCATCAAACTATATTCGGCATTACAATTGGTTACTAGGTACAATCATAATGTTTCATTTTTTCTGTGCAATCTATGTGCCAAATGCGTCGTCACAACATACACCAATGAGCCATCAGAGAAAGATGATAATCTATGTCAGTTATGATTCACAATCGATTATTTGCTATTTACAGTATTTGACATGCACTTTCTTTACCGCAAGATCTGTGGATTGTTACTTTGATGAGACAATATTCTCGCCTTTAGGGAAAGATAAGAATATCAACATTTCTAAAGAACAACGCAAATTGACGTGGTCTTTTCCTACTTTGTCTCATATCGATCATTGTACCGCTCAATGTGACAATGAAGTACAGAGGATTATAGATATTCAAATGCTATACAAAATATGCCAGATGTATTCTTTGATCTAACGGAAGTGACAAGGTTATATATACCTGATGTAAATATTCTTGTAAGGATATACGTCTTACGCGGACGCATAAGATTTTCTAAATGAAACGACATCCCAGAAGGACGGTTGTCACTCCCCGATCTTGATATATGTATTCTTTCATGAATCATGTACATGGTATCCTGTATTTAGCATGTGCATAATTATATTATTTATTAATGGTTGCATGTAGCCTTTAAGCATGTCATTAGTGGAATGGTTAAAGCATATTTAGAGATTCGGGTTTTTCTTAAGCCAACCCTCACCCACTATAAATAATCTCTTCCACACTCTCTTTCCTCATTCACTCTCTCATTCATTTCCCTCAACCACCAACCCACTTAGGCAAGTACAACTTGCTCAAAAGTGGAGATTTATGCATTTTTTATCCTTAAAGTTTTTCTTTGATATTATTTGTCTATATTGTTCTTCTTATCATCCTCTACAAGTTTAGTACTTGGTATTTTCGATTTTGAAGGATAGATTCTTGTAGATCTAAGTTTATGTCAATTTCGGTTTTTCTTGGTTTTGATCTTTAAAACTTGCTTGTTTTCAAAATCTAGTTGTTTCATGTTGTAGAGAATTTTGTTCTACCCCATTTTGACCTATGGAAGTTCAATTTTCGACTCAGAGGATGGACGGAGCTTGGAAGTCATGGCTTCCATGGCCCATCTTCTCGAATTTTAGAGAAGATGTGTCACGACCCGATCCCAAATTGTTGGGTCGAATCGGATCATGCCCAGCATGCACCGTTGTGAGACGGCGGCAGTAAGTTGTATCCAATTGCAGGTAATCACAATAACACAATATATTTGTCACGACTTCTAAAATTACGAATATTAAAAACTTTGTCCTACAGAAAGATACATCTGATACATCTGATAATATAAAATTGTCTTAAATTCAAACATAATAACTAGAAAAGAAATGTCATCATCTAGAAAGTTGGCTCATCAGCTCCGAGATCAGTATCCTCCAATTGGAACTCTGGCGGCACAGCTGCGTAAAGCTCAGGATCGTAATAGCTATTAATCAATAGCTCAGCTTCGTCAATGGGACCTATTGGGGGTGGAGGATCCAGTCAGAAAAGGAGCAAAGTACAATTATGAAAATCTAACAATTCAAATAATAATGGATTAATTACAATCTTAACAGTTTGAAACATTTGAACAATATTTTCCATGTAATTTTCAAACAATTGAAAACAATGTGATTTTGAATAGGTAATGTATATGACCGGCTTGGGTTATACAATAGTATCCTAGCGATACGATACGGCTTATCCCCGTGTGTAAGAGGTGTAAGCTCGCACAATTATGCAATATGAAGGTATTGGTCATAAAACACTACACTACTCCCCCAATATCCCACAATCAATAACAGTCAATACTCTAGGAGAGAGTTCCGTGTAGCAATGTGGTTTAAGCATGCAAGTTAATAATTACTAATTAAATTGCCAAATAAACATAACCGTACTTGCCTTGGTTTATGACTGGATTTGAAATCGGTACCGGGAAAGAAATCAGACTCGTCCTCGAAATCCTACAATTGAGAAGTTCTGACTTAGAACCATCATCATTGAACCATATCTAGGTGTGCTAGTTACAATCTCTAAAATTGATCCTAGTCAAGTTTTATGTTATTCTATCATAACACGTTCATCGATGCGATTTAAAATCATTAATTTAACGAAATAAAAGTCAACTTAACATTTATTGGAAAAATTCACATTTTCCAATTATTTGACAAAACTTTGTATTTTGTAATATATCTAAAACTAGGTTTTTCTTTTAAATGAGAAAAACGTGAATTTGTTTAAATTACAAACTTGTAATTTTACTATCTATTTATTGTGAAAAAATCTTATAAATTTTCTATATCAAAAATAATATGCATTTAATATTTTACACGTCTACGACAAAACCAACAAAACCAGAAAAGAAAGTTAAAAAGCTACGCTACACAAATACAGGGCCACAGAAATAAAGATAAAAACTGGGCTTATGCCCTTACAAATTATTACATAAATTAATTAAATAAAATACTGGTGAACTCTGAACGCCGGAAAGCAGTCCATTCAGCATGCCGAGGCCCCGGACCAAAATACTTTTGGCCAATAACAAGCTCTAAATAATAATTTAATTATTACTTATAAAAATAGGCGTCTCAGACTTGGTCATAAAACATCATGTTGCTGGCTAACACCTCAACGTACAGGAAATTCTATAGCGTTTGCGTTTCGCCGAGGCTCATCCGACCAATACGGTCGTCGCCTAATAGGGAATACAAAACTCACAAAAACCACAAAACTTAAACCAACAAAACCAATTTTTGGAAATCATTTACAAAGACCGGGTATGAAAACAGGTTTTAAAATAAACTTAATTAATAAAATAATTTGAAAGATTTTACTGAAAATTCGGACAGCACCTCCTCTGTAACTAGGACAACCTAGCTATGAGGCGTACCGCACCACACCCAAACAACACCGTCCAGTCAATATACACTCCACCAAGATATGTACATAACCCAACACCAAATAGACATAACTGAGAAAATCAACCGAAATCCATCTCAAAGCCATATATATATATATATATATATATATATATATATATATATATATATATATATATATATATATATATATATATATATATATATATATATTCTCATAATCTATCGAACTCGAAATCGGAACCCGATTTTCAAAACGGACTAAAACCAGGTTCAAAATCAGAAAAACTAGACTTAATATAAACCAATATATATACCAAAGAGCCCACAGACCAATTCGATCCTATAGAAAAATCGAAAACAAGTCCGACTATTCCAGATTGAAGTCGGAAATAACAGAACCAAATCCGAATAGGAATCAGAATACGAAACCCAAATTCACAGCATAAATTTCGAATTAAAATCGAAAAACCCAATGAACCAATTTCGACCTAGAAATCAGAACCAAATATGCAACAATCAAACCCCATAGCGGGATCGAGACCGAGTCATCATCGACTCAACGGGAGGGACACATGGACACGGAAATATACCTCAGATGCTCGGCTAGAGCTCTCAGGTGAAAATTACGGAAGAAATTGAAATCCTGCGAACTCGGAATAATCCAGAACACGCGGACAGCGGGGCGCGGCCACGAAAACAGTAGATCGGAACCCACAAAACACTGTGGACAGTTGGTCGGGGCTCCGGACAGCCGCGGGGACAGGGGCTCGGGCCGGAGGGGCGCGCGCAAGGGGGCGGTCGGCCGGTGGCCAGTGGTCGGACTGGGCCACGTTGGCTCGGGGATAGCGACTCGGGCCGGAGGGTCGGGATCGGCGCCGGGTTGGGACCGATGGCGAGGGCTGGCGCGGGAACGGCGGTGGGAGGCCGCTCGGGTCGGGGCTCGCCTGAGCTCGGTCGGTCGCCGAAATTTTTTTGGGGTTTTAGGGATTTGGGAGAATGGTTGAGGATGAAGGATGGAGAGTGGAGAAGAGGATGGGGGTTTTATCGAGGTGAGGAGTTGGGGTTACGGGAAGGAAAGGGTGCGTCAGTTCGGAAGAGGGAAGGGCTCGATCGTTCGGGAATGGATCGGCTGAAGAGTAACGGAAGGGATGAAGAAATGGAAAAAAAAAGGTTCTGAAGAGGAAATAATAAAGACATTTCTTTTAAAGGAAATATAATATATATATATATATATATATATATATATATATATATATATATATATATATATATATATATATATATATATATATATAATAACTAATATCTTTAAAAGATGAAAACTGATATTGGTTTCGGTTTCAAAATTGGATCGATATGGGTCCGGGATGGGTCAGGCCAAAAATCCATGAAATAATAAATTTTTTAAAAAAATACGACTTTCCTAAATTAACAATTTAATAATGATTATAATAATAATTTAGCTAACAAAATTATCCAATTAACTAACAAAAATTTACGGGTTTCACAACCTTCCCTCCTTAGAAAATTTCGACCTCGAAATTAAAAGATAGGGTTAGGAATTATCTCAAGTCTCAAATAGATACGGATACTGCTCCCACATCTCATCTTCTCGCTCCCAGGTATACTCGCCTGGGGAGTTGTGCCGCCACATCACTCTGTGTGAGGGCCCTGATTTTTGGGAATTATTTTTTATTTTATAGTATTTCTAATTATTATGTTATATTGTATATTTAAATATGATTATATATGTACTTTTCTGTGTCTTTAATTTTTGGGGCACAAGACATGACCATCTCTTGAAACGTCCTTCATAATTTTTGTAGTAGACAGGATGACCTTTAATTTGGTATTATCATGTCCCATCCAAATTTGTCCCCTAGCATCCTTTTGACTTCGCGCAACTTCGAGTCAAATTTAGGCAATTAGATTATTTACCATAATTCCATACCTAGCTTCCATGTGAGTTCGAAACTCGATATAGATCAAAACCATTTGACCCAATATATGGTTTTGACCCATTTTGAGTCTACGACACACACACGAAGGGGGGTGCCACTCAATCGAGCTCCTATGTGCTATTTATTTGCGAATGGCACGAGAGACTTATTGGTTGACTCTTAAGAGTTCGATTTGATTAGAAAATATATTTGGACCCTAACCTAGCCAACCCCACCTGGTAGGAAGCCATGTTAGGTTGCCATGACAGTATAATTATTATGGATTTATTTTGGGAGGTTATACAGTCAAATAGATTTAAATACAATTTTTGTATATATATAGGATTATATTTATAATAGTCTAACATTGTTTATATATATATATATATATATATATATATATATATATATATATATATATATATATATATATGGGCCTAGTCATGATTAAGTTTTGAGATGCATATCGACTAAGAATTTTAGCACGGATAGTGCAGTCATGTACTTTGACTAGTCTATTAGCCATATTAGGGAAGGTCGAGCCATACGTGTGTCACAACTAGAAAAAACCAGCCAAAGTTGCGAATTGACCCCTATAAATAATTTAAATAGTTATTTAATAAGGATTATGACTTTTAGATGACCCGGTTGTAGTAATTTATCCCGAACTGGGCCCGAACCGAATCCGAGCCTTTGTAGGCATGTGGTAAGACCAAGGATGGTCATATAGGCATATTTTATGTGTGTACAAATATTTTCTAAATTATTTTAGGTATTGATGTATATTTTTTAATTATTTAAATATTTGTACAATATTAGTATTGTTGTAACTCATATGGCCCTTTATTTCATCTCCTTGTAACATACAAAAGACCTTTGGCCTTTCATTTCTTCATAACCCCCAACCTCTCTCCCTATATAAAGAGAGGTTGGGATAGCTTGTAAGAGGCACTTGTGTGGTTGATAATATACGAGAAAGCTTCGTCTCCGTGTGTTTGAGTTTTTGCCTTACAACACGTTATCAGCACTTTGCTTGTGCAACGCCGGAGACCCGACGTACCGCTCGCCTCGACGTCCGCCGACCGTTGTCCCGCGCGCACCCCGTCGCTCGTCGCTGATCCCGCGTATCCGCAATCGTTTTCTCACTTTCTTCCACCATACGGTAAGAAAGGTAAATTTTTTTGATATACTCTTCATTTTGAGTAGTTGTGGTTGGTCCATTTTAAGTTCTCCCTAAACTATTCCTGTTTGATTTTTCCTGCTACGGATTAATTTCAAGTACCTATATACACAATTTCCATGTTAGAATTTTAATAGTTGTGAAGCTTGTGTTATCTTTCTGGATAAGTTTACTTCATAATCTTTGTTTTATGTTTCATTTGAGCAAGTTTATTACACATCAGGTAGGAGTTCACGTAGTTTATCAAATATATGTTTCTGCTTCCTACTAAATCAAATATATTTTGTTACGAAAATATACTTTAGTAAAACACAATATTTTGTTCAAATTTTTTTTTATCAAAATATACTTTGGCGTGTTTATCAAATAGCCTGCTGTATATATTTTGGTAAAAGACATTTTTCTGTAATTTTTTAAACTGCCAATTTTAGAATTTTTTTTTGTTTAAATAGTACTTATCCCAACAAAATATTTGTTAGTTAATTTCTGAGGAAATAAATTTTTGATAGCAAATTTTCATGTTGAAAAAGAAAATTTAGATGCTAACATTTTTTTTGGTAATGATGGATTTGGAAAGCCCCGGCGATCACCTCAGTGCTATCTGCGCCCTGCCGAGCGCCTCAGTAGCAATTTCTTTATGTTACTCAATGAATTATTGTAACAGATGGGTAATAAAAAAAATTGTATTTTTTTTCGCTATTTTTTTGGCGTCGATTCATTAGACGTCGGAAAAATAGTTGATATTTTTTTTGGTGCCGCTTGCTTAGGCACCAATTCTTTTGTGTGTTGTTGCCTACTTATGTTGTACGTTTTTTTTTAGCGTAATGGCGTGAAAATTGAAAAATTGTCTTGGCTACATAAACAAATTCTGGCACCGCCAAATTTGGGCCTCCCAAAAATAACCTTTTTGGTTAATAATTTTTCAAAGGCAACGCTCATTTTGAGCACGCACTAAATTGTCACCTATTTTGCACAGTTTGCAAATAGCGTGAATTTCTTGAAAAATCTTATTTATTCTTACATTTAAATTTTTTTTTTACGAAGTCTCTCCGAATAGGCTCACCTATTTGGGTATGATGTCAGAAAGAACTTGGGGCTTGGTTCTTAAGAGGTCCCTGGTGACTCTCCTCCCTCATTTTCCCGCCTGGTCATATTCACGTAGAGCTACCGAATGGGATTGACTGAAAATTATTTTTTCTCAAATTGTATTTATACTTATGCATTTTTGCAAGCAAATAATTTGCCTCTATATCGGCCCGTCGATCGTTATAAGAGGATTTTTTTAACAAAAATTATTTTTTCAAAACCATTGTTTTATCTACAATTGTTTGTTGTTACTTATGCAAACTAAATCCATATAAACCTGTCATTTTATATGATGACTGATCAAGATTTTTCTCCTGTTGTAGAAAAATGTCGATCAAGATTGATTTTCCCATCATTGAAGCCTCTGGCAAGAACTACTTGGACTGGACGCAAGACATCCAGAACCATCTAGATGCGCAAGGCCTCTTGGACGTCATCTATAACGAGAAAGAGCGTGAAGTGGAAGTCACTCGCTCAATGAATGCCAAAGCGATGATTCTATTCCGCAGGCATTTATCTGACGCCATGAAGGCGGAGTTCATTAAAATCTCCTCGCCGAAGACGCTATGGGACTCTCTGAAAGAGCGCTTCGACCACCAGAAGACCATATGGCTACCTGAAGCACGCCATGACTGGTTGAACCTGCGCTTCCAAGACTTAAAGAGTGTAACTGATTACAACAATGAAGTCTGCAGGATTCGATCACTTCTCCAATACTGCGGTGAGATATTAACCGACAGTAATCTATTGGAGAAAACATACACCACATTTCCTTCCACTGACAACTTGCTCCAGAAGCAATACCGTCAGTCTAAGTTCACCAAGTTTCCCGAGCTCATCACCCAGCTTTTACTAGACGAGAAGAATAGTCTCATTTTAATGAGAAACAACAATTCTCGTCCTGCTGGAACAAAGGCAATTCTAATGCCTGATGCAAACGCTCTCCGTGGACCAAATCTACGGTGGAAACGAGACAAGGGCCAGTCGTCCCAACCAAGGAACAGAGGCGAGTTTAAGTCTCGCCACCCAAAGCGAGGTTCTAACAAGAACCAAGGACCTTTGACTCCTAGGCAGTCTTATGGTAAGAACCAACGGGCCAGTCGTCCCAAAGCGAGAGTGGAAGGCCAAGCGCCTACTCTCTGCTACAAATGTGGTGCTTATGGTCATATGCAACGGACTTGCAGGGTGACCCCCCAAGAAGTTGATAACTATCACAAGGGGCACCGGGCCGAAGCAAATCTGGTCAACGAGTGCGAAAATCTAAATCTTGAGACCCACGATTTTGTAGCAGAAATGGAAGAATGAATCTCCATTATCTATCTATATTTGATTTAAGTCATGAAACTTTTGGTGGTTTGTATTTTCTGTTTTCTCGATAAATTAAAGTTCTATTTCGAGCACTTTCCTCAAACGTGTGACAAACTTTAATTTTCTTTACTTATAGGTATGGACCATGGGGCAGTAGATTGTCTGGTTGATAGTGGAACGACTCACACTATCTTGAGAGATAAATCATACTTTATCTCCTATACGCCTAAAGTAACCTCGGTGACAACCATTTCGGGACCCTCAACCCTTGTTCAAGGTTTTGGCAAAGCCCGTTTTTCGTTGTCCAATGGTACTCCCGTTGAAGTATCAGAGGCCTTATATTCTCCAAGGTCCAGTCGTACCTTACTGAGTTTTAAGGATATTCGAAAAAAACGGATTTCATGTTGAAACTGCTCGAGAACATGGCTTCGAGTATCTTTTCATTACCTCCACTCAGTACGGCCAAATGCGTATCATGGAGAAGTTAAAAAGTCTTTCAAGTGGTTTGTATCTCACTACGATACAACACATCGAGAGTAATCTCATCATTCGTCGAGCGCCAGTTGATGAGAGGACTTTTATGCTATGGCATGACCGGCTGGGTCATCCGGGTTAAAATACGAGGCTTCGCACTATGAATGCATCACATGGGCATCCTCTTGGAGGAAAGAATTTTGTTATAAATCCGAAAAGCCTATGCCAAGCTTGCTCGATTGGAAAGACGAATCTCAAGCCACTCCATGTGAAACTTACGAGATTGGTTTCCCAATTCCTTGAGAGAATTCATGGAGATATTTGTGGACCAATCCAACCAACATGCGGACCATTTAAATACTTCATGGTTTTGGTTGATGCATCGACTAGATGGTCACACGTAGTGTTGTTGTCCACCCGAAACGCAGCGTTTCCTAAACTCCTCGCCCAGATCATTAAGTTAAGGGCTCACCATCCGGATTATCCGATAAAGTCTATTAGACTTGATAATGTCGCGGAGTTTACATCGAGACTTTCGATGATTATTGTATGACTTTGGGAATAAATCTTAAACACCCTGTTGCGTATGTTTATACCCAAAATGGCCTAGCGGAAGCTTTTATAAAGCGACTGCAAGTGATAGCGCGGACCTTGGTTATGCGCACCAAACTCCCACTATCTGCATGGGGCTATGCAATTTTGTACGCTACAAATTTGGTCCGTCTGAGGCCCATGGCCACCCAACCACTTTTTGCGTACCAGCTGGTTACTGGATGTGAGCCTGACATCTCACATTTACGCGTGTTTGGGTGCCTAGTCAATGTTCCAATTGAGCCGATAAGGCATTCAAAATTTGGACCTCAGAAGCGACGGGGAATATATGTCGGTTATAACTCTCCGTCCATCATTCGCTATTTAGAGCCCTTGACAGGCGATCTCTTTACCGCGAGACACGCAGATTGTGACTTTGATGAGGCAATCTTCCCGTCATTAGGGGGAGAAATGCACGCTAATGTTGATGAGAAACGACGTGAATTAGCGTGGCATGTGCCCGCTGTTGCTCATTATGATCCCCCATCTGCACATAGTGATAAGGAAGTGCAGAGGATTCTAGGTCTGCAAGATATTGCAAATCAAATGCCAGACGCACTTAGCGACCTAGCAAAAGTCACGAGATCAATTATACCTGCTGCAAATGTGCCTGCAAGGATAGACGTCCCTGAGAGATGCCATGTTCCTGTGAAACATATTGCTACGGTCGAACCCGCTGAGCAAAGGATGCTGCCATCGGCCGTCCAGTCCGCCGCTATTCCCAAGAAGAAGGGAAGACCGGTTGGTTCCAAAGATGTTCTGCCCCGGAAGCAGAGAAATCTTGTTAAAAGCGTTTTGCCACATGAGATCATTAAGGATCACGGCGATGTATTAGAAGAGCGCGTTCCAGATGAAACGCCTATTCCTAATCATGCCGATAACCTCGAAATATCCGTCCAGTATGCTAGCTTAGACGATATTTTGAAGCGAAACAAAATTGTCATCGATGATGTGTTCATATACTCAGTGGTCACTGACATTATAAACAATGATGACATGGAACCTCGTAGTGTTGCCGAGTGTCAACGACGAACGGACTGGTCACAATGGAAACAAGCAATCCAGGCTGAACTAGACTCCTTAGCGAAAAGAAGTGTGTTTGGACCCGTTGCTCCAACACCACCCAATGTTAAACTAGTTGGTCACAAATGGGTTTTCCTAAGGAAACGTAATGAGAGAAATGAGATTGTGCGATACAAGGCTCGCCTTGTGGCGCAAGGCTTCTCACAACGCCCTGGAATTGATTACGAGGAGACGTATTCTCCCGTAATGGACGTCATAACGTTCCGCTACCTAATCAGTTTAGTAGTTTCCAAAAACTGAATATGCAGCTCATGGATGTGGTCACAACCTATCTCTACGGGGATCTGGACACAGAGATATACATTAGAGTCCCTGAAGGACTAAAGATGCCTGAATCAAGTAATTCCCGACCACGGAATGCGTTCTCGATTAGACCGAGGCATTCGCTATATGGATTGAAACAATCCGGACGAATGTGGTATAACCGCCTAAGCGAATACTTGATCGGTTTGGGATACGTTAATAACGGACTTTGTCCATGCGTGTTTATAAAGAAATCCACTTCATGATACACAATCATCGCGGTCTATGTAGATGACATGAATCTCATAGGAACCAAAAAGAATTGTCAGAAACTGCTGATATCCTGAAGAGGGAATTCGAGATGAAGGATCTTGGGAAGACACGGTTTTGCCTCGGCCTACAGATCGAGTACCATAAAGATGGAATTCTTGTCCATCAAGCGAACTACACCCAAAAGGTGTTGAGACGCTTTAGTCATTTTGACGTTAAGCCGTTCGCTACTCCCATGATCGTCCGCTCTCTAGACATTACTAAGGACCCATTCCGTCCAAAGGAGGACGACGAAGAGATATTGAGTCCTGAGCGCTCTTATCTGGGTGCAATAGGCGCTTTATTGTACTTGGCCCAATGTACTAGACCGGACATCTCGTTTGCTGTGAATTGTCTAGCTCGATACAGCACCGTGCCAACACGCTGCCATTGGAATGGCATAAAAGACATTTTCCGCTACCTTAAGGGTACTACGGACTTGGGCTTGTTCTATCCCTACGCGATTTTGAGTGAGTCCAACGCTCTTGGCACTCGAAGCAACGCAACCCTTGTTGGCTACGCCGATGCGGGATACTTATCTGATCCGCACAAGGGGCGTTTCCAATCTGGTTATGTCTTTACCATTAGGAACACGGCGATTTCTTGAAGGTCTCGCAAACAGACCTTAGTGGCTACTTCAACGAACCATTCTGAGCTACTCGCGCTTTATGAGGCGACTAGAGAGTGTGTATGGTTTCGAGCTGTTATTGGCCATATTCGAAGTACATATGATCTTCCATATGACCCAGATGAACCTGTTGTCGTCTATGAGGACAATACCGCTGTTATTGATCAAGCGAAACATGGTTACATCAAAGGGGATGCTACCAAGCACATATCGCCCAAGTTGTTCTTTACACATGAACAACAAGCGCTTCAGAAGATTGAAGTGCAACACATTGGATCGAAGAATAACCGTGCAGACTTGTTCACCAAGTCACTGCCAAAATACTCGTTCTAGAAACATATCAGAGCGATTGGACTTAGGAAGCTTTCAGAGCTAGCCTAAGTGAAACATGTTTCCCGTACCCTGTTGTGTGCATGTGAGGGGGAGCGCCCCAACGAGCGCCTCCAAACGTCCTGTTGTGCGTATATCCCGGGCCCTGTCGAGTGCGAGTGAAAAGGGGAGCATCCTGATGTATGCTTGTGTACTCTTTTTCCCTTAGACCAAGTTTTTTCCCATTGGGTTTTCCTTGGCAAGGTTTTTAACGAGACACATTTCAAATCTCTTATTCACTAAGGACTATTGTGATCAGGGGGAGTATCCAGTGTATACTTCTAAACCATCGTGTACTCTTTTGTCCTTCGGTCAGCAGTTTTTCCCACTGGGTTTTCCCTGACAAGGTTTTGACGATGTACCTTTGCAATGGTTAAGTTTACCCCCATCACACTGACCTGTGTGTACTCTTTTGTCCTTCGACCAAAGTTTTTTTCCCACTGGATTTTCTTTGGCATGGTTTTGACGAGGCACAAGTAGATGGTCAAACTTGAAGATGCAAGCTACAGACAGACGAAGAAACTCAGAGATGTTTACAAGCAGAATTTCTGGAGAGCCAAGGGGGAGTGTTGTAACTCATATGGCCCTTCATTTCATCTCCTTGTAACATACAAAAGACCTTTGGCCTTTCATTTCTTCATAACCTCCAACCTCTCTCCCTATATAAAGAGAGGTTGGGATAGCTTGTAAGAGGCACTTGTGTGGTTGATAATATACGAGAAAGCTTCGTCTCCGTGTGTTTGAGTTTTTGCCTTATAACAAGTATTATTATTTAAATACTGTATTCCAATATTTGTACAATTTTTGACCGAATATGGGTGTGTAGTACAAGTTCATTAAAACAACCACTGGATATTATTTTATTATTTTATTATTTTATTATTATTAAAGTTAATTTTTTTGTGATTAAATAATTATGATTATTATTAGATATCATTATTTAATGATTTTTATTTGCCAATCGAATTTATATACATAGGTACATATATTTAAATAGATTAAAAATATGGATAGATAATATTGAATTTTTTTTTGAAATTTTAATGTTTATATTTAGATATATATATCTATATATATATATATATATATATATATATATATATATATATATATATATATATTTTAATATATCTATATATATATATATATATTTTAATGTTTATATTTAGATATATATATATATATATATATATATATATATATATTAAGTTGTTAAAAAGGAAAAAATATATATATATATAATGTTCCTTGCAGAACAATATTTGCTAACTATCCGAGCCCCGCCTTCTCCCCTCTCTCGACGTCTCAAATCCAAACCCTAAGCTAAGCCAGGCACCCCAGGACCTCCCCCGAAGTCAGGTGACCTCTCCAGCCACGTACAAAACGCCGGTGCACCGCCGACGGTGGCCAAATCGCGCGGGCAAACGCGCACGCCACGCGCAATGACAGCAGTAGCCTTCGGAGAAGACTTCGCAGCATGATATCTCAACGCGCGATCGATCATTTTTCGATCTACTTCTTCAGGTTAGAACCTAACCTATACACCTCCTAACCCCATCAATTATTTTCATTTAAAACAGATTAAAACCCTGTAGAAATTCGACAAGAAATCGACAAAAAAACCTGTTCGGAACAGGACGTATAACTGCCCAAAGTCCCTAGTTTGAGTCTCGATTTCTTTCAAACCATTAATCAATTTCAAAATCCACCTAAATAGATTTATAGACAACCTAACCGAGATTTAAACCCATTAATTAGTTTATTTTTGTGACTATTAATTGATGTTCAAAATTAGGTTAAAGTTTTCCGAAAATCTGTTTTTAAAACATTAAAATTTCCCGATACGGGGTCCGACCCGCCAAACCGGGCGATGTGGTCGCGAACCGAAAGCATCGAAAGGTGCGTATCGACTTCATGGACGTGTGGGCTTTGACGGAATTCAAATTGGTTGCGTGTGCGCGACTAATTTGATGCGTATCCATCGAAATTACCGTATCGGCCTTTTTCGAAATTCTCCAATTACTTTGTGCACGTTCGTCAGATCGAGACGAAACTTACGCCAACAGGACTGTATCATTTTTCTGGTCCTGTGTGCCAAGTTTGGTACAATTCTGAGACAGTTGATCGGATCGCTATTTTGTGGGCCCCACGATCCGATTTAACGGGCGATTTTGTGCACGGCACACCAAAATCCAAAATTGGACATACCGTTGGGTTCGTATCATCAAAACAAATCCGTAGACATATAGTTTAATGACTTTAGAGACCATTGACTTTGGCACACTTTTTGGTGCAAAGCGGGTCCAACGGCGGACACCGTTTTGATCCAAAATTACCATTTTGCCCCTGTGTCCAGAATTGGACTTAAGGACTGTCATGACCCGCATCCGCTTTTCGGATACGAGACGTGTCCAAGCCAGCCTACGCCGCAGAGTCGGCGGTAGAACGCTGTCAAGCCCGCAAGAAATAAATGCTCAAAATATCACATTTGCTGCTCATTCACATTTCTAAATTTATTACAACAGTTACAATTAAAGAAAATACAAGATTTACAATTAATGAAATATTACAACTGCTATCTATTTCTAGGTTGTCTTCAGCATACCCAAGTCTTCCCAATGCTAAGCGTGATCGCGGCTAAACCTGAAAAATGTTGGTTTCCAGTCAGGAATGGAACAAGTACACAAATCGACGGCAATGCAAAACACAATAGAATTAACAAGACAGGAAAATAACATATGAGATATGAAAACGGGTAGATAACTGATGACATAGCACGATAGAGAAGTAAACAAGGAAAAGCTAATAAAAGACATCTATCTAGGTGGTTTGAAATACCTTTTAATACGTGAACGGCTGGACTAATACGGCACATCATACGATGGCTATCGTGCAGTAATGGTACGGCTAACTCATACGTGAATGTGTATGACTTAGCTATCGTTCAGTAATGGTAATTGGGTTTGTTCACGTATTTACTGAGTATTTCCCCTCCAGACTACTCCGTGTGACGAGCGTGTTAACAAGCAACAAGATATATGTATAGACATGAAATGAAAAGACTACTATAAATCGAAAAGCAATCAGAAAGTGCACTTGCCTGAGGTCCTTAGCTGGAGAAACCAATAACACTATACCACTCAATGAGCCACAATCAGTCAACACATGTAGAAGTCTCCAGATACTGAAATAAATAGTACCAACGTTCTCAGAATAGTCAAATTAGCTAGGATTGCTTGTCCTTAAGTCCAATTCTCGACACAGGAGAAAAACGGTAATTTCGGGCAAAAATAATGTCCGCCGTTGGACCCGCTTTGCACCGTAAAGCGTGCCAGAGTCAACGGTCTCTAAAGTCATCCAACTACATGTCTACGGATCCGATTTTCCGATACGAACCCAACCGTATGTCCAAAGCTGGATTCCGGCGGGCCGTGCACAAAATCGCCCGTTAAGTGGGACCGTGGGGCCCGCAAAACGGTGATTTTATCAACAGTCTCAGAATCGGACCAAACTTGGCATGCAGGACCAGAAAAACGATACGATCCTGTTGGCGCAAGTTTCGTCTAGATCTGACGAGCGTGCACAAAGTAATTGGAAAATTTACAAAGTGCACGATACGGTAAATTTCGACGGATACGCATCTAATTCGTCGCGCACACGCGACCAATTTGAATTTCGCCAAAGCCCACACGACTATGAAGGTTTTACGCAGCTTTCGGTGCTTTCGATTCGTGACCACGTCGCCCGGTTTAGCGGGACGCACGTCGTGTGGAAGTTTTTCTAAGTTTTTAAAACAAGTTTTTTCTCTATTTTGAATTAAATTTTACCAGAAAATAAACCTCTAGAAATTAAACTAAAAATAGGGTTTGATCCTGTTCAGGTTGTCTAAAAGTCTATTCAGGTACATTCCTGAAATTTACGATATCCTATTCGCAATCGGACCGTAAACATAGGTGGTCGGGACGGTTTCTCTAATCCAGAATTCGAGATTTTTCTCGGTTTTGGAACTCGGTTTCCATCGCGTACGAGGCGAAATAATTAAAACTACTTGAAGGAGATTATCGAGGGTAAGGTTGTCGACATACCGGAGAAATTCGTTCGTGAAACGATAAACTGGGGTGGCAAAAAAAACCGATGTGAAGTCGGCCCCATTGATGCAACTGCTGCTGTTGCCGCTGTCACCTCGCGCGCTCGCGCGCGCGCATGCCGGCCTTGGTCGGCCTCCGACGGCCCGCACGGCCGCGCGCGGCAGTCCAGGCGCGCACCACGTCGGGCTGGGGGTGGTGGCGTTGATTGCTAGGTTATTTTTTTACTGTTCTCGATTCTCTCTCTTTATTTCTACACACCGATTATATATACGACGGAACTGAAACAAACCTAAGGGCTCGGGGAAGGGAGAATCAGCTAGGATGGTTTTGGGGAGTGTGGGGGAAGGCCCGCTCGGGTTTGGGCCCGAGCTGCTGGGCTCCTTATTCCTTTCCATTACTTATTGATTTATTTATTTATTTATTTATTTATAAAGCTTTTGGTATATCTATATATACATATGTGCAATGCCCATTTACATATATACATATATGTGTATATACATATATTTATCTATACAGTTACATCTACATCTATATCTATATATACACACACACATATACATATTATTATATATATTTATACATATATACATACACATATTCACGTATATCTATATACGCTTTTATACGTATATATATATATATATAATATATAATATATATTTATATATGAATGCACATATACAATATTTATATATACCTACACATGCACATATATATATTAACAAAATATAAATATAATTACCAATCAATATATATATATATATATATATATATATATATATATATATATATATATATATATATATATATATATATATATATATATATATATATATATATATATTTTATATATATATATATATATATATATATATATATATATATATATATATATATATATAACCTGGGGTTTATATATACTATATTTATATAACTATACCACAAATCCTATACAGGCTATACAATATTTAAATCACATAAATAATAATAATAATAAAATTTCAAAAATATCCGGGAAGGGGAGCTACAAGGACAGACAATCCTAGCTAATTTGACTAATCTGGAAACGTTGGTAACGTCTATTACAGCTTCTGGAGGCAGTTGTGAGACTTGGACTTTCTGACTTGTTGATTGGCGATCTATTGTTGGTTCTCCGTGCAACCTTCAGGCAAGTACACCTTGCCAAACTCTATAGTACTTACATGCTTTTCCATATTACCATTTTTGTCTCTTACTTAGTTCCATATTTCTTCTGTTTCGTGTTCTTATTACTTTCTTATTTTACGTGCACATAGATTTTTACTCTTTTCTATATTACTTGTTCTACTTGCTTATCCTGTTCAGGTCTAGTGATAGTGTTGTTTTGTCCATGCCATGATCTCCTGACCTGTTTGACTTGGACTTGACCTTAGTGTAATTTTCGGTACTTGATTGACTTGATCCGATCATGTTCGTTTGATTTAACCCTGACCTGTTATTAGACGTGACTATATCTGACCACCTCGTTCGTGAGCTCCCATCGAGTACGAATGAGCCTTACTATAGTTAGAGATTCCCCATTGGCTACTGACTATAGGACTGTGAGCTTCCATCGGGCTGCGGTTACCCCGACTTACTATTAGTCACGCTTGATAGCACTATCTTTGACGGTATGCCATTTATGCTTATTCTTTAGTCTCACATTATTCCTTGTACCATTTACTATTTTCTCGCATGTTATTTACTGTACAATAGGCATGTATATTATGTGTCTTGCTAGTCCTCTGAGGACCTGGTGATCTCTTCAGGTATTAGATAAAGGTATGGTACACCGATGGAGGATGATTGCTACACCGAGACTTCAGGTATACCTAGTGTATTATTATCATATCTTCCGTGTTTCGATTTTGTTATATATTTGATACTCGTTGTTATTATAGCTAGTCTTTTTCAAGTTTTTTTATCTAGCTTGTTCATGATGAATGTGTTATTGGGGATCCACTCTAACGTATTTATCTAATCTAGAATCAGTGTATCATGGCCTGATCAGCCTAACTGTACTTGATTCGTCATACTTATCATTATTATGTGGATTGAGATATAGTTAATCTAGAATAACCAGACAGCTTATACGTATTCGAGCTGGGCTGGAGTCCTCCCGATGCGTAGCTGGCATGTATACGTATCCTAGTCCTATATATTTTGGGACTGGGGTATTACACTCTGACTATCGACGTCACAGAATTCCTGGTTTTCTTCTCACCTCTATCTAAAATCGCCACTGGCTTCTCTGGTACTGTGAGGATGGGTCCAATTTCCAGCTCCGAATGGTCCAAGATGTGGCTCGGATCCGAAATATAGCGCCTGAGCTGTGAAACGTGGAAGACGTTGTGCACGCCCTCAAGATTAGCTGGTAGAGCTAATCGGTACGCTACTTCTCCGACTCGGCTCAAAACTTCGAATGGCCCGATGTACCTGGGGCTCAGCTTTCCTGCTCTGCCGAATCTGATAGTTCCTCGGGTAGGGGAAATATTGACGAAGACACTATCTCCTGCTTCAAATTCTAATGGTCGACGACTGCTATCAGCCCAATGCTTCTGTCTGTCATGAGCAATCCTGAGTTTGTCTCTAATCACCTTTACCTTCTCTGCTGTATCGGTCACCATCTCAGGTCCAAGCAATACTCTTTCTCCTATGTCATCCTAAGCAAGTGGAGTGCGGCAATGACGTTCATAGAGTGCCTCGAACGGAGTCATACCGATGCTAGCTTGGTAGCTGTTGTTATAGGAGAACTCTACCAAGTGCAAGTGGTCTTCCCAAGACCCTCCAAATTCTAAGATGCAGGATCTCAGCATGTCTTCTAGCGTCTGGATGGTTCTCTTTAATTTTCTGTCAGTCTGGGGATGATAGGCGTTGCTGAACTTCAATTGTGTTCCCAGACTGTCTGCAAGCTCTTCCAAAAATGAGAGGTAAATCTGGTATCTCTGTCAGATACGATACTTACCGGAACTCCATGAATCCGGTAGATATGCTGCATGTACAGTGCTGCCAACTTCTCGGTGGATAGACCAACCTTGAAGGGGATAAAGTGAGCTGACTTCGTCAGTCGGTCCACAATAACCCAAATGGCGTCCTTTTTTCCTTGGGATTGAGGCAGTCCTGACACAAAATCCATCGTTATGTGTTCCCATTTCCACTTCGGAATGTCTAGTGGCTGTAACAGTCCTACTGGTCTCTGTCTGCTAGCTTTCACTTATTGACAAATTAAGCATCTAGCCACATACCTGGATATATCCTTCTTCATTCTGTACCACCATACTACAGTACGCATATCTCGATACATTTTATTAGCTCCTGGATGTATGGAATACTGCGATTGGTGCGCTTCTAGCATCAGCTCATTCCTCAGTTCGCCAGTTGGTATGCAAAGCCTCGTACCATGCCTCAGTGCTCCGTCACTGGCGATTGAGAATCCTTCAAGTGTTTCTGCCAGCACTTGATCTCTGAGTTTGTAAAGCGTCTCGTCTTGGAATTGTGTCTCCTTGACTTTGTCCATCAGACTTGAACGCACTTGCAACTGCATCATTGATGAACCATCTCCTGGTACAATGGCTTCTCTTCCCAGTTTCTTCATTTCCTCTTCAGGCAGTACAATCTCCAATCCAAGCTTCTCTATGTCTTCCAACAAATGCCGCTCATTGGTCAAAAACATTGCCATCGGGTATCGACTAAGTGCATCTGCAACAACATTAGCCTTACCCGGATGATACTGCAGGTCGATGTCGAAATGTTTCATCAGCTCCAGCCATCATCTCTGTCGTATGTTCAGCTCCTTCTGTTAAGACTTTTGTGGTCTGTAAATATTTCCACTCTCTCTCCATAGAGGTAATGCTTTCATAGTTTCAGGGCAAATATAACTGCTGTAAGCTCCAAATCATGCGTGGGATAGTACTTCTCATGAGTCCGTAATTGCCTAGATGCATAAGCAATTACTTTTCCGTATTGTTGAAGAACACAACCCAATCCTTTACCAGAAGCATCACTGTAAATTGAGAATCCGCCGGTACCTGCGGGTAGCGCAAGTATCGGTGCCGTTGTAAGTCTCTTCTTCAGTTCCTCAAATGCCGACTGGCAAGCTTCAGTCCACACAAATTCTTCGTTCTTCCTTGTGAGCTTCGTCATCGGCTCAGCAATCCTGGCGAAGTCCTTCACAAATTTCTGATAGTAGCCAACTAAGCCCAAGAAACTTCTGATTTCAGCAACTAAACTTGGTGTAGTCCACTTCTCAATAGCAGCTATCTTCTTTGGATCCACCGAAATTCCTTCTCCTGTGACAACATGGCCTAGAAAATCCACCTTGTCTAAGAAGAATTCATATTTAGATAGCTTACCATAGATGTAAAACCCACAAATTTAGATTACAATTTCAATTTAATTTGTTTTGATTTTGTGTGCTAAGTTGATATTATAGTTAATATTGTGAATTTTTGAAATTATTTTCTAAAATAAATTACATGGATTTTTTTCTTTTTGACAGCCAGACTCGAACCTAAACTTGAACATAAAATATTTTATTGGGAGTCCTAAATAAGTTGTACAAAAGTTTTCCAAATAATATTATTTTTATTTAAAGAGCCCAACTTCTTAAAATCTAAATTTTTTTATAATTTATTTTAAAGATCAATTCATAGTCTTACTTAAAAGCCCAAAGTCCATAGGGTGTTAACCATTAAGAAATTGGTTAAATCACTTAACCTTTTCCTTATAACCCATAACTATGGATAAAGCCCATTTAGTATTTCAAAGCCTTTTTGTTTAGGATTTGCAGCATGTGTATTTGAGGGAATGAGCCCTTTCATTTCATTCTATGAATGAATGAGCATTCATTCACAATGTAATATGATGTTTGCTGTTGAGCCATTTTCTTGGCAAGCCGAAGCTTTTGGTTTCCTTCGTCGACCCAACGGCCGACTTCCCGGATCCTATGGCCGCCGACGCCATCATGGTAGGGTGGCCCTCCATCTTCTCTAGGAGGTAACTCCCCTCTCCTCCTACCTATAAATCCCCATCTTCACCATTCTCCTTCATCCCTCTCCATCTCCAAAGTTTTCCCCAAACCACAAATCCCTAGATCTACTTCTCCGGCGAGTTTCTCGGCCAACCACCCCCTTCCCGGAGTTCCCGAGGGCCGAGCACCTCCCCGGCGCCTGACCCGCGCACCAGCGCCCGACCAGCGCCGCCCCGTGGCCACCGTCAGCCGCCGGCGCCGACCCCGCGCGGTCTCCCGGTCTGTCGACCCCCTCCGGCGCACCCCTGAAGCCCGTTCGCCTGGTAACTGTCCGATTTGTTTCCGGTGCTGACCCGTTGTGCTCTGTTCCTGTTCCGAGATCCAAATTGGAACTCCGTTGTCGGTACACTCTGACTCAATTATTTCTTTATTGTCGATGATGAATGTCTGGTCCCAATTCCTTCGGGAATTCGTTTTTTTTTTTCTGACAACGTAACAATTACGATGTTCTTTCGGCTTTTCCGAAAATCTCGGAATTGGTTGCTTGCTGAGATTAAACTGACAGAACCTAGTTCTGTAGTTTTCTTGGGTTTCCGAGAATTTGCGGGATAATTTTGGAAATCTGGTTTTTACGTAATATATGTATGGTGGTTCTATTCTCTGGTTCAGAGTTTCGGATTTATATACATATATATATTGGGTTCTTTGCTATGAGAATAAGTTTGGATAAGTAGGAAGTTTTTTTTTTTTTTTGGGTTCTGTTGGAGTTTTGTTATACTTGTGATGGAAATATTTTTCTCTTGGAAAGTTAGTTCTGTTGGGTTTAAAAGATGTTTGTTCTGTTGGTATTTTGGGATTTTGGTTATGTGTTGATATTGGTTTCGGATTTCCCAGTACTGGTTGGTTTGGGACATTTGCAGGTGTTTGTGGTGCATTTTCCCAGTATTGGGTTGTCCCAAAAACAGAGGAGATGCTACCGAAAATTTTGCAAAATAATAAAAACAATTTTTAAAAATGATTTTTGATATAAAAATGTTATTTTATAATATTTTTGGGCGACGACCTTAACGGTCACTGGACCCCAGCGAAAATGCAAACGAAACCGGGTCCACCGGACGTTGAGGCATTAGCTGCAATTATGACGATTGGACCAAGTCTGAGACTCATTTGATAAAAATTTAATTTAAATTATTATTTTATTTTTAATTTGTAGGATAATATTCAAGACTAACCAAATATTTTCTCTTATTTAAATTCGTGTAAATGGTCTGTAAGGACATAAGCCCATTGTTTTCTATTTTTCTCTATGGCCTGTAATTAATAGTGTAGTTTTCTTTCTTTTTCTGGGTTGCTGGTTTTTAGCGTAGATACGTAGAATATTAAATGAGTATGAAAACTTAGTAGTTTTCACATTAAGTTAATATTTGAAATATAAGTTTGTATTATTTAACAAATTCACGTTTTCTTGTAAAATCTATTTTTTTTTATATATATAAAACTCACAAGGTTTTGCTAAATAACCTGTAAATGCGAATTTCTACATAAAAGTTAGTTAGATTTTACCTCGTTCACATTTATTAAATAAATTACTATTTGATTAAATGAGTCTTTCTCACATTTTAGTTACAAATTAGTAGTATAATAAAATTATGATTTCTCATTTAAAAACAAGGTTTAACTTTACATATTTTTGCCAATAAACTGATACATACAAAGCTTTTCCGAAATTAAAATGATAAATGGTTTTCTTTCGTATTTAAGTGCAAACTCACTAGATAATCGCGTTTGTTGTGACTTGTTGTGTTAACGTAATAAAGACTAAAATTGACTAGGATTAATTCCAGAGATTACAACTAGCACATCTAGATACGGCTTAATTTTGGTTCTAAGTCGGGAATTTCAAATGTAGGATTTCGAGGAAGTATTTGACCAAATTTCCTGGAACAAACTCTCGATCCAGTCACAAATAACCAAGGCAAGTACAGTTATGTTTGTTCGGTAATTTAACTAGTAATTGTTTTATTGCAATTTTAAACCACATTGTTACACGGAACTCTCTCCTAGAGTATTGATTGTTATTACCTCATTGAATCTAATTGACTCGGGATATTGGGGGAGTAGTGTAGCGTCTATGACCAATACCCCTCATTGAATCTAATTGAATCTAATTGTACGAGCTTACCCCTCTCACACACGGGGATAGGCCGAATCATATCAGTGAATCATCCCAATTCGGTCATAGTCGTTACTTACTCAAATCACATTGTTTTTAATTGTAGAATTGTTAGAAAATATTGTTCAAGGTATTTCAAAATTGTTTAACATTGCAAATTTCAAATTATTATTTGAATTATTCGATATTCGTGATTGTACTTTGCTTCCTCCTGACTGGAGACCAACATTTTTAGGTGATTACATCTTCGAGGATCTGATGTCTAACTCTGGCCCCGCAGAACTTGGAACCTCAGAATCATAAGGCTGGATAGTACCTTATTTTAGTTGTGGTAATTAAATGTAATAAAAGATGTTTTTGTAATGGTTGTGGTTCTGAATAAAAGATTTTGTTTTTCGTTAGAGTTTTGTCTGTGTGGTTTACTACTGAATACAGCTTACTGCCGCCGTCTCATCAACGGTGCAGGCTGGGCATGATCCGGTTCGACCCAAGAAATTGGGATCGGGTCGTGACAATAGAGCTTCTCCTTCCTTAAGTTTTCCAGAACTTTCTTCAGGTGCTCTTCATGCTCTTCTTTGGACTTCGAGTAGATCAGGATGTCATCAATGAAGACAACAACAAATTGATCCAGATATTCATGGAAGACCTTGTTCATGAGGTTCATAAATACCGCATGAGCATTCGTCAATCCAAACGACATGACCAAAAATTCATACTGACCATATTTGGTGTTGAATGCCGTCTTTAGAATATCCTCCTTCCTGACCTTGATTTGATGGTAGCCGGATCTGAGATCTATCTTCGAAAATACTTTAGCTCCACTTAATTGATCAAATAGGTCATCGATCCGGGGCAGAGGGTACTTGTTCTTGATGGTGATGTTGTTCAGCGCCTGGTAGTCAATGCACATCTGCACAGTCCCATCTTTCTTAGGCACGAATGTAGCTTCCCTTCCCGGAGAATTTTTTTTTCAAAATATTTTTTTAGATTTTTATTTGATTTAAATAATGATTTTAGAATTTTATAAATGTTTATTTAGTTAATTATTACGGTAGATGACTGTAGCCATGGTTGAGATTTGGAGTACAAGGTGACTAGGAATCATGGCACGAATAGTGCAGTGGCGTACTTTGACTAGTGTTTAGTCATGGTAGGGGAAGGCTGAGCCATAACGATGTCCTAACTAGGAAAACTAGGCCAAGTTGTGACATAACCATTATAAATAGTTTAATTATTCATTATTAATATTAATTGACTTATAGAAGACCCGTTTGTGTCGATTTAGCCCGAGCTGAGCCCGAACTGAATCCAAGCCTTTGTAAGTATGTAGTGGGACCAATACGGCCTCATTGGCACATTTTGATAAGTGCAAATATTTTGTACTTATTTTTGGGTTTAGCAGATGAATTCCTCAAAATTGATTATATTAATTATTGTATTAATATTTAATGGTGATCGGATTATTGTAGGATCTCCTAGGCCAATTGTGAATTGGAGATATCATGTCCCCAATGCTACTCCTATGGTTGAAATTGTTGTAATATTGAAGCTTTATTATTATTAATAATTTATGAAAGTATATATATATATATATATATATATATATATATATATATATATATATATATATATATATATATATATATATATATAATTGAGATTGGTATTTTCTATTAAAAATATTTAATTAGATTTTTGGAGAGTTGTTATATATATACACACACACATGCACACACACACACACACACACACACACACACACACACACACACACATATATATATATATATATATATATATATATATATATATATATATATATATATATATATATATATATTATATGTGTGTGTGTGTGTGTGTGTATATATATATATATATATATATATATATATATATATATATATATATATATATATATATATATATATATATATATATATATATATATATATATGAAAATATATATATTATGTATGTGTATGAATTCATATAACTATATATTACATATGTGTGTGTGTTTATGTATATATATATAATATATATATATATATATATATATATATATATATATATATATATATTTGAAAAAAGACACCTCCATTTTATTAATCTAGGCTCCAAATGACGAAGCCGGAACAAGTACAAGGCGCAAAATGAGAAAGCCTATACAAGTATACAGTAAACCAAAATGGCGGACACAGCGACCCAAGCAACTGGGCTAGGGTAGGAGGTCGGCCCAGAAATCTCTCGGGTAGTGGAGGCATAAGGTGCTCCGTTTACTGCATTGGCGAAACACTTCCCGCAATAGTTGGTCGGCAGTGTATTGGTGACCTTCGTAAATCGCTTTGTTGCGATTCTTCCAAATTACCCATGTCGCGGCCGCTGCAACGATCTGGTGACCATGGAAGGCAGATGCCCAGGATGCCGCATGATCGTGGAAGCGCCCGCCGCTCGGCTCGATTCTGCAGATCTGATTGAGGTTCCTCCAGATATGGCCAGAAAGGTTCCTTTGACAGAAGATGTGGTCAATCGTCTCAGTCTGGCGTTCGAAGCAGCAAGTGCAAGCGGACGCTAAACTAATCCCAATAGTATTGAAGATATCATCTGTGGGCAGTTTCTTACGAATAGCTCTCCACATAAGGAAAGACCATTTCTTAGGGATACAACTATGCCAGTAGGGAGCGATGGTGGGATACGGCGTCCCAATCCCCTGGATGGCTGTCCGCGCCGATCTGACCGAGAACACCCTCGAAGCTTCGACCGACCACTGCAACTCGTCGGCAATGCAGCCGAGAGTCAACCCGCTAATACGTAATCTTTCCTCCGCATCGCGTCCGGACCAAACACAGACCCTGTCCCAGTCCCAGTCATTGCTAGTAGGGTTCCACATGTCTCTGATCCTGCTATACCTCGGGGTTTTCGTGATGTTGGGAATCAAGTTGTCCCCGACCCAGCGCTCCAAGAATGGATCAGATTGACCATCCTCCAGTTGAAGTCTCATCACTGGCTCAGCGAGATCGCACCCGATGAGGATCCGATGCCACGCCGCCGAGGATCTGCTATTGTGGGTGGCTACCGACGGGTGAATGTGCTTGAAGTACCTGGCCTTCATAAATGTCGTCCATAAGTTGTTGCTCGTGCGAAGTTTCTACCATAGCTTCATAGAGAAAGCTTTGACGATATTGGAGAGTTTGGAGAAACCAATGCCCCCTCAGCTGATGGACGAGTCATGGAGTCCCAGCTAGCCTAGTGATGCTTGTCTTGGCCGTTGATATGCCCCCAGAAGAAGTCACAAAAGATCTATTCGATCGTGGAGAGTACCTTCTTAGGCGGAGAGCAAGCGGCAAGGGTGTGGATGGGGATGGAAGTCAGCACATGTTGGATGAGGATAATCTTGCCGCCCGGGGATAAGGTGGCGTTGTGCCAACCTTCTAGCTTCTTCCTGATTCTAGCAATCAAATCTTCAAAGATGCTACTATTGGATTTCCCGTATACCAGGGGACAACCCAGATAGTGGAAAGGGGGGTGAGCCACAGCGAAGGAGGTTAGGTTGGATAGATTAACCGCTTGCTCTCTTTTGATGTTGTGGTGGGCGTAGATAATACTCTTGGAGGGATTAATCTTCTGGCCAAAGCACCTAGAGTACCTCTGCAGGGTATCATGAACCACTTCCACCGCTCCAACGTCCCCGGAGGAGAAGATGAGAATATCGTCAGCAAAGGCCAGGTGGGTGATGATCGGACAACCACTTGCGGTGTGATAGTGCTGGAAATTCGGAGTGCTAACCAAACGGTTAAGGTTTCTACTTAACGCATCGACGGCAATGATAAAGACTGTGGAGGATAGAGGGTCGCCTTATCTAACTCCGTGACTAGATTTGAAAAATCCTTCAGATTGACCATTGATAACCGTAGAAAACCACGAGTTACTGATGGATCTCCACACGATGTTGGTCCAGGTTTCCCAAAATTCGAAAGCTCTAAACACCCAAATCATAAATTGCCAATCCAGTCTGTCATAAGCTTTCTCTATGTCGAGTTTGATGGCAATGTTGCCTCCCCTCGCTGGAAACTTCATGCAAGTGATTAACTCATGGGCCATCATAATATTATCCTGAATGTTTCTCCCACGAACAAAGCCGCTCTGCTCCTCGGATATGATTTTCGGGAGAATGCCTGCCATTCTGGTAGCGATAATTTTGGAGATGATCTTATTAGTGAAAGTGCACAGACTGATGGGTCAAAAGTCGTGAATGGACTCCGGGTTCGCTTTCTTCAGGATGAGGATCAGCTTGGTGCTAGATATGGCTTTGGGGTAAGTAGCGCATTGGAAAAAAGTAATCGCTGCTTCGGTGATGTCTTGCTTGATAATGTCCCAGCAGGTACGAAAGAAGACTCCGGAGAAGCCGTCCGGGCCAGGCGCACTGTGCTCATCCAGAGCCCACACCGCGTCTTTCACCTCCTGATCTGAAGGGTGGCGCTCCAGCTGATCGTTGTCACTGTCATTGATGAGGTGGAGAATTTGGTCCAAAAATGAGTCTTTTCTGGTGACCGTCTCTTTGGAGAATAGCTTGGAGTAGAACTCTGCCTCAACCTTTTGGATGCCCTGTTGATCTGTGACGATATTCCCGTTGTTGTCAGCAATCTGGTGGATCGAGAGCTTCTGTCTGCGTCCATTGACGCAGGCATGGAAGTATTTCGAGTTTTTGTCCCCTTCGTTGTCCCATTTCAACCTCGCTTTCTATTTCCAGAATTCGGTATTGACCTTGATCCTGAACTTGAGAATGGCTTTGGTGAGGTTGAGGGCGGTCCTGGCTTCAGGAGAGCGCACCTCGGTGAATTTGGCTTCGGCGAGAGTAACATCATCCTCCGCCACCCTAACGGCTTGGAGAATGTCCCCGTATGCAAGTTTGCTCCAACTCGACAGGGCTTTTCTGGTTGCTTTGAGCTTGTTGCTCACTCGAACAAGCGGGTCTGGAGATTCGTCCCTATTCCAGGCTTCAGCAATGATGCCAAAAAATTGGGGGTGCTCAGTCCAAAAGTTGAGAAATCGGAAGTTCTTTTTGACCGAATTGATATATATATATATATATATATATATATATATATTTTATATATATATATATATATATATATATATATATATATATGTGTGTGTGTGTAAAATGTATACGTGTATATATATGTATATATGAATATACGTATACATATATGTGTATATATATATATATGAATATATATATGTATATATAGATAATAATAAAGAAAATAAAAAGAATAAAAGAAGAAGTAGTAGCAATCAGGCCCGAGCTCCTTCCAATCCTCCACAATTCCCATACAGCAGGCCCACTCCACAGTCCATTCGGGCCAGGCCTGGCCCAATCCTCCAGCCCGAGCCATACTTCCCACACTAAACAGAACCAACGAAACCAACATCAGCGCATATATACATACGTGTAGATTGAGAGAACGAGAGGGAGCAAAATCGAAACCCTAGTCCCACGACAATCTCAGGACAGCGCCGCCTCTCCCTGGCGCAACCCACCGCGTACCGCCGCAGCAGCGCCGGAGAGCCGCACGCGCGCTGGTAGAGACAGAACACGCGGTAGTAGGCTGCTGTACGGGGGGAGGGGGCAATTCGCAAGGCGATTATGCGAGGCATAGTCCATCGTTTGTCGATCTTCCTGGTGAGGTATGTATACAACCCATACAAATATATTTTCCTTCATTTAGTTTGAAATTAGATATGCCAGAATGGCCAGAAGATCGACCCAAAGATGTCGAAAAAACTGTCGAAACAAAGACAGAATTTCGAACGATGAAACAGGTTTGGAAGGCCGATTTCGGCCGTAATAGTGAGCGACTTAAGAATCTAATTGAACAATCATTTGGACAACCTAACTAGCATTTAAACCATGTTTTTAGATTATTTTTATAACCAGTAGATGCTAATATAAATCGACTCGAAAATTGAGAAATATCCGATAAAACTGTTTTTCAAAAACTAGAAATTTCTCCGATACCACGTACGTCCCGCCAAACCGGACGACGTGGTCACGAACCGAAAGCATCGAAAGGTGCGTAACGGCTTCATGGACGTGTGGGCTTTGACGGAATTCAAATTGGTCGCGTGTGCGCGACGAATTTGATACGTATCCGTCGAAATTTACCGTATCGACCTCTGTGCAAATTCTCCAATTACTTTGTGCATGCTCGTCAGATCGAGACGAAACTTGCACCAACAAGACCGTATCATTTTTCTGGTCCTATATGCCAAGTTTGGTCCCATTCTGAGACAGTTGATTGGACCATCGTTTTGCGGGCTCCACGGTCCCACTCAACGGGCGATTTTGTGCACGGCCCGCCGAAATCTAACTTTGGACATACGGTTGGGTTCGTATCAGAAAACCGGACCTGTAGAATATATAGTTTGATGACATTAGAGACCATTGACTCTGGCATACTTTTCGGTGCAAAACGGGTCCAACGGCGAACACCATTTTTGCCCGAAATTATCGTTTTGCCCTTGTGTCCAGAATTGGACTTAAGGACAGGCAATGCTAGCTAATTTGACTATTCTGAGAATGTTGGCGATGTCTGTTTCAGCTTTTGGAGACATTTGTGGATTTTGGACTTTATGGTGTACCAGTTGACGGTATCTTATTGGTTCTGCGTGCAACCTCCAGGCAAGTATACCTTGCCTCCCTCTACAGTTTATTTTCATGCTTATAGTACATCTGTTGTAGTATGTTATCTTTAGTTACCTTAGTTGTTGTAGATTTATATGATACCGCGTTTGCCCGTTATTGTCTTGCTTGTATATTAGTATTTTATGACTTAATAATGTAGTTATACCAGGCTTGTTTACGTTATGGATCATGCTAGAGTTGTCCTTACCTGTGTCATGACTGAGTTGTACCGTGTCTTCACCTGTATCTTGACTGAGTCGTATTTGTAAGTATGTGTGAGTGAACTGCTATTCCTTTGTCTTTTCCACAACCCGCGAGTCCACACACGGGACGAGGGTTGTCCTTTGCACCTGTGAGT
>JANAVB010010199.1:13784532-13793318 GCA_029216955.1 Iris pallida
GAAGATCGACCCAAAGATGTCAAAAAAACTGTCGAAACAAAGACAGAATTTCGAACGATGAAACAATTTTGGAAGGCCGATTTCGGCTGTAATAGTGAGCGACTTAAGAATCTAATTGAACAATCATTTAGACAACCTAACCAGCATTTAAACCCTATTTTTAGATTATTTTTATAACTAGTAGATGCTAAGATAAATCGACTCGAAAATGGAGAAAAACCCGGTAAAACTATTTTTCAAAAACTAGAAATTTCTCCGATACCACGTGCGTCCCGCCAAACCGGGTGACGTGGTCGCGAACCGAAAGCAGTGAAAGGTGCGTAACGGCTTCATAGACATGTGGGCTTTGACGGAATTCAAATTGGTCGCGTGTGCGCGACGAATTTGATACGTATCCGTCGAAATTCACCGTATCGGCCTCTGTGCAAATTCTTCAATTACTTTGTGCACGCTCGTCAGATCGAGACGAAACTTGTACCAACATGACCGTATCATTTTTCTGGTCCTGTATACCAAGTTTGGTCCCATTCTGAGACAGTTGATTGGACCATCGTTTTGCGGGCCCTACGGCCCCACTCAACGGACGATTTTGTGCACGACCCGTCGAAATCCAACTTTGGACATACGGTTGGGTTCGTATCGGAAAACTGGACCTGTAGAAATATAGTTTGATGACTTTAGAGACCATTGGCTTTGGCATGCTTTTCGATGCAAAGCGGGTCCAACGGCGGACATCGTTTTTGTCCGAAATTACCGTTTTGCCCTTGTGGCCAGAATTGTACTTAAGGACAGGCAATGCTAGCTAATTTGACTATTCTGAGAATGTTGGCGATGTCTGTTTTAGCTTTCGGAGACATTTATGGATTTTGGACTTTATGTGTACCAGTTGACGGTATCTTATTGGTTCTGCGTGCAACCTTCAGGCAAGTATACCTTGCCTCCCTCTACAGTTTATTTTCATGCTTATAGTACACCTGTTGTAGTATGTTACCTTTAGTTACCTTAGTTGATGTAGATTTATATGATACCGTGTTTGTCCGTTATGTCTTGCTTGTATATCAGTATTTCATGACTTGATAATGTAGTTATACCAGGCTTGTTTACGTCATGGATCATGCTAGAGTTGTCCTTACCTGTGTCATGACTGAGTTGTACCGTGTCTTCACCTATATCTTGACTGAGTCGTGTCTGAAGTATGTGTGAGTGAACTGCTATTCCTTTGTCATTCCCACAACTTGCGAGTCCACACACGGGGCGAGGGTTGTCCTTTGTACCTGCGAGTCCACATACGGGGCGAGGGTGACTTGTCTTGAAATTGACCTGCGAGTCCACATTCGGGACGAGGGTTGGTATTCTATTGATCTTCCAGCAGTTCATTTATGCATAGTTGATCCCGTATTCGTGTATATTTATGCGTAACCTGACGATCTTCCTTTTGCAACCAATTTCGAGTCGTGCGAATGATGCTATCATCCGACTGGATAATCTCCTCAGCATTCAAAATCAATTTCGATCATTATTGCTCGAATCATTCACACATCAATTTTTTTAATCAATCGATCGACATCCCTGAAGCTATCGCATACACCACTCAGGGATGAAGTCACTCAATAAATTCTCAAAACTATCATTCGAATCCAAATCGACTTCTTCAAATTTTTTGTTCGAAACATTCCTCAATTTCTAAGCACGCTCATCTATATCGCACCGACGTTATCGTCGCTCGATAGCACCCCTATCGATAATCGTTTCACTTTACTCAATCGATTTCAACTCATTATTGTTCGACACTGTTCAATTCCCGCACTCGACTATTCTAAGGTCGTCGCAACTTTGGTGATATGCCCAGCCCGACTTAGCCAACCGTGCTTACGTAAACCATATTTTCGTTTTATCAAAAACTGTTCTCCTATGTTTTACAAAATAGTAAGACTTATTGTATGGACATTCCGTGGGATAATTGAGAGAGAGCACACCAACGATATCAACTTTGCGGAAGCAATACTTCAGAGTTTGCAGAAACAACGGAGTTAAAGAATTCAATCGATAGTCCGAGGACGTAAAGCCGTGCTCTGATACCATTATGTCACGCCCCGCTCCCGTAGGAGCGATCGTCCTCGCTAAGGCGTGATGCCGCACGAGCCTAGATTGCGCTCGTGCAAGACGGGTTCCATAACGGCCGATTCTAGTGGCTGCGACGGGGTCGTCGCACAGAAGTCCCATGCAGAGACATTGAATAATAGCAGCGATAATTAGAACAAAACACAAGTCATTGCAAAAACACTCTTTTATTGATATTGAAAAAAGGTTACAAAGGGCGTAAGGCCAAGATTACAAGTCTCTCAAGCTCACTCAAGCTCACATTACAAGTCACTCAGCTCTCTCTCGTCTTTCAATACAACGCTTGAACCAGCGGAAGCTTCGGAAGGCGACGTCAATACATTATGTCCCATATAAGTCTTGACTCTATGCGGCCGCACGCTTCGAATCGCCAAGGAACTCCGTTCCTTGACGCATCCAAGCGAGCTCCGCGCTACGAGCTTCTACCTGTGCCTGCACATGTAAACTATGTAGGTGTCAGTACTCAACTGTACTGGTGGAATGAGCTCCTCGCCCACCCATACAAAACCAACACGTTTGATTTACTTTGTGCAACATAGTCCCTTCTTATCAATTGTCTTTCTAGTCTTGTCTTAGGATCAGTTTTATGACATACGCCTTGGCATACTTGTGTCTGAGGACCATCCCGTGCTTGCACAACGACGTTAACTCATACTTTGCCTTAGACCTTTATCGTGCCAATAATGTTAACCTATCAAGTCGTGTTTGCCTTATGGCCATAATCAGGGACACAACTACACGATAGACTCCATTTTCGTGTGATCGTGCTATCGCACCGATAACATCCTTATCCTTGCCTCAAGACCTTATCGTTTGCTTGCATTGTCAACGCACCGACTCATACGTGTCCTTCGTGCCATACTCTATGACGTAACGACTCGGTCGTGCCATGAACTCGATTCAGTTTCAATATCTCTGAGGCAGCGCCTCCTCGCTTAGTCTTGCATATACTTGTGTTGTAACAACACGGCCGTGCCTCACATTTCAAGGTCGTGCCCAGCAACTCAACGTAACTTCACCCAACTTGCCCTACGACCCTTCTCGACTGAACTCACAACAGCTCAAGCCTAACTCATGCAACTCTATGCCAACGACTTAACACTCGACGCCATACCTCGTGCCGAAGCACGCCGCCTTCATTGTAGCCAAATCTTAGGCCCAGACGTTGTGTTCTCTAACAGCATACGCATTCAACTCAACTCAGTCCAAAGGCACACACGCGGATTACCGCCCGTGCCGACACATCTATATGAATGGTCACTGGCATTGACTAGCCATCGTGGACATAGTCTGGCATTCGGGACCCTTGCACCGCAGGTAGCGATCCCCGATGCAAGTTCCCGACCTACCGGTTGCCTATTACCCAGCTCGACTATACCCTGTTTCCTCCTAGGCCGAGTCGGTCCCTTGGCCCTGGGTTGCCGCTCGAAGAAACATTGCCCTTGTCGACAAGTTGTCCATGACCACGCGCCTACGCTAACTTTCTAGACTTAACGTAATTGCATGGTCTCATCATCATTACTTAGTTCCTTTGCTTTACTTCTTCCACCTTTCATACTTCTTTGCAGAGCCCAAACCAGGGTTGCCTCGATGACTGAACCACAGTCCCGACATATTTCTCTCGGCGACTAACCATCGCTTAGACTTAATATTTTTGAACTCAGGAACGGCTACTACATAGCCTTCCAACTTAACTTGAACATAACGTGTTTCCTTAAGTATCGACAGACCATGGCTAACTTTTCACTGAACCAACCGTGGCTCGTGCCTTAAACCGACTCGTGTTCTATGCAACGCTGTCGCCCAAGTCATACCTCATATGACGGGCCTTGGGATCGTGGGACTATTTAACTTGACAACCGCAGAATGAGCGGGACATCACTTGGAATGACTTAGGTCGACCGGCATAACTTTGCCTAACTTACTCAATCCTACAACTTAACCCGAGGGACGAGCAAAGGCTATACCAAGCCTTGCATAGGGGAACCGTGCACGCTTTATCAAGCATTTATGTGGGCGACGCCTATGACTCAGGCTAACTCTTAGCTTTTGCACCGAAGACCAACTTTTCTTCTCCCAAGCCACGGGACGAAGGACCGAGTGTCATTTTCAAAGCACACCGTATACCAACTCTAAGCCGACCGTTGGACCTTTCCATATTCTAACTCAATTCGATCCGTCGGGATTACTCCCTTTAGCTATGTGGATTCGTCTCTTTTATTATGAAGCCTACTTGTGCAAGTTGAAAACATGCGATTTATTATGTGAAGGCAAAGATGAGACAAGTTCACCGAAACTACCCCACCTGAGCGAGCGGTCGCCTCGACCGAGCAATGTCTTCACGCAGCCGTTGCAAGGCTAAGTCCGAGCGCCGTCGGTGTTTCGATTCCTCCGATAGACTGAGCGGGACGGGGCACTACAGCTGCAGACCATGACCCATAATTGTTCATTCTTGTTATATAATTCCTGTGGATTGAGATATAGTTTAGATTAGACTTGATACCCTATTCTGGACAGCTTATACGTACTCGAATCGGGCTGGAGTCCGCTCGATACGTAGCTGGAGGAGTGCTACCCCGGCTCCAGCGCCTCCCAGAGATGTGGACGACGAGTCTCCAAGTGTGATAGATTTCGTCTTTGAGCGGGTACCTTGGTAAACTCCTCATGTAACGGTGGTAGACAACCGCTTAGAAGAGAGTTTCTTGGTTACGCTGGTTGAGATTTTTGGACTGGAGATGTTTGTTTTCTTTCCTCACCTGCTGCCAGGGATCTTCAGAGTAGAATTGCAGGAGGCGACGAGAAGCGCCTCATCTTCTGAGCTTGGGTGTTGCAGTCGTTGGAAGACGGACCGTCGGTCTTCTTGTGCTGTCGCGTTGTTGCAGCAGCAGTTGACAATGACTTGGGTGAAGTGATATCCATGGAAGGACTCTCTGCACACCGAAGCTTCTTCTCATTCTTTGCGCTTGTGAAGGATCACGTCACGCAAGTCAGGTGCGTCTCGAGCAACTTTTACACCCGTTTTGTGGGCCCGGGAATCCCGAGCATCTGAGTGTGTTGGCACCATGTTTGTGTAGGAACGAAATCGTAAAGCACAATACTATAGAGGGGGGGTGAATAGAGTAGGTAGCGGAATATTGCTAATTAAAAAATATTAGCAGCAAGATCACAGAATAATAATCACAACTAAGTAAAGTAAAGGCAGAGATAAGAATGCAAACGCAAAGACATCGATGTATACTGGTTTTCCTCTGTTGAGGACTAATCCAGTCGGTAGAACTCTTGCTACCAGTTGAATCCACTATTGGCAAAACCGTAAGTTTTCTTACGAAGTCCTTGCAACTTCTACAACGCGAGCTTTGATACGAAGAACTCGTCCAACTTCAAATGTGAAGCGGTATTCTTCAATCAAGCCTTCTGATTACAATCTCTCAAAAACTTCTAGACCGCACCGCACTGGCAAATCGACTAGAGGATTGTAATTGGCTTGGGATCTGAAATTTAAAGCTCAAGAAAACTCTTTGGAAGACTGAAAGCTTTAGATAGAGAGAAGATTGAAAGTGAATGAGTGAGTTGAAATGATCGAAATCCTTCTCTATTTATAGGAATTCCAAAGACAGAATTCTGGCAGAATTCGGGCAGAATTCGGGCAGAACTCGATGAGAAAATCTCGGTCAAATCCGCAACTGCAGGAGGACCAAGTTCTAGAGAATTCAAAAATCAAACGGCCACCAACCGAACTCTGGCCGAACTCTGGCCGAGTTCTGTCAGGGTTAGGTTAGGGTTTTAAAAACAATTTTTGGGGATTTTTGAAAACCTTTTTGAAGCTTTTGTTTAAAAGAATGTTTTTTAAAACAAAGGACATTTTTAAAAGTATTTGAAAACATTTTAGAATAGCCTATTTGCCAGTACGACTCGGTGTACAACGTATTCCTAGACTCAATAAAATGAAAAATACATTGCTTAAAGGAAATACAGACACGAGCAGGCAAACATAGCAGGCAAACATAGCTTCGGTCTTGAACTGTGTAGATAGCTGTTCTTGTTCATGTCCAAGAGTCCGATACATCCTGACTAGCTTCATATATTCAGACAGAGTTTGATCAATTATTAAAATTAGGTTGACCATATGACCAATGGGCCAACAATCTCCCCCATTTTGATAATTGACAAACTATGAATGATATAACATTTAAGCTTGAAATAAAATCAAAAAATAGTTCATGTCCTATATTTTCTAAAAAAAAATATTAGATCTTTATTTTTCTCCCCCGTTGTCATTTAGCAAAATAATTGCAAAAGAAGAAACTCCCCCGCAATCAATGCATAAATAACAAACAGTGAAGAAACACAAGAAAATACACATGATAAATAATAGTAAAGAAAATTTTAATAGCATCACAGGCATGTATTTGTACTTAGGTGGTTTATAATAAACAAAGAATTATATCACAGGCAGTTATAGTAGAGAAGCAGATAAAGAAATGCTAAGTAAATAAACTGATGTGAATCATAAAGTACGAATCTCATAAAGATAAAGATGTTCAGATAACATCAACTAAAACAAATCCAGTACAAGTCCTCAAAAATAAATACTGATAATAAAGTCTGAAAATATAAAAACTTGGAATGTCGGAGCATTTCCAAGTATACAGTAAATAATGTCTAAGTCTCATATCAACTAACATATCACAACTCCTCATCCTCATCATCATCAGTATGATGACCAGCATGTCCAGAAGGACCAACTCCAGAGGTACCCGCGCCAGAAGGGTGAGGAGGAGCGCCAGTGTAAAACTCACCAACATAATCACGAAGAGAAGCACGGTCAGAACGGTACCATCATATGCGTTACCGGACTGGAAGTAGGCATGAACAGCCTCATCCTCACAGCGGTAACCAGAGAAAGCTGGATCTCTAGGGATGGAACCGGCTGAATGTCCAGTCTGGGCGAAACGAAGATCAGCTAAGGAATTTGTAATCGCCTGATAATGGGTGACGTCGCGGAACTCACGTTCGCGAGCCATGTCCGTCATGGAGGCGTACAAATCTGAAAGGTACTGGTGTATGCCCTCAAATGTCATAGCATACTGCTGAGGAGGTGGAGGAGGTGGAGCAGTAGCAGGAGCAGTAGGAGGAGCAGATGCAGTCATACTGCGACGAGATAACTTGAGAACCTTGGGCTCAGGGTCTTGAGCACAAGTAGATAAGTCAATGTCGAAACGCTGAAAGATGCGTGGAAGAATCATCGCATAAGAGAGATTCCTATCTCTTGCACGACAACGTTCCATCATCTGAATAATGGTCTTAGGGGCAGAAAATGGAATCCCCTTAAGAATGTGATACATAGAGACGTTACATCATCCTTCGAAGTAAATTTTGGAAGAAGAGTAGAATAAATGATACGGTACAATTCATAATTAAACAAGTTCAGGTTGTTTGCCTTGAACTTTTCAGAGCGAACTCTATCAGGTGCACAAAGTTCAGCTTTGAAACTTGTAAGTGTCGTGCCTTCGGGAAAATCAAACTCAGTGATGTCAACAAGCGGTTCACCTTCGTTGGGAATACCAAGGATCTTCGCTAAGAGAACATCATTGAAATTGATATCTAATCCTCCAACACGTGTGCTTACATCAAAAGTGTTTAATATGATATTGCAGTAAAACAGTCTAATGGCATTAGTTGCTACGGGAAAACAGTTTAACAAAATGCTGTACCCTAATGCCTCAAAAAAATGGCGATGATCAGAAAATACAGTCCCTTTGATGGGTGCGCCTGTGCATATGGATCTCATGGAGAAGTCTCCATACCACAGTAAGGCTTGGTCTAGGGTTTGAAAGTAAAACCCGTCGAACGCGCCGTCGCTAGATTGGACTGGCGAAAATAGGGAATTTGTGGGTGGATCCGAAGATGAACCTTTGTCACTTGGGTTGGTTGCCTTCTTCCTCTTAAAGGGGTTGAATCCCTTAGGTGTCATTTTACAAATAGAAGTAAATATGCACTAATTGAAAAGTAAAAAAATGGAGTTATACCTTCCGAAATCAAAGTATGTCGAAGAGAACGACGAACTCCGCACGAATCCAAAGTTTGGATTGATTTCACCACTTGGATTAGAAGATATGGGGTGGTGAAGAACTAGGGTTCGGGGCTCCTTCGCGGCTGCTGTTGCTGGTTATGATGTAGTTTAGAAGCAATGAGGAAGAAAGGCTCTCGGGTTCTGGTATATATAACCTGACACCCTCAACCGAACTCGGGCCGAATTCGGTTCGAAGTCTGGCCGAATTCGCCTGGGTTTGGTTTGAAAAACTTTCTTTTTTATTGGCTCATTTCAAATATTTAATTCAAAGATTAGTAATTTCAACCTTCAATTAACATAATTAATATTTATTTTATAGATTAAATATTATTACACAGCGACTGTTTCAGATTAGCTGTAGGGTACTGTCCCAGCTGGCGGAGGTTCACCGGGGAACTCTTAAGTACCGCTTCGCTTCAACCATAGTTGTGGTGACAGACAGACTCTTTATTGGCTTGTCTCTAATACAGTTTTTGTATATGAAATAAAATCTAAATAAATCAATAATTTATTGACGTCCAAAATTCCTAATTCTCGACGTAAATAATTGAAACGATCTTCGCTAGAGGTTTTGTGAAAATGTCAGCTAATT
>JANAVB010010199.1:13793331-13805831 GCA_029216955.1 Iris pallida
TTTGTACGCTACAAATTGGGTCCGTCTGAGGCCCATGGCCACCCAACCACTTTTTGCGTACCAGCTGGTTACTGGATGTGAGCTGACATCTCACATTTACGCGTGTTTGGGTGCCTAGTAATGTTCCAATTGAGCGATAAGGCATTCAAAATTTGGACCTCAGAAGCGACGGGGAATATATGTCGGTTTATAACTCTCCGTCCATCAGTCGCTATTTAGAGCCCTTGACAGGCGATCTCTTACCGCGAAGACACGCAGATTGTGACTTTGATGAGGCAATCTTCCCGTCTAGGGGGAGAAATGCACGCTAATGTTGATGAGAAACGACGTGAATTAGCGTGGCATGTGCCCGCTGTTGTTCATTATGATCCCCCATCTGCACATAGTGATAAGGAAGTGCAGAGGATTCTAGGTCTGCAAGATATTGCAAATCAAAGCCAGACGCACTTAGCGACCTAGCAAAAGTCACGAGACAATTATACCTGCTGCAAATGTGCCTGCAAGGATAGACGTCCCTGAGAGATGCCATGTTCCTGTGAACAATTGCTACGGTCGAACCGCTGAGCAAAGGATGCTGCCATGGCCGTCCAGTCCGCGCTATTCCAAGAAGAAGGGAAGACCGGTTGGTTCCAAAGATGTTCTGCCCCGGAAGCAGAGAAATCTTGTTAAAAGCGTTTTGCACATGAGATCATTAAGGCTCACGCGATGTATTAGAGAGCGCGTTCCAGATGAAACGCCTATTCTAATCATGCCGATAACCTCGAAATAATCCGTCCAGTATGCTAGCTTAGACGATATTTTGAAGCGAAACAAAATTGTCATCGATGATGTTCATATACTCGTGGTCACTGACATTATAAACAATGATGACATGAACCTCGTAGTGTTGCCGAGTGTCAACGACGAACGGACTGGTCATGGAAACAAGCAATCCAGGCGAAACTAGATCCTTAGCGAAAAGAAGTGGTTTGGAACCCGTTGCTCCAACACCACCCAATGTTAAACTAGTTGGTCACAAATGGGTTTTCCTAAGGAAAGTAATGGAGAGAAATGAGATTGTGCGATACAAGGCTCGCCTTGTGGCGCAAGGCTTCTCACAAACGCCTGGAATGATTACGAGGAGACGTATTCTCCCGTAATGGACGTCAACGTTCCGCTACCTAATCAGTTAGTAGTTTCCAAAAACTGAATATGCAGCTCATGGATGTGGTCACAACCTATCTCTACGGGGATCTGGACACAGAGATATACATTAGAGTCCCTGAAGGACTAAAGATGCCTGAATCAAGTAATTCCCGACCACGGAATGCGTTCGATTAGACCGAGGCATTCGCTATATGGATTGAAACAACCGGACGAAGTGGTATAACGCCTAAGCGAATACTTGATCGGTTTGGGGACGTTAATAACGGACTTTGTCATGCGTGTTATAAAGAAATCCACTTCATACACAATCATCGCGGTCTATGTAGATGACATGAATCTCATAGGAACCAAAAAGAATTGTCAGAAAACTGCTGATATCCTGAAGAGGGAATTCGAGATGAAGGATCTTGGGAAGACACGGTTTTGCCTCGGCCTACAGATCGAGTACCATAAAGATGGAATTCTTGTCCATCAAGCGAACTACAACCCAAAAGGTGTTGAGACGCTTTAGTCATTTTGACGTTAAGCCGTTCGCTACTCCCATGATCGTCCGCTCTCTAGACATTACTAAGGACCCATTCCGTCAAAGGAGGACGACGAAGAGATATTGAGTCCTGAGCGCTCTTATCTGGGTGGCAATAGGCGCTTTATTGTACTTGGCCCAATGTACTAGACCGGACATCTCGTTTGCTGTGAATTGTCTAGCTCGATACAGCACCGTGCCAACACGCTGCCATTGGAATGGCATAAAAGACATTTTCCGCTACCTTAAGGGTACTACGGACTTGGGCTTGTTCTATCCCTACGCGATTTGAGTGAGTCCAACGCTCTTGGCACTCGAAGCAACGCAACCCGTTGGCTACGCCGATGCGGGGAACTTATTGATCCGCACAAGGGGCGTTTCCAACTGGTTATGTCTTTACCATTAGGAACACGGCGATTTCTTGAAGGTCTCGCAAACAGACCTTAGTGGCTACTTCAACGAACCATTCTGAGCTACTCGCGCGTTATGAGGCGACTAGAGAGTGTGTATGGTTTCGAGCTGTTATTGGCCATATTCGAAGTACATATGATCTTCCATATGACCCAGAGTGAACCTGTTGTCGTCTATGAGGACAATACCGCTGTATTGATCAAGCGAAACATGGTTACATCAAAGGGGATGCTACCAAGCACATTCGCCACAAGTTGTTCTTTACCATGAACAACAGCGCTTCAGAAGATTGAAGTGAACACATTGGATCGAAGAATAACCGTGCAGACTTGTTCACCAAGTCACTGCCAAAATACTCGTTCTAGAAACTATCAGAGCGATTGGACTTAGGAAGCTTTCAGAGCTAGCCTAAGTGAACATGTTTCCCGTACCCTGTTGTGTGCATGTGAGGGGGAGCCCCCACAGCGCCCAAACGAGCGCCTCAAACGTCCTGTTGTGCGTATATCCGGGCCCTGTCGAGTGCGAGTGAAAAGGGGAGCATCCTGATGTATGCTTGTGTACTCTTTTCCCTTAGACCAGTTTTTTCCATTGGGTTTTCCTGGCAAGGTTTTTAAACGAGACACATTTCAAATCTCTAGTCACTAAGGACTATTGTGATCAGGGGGAGTATCCAGTGTATACTTCTAAACCATCGTGTACTCTTTTGTCCTTCGGTCAGCAGTTTTTCCCACTGGGTTTTCCCTGACAAGGTTTTGACGATGTACCTTTGCAATGGTTAAGTTTACCCCCATCACACTGACTGTGTGTACTCTTTTGTCCTTCGACCAAAGTTTTTTTCCCACTGGATTTTCTTTGGCGGTTTTGACGAGGCACAAGTAGATGGTCAAACTTGAAGATGCAAGCTCAGACAGACGGAAGAAACTCAGAGATGTTTACAAGCAGAATTTCTGGAGAGCCAAGGGGGAGTTGTAACTCATATGGCCCTTCATTTCATCTCCTTGTAACATACAAAAGACTTTGGCCTTTCATTTCTTCATAACCTCCAACCTCTCCCTATATAAGAGAGGTTGGGATAGCTTGTAAGAGGCACTTGTGTGGTTGATAATATACGAGAAAGCTTCGTCGTGTGTTGAGTTTTGCCTTATAACAAGTATTATTATTTAAATACTGTATTCCAATATTTGTACAATTTTGACCGAATATGGGTGTGTAGTACAAGTTCATTAAAACAACCAGGGATTATTTTATTATTTTATTATTTTATTATTAAAGTTAATTTTTTGTGATTAAATAATTATGATTATATAGTAGATATCATTATTTAATGATTTTATTTGCCAATCGAATTTATATACATAGGTACATATTTAAATAGATTAAAAATATGGATAGATAATATTGAATTTTTTTTGAAATTTTAATGTTTATATTTAGATATATATCTATATATATATATATATATATATATATATATATATATATATATATATTTAATAATCTATCTATATATATATATATTTTAATGTTTATATTTAGATATATATATATATATATATATATATATATATATATTAAGTTGTTAAAAAGGAAAAAAAATATATTATATATATATGTTCCTTGCAGAACAAATTTGCTAACTATCCGACCCGCCTTCTCCCCTCTCTCGACGTCTCAAATCCAAACCCTAAGCTAAGCCAGGCACCCAGACCTCCCCGAAGTCAGGTGACCTCTCCAGCCACGTACAAAAACGCCGGTGCACCGCCGACGGTGGCCAAATCGCGCGGGGCAAACGCGCACGCCACGCGCAATGACAGCGTAGCCTTCGGAGAAGACTTCGCAGCATGATATCTCAACGCGCGATCGATCATTTTTCGATCTACTTCTTCAGGTTAGAACCTAACCTATACACCTCCTAACCCCATCAATTATTTTCATTTAAAACAGATTAAAACCCTGTAGAAATTCGACAAGAAATCGACAAAAAAAACCTGTTCGGAACAGGACGTATAACTGCCCAAAGTCCCTAGTTTGAGTCTCGATTTCTTCAAACCATTAATCAATTTCAAAATCCACCTAAATAGATTTATAGACAACTAACCGAGATTTAAACCCATTAATTAGTTTATTTTTGTGACTATAATTGATGTTCAAAATTAGGTTAAAGTTTTCCGAAAATCTGTTTTTAAACATTAAAATTTCCCGATCGGGGTCCGACCCGCCAAACCGGGCGATGTGGTCGCGAACCGAAAGCATCGAAAGGTGCGTATCGACTTCATGGACGTGTGGGCTTTGACGGAATTCAAATTGGTTGCGTGTGCGCGACTAATTTGATGCGTATCCATCGAAATTACCGTATCGGCCTTTTTCGAAATTCTCCAATTACTTTGTGCACGTTCGTCAGATCGAGACGAAACTTACGCCAACAGGATGTATCATTTTTCTGGTCCTGTGTGCCAAGTTGGTACAATTCTGAGACAGTTGATCGGATCGCTATTTTGTGGGCCCCACGATCGATTTAACGGGCGATTTTGTGCACGGCACACCAAAATCCAAAATTGGACATACCGTTGGGTTCGTATCATCAAAACAAATCCGTAGACATATAGTTAATGACTTTAGAGACCATTGACTTGGCACACTTTTGGTGCAAAGCGGGTCCAACGGCGGACACCGTTTTGATCCAAAATTACCATTTTGCCCCTGTGTCCAGAATTGGACTTAAGGACTGTCATGACCGCATCGCTTTTCGGATACGAGACGTGTCCAAGCCAGCCTACGAGCAGAGTCGGCGGTAGAACGCTGTCAAAGCCCGCAAGAAATAAATGCTCAAAATATCACATTTGCTCATTCACATTCTAAATTTATTACAACAGTTACAATAAAGAAAATACAAGATTTACAATTAATGAAATTTACAACTGCTATCTATTTCTAGGTTGTCTTCAGCATACCCAAGTCTTCCCAATGCTAAGCGTGATCGCGGCTAAACCTGAAAAATGTTGGTTTCCAGTCAGGAATGGAACAAGTACACAAATCGACGGCAATGCAAAAACACAATAGAATTAACAAGACAGGAAAATAACATATGAGATATGAAAAGGGTAGATAACTTGGACATAGCACGATAGAGAAGTAAACAAGAAAAGCTAATAAAAGACATCTATCTAGGTGGTTTGAAATACCTTTAATACAGTGAACGGCTGGACTAATACGGCACATCATACGATGGCTATCGTGCAGTAATGGTACGGCTAACTCATACGTGAATGTGTATGACTTAGCTATCGTTCAGTAATGGTAATGGGTTTTGTTCACGTATTACTGAGTATTTCCCCTCCAGACTACTCCGTGTGACGAGCGTGTTAACAAGCAACAAGATATATGTATAGACATGAAATGAAAAGACTACATAAATCGAAAAGCAATCAGAAAGTGCACTTGCCTGAGGTCCTTAGCTGGAGAAACCAATAACACTATACCACTCAATGACCACAATCAGTCAACACATGTAGAAGTCTCCAGATACTGAAAAAATAGTACCAACGTTCTCAGAATAGTCAAATTAGCTAGGATTGCTTGTCCTTAAGTCCAATTCTCGACACAGGAGAAAAACGGTAATTTCGGGCAAAAATAATGTCCGCCGTTGGACCCGCTTTGCACGTAAAGCGTGCCAGAGTCAACGGTCTCTAAAGTCATCCAACTACATGTCTACGGATCCGATTTCCGATACGAACCCAACCGTATGTCCAAAGCTGGATTCCGGCGGGCCGTGCACAAATCGCCCGTTAAGTGGGACCGTGGGGCCCGCAAAACTGATTTTATCAACAGTCTCAGAATCGGACCAAACTTGGCATGAAGGACCAGAAAAACGATACGATCCTGTTGGCGCAAGTTTCGTCTAGATCTGACGAGCGTGCACAAAGTAATTGGAAAATTTACAAAGTGCACGATACGGTAAATTCGACGGATACGCATCTAATTCGTCGCGCACACGCGACCAATTTGAATTTCGCCAAAGCCCACACGACTATGAAGGTTTTCGCAGCTTTCGGTGCTTTCGATTCGTGACCACGTCGCCCGGTTTAGCGGGACGCACCGTCGGTGTGGAAGTTTTTCTAAGTTTTTTAAAACAAGTTTTTTCTCTATTTGTTAAATTTACCAGAAAATAAACCTCTAGAAATTAAACTAAAATAGGGTTTGATCCTGTTCAGGTTGTCTAAAAGTCTATTCAGGTACATTCCTGAAATTTACGATATCCTATTCGCAATCGGACCGTAAACATAGGGTCGGGACGGTTTCTCTAATCCAGAATTCGAGATTTTCTCGGTTTGGAACTCGGTTTCCATCGCGTACGAGGCGAAATAATTAAAACTACTTGAAGGAGATTATCGAGGGTAAGGTTGTCGACAACCGGAGAAATTCGTTCGTGAAACGATAAACTGGGGTGGCAAAAAAAACCGATGTGAAGTCGGCCCCATTGATGCAACTGCTGCTGTTGCCGCTGTCACCTCGCGCGCTCGCGCGCGCGCATGCCGGCCTTGGTCGGCCTCCGACGGCCCGCACGGCGCGCGCGGGGCAGTCCAGGCGCGCACCACGTCGGGCTGGGGGTGGTGGCGTTGATTGCTAGGTTATTTTTTTACTGTTCTCGATTCTCTCTCTTTATTTCTACACACGATTATATATACGACGGAACTGAAACAAACCTAAGGGCTCGGGGAAGGGAGAATCAGCTAGGATGGTTTTGGGGAGTGTGGGGGAAGGCCCGCTCGGGTTTGGGCCGAGCTGCTGGGCTCCTTATTCCTTTCCATTACTTATGATTTATTTATTTATTATTTATTTATAAAGCTTTTGGTATATCTATATATACATATGTGCAATGCCCATTTACATATATACATATATGTGTATATACATATTTATCTATACAGTTATCTACATCTATATCTATAATACACACACACATATACATATTATATTATATTTATACATATATACATACACATATTCACGTATATCTATATACGCTTTTATACGTATATATATATATAGATAATATATAATATATATTATATATGAATGCACATATACAATATTTATATATACTACACATGCACAATATATATTAACAAAATATAAATATAATTACCAATCAATATATATATATATATATTATATATATATATATATATTATATATATATATATATATATATATATAATATATTATATCTATAGATATATTTTTATCTATATATATTAAATATATATATATATATATAATATATATATATATATAACCTGGGGTTTATATATACTATTTATATAACTATACCACAAATCCTATACAGGCTATACAATATTTAAATCACATAAATAATAATAATAATAAAATTTCAAAAATATCCGGGAAGGGGAGCTACAAGGACAGACAATCCTAGCTAATTTGACTAATCTGGAAACGTTGGTAACGTCTATTACAGCTTCTGGAGGCAGTTGTGAGACTTGGACTTTCTGACTTGTTGATTGGCGATCTATTGTTGGTTCTCCGTGCAACCTTCAGGCAAGTACACCTTGCCAAACTCTATAGTACTTACATGCTTTTCCATATTACCATTTTTGTCTCTTACTTAGTTCCATATTTTCTGTTTCGTGTTCTTATTACTTTCTTATTTTACGTGCACATAGATTTTTACTCTTTTCTATATTACTTGTTCTACTTGCTTATCCTGTTCAGGTCTAGTGATAGTGTTGTTTTGTCCATGCCATGATCTCCTGACCTGTTTGACTTGGACTTGACCTTAGTGTAATTTTCGGTACTTGATTGACTTGATCCGATCATGTTCGTTTGATTTAACCCTGACCTGTTATTAGACGTGACTATATCTGACCACCTCGTTCGTGAGCTCCCATCGAGTACGAATGAGCCTTACTATAGTTAGAGATTCCCCATTGGCTACTGACTATAGGACTGTGAGCTTCCATCGGGCTGCGGTTACCCCGACTTACTATTAGTCACGCTTGATAGCACTATCTTTGACGGTATGCCATTTATGCTTATTCTTTAGTCTCACATTATTCCTTGTACCATTTACTATTTTCTCGCATGTTATTTACTGTACAATAGGCATGTATTTATGTGTCTTGCTAGTCCTCTGAGGACCTGGTGATCTCTTCAGGTATTAGATAAAGGTATGGTACACCGATGGAGGATGATTGCTACACCGAGACTTCAGGTATACCTAGTGTATTATTATCATATCTTCCGTGTTTCGATTTTGTTATATATTTGATACTCGTTGTTATTATAGCTAGTCTTTTTCAAGTTTTTTTTATCTAGCTTGTTCATGATGAATGTGTTATTGGGGATCCACTCTAACGTATTTATCTAATCTAGAATCAGTGTATCATGGCCTGATCAGCCTAACTGTACTTGATTCGTCATACTTATCATTATTATGTGGATTGAGATATAGTTAATCTAGAATAACCAGACAGCTTATACGTATTCGAGCTGGGCTGGAGTCCTCCCGATGCGTAGCTGGCATGTATACGTATCCTAGTCCTATATTTTGGGACTGGGGTATTACACTCTGACTATCGACGTCACAGAATTCCTGGTTTTCTTCTCACCTCTATCTAAAATCGCCACTGGCTTCTCTGGTACTGTGAGGATGGGTCCAATTTCCAGCTCCGAATGGTCCAAGATGTGGCTCGGATCCGAAATATAGCGCCTGAGCTGTGAAACGTGGAAGACGTTGTGCACGCCCTCAAGATTAGCTGGTAGAGCTAATCGGTACGCTACTTCTCCGACTCGGCTCAAAACTTCGAATGGCCCGATGTACCTGGGGCTCAGCTTTCCTGCTCTGCCGAATCTGATAGTTCCTCGGGTAGGGGAAATATTGACGAAGACACTATCTCCTGCTTCAAATTCTAATGGTCGACGACTGCTATCAGCCCAATGCTTCTGTCTGTCATGAGCAATCCTGAGTTTGTCTCTAATCACCTTTACCTTCTCTGCTGTATCGGTCACCATCTCAGGTCCAAGCAATACTCTTTCTCCTATGTCATCCTAAGCAAGTGGAGTGCGGCAATGACGTTCATAGAGTGCCTCGAACGGAGTCATACCGATGCTAGCTTGGTAGCTGTTGTTATAGGAGAACTCTACCAAGTGCAAGTGGTCTTCCCAAGACCCTCCAAATTCTAAGATGCAGGATCTCAGCATGTCTTCTAGCGTCTGGATGGTTCTCTTAATTTTCTGTCAGTCTGGGGATGATAGGCGTTGCTGAACTTCAATTGTGTTCCCAGACTGTCTGCAAGCTCTTCCAAAAATGAGAGGTAAATCTGGTATCTCTGTCAGATACGATACTTACCGGAACTCCATGAATCCGGTAGATATGCTGCATGTACAGTGCTGCCAACTTCTCGGTGGATAGACCAACCTTGAAGGGGATAAAGTGAGCTGACTTCGTCAGTCGGTCCACAATAACCCAAATGGCGTCCTTTTTTCCTTGGGATTGAGGCAGTCCTGACACAAAATCCATCGTTATGTGTTCCCATTTCCACTTCGGAATGTCTAGTGGCTGTAACAGTCCTACTGGTCTCTGTCTGCTAGCTTTCACTTATTGACAATTAAGCATCTAGCCACATACCTGGATATATCCTTCTTCATTCTGTACCACCATACTACAGTACGCATATCTCGATACATTTATTAGCTCCTGGATGTATGGAATACTGCGATTGGTGCGCTTCTAGCATCAGCTCATTCCTCAGTTCGCCAGTTGGTATGCAAAGCCTCGTACCATGCCTCAGTGCTCCGTCACTGGCGATTGAGAATCCTTCAAGTGTTTCTGCCAGCACTTGATCTCTGAGTTTGTAAAGCGTCTCGTCTTGGAATTGTGTCTCCTTGACTTTGTCCATCAGACTTGAACGCACTTGCAACTGCATCATTGATGAACCATCTCCTGGTACAATGGCTTCTCTTCCCAGTTTCTTCATTTCCTCTTCAGGCAGTACAATCTCCAATCCAAGCTTCTCTATGTCTTCCAACAAATGCCGCTCATTGGTCAAAAACATTGCCATCGGGTATCGACTAAGTGCATCTGCAACAACATTAGCCTTACCCGGATGATACTGCAGGTCGATGTCGAAATGTTTCATCACTCCCCATCATCTCTGCGTATGTTCAGCTCCTTCTGTTAAGACTTTTGTGGCTGTAAATATTTCCACTCTCTCTCCATAAGGTAATGCTTCAAGTTTCAGGGCAAATATAACTGCTGTAAGCTCCAAATGCGTGGGATAGTACTTCTCATGAGTCCGTAATTGCCTAGATGCATAAGCAATTACTTTTCCGTATTGTTGAAGAACACAACCCAATCCTTTACCAGAAGCATCACTGTAAATTGAGAATCCGCCGGTACCTGCGGGTAGCGCAAGTATCGGTGCCGTTGTAAGTCTCTTCTTCAGTTCCTCAAATGCCGACTGCAAGCTTCATCCACACAAATTCTTCGTTCTTCCTTGTGAGCTTCGTCATCGGCTCAGCATCCTGGCGAAGTCCTTCACAAATTTCTGATAGTAGCCACTAAGCCCAAGAAACTTCTGATTTCAGCAACTAACTTGGTGTAGTCCACTTCTCAATAGCAGCTATCTTCTTTGGATCCACCGAAATTCCTTCTCCTGTGACAACATGGCCTAGAAAATCCACCTTGTCTAAGAAGAATTCATATTTAGATAGCTTACCATATGTAAACCCACAAATTTAGATTACAATTTCATTTAATTTGTTTTGATTTTGTGTGCTAAGTTGATATTATAGTTAATATTGTGAATTTTTGAAATTATTTTCTAAAATAAATTACATGGATTTTTTCTTTTTGACAGCCAGACTCGAACCTAAACTTGAACATAAAATATTTTTTGGGAGTCCTAAATAAGTTGTACAAAAGTTTTCCAAATAATATTATTTTTATTTAAAGAGCCCAACTTCTTAAAATCTAAATTTTTTTATAATTTATTTTAAAGATCAATTCATAGTCTTACTTAAAAGCCCAAAGTCCATAGGGTGTTAACCATTAAGAAATTGGTTAAATCACTTAACCTTTTCCTTATAACCCATAACTATGGATAAAGCCCATTTAGTATTTCAAAGCCTTTTGTTTAGGATTTGCAGCATGTGTATTTGAGGGAATGAGCCCTTTCATTTCATTCTATGAATGAATGAGCATTCATTCACAATGTAATATGATGTTTGCTGTTGAGCCATTTTCTTGGCAAGCCGAAGCTTTTGGTTTCCTTCGTCGACCCAACGGCCGACTTCCCGGATCCTATGGCCGCCGACGCCATCATGGTAGGGTGGCCCTCCATCTTCTCTAGGAGGTAACTCCCCTCTCCTCCTACCTATAAATCCCCATCTTCACCATTCTCCTTCATCCCTCTCCATCTCCAAAGTTTTCCCCAAACCACAAATCCCTAGATCTACTTCTCCGCGAGTTTCTCGGCCAACCACCCCCTTCCCGGAGTTCCCGAGGGCCGAGCACCTCCCCGGCGCCTGACCCGCACCAGCGCCCGACCGCGCCGCCCCGTGGCCACCGTCAGCCGCCGGCGCCGACCCCGCGCGGTCTCCCGGTCTCGACCCCCTCCGGCGCACCCCTGAAGCCCGTTCGCCTGGTAACTGTCCGATTTGTTTCCGGTGCTGACCCGTTGTGCTCTGTTCCTGTTCCGAGATCCAAATTGGAACTCCGTTGTCGGTACACTCTGACTCAATTATTTCTTTATTGTCGATGATGAATGTCTGGTCCCAATTCCTTCGGGAATTCGTTTTTTTTTTCTGACAACGTAACAATTACGATGTTCTTTCGGCTTTTCCGAAAATCTCGGAATTGGTTGCTTGCTGAGATTAAACTGACAGAACCTAGTTCTGTAGTTTTCTTGGGTTTCCGAGAATTTGCGGGATAATTTTGGAAATCTGGTTTTTACGTAATATATGTATGGTGGTTCTATTCTCTGGTTCAGAGTTTCGGATTTATATACATATATATTGGGTTCTTTGCTATGAGAATAAGTTTGGATAAGTAGGAAGTTTTTTTTTTTTTTGGGTTCTGTTGGAGTTTTATACTTGTGATGGAAATATTTTTCTCTTGGAAAGTTAGTTCTGTTGGGTTTAAAAGATGTTTGTTCTGTTGGTATTTTGGGATTTTGGTTATGTGTTGATATTGGTTTCGGATTTCCCAGTACTGGTTGGTTTGGGACATTTGCAGGTGTTTGTGGTGCATTTTCCCAGTATTGGGTTTCCCAAAAACAGAGGAGATGCTACCGAAAATTTTGCAAAATAATAAAAACATTTTTAAAAATGATTTTTGATATAAAAATGTTATTTTATAATATTTTTGGGCGACGACCTTAACGGTCACTGGACCCCAGCG
>JANAVB010010199.1:13810831-13926412 GCA_029216955.1 Iris pallida
TGGTCCAGGTTTCCCAAAATTCGAAAGCTCTAAACACCCAAATCATAAATTGCCAATCCAGTCTGTCATAAGCTTTCTCTATGTCGAGTTTGATGGCAATGTTGCCTCCCCTCGCTGGAAACTTCATGCAAGTGATTAACTCATGGGCCATCATAATATTATCCTGAATGTTTCTCCCACGAACAAAGCCGCTCTGCTCCTCGGATATGATTTTCGGGAGAATGCCTGCCATTCTGGTAGCGATAATTTTGGAGATGATCTTATTAGTGAAAGTGCACAGACTGATGGGTCAAAAGTCGTGAATGGACTCCGGGTTCGCTTTCTTCAGGATGAGGATCAGCTTGGTGCTAGATATGGCTTTGGGGTAAGTAGCGCATTGGAAAAAAGTAATCGCTGCTTCGGTGATGTCTTGCTTGATAATGTCCCAGCAGGTACGAAAGAAGACTCCGGAGAAGCCGTCCGGGCCAGGCGCACTGTGCTCATCCAGAGCCCACACCGCGTCTTTCACCTCCTGATCTGAAGGGTGGCGCTCCAGCTGATCGTTGTCACTGTCATTGATGAGGTGGAGAATTTGGTCCAAAATGAGTCTTTTCTGGTGACCGTCTCTTTGGAGAATAGCTTGGAGTAGAACTCTGCCTCAACCTTTTGGATGCCCTGTTGATCTGTGACGATATTCCCGTTGTTGTCAGCAATCTGGTGGATCGAGAGCTTCTGTCTGCGTCCATTGACGCAGGCATGGAAGTATTTCGAGTTTTTGTCCCCTTCGTTGTCCCATTTCAACCTCGCTTTCTATTTCCAGAATTCGGTATTGACCTTGATCCTGAACTTGAGAATGGCTTTGGTGAGGTTGAGGGCGGTCCTGGCTTCAGGAGAGCGCACCTCGGTGAATTTGGCTTCGGCGAGAGTAACATCATCCTCCGCCACCCTAACGGCTTGGAGAATGTCCCCGTATGCAAGTTTGCTCCAACTCGACAGGGCTTTTCTGGTTGCTTTGAGCTTGTTGCTCACTCGAACAAGCGGGTCTGGAGATTCGTCCCTATTCCAGGCTTCAGCAATGATGCCAAAAAATTGGGGGTGCTCAGTCCAAAGTTGAGAAATCGGAAGTTCTTTTGACCGAATTGATATATATATATATATATATATATATATATATTTTATATATATATATATATATATATATATATATATATATGTGTGTGTGTGTAAAATGTATACGTGTATATATATGTATATGAATATACGTATACATATATGTGTATATATATATATATGAATATATATATGTATATATAGATAATAATAAAGAAAATAAAAAGAATAAAAGAAGAAGTAGTAGCAATCAGGCCCGAGCTCCTTCCAATCCTCCACAATTCCCATACAGCAGGCCCACTCCACAGTCCATTCGGGCCAGGCCTGGCCCAATCCTCCAGCCCGAGCCATACTTCCCACACTAAACAGAACCAACGAAACCAACATCAGCGCATATATACATACGTGTAGATTGAGAGAACGAGAGGGAGCAAAATCGAAACCCTAGTCCCACGACAATCTCAGGACAGCGCCGCCTCTCCCTGGCGCAACCCACCGCGTACCGCCGCAGCAGCGCCGGAGAGCCGCACGCGCGCTGGTAGAGACAGAACACGCGGTAGTAGGCTGCTGTACGGGGGGAGGGGGCAATTCGCAAGGCGATTATGCGAGGCATAGTCCATCGTTTGTCGATCTTCCTGGTGAGGTATGTATACAACCCATACAAATATATTTTCCTTCATTTAGTTTGAAATTAGATATGCCAGAATGGCCAGAAGATCGACCCAAAGATGTCGAAAAAACTGTCGAAACAAAGACAGAATTTCGAACGATGAAACAGGTTTGGAAGGCCGATTTCGGCCGTAATAGTGAGCGACTTAAGAATCTAATTGAACAATCATTTGGACAACCTAACTAGCATTTAAACCATGTTTTTAGATTATTTTTATAACCAGTAGATGCTAATATAAATCGACTCGAAAATTGAGAAATATCCGATAAAACTGTTTTTCAAAAACTAGAAATTTCTCCGATACCACGTACGTCCCGCCAAACCGGACGACGTGGTCACGAACCGAAAGCATCGAAAGGTGCGTAACGGCTTCATGGACGTGTGGGCTTTGACGGAATTCAAATTGGTCGCGTGTGCGCGACGAATTTGATACGTATCCGTCGAAATTTACCGTATCGACCTCTGTGCAAATTCTCCAATTACTTTGTGCATGCTCGTCAGATCGAGACGAAACTTGCACCAACAAGACCGTATCATTTTTCTGGTCCTATATGCCAAGTTTGGTCCCATTCTGAGACAGTTGATTGGACCATCGTTTTGCGGGCTCCACGGTCCCACTCAACGGGCGATTTTGTGCACGGCCCGCCGAAATCTAACTTTGGACATACGGTTGGGTTCGTATCAGAAAACCGGACCTGTAGAATATATAGTTTGATGACATTAGAGACCATTGACTCTGGCATACTTTTCGGTGCAAAACGGGTCCAACGGCGAACACCATTTTTGCCCGAAATTATCGTTTTGCCCTTGTGTCCAGAATTGGACTTAAGGACAGGCAATGCTAGCTAATTTGACTATTCTGAGAATGTTGGCGATGTCTGTTTCAGCTTTTGGAGACATTTGTGGATTTTGGACTTTATGGTGTACCAGTTGACGGTATCTTATTGGTTCTGCGTGCAACCTCCAGGCAAGTATACCTTGCCTCCCTCTACAGTTTATTTTCATGCTTATAGTACATCTGTTGTAGTATGTTATCTTTAGTTACCTTAGTTGTTGTAGATTTATATGATACCGCGTTTGCCCGTTATTGTCTTGCTTGTATATTAGTATTTTATGACTTAATAATGTAGTTATACCAGGCTTGTTTACGTTATGGATCATGCTAGAGTTGTCCTTACCTGTGTCATGACTGAGTTGTACCGTGTCTTCACCTGTATCTTGACTGAGTCGTATTTGTAAGTATGTGTGAGTGAACTGCTATTCCTTTGTCTTTTCCACAACCCGCGAGTCCACACACGGGACGAGGGTTGTCCTTTGCACCTGTGAGTCCACATACGGGGCGAGGGTGACTTGTCTTGAAACTGACCTGCGAGTCCACATTCGAGGCGAGGGTTGGTATTCTATTGATCTTCCAGCAGTTCATTTATGCATAGTTGATCCCGTATCCGTGTTCATAGTTACCTATCAGTAGCCACATGTCAATCTCATGTCAAGTTCCTATTTATACCCTGGTTATATTACTGTATGATTAAACTGTTAGATAGGCATGTTTTATGTATCTTGCTAGTCCTCTGAGGACCTGATGATCTCTTCAGGTTTAGTGATTGTATGGAGTTAGTTAGCAGAGCGGGATGGTAGAGGATTGTGATGCATGATACAGGTATTTGCTTGTGTTATTTCTTTATTATCTTCTCGTGCTTTATATTACACACCATGATATACTCTCCTTACTTTATAGACTCATATTATTCTTGGAGTCTAATCGGACAATATGCTAATGGGCTGCAGACCATGACCCATAATTGTTCATTCATGTTTATATAATTCCTGTGGATTGAGATATAGTTTAGATTAGACATGATACCCTATTCTGGACAGCTTATACGTACTCGAGTCGGACTGGAGTCCGCTCGATACGTAGCTGGCTTGCTCACAAGCTCGCATCCGAAAATTGAGTGCGGGTCGTGACAAGTTTTTGTGGTGGCCCATGCAGGTCAGAGCATATCGTATCGGTTACGTTACTGTACTGGTACGAGCCTGCACAACTGACTAAACCCTTAGAAATCTCAATCCACACTGCCTTGAAAAACTCTCCTAGAAATTCTCTACGTCTTTAAAAACTCCATAATTGCTCTCGATTATACTTCCTTGCTTTTCGTACCATTGATTCTCGTCCCTTCCTATTTCGGAGTGGCGAACAATCGTGATGTCTAGAATTCATTAGAAATCCTTAAATTATAGTATATATTGCTTGACTATCGAATATTGGTTGTTTATAGATATGAGAATTATAGTTGCCATATGCCTAGATATCTGCCGGTAGAATGGTTAGCAACTAGTTAGAAGGTTATAAGATTTTAGTGACCGAGTTTTGAGGAGTAGTGTGACCAAAGGTGGGTAGAAGTCATCAAGTATTCAGAGTTACAAAATGGCTAGGAGGAGGATATAAAATATTTTGGAGAAATTAAATTTGAGGAGATTAAGGACTTTGAATTTTAAGGAATAGTCATGAATTAGAATTTCGAGGACGAAATTATTTTTAAGGTGGGTAGATTTGTAGCTTCCCTTTCCGGAGAATTTTTTTTAAAAATATTTTTTTAGATTTTTATTTGATTTAAATAGTGATTTTAGAATTTTATAAATGTTTATTTAGTTAATTATTACGATAGATGACTGTAGCCATGGTTGAGATTTGGAGTACAAGGTGACTAGGAATCATGGCACGAATAGTGCAGTGGCATACTTTGACTAGTGTTTATTCATGGTAGGGGAAGGCTGAGCCATAGCGATGTCCTAACAAGGAAAACTAGGCCAAGTTGTGACATGACCATTATAAATAGTTTAATTATTTATTATTAATATTAATTGACTTGTAGGAGACCCGTTCGTGTCGATTTAGTCCGAGCTGAGCCCGAACCGAATCCAAGCCTTTGTAAGTATGTAGTGGGACCAATACGACCTTATTGGCACATTTTGATAAGTGCAAATATTTTGTACTTATTTTTGGGTTTAGCAGATGAATTCCTCAAAATCGATTATATTAATTATTGTATTAATATTTAATGGTGATCGGATTATTGCAGGTTCTCCTAGGGCCAATTGTGAATTGGAGATATCATGTCACCAATGCTACTCCTATGGTTGAAATTGTTGTAATATTGAAGCTTTATTATTATTAATAATTTAAGAAAGTATATATATATATATATATATATATATATATATATATATATTTTTAAGAAAGTATATATATATATATATATATATATATATATATATATATATATATATATATATAGATATATATATATATATATAATTGAGATTGGTATTTTCTATTAAAAATATTTAATTAGATTTTGGAGAGTTGTTGTATAAGTAAGTATATATATATATATATATATATATATATATATATATATATATATATATATATATATATATATATATAGAGAGAGAGAGAGAGAGGAGAGAGAGAGAGAGAGAGAGAGAGAGAGAGAGAGAGAGAGAATAAGGGAGGTAGGGTGGCACCTCACGGGGGGTGTCTACTTGTCACCCCCCATGCCATCATCATGCACATGGGTGCATGATGATAACATGTGGGGGGTGACAAGTAGACACCCTCCATAGGGTGGCACCTCACCTCCCTCATCCTCTATATATATATATATATATATATATATATATATATATATATATATATATATATATATATATATATATATATATATACGTATATGTGTATTTATATATGATTATATATAAATATATATATATGTATTTGTGTGTGTATAAAATATATATATGTGTGTGTGCATGTGTATATATATATGAATATATATGAAAATATATATTATGTATGTGTATGAATACATATAACTATATATTACATATGTGTGTATGTTTATGTGTGTGTATATATATATATATATATATATATATATATATATATATATATATATATATATATATATATATATATATATATGGGTTTGGATTCCTCCGGTGGGAGCGTTCCCGTTTCCCGAGTTCAGCCCCCTCGGCTCCGGCCGATGGCCGGCCTCCCCAGGCCGCCACCCCCACCGTTGGGGGTCCGCCGTCCTTCCCGGCCCTTTCTATCCTTCCGGCCGGCCGGATTCCCTTCGGGCACCTCACCTTCGTGGAGGCGTTTGCCCATCGTGCGGGGGACCATCTCCCCTCCTTTTCCCTCCTCGGCGCAGCCGCCGCCCCAGGCGGCGGAGGCGTCGCCGCGCTCGGCTCCTGCGGCCGTCACCGTCTCCTTCCCTCCTAGGCCCTCCGCCAGCCCCGTTCGGCATTCTGCACGCGGTGCAGCCTGCTTCCGGTCCGCGACGTCTCCCCTTCGGTGTCCCTCCCGTTGTGCCGCCCTCTCTCTCGGCTGTGGCTCAATCCACCGCTTCCCACGCTCTGAGCTGGCCCACCGAGCCCCAGGCTGCGCTCGCATCGGTGTCTCCCCCTCCCTCGGCGCTCGGCGCCCTCGTGACTCCGGAGCCCAGTCCCGCCCCGTCGGGTTCGTACCCTCCGCACCCGTCGGATCCTCCGTCGAGTACGGGTATTGCGGCTCCTCCGGCCGAGGAGCCCTCCGCCCAGCCAGCCGCCATCCTCCCGTCGCCTCCACCCCCAGCCCCTCTCCCTGCCTCGGCGGAGGGCCTCCCCACCGCTTCTATTCCGCCCCCCCCCGCTTCGGGCGCGGTCGTCCCGGAGTCCCGCTCCTCCGTGCCTCACTCGAGCTACCACCCCCCTTCTACCGCCGGCTCCGCCCCGGCTCCTTCCTCTCCGGCGGGGGCCTACTGGCAAGACCCTTCCACCTTATGGTGGTACTGGGTCTCCGCCCAGTCGGCCGTGCCCCTCTGGCAGTCCTTCCTCCCCGGCGTCCCTAGCTCTTCCCCCGCTGCGCAATGGGCGGCGTACGCCCAACTCCAGGGGATGGGCCGCTACTTCTAACCATCGCCCGGTCCCCCCCCTCTCCGCCCGGTCCTCCCCGCCAGGTGCTCCTCATCCCCCTCCGCCCCCGCCTCCGGGGTCGCCTCCCTTCCCCTTGGAGCCCCCTCGCCGGAGTCCGCACGGTCGCCACCCCAGGCTCGACCTCTCGTCTCCTTCCGTGGCCCACCGCCGTCCCCGGAGGGGCCCCCTCGACCCTCCCTGATGTGTCGTAGCTTCCGTCGCCTCCCGCGTCCTCTTCCTGGCTTTTGAGCCGCCGCCCTCCGCCCCCGTCGTCGTCCCTCCTCCCCCTTCTCTTCCCGACGGTGCATTCCCTCCCTCTCCCCCCAGGCGGTGGCGTTTGGCCCTGCTCCTTCCCTCCCTTCCTCCTCCGTGGAGTCGTCCCCGGTGGCCCTTCCTTCCCTCCCTGGCGGATCCCCTCTCCGGCGGCCCCTTCCCGGCGCCTCCGTCTCCGGCGCCCTCGAGTCGCCGCCCCCGGCACCGCTCCATCCCCCGCCGGCGGATCCTCCCCAGCCTGGCCTCCTCGATGGCAGCGCGCGGGGCTCCCGAGACCCCTCGGGACTCGCCCCTTCCCCCTAGGGCCCCGCGCCGGGTCCTGTCTCCTCGGGCCCCGCGTGGAGCGGCCACGTGCCCCCCCCGGGGTGGCGTGCGAGTTTTGATTTTTCAAATCTTCATTTTTTTCTGGTCCTGGTGTGGGCCAGGTTCTGTGTGTTTGTTTCCTTTGTGTTGTTTCCTTTGTGTTGTTTCCGTTTCAATAAATTTTGGTTTCTCCAAAAAAAAAATTTAAAATATATATATATATGTAAATGTATATGTGTATATATATGTATATGTGAATATACGTATACATATATGTGTATATATATATATATGAATATATATATGTATATATAGATAATAATAAAGAAAATAAAAAGAATAAAAGAAGAAGCAGTAGCAATCAGGCCCGGGCTCATTCCAATCCCCCATAATTTCCATACAGCAGGCCCACTCCACAGTCCAGTCGGGCCAGGCCCGGCCCAATCCTCCAGCCCGAGCCATACTTCCCATACTAAACAGAACCAACGAAACCAACATCAGCGCATATATACATACGTGTAGATTGAGAGAACGAGAGGGAGCAAAATCGAAACCCTAGTCCCATGACAATCTCAGGACAACGCTGCCTCTCCCTGGCGCAACCCCAGCCACCGCGTGCCGCCGCAGCAGCGTCGGAGAGCCGCACGCGCGCTGGTGGAGACAGAACACGCGATAGTAGGCTGCTGTGCGAGGGGGGACAATTCGCGAGGCGATTACGCGAGGCATAGTCCATCGTTTGTCGATCTTTCTGGTGAGGTATGTAGACAACCCATACAAGTATATTTCCCTTCATTTAGTTCGAAATTAGATATGCTAGAATGGCCAGAAGATCGACCCAAAGATGTCAAAAAAACTGTCGAAACAAAGACAGAATTTCGAACGATGAAACAATTTTGGAAGGCCGATTTCGGCTGTAATAGTGAGCGACTTAAGAATCTAATTGAACAATCATTTAGACAACCTAACCAGCATTTAAACCCTATTTTTAGATTATTTTTATAACTAGTAGATGCTAAGATAAATCGACTCGAAAATGGAGAAAAACCCGGTAAAACTATTTTTCAAAAACTAGAAATTTCTCCGATACCACGTGCGTCCCGCCAAACCGGGTGACGTGGTCGCGAACCGAAAGCAGTGAAAGGTGCGTAACGGCTTCATAGACATGTGGGCTTTGACGGAATTCAAATTGGTCGCGTGTGCGCGACGAATTTGATACGTATCCGTCGAAATTCACCGTATCGGCCTCTGTGCAAATTCTTCAATTACTTTGTGCACGCTCGTCAGATCGAGACGAAACTTGTACCAACATGACCGTATCATTTTTCTGGTCCTGTATACCAAGTTTGGTCCCATTCTGAGACAGTTGATTGGACCATCGTTTTGCGGGCCCTACGGCCCCACTCAACGGACGATTTTGTGCACGACCCGTCGAAATCCAACTTTGGACATACGGTTGGGTTCGTATCGGAAAACTGGACCTGTAGAAATATAGTTTGATGACTTTAGAGACCATTGGCTTTGGCATGCTTTTCGATGCAAAGCGGGTCCAACGGCGGACATCGTTTTTGTCCGAAATTACCGTTTTGCCCTTGTGGCCAGAATTGTACTTAAGGACAGGCAATGCTAGCTAATTTGACTATTCTGAGAATGTTGGCGATGTCTGTTTTAGCTTTCGGAGACATTTATGGATTTTGGACTTTATGGTGTACCAGTTGACGGTATCTTATTGGTTCTGCGTGCAACCTTCAGGCAAGTATACCTTGCCTCCCTCTACAGTTTATTTTCATGCTTATAGTACACCTGTTGTAGTATGTTACCTTTAGTTACCTTAGTTGATGTAGATTTATATGATACCGTGTTTGTCCGTTATTGTCTTGCTTGTATATCAGTATTTCATGACTTGATAATGTAGTTATACCAGGCTTGTTTACGTCATGGATCATGCTAGAGTTGTCCTTACCTGTGTCATGACTGAGTTGTACCGTGTCTTCACCTATATCTTGACTGAGTCGTGTCTGAAGTATGTGTGAGTGAACTGCTATTCCTTTGTCATTCCCACAACTTGCGAGTCCACACACGGGGCGAGGGTTGTCCTTTGTACCTGCGAGTCCACATACGGGGCGAGGGTGACTTGTCTTGAAATTGACCTGCGAGTCCACATTCGGGACGAGGGTTGGTATTCTATTGATCTTCCAGCAGTTCATTTATGCATAGTTGATCCCGTATTCGTGTATATTTATGCGTAACCTGACGATCTTCCTTTTGCAACCAATTTCGAGTCGTGCGAATGATGCTATCATCCGACTGGATAATCTCCTCAGCATTCAAAATCAATTTCGATCATTATTGCTCGAATCATTCACAACATCAATTTTTTTAATCAATCGATCGACATCCCTGAAGCTATCGCATACACCACTCAGGGATGAAGTCACTCAATAAATTCTCAAAACTATCATTCGAATCCAAATCGACTTCTTCAAATTTTTTGTTCGAAACATTCCTCAATTTCTAAGCACGCTCATCTATATCGCACCGACGTTATCGTCGCTCGATAGCACCCCTATCGATAATCGTTTCACTTTACTCAATCGATTTCAACTCATTATTGTTCGACACTGTTCAATTCCCGCACTCGACTATTCTAAGGTCGTCGCAACTTTGGTGTATATGCCCAGCCCGACTTAGCCAACCGTGCTTACGTAAACCATATTTTCGTTTTATCAAAAACTGTTCTCCTATGTTTTACAAAATAGTAAGACTTATTGTATGGACATTCCGTGGGATAATTGAGAGAGAGCACACCAACGATATCAACTTTGCGGAAGCAATACTTCAGAGTTTGCAGAAACAACGGAGTTAAAGAATTCAATCGATAGTCCGAGGACGTAAAGCCGTGCTCTGATACCATTATGTCACGCCCCGCTCCCGTAGGAGCGATCGTCCTCGCTAAGGCGTGATGCCGCACGAGCCTAGATTGCGCTCGTGCAAGACGGGTTCCATAACGGCCGATTCTAGTGGCTGCGACGGGGTCGTCGCACAGAAGTCCCATGCAGAGACATTGAATAATAGCAGCGATAATTAGAACAAAACACAAGTCATTGCAAAAACACTCTTTTATTGATATTGAAAAAAGGTTACAAAGGGCGTAAGGCCAAGATTACAAGTCTCTCAAGCTCACTCAAGCTCACATTACAAGTCACTCAGCTCTCTCTCGTCTTTCAATACAACGCTTGAACCAGCGGAAGCTTCGGAAGGCGACGTCAATACATTATGTCCCATATAAGTCTTGACTCTATGCGGCCGCACGCTTCGAATCGCCAAGGAACTCCGTTCCTTGACGCATCCAAGCGAGCTCCGCGCTACGAGCTTCTACCTGTGCCTGCACATGTAAACTATGTAGGTGTCAGTACTCAACTGTACTGGTGGAATGAGCTCCTCGCCCACCCATACAAAACCAACACGTTTGATTTACTTTGTGCAACATAGTCCCTTCTTATCAATTGTCTTTCTAGTCTTGTCTTAGGATCAGTTTTATGACATACGCCTTGGCATACTTGTGTCTGAGGACCATCCCGTGCTTGCACAACGACGTTAACTCATACTTTGCCTTAGACCTTTATCGTGCCAATAATGTTAACCTATCAAGTCGTGTTTGCCTTATGGCCATAATCAGGGACACAACTACACGATAGACTCCATTTTCGTGTGATCGTGCTATCGCACCGATAACATCCTTATCCTTGCCTCAAGACCTTATCGTTTGCTTGCATTGTCAACGCACCGACTCATACGTGTCCTTCGTGCCATACTCTATGACGTAACGACTCGGTCGTGCCATGAACTCGATTCATGTTTCAATATCTCTGAGGCAGCGCCTCCTCGCTTAGTCTTGCATATACTTGTGTTGTAACAACACGGCCGTGCCTCACATTTCAAGGTCGTGCCCAGCAACTCAACGTAACTTCACCCAACTTGCCCTACGACCCTTCTCGACTGAACTCACAACAGCTCAAGCCTAACTCATGCAACTCTATGCCAACGACTTAACACTCGACGCCATACCTCGTGCCGAAGCACGCCGCCTTCATTGTAGCCAAATCTTAGGCCCAGACGTTGTGTTCTCTAACAGCATACGCATTCAACTCAACTCAGTCCAAAGGCACACACGCGGATTACCGCCCGTGCCGACACATCTATATGAATGGTCACTGGCATTGACTAGCCATCGTGGACATAGTCTGGCATTCGGGACCCTTGCACCGCAGGTAGCGATCCCCGATGCAAGTTCCCGACCTACCGGTTGCCTATTACCCAGCTCGACTATACCCTGTTTCCTCCTAGGCCGAGTCGGTCCCTTGGCCCTGGGTTGCCGCTCGAAGAAACATTGCCCTTGTCGACAAGTTGTCCATGACCACGCGCCTACGCTAACTTTCTAGACTTAACGTAATTGCATGGTCTCATCATCATTACTTAGTTCCTTTGCTTTACTTCTTCCACCTTTCATACTTCTTTGCAGAGCCCAAACCAGGGTTGCCTCGATGACTGAACCACAGTCCCGACATATTTTCTCTCGGCGACTAACCATCGCTTAGACTTAATATTTTTTGAACTCAGGGAACGGCTACTACATAGCCTTCCAACTTAACTTGAACATAACGTGTTTCCTTAAGTATCGACAGACCATGGCTAACTTTTCACTGAACCAACCGTGGCTCGTGCCTTAAACCGACTCGTGTTCTATGCAACGCTGTCGCCCAAGTCATACCTCATATGACGGGCCTTGGGATCGTGGGACTATTTAACTTGACAACCGCAGAATGAGCGGGACATCACTTGGAATGACTTAGGTCGACCGGCATAACTTTGCCTAACTTACTCAATCCTACAACTTAACCCGAGGGACGAGCAAAGGCTATACCAAGCCTTGCATAGGGGAACCGTGCACGCTTTATCAAGCATTTATGTGGGCGACGCCTATGACTCAGGCTAACTCTTAGCTTTTGCACCGAAGACCAACTTTTCTTCTCCCAAGCCACGGGACGAAGGACCGAGTGTCATTTTCAAAGCACACCGTATACCAACTCTAAGCCGACCGTTGGACCTTTCCATATTCTAACTCAATTCGATCCGTCGGGATTACTCCCTTTAGCTATGTGGATTCGTCTCTTTTATTATGAAGCCTACTTGTGCAAGTTGAAAACATGCGATTTATTATGTGAAGGCAAAGATGAGACAAGTTCACCGAAACTACCCCACCTGAGCGAGCGGTCGCCTCGACCGAGCAATGTCTTCACGCAGCCGTTGCAAGGCTAAGTCCGAGCGCCGTCGGTGTTTCGATTCCTCCGATAGACTGAGCGGGACGGGGCACTACAGCTGCAGACCATGACCCATAATTGTTCATTCTTGTTTATATAATTCCTGTGGATTGAGATATAGTTTAGATTAGACTTGATACCCTATTCTGGACAGCTTATACGTACTCGAATCGGGCTGGAGTCCGCTCGATACGTAGCTGGAGGAGTGCTACCCCCGGCTCCAGCGCCTCCCAGAGATGTGGACGACGAGTCTCCAAGTGTGATAGATTTCGTCTTTGAGCGGGTACCTTGGTAAACTCCTCATGTAACGGTGGTAGACAACCGCTTAGAAGAGAGTTTCTTGGTTACGCTGGTTGAGATTTTTGGACTGGAGATGTTTGTTTTCTTTCCTCACCTGCTGCCAGGGATCTTCAGAGTAGAATTGCAGGAGGCGACGAGAAGCGCCTCATCTTCTGAGCTTGGGTGTTGCAGTCGTTGGAAGACGGACCGTCGGTCTTCTTGTGCTGTCGCGTTGTTGCAGCAGCAGTTGACAATGACTTGGGTGAAGTGATATCCATGGAAGGACTCTCTGCACACCGAAGCTTCTTCTCATTCTTTGCGCTTGTGAAGGATCACGTCACGCAAGTCAGGTGCGTCTCGAGCAACTTTTACACCCGTTTTGTGGGCCCGGGAATCCCGAGCATCTGAGTGTGTTGGCACCATGTTTGTGTAGGAACGAAATCGTAAAGCACAATACTATAGAGGGGGGGTGAATAGAGTAGGTAGCGGAATATTGCTAATTAAAAAATATTAGCAGCAAGATCACAGAATAATAATCACAACTAAGTAAAGTAAAGGCAGAGATAAGAATGCAAACGCAAAGACATCGATGTATACTGGTTTTCCTCTGTTGAGGACTAATCCAGTCGGTAGAACTCTTGCTACCAGTTGAATCCACTATTGGCAAAACCGTAAGTTTTCTTACGAAGTCCTTGCAACTTCTACAACGCGAGCTTTGATACGAAGAACTCGTCCAACTTCAAATGTGAAGCGGTATTCTTCAATCAAGCCTTCTGATTACAATCTCTCAAAAACTTCTAGACCGCACCGCACTGGCAAATCGACTAGAGGATTGTAATTGGCTTGGGATCTGAAATTTAAAGCTCAAGAAAACTCTTTGGAAGACTGAAAGCTTTAGATAGAGAGAAGATTGAAAGTGAATGAGTGAGTTGAAATGATCGAAATCCTTCTCTATTTATAGGAATTCCAAAGACAGAATTCTGGCAGAATTCGGGCAGAATTCGGGCAGAACTCGATGAGAAAATCTCGGTCAAATCCGCAACTGCAGGAGGACCAAGTTCTAGAGAATTCAAAAATCAAACGGCCACCAACCGAACTCTGGCCGAACTCTGGCCGAGTTCTGTCAGGGTTAGGTTAGGGTTTTAAAAACAATTTTTGGGGATTTTTGAAAACCTTTTTGAAGCTTTTGTTTAAAAGAATGTTTTTTAAAACAAAGGACATTTTTAAAAGTATTTTGAAAACATTTTAGAATAGCCTATTTGCCAGTACGACTCGGTGTACAACGTATTCCTAGACTCAATAAAATGAAAAATACATTGCTTAAAGGAAATACAGACACGAGCAGGCAAACATAGCAGGCAAACATAGCTTCGGTCTTGAACTGTGTAGATAGCTGTTCTTGTTCATGTCCAAGAGTCCGATACATCCTGACTAGCTTCATATATTCAGACAGAGTTTGATCAATTATTAAAATTAGGTTGACCATATGACCAATGGGCCAACAATCTCCCCCATTTTGATAATTGACAAACTATGAATGATATAACATTTAAGCTTGAAATAAAATCAAAAAATAGTTCATGTCCTATATTTTCTAAAAAAAAATATTAGATCTTTATTTTTCTCCCCCGTTGTCATTTAGCAAAATAATTGCAAAAGAAGAAAAACTCCCCCGCAATCAATGCATAAATAACAAACAGTGAAGAAACACAAGAAAATACACATGATAAATAATAGTAAAGAAAATTTTAATAGCATCACAGGCATGTATTTGTACTTAGGTGGTTTATAATAAACAAAGAATTATATCACAGGCAGTTTATAGTAGAGAAGCAGATAAAGAAATGCTAAGTAAATAAACTGATGTGAATCATAAAGTACGAATCTCATAAAGATAAAGATGTTCAGATAACATCAACTAAAACAAATCCAGTACAAGTCCTCAAAAATAAATACTGATAATAAAGTCTGAAAATATAAAAACTTGGAATGTCGGAGCATTTCCAAGTATACAGTAAATAATGTCTAAGTCTCATATCAACTAACATATCACAACTCCTCATCCTCATCATCATCAGTATGATGACCAGCATGTCCAGAAGGACCAACTCCAGAGGTACCCGCGCCAGAAGGGTGAGGAGGAGCGCCAGTGTAAAACTCACCAACATAATCACGAAGAGAAGCACGGTCAGAACGGTACCAATCATATGCGTTACCGGACTGGAAGTAGGCATGAACAGCCTCATCCTCACAGCGGTAACCAGAGAAAGCTGGATCTCTAGGGATGGAACCGGCTGAATGTCCAGTCTGGGCGAAACGAAGATCAGCTAAGGAATTTGTAATCGCCTGATAATGGGTGACGTCGCGGAACTCACGTTCGCGAGCCATGTCCGTCATGGAGGCGTACAAATCTGAAAGGTACTGGTGTATGCCCTCAAATGTCATAGCATACTGCTGAGGAGGTGGAGGAGGTGGAGCAGTAGCAGGAGCAGTAGGAGGAGCAGATGCAGTCATACTGCGACGAGATAACTTGAGAACCTTGGGCTCAGGGTCTTGAGCACAAGTAGATAAGTCAATGTCGAAACGCTGAAAGATGCGTGGAAGAATCATCGCATAAGAGAGATTCCTATCTCTTGCACGACAACGTTCCATCATCTGAATAATGGTCTTAGGGGCAGAAAATGGAATCCCCTTAAGAATGTGATACATAGCAGAGACGTTACATCATCCTTCGAAGTAAATTTTGGAAGAAGAGTAGAATAAATGATACGGTACAATTCATAATTAAACAAGTTCAGGTTGTTTGCCTTGAACTTTTCAGAGCGAACTCTATCAGGTGCACAAAGTTCAGCTTTGAAACTTGTAAGTGTCGTGCCTTCGGGAAAATCAAACTCAGTGATGTCAACAAGCGGTTCACCTTCGTTGGGAATACCAAGGATCTTCGCTAAGAGAACATCATTGAAATTGATATCTAATCCTCCAACACGTGTGCTTACATCAAAAGTGTTTAATATGATATTGCAGTAAAACAGTCTAATGGCATTAGTTGCTACGGGAAAACAGAGTTTAACAAAATGCTGTAACCCTAATGCCTCAAAAAAATGGCGATGATCAGAAAATACAGTCCCTTTGATGGGTGCGCCTGTGCATATGGATCTCATGGAGAAGTCTCCATACCACAGTAAGGCTTGGTCTAGGGTTTGAAAGTAAAACCCGTCGAACGCGCCGTCGCTAGATTGGACTGGCGAAAATAGGGAATTTGTGGGTGGATCCGAAGATGAACCTTTGTCACTTGGGTTGGTTGCCTTCTTCCTCTTAAAGGGGTTGAATCCCTTAGGTGTCATTTTTACAAATAGAAGTAAATATGCACTAATTGAAAAGTAAAAAAAGATGGAGTTATACCTTCCGAAATCAAAGTATGTCGAAGAGAACGACGAACTCCGCACGAATCCAAAGTTTGGATTGATTTCACCACTTGGATTAGAAGATATGGGGTGGTGAAGAACTAGGGTTCGGGGCTCCTTCGCGGCTGCTGTTGCTGGTTATGATGTAGTTTAGAAGCAATGAGGAAGAAAGGCTCTCGGGTTCTGGTATATATAACCTGACACCCTCAACCGAACTCGGGCCGAATTCGGTTCGAAGTCTGGCCGAATTCGCCTGGGTTTGGTTTGAAAAACTTTCTTTTTTATTGGCTCATTTCAAATATTTAATTCAAAGATTAGTAATTTCAACCTTCAATTAACATAATTAATATTTATTTTATAGATTAAATATTATTACACAGCGACTGTTTCAGATTAGCTGTAGGAGTACTGTCCCAGCTGGCGGAGGTTCACCGGGGAACTCTTAAGTACCGCTTCGCTTCAACCATAGTTGTGGTGACAGACAGACTCTTTATTGGCTTGTCTCTAATACAGTTTTTGTATATTGAAATAAAATCATAAAATAAAATCAATTAATATTATTGACGTCCAAAATTCCTAATTCTCGACGTAAATAATTGAAACGATCTTCTGCTAGAGGTTTTGTGAAAATGTCAGCTAATTGATTCTCAGTATCTATGTATACAAGGTCAATATCTCCATTTTGATGATGATCTCTAAAAAAATGATGTCTAATCTCGATATGTTTTGTACGAGAATGACATACAGGATTCTTAGTCAAATTAATAGTGCTCGTGTTATCACAGAAAATGGAAATGTGTGTATAAAATAAATCATAGTCTTCCAAGGTTTGTTTCATCCATAAAATCTGAGCACAACAACGTCCTGCGGCGATATACTCAGCCTCTGTTGTTGATAGGGCTACAGAATTTTGCTTTTTACTAAACCATGAGACTAAAGCCTTGCCTAAGAAATGACATGTGCCACTGGTACTTTTTCTATCAACTTTGTATCCGGCAAAATCTGTATCCGAAAAACCAGTAAGGTCAAAGGACTTCGTTTTGGGATACCATAAGCCAACAGAAGAAGTGCCCTTAAGGTATCGAAAGATACGCTTAACTGCGTACAAGTGTGATTCCTTTGGATTAGCTTAAAAATGTGCACACAGGTAAACACTAAACATAATATCTGGACGACTAGCAGTTAAATAAAGTAAACTACCGATCATACCTCGATACTTACGTGTGTCGACCGGCTTACCTTGTTCATCAATATCAAGTTTTGTTAAAGTTGCCATCGGAGTGCCAATAGGTTTGACATTGTCCAGATCGAACTTCTTTAGCAAATCTTTTGTGTACTTGGCTTGATTTATAAACGTCCCATTGTCAGTTTGTTTGATTTGCAGTCCGAAAAAGAATTTCAGCTCTCCCATCATGCTCATCTCAAACTCATTCTGCATACACTTAGAAAATTCTTGATACAGAGATTCATCAGTAGATCCAAATATGATATCATCTACATAGACTTGTATTAAAAGAAGCTTACCATTGAAGGACTTAATAAAAAGTGTAGTGTTAACCTTGCCTTTTGAAAAAACCGTTATCAATTAGGAAAGAGCTTAGACGATCATACCAAGCACGAGGGGCTTGTTTCAAACCGTACAAAGCTTTCTTCAACTTGAAAACATGATCAGGGTTTTTAAAATCTGTGAAACCTGGAGGTTGTGCTACAAAAACTTCTTCTTTTATAAAACCATTTAAAAATGCACTCTTGACATCCATTTGAAATAATTTTAAATTATGAAAACATGCAAATGCACATAACATGCGAATGGATTCTAATCTCGCAACTGGGGCATAAGTCTCATCGTAGTCGATACCTTCTTCTTGATTGTATCCTTGAGCTACGAGTCGAGCCTTATTACGAGTCACTAAACCATTCTCATTCAGTTTATTTCGAAATACCCAACGGGTGCCAATGACCGGACGATCAATAGGCTTGGGAACAAGTTCCCAAACTTGATTCCATTCAAATTGGTTTAATTTCTCTTGCATAGCATCTATCCAAAAACTATTACTACATGCTTCATCAATAGTTTTGGGTTCTAGCTGTGAAATAAATGCAACACTAGAAACAATATCTCTACTGGATGTACGAGTACTTACACCTTTGGTAATGTCACCAATTACCAAATCCTTTGGATGATCAGCTGTAAATTTTAATCTTTTCGGCAGACTCTGAAGGTAGCTGGTTCCTGGATCTTCTCTAGGAGGATCATCTAGTGCCGAGCTTGGTTAAGAATCAGCTGTTGTTGAGCTTGGTACAGATGGATCTTCGTCATTGTCATCGATAGTTATTTGATCAAGTTCATCAAAAGTGACATTGATTGACTCTTCGATAATCATGGTTCATTTGTTGAAGACCCTGTATCCTTTGCTCTTGGCCGCATAACCTGAAAATATACCTTCATCGGCCTTTTTGTCAAACTTTCCCAAATTTTCTTTTGTATTAAGAATAAAACATTTGCAACCAAATATTCTAAAATAAGAAACTGATGGAATTCTATCAAACCATAACTCAAATGGAGTCTTCTTCGATTTGGGTCGAATTAGAACTCTATTGAGAACAAAGCAAGTTGTATTGACAGCTTCAGCCCAGAAATATTTGGGTAGACTAATCTGGTTTAACATCACTCTGGCCATTTCGGATAGAGTTCTGTTCTTACGTTCCACAACTCTATTTTGTTGTGGAGTCCTAGGGCAGGAGAACTCGTGTACAAAACCGTGTGTGTCACAAAATTGCTCAAACTCTGCATTCTCAAATTCGCCACCATGATCGCTTCTTATGCGAGTGATCATGTAACCTTTTTCATTCTGTACTTTCTTGCAAAAGGCGACAAATTTGGATAATGCATCATTCTTGCGTGTCAAGAAGTATACCCACGTGTATCTAGAAAAATCATCTACAATTACGAAAGCATAGAGTTTACCTCCGAGGCTAACAACTCTGCTAGGACCAAATAAGTCCATATGAAGCAATTGTAGAGGTCTAGTAGTACATACTGCGTTTACTGACTTGAATGTGGATCTGGTAGCTTTGTTCTTTTCACATTGGCTGCATACCGAATCCTTCTTGAATGTAATATCCGGTAAATCGCGTACTAGCTTCTTTGTGGATAATCTTGATATTGTGTCCATATTTGCGTGACCGAGTCTCATATGCCACAGATGACTCTCATCGCTTTTAGCCATTAAGCATCTACCTGAAATGTTAGTTTCTTCCAACAAATAGAAAACATATATGTTGTCTTCCCTGATACCTTCAAAGATAGTACTGCCAGTTGAGCTATCAACTATAATACATTTGTCTTTGCCAAAGTTGATGCCATAACCATGATCAGCCAAATGACTTATGCTGAGTAGATTATGTTTCAACTCGGTAACCAGACAGACATCTTTAATAACAGGATAGAGAGACTTACCAACATCACCGATACCAATAATATACCCTTTCAAGTTATTACCGAAGGAGACATAACCTTCCTTTTTTTTTTTCGACAGTGTTGCAAATAGTGTAGCGTCACCGGTCATATGCCGTGAGCAACCGCTGTCGAGGATCCATTTGCTTCTAGCATGTGAAAGGTGTTCCACCTACAAAACAGTTTGCAGATAAAACTTTTGGTACCCATTTCTTGTAGGGTCCTGAAATGTTAGCCTTTGGTATCCAAGCATAAATATTTAAATCAACAAGCTTTCTGATTCTACATGCAGATGAAATATGACCAATGAGGCCACAATAATGACATTTTGCATATCGAGTGTTGAAAGCTGAGTGGTGTGCATGGTTGGTAGGTTTAGGTTTTCTAGAATAGAAGAAAGCATACCTATAATCCTGTTTGGGCTTAACCTTTTGGGGTAAAGGTTTGATAGGGTTAGGTCTGACAGTGTTTGGCTTGGGAATGTTCCAATTTTTTGGTAAGTAACACGTATTAGGATAGGAAGCAGCAGGCTCAGGCTGTTTTCCTAACCTAATTTCCAATCTTTTGGAAGTGTCATACAACTTAGTATAATCAGAAGTGAGTGTTTCCATTCTGATTTGTGCACTTTGAAGACTTTTCTTCTCTTTAGAAAGTTCTTCCTTGAGTTGGCCAATAACTTTGTCTTTTTCTTCAGATGACTTGGTAGTCTCGTGTAATAAGAGCTTTATTGAAGAAAGCTCACCAGACTCACTAACATTATTTCTAACCTCAGCTAGTAGGTCGGTAAGTCTACCTATTTCACCTTTGTACTCTTTGAGTACCTTCTTAGAGGTCTGATACTTGCTACGCAGTTTCCTGTAATCAGTCATCAGTTCACTGAAGGCATCTCCTAATTGCTCAAAGGTGAAGTCATCATAAGTATCAACTACAGGTTCAGTAGGTACCTGATCGGATGCCATGAAGCATACGTTTGCAGCGTCTTCTGATTGTTCGTCTTCTGAGTCGCTTGCTTCACTTTCATGCCATATGCTGGTATTGGCATATCTCCTAGATGTTGATCTCTTCAGGTTCCCTTTTTCATACCTGTTGCTCTTCTTGCTTGATGATGAGTTTGTAGGACAATCCTTCTTCATGTGTCCCTTCTTCTTGCAGCCGTAGCAGACAGCGTCATCTTGATACCAGTTGTTGCTGCTGTTGTTTTCTTTGGCTCTCTTCTCATATCTCATGAATCTTTTGAATTTCTTTGCTAGGAGTGCTTGATCTTCAGCATCAGATTCACTGCTGTCTGAGTCACCTTCAGCAGCTTTTCTGTGCTGAGCCTTGAAAGCAATCGTCTTCTCCTTTGGTGCAGGCTCTTCAAAATCTTGTAGCTCCAGTTCATGAGTGAGTAGCTTACCCATGAGTACTTCGAGGGACATAGTTGTGAGGTCGTTCCCTTCAATGATTGCAGTAGCCTTCGGAATCCAGTTCTTGGTAAGTGCTCGTAGGAGTTTGCGAATCTTTTCATGGTTACTGTACTCTTTGTCTAGGGAGGACAAAGGATTTACAATATCCAAGAATCTTTCGAACATTTGAGTAACTGTTTCAATGGGCTTCATCTTGAACACCTTATACTCTTGAGTAAGTCTGCTGACTTTAGATTCTTTGACTTGAGTCGTGCCTTCATGTGTGACTTCAAGTAGCTTCCACACTTCATTAGCCGTTGTGCAGATAGACACCCTGTTAAATTCAGTTCTGTCTAAAGCACAAAATAGAGCGTTAATAGCACGTGCGTCAAGACTGGCCTTTTTCTTTTCCTCCTCTGTATATCTGCTATGGGGTTTTTCAACTAAAACTCCATCAACATTTATACGAGGTGGCTTTTGATAGCCATCAATAACAATAGACCATAAATCAAAGTCAAGAGATTTCAAGAAGAAACTCATCCGTGTTTTCCAATAGGTATAGTTCGTACCATCAAACAGTGGAGGTCTGTTTGTGGCCTGGCCTTCACTTGTGAATTTCACAGTTACCATGTATTGTGCTGTGATCTATATAACAGTTAATTAAAAAGAATAAATAATTGCACTGTTACCTTGCTTTACCTGTAACACCCGCTCTGATACCAATTATGGGAACGAAATCGTAAAACACAATACTCTAGAGGGGGGGTGAATAGAGTAGGCAGTGGAATATTGCTAATTAAAAAATATTAGCAGCAAGATCACAGAATAATAATCCCAACTAAGTAAAGTAAAGGCAGAGATAAGAATGCAAACACAAAGACAACGATGTATACTGGTTTTCCTCTGTTGAGGACTAATCCAGTCGGTAGAACTCTTGCTACCAGTTGAATCCACTATTGGCAAAATCGCAAGTTTTCTTACGAAGTCCTTGCAACTTCTATAACGCGAGCTTTGATACATAGAACTCGTCCAACTTTAAATATGAAGAGGTATTCTTTAATCAAGCCTTCTGATTACAATCTCTCAGAAACTTCTAAACCGCACCGCACTGGCAAATCGACTAGAGGATTGTAATTGGCTTGGGATCTGAAATTTAAAGCTCAAGAAAACTCTTTGGAAGACTGAAAGCTTTAGATAGAGAGAAGATTGAAAGTGAATGAGTGAGTTGAAATGATCGAAATCCTTCTCTATTTATAGAAATTCCAAAGACAGAATTCTGGCAGAATTCGGACAGAATTCGGGCAGAACTCGATGAGGAAATCTCGGTCAAATCCGTAACTGCAGGAGGACCAAGTTCCAGAGAATTCAAAAATCAAACGGCTACCAACCAAACTCTGGCCGAACTCTGGCCGAGTTCTGTCAGGGTTAGGTTAGGGTTTTAAAAACAATTTTTGGGGATTTTTGAAAACTTTTTGAAAACCTTTTTGAAGCTTTTGTTTAAAAGAATGTTTTTCAAAACAAAGGACATTTTTAAAAGTATTTTGAAAATATTTTAGAATAGCCTATTTGCCAGTACGACTCGGTGTACAACGTATTCCTAGACTCAATAAAATGAAAAATACATTGCTTAAAGGAAATACAGGCACGAGCAGGCAAACATAGCTTCGGTCTTGAACTGTGTAGATAGCTGTTCTTATTCATGTCCAAGAGTCCGATACATCCTGACTAGCTTCATATATCCAGACAGAATTTGATCAATTATTAAAATCAGGTTGACCATATGACCAATGGGCCAACAGTTTGCTCCCTGATTGTTGGGAGACTCTTGGGAACCACTCTGTCCGTTTGCCGCCGGGGGCTGGACTCGAGTGGTTCGGTACAACTTTCCATCGGAGGCCCGCATAACAGTAAGCGGAGCGCTCGGATGGTCAGAGGTTAGGACAGTTGACTCAGCTCGCCTAGCCCGCGCTGTCCTAGACTTCTTCACTCTAGCACCCGAGGGTGCATAGTAGGAAGAGTCCAAATGGTGCCGTACTGGCACATTTTCTTGGGAGCATCTAGAGTCAGGACCGCATGAGAGGCGGTCAAAGACTGAATCCGAGGCGCATGGAGCATTCATGCGGCTGGCATTTGTGGCCGCATAGGAGTTCATGTGGCTGGATCTGTTGGCCACATCAGCATTCATGCCGCTGAATCTGTTGACCACATCAACATTCATGCGGCTGGATCTGTTGGCCACATCAGCATTCATGCGGCTAGATCTGCTGGCCACATCAGCATTAATGTGGTTGGATTTAGTGGCCGCATGAGTCTTCATGCGGCTGGAATTGTTGGCCGCCTGAGCCTTCTTCATGCGGCTGGCACACTTATGCGACTTCTTCCTGGACCGCATAGAGTCCCCATTTGCTTTCTCAAGTCCAGCATCGTAGTGCTTTCCTCTGCCAGACTTGAGAACAGCAGGGTCCTCTGTGGCCTGAAGTGGGGCCGTATGCGAATCTACGTCGTCCTGGACAACAGAGAACACTTCGTCCAAAGCCTGAGGAGGAGCAAATGATTTGGGCCTCCACTCCCTGCGGGCCTTCTTCGTGCGGGCTCGCTTCTGGACCGGGCCAACGTTACTGTCGGATAGCATTTCTTCAAACGCCTGCTGGTCGAAGCGGACGACCAACATCTGTTATGTGGAGCCAAGTTTGGCTGCATCCGATTACGTCACCAACTTCTCAGCCGTGGAGAAGTTTGTCCCCAGCAGAGTCGTCATCGTGTTTGCCATTGATTATAAAAGAACAGAACAGTTTTATGGGAGGAATGGACTTTTACTTCACAATACAAATTCGCTTGTACAAAAGAGAGCATAGGAACAAAACCTAAGAAAAGCAATCTAAAGTACAATTGTTTATTTTTGATTCTGGGGGTGACGGTAGAGGCTCGGGAGAGTGACGGCAACTCTGCGTTACTCCTTGGACGATCGAACGCAGCTTCGGCTCCGGGGAAGAAATGCTCTTTGTGTGTGCGGGGGTTACTAGTCTCTCTGCTCGGGCTCTGTACGACTGATCCTCTGTGCTTTTCATCATTCTCTCTCTCCAGGCCCTTTTGCAAGGGAATGGCACCTTGCTATTTATAGGACTTTGTGATAAGTAGGGTGTGCAGTAATTGCTCCTTGGAAAGTGGGTGGTTAGGGATTCGTTAAGATTTGTCTTGATCCTGTTTGTTGAAAATCAATCCGGGATGTTAATGTTAATTGTAACAAATCTGGGCAGTTAATGTTGATTGCGCAAAATCTGCATGGTTTGTTGGAAATCGATCTGGACAGTTAATGTTAATTGCAATAAATCCGTATTGTGATGATTTGTTGATGTCAGCAAATCCAAGTGAATAAATCTTGGTCAATCTCTTGCCACGTGTCCCAACTGCCTGTTATGTCGATTGCCATAAATATGAGTTGTTGAGATTTGATCAACTCCTGCCACGTGTCCCAACTGCTGCGAACCGCATGAAGGACTTTCATAGTTGAGCCGCATGAATGCGGCCTCGTGTCAGAGCCGCATAAGGGTGGCCTTATCTGAACCGCATGGAAGTCCTTTAATCTGACCCGCATGGAGGTCCTTTCAATTGAGCCGCATGGATGTCCTTTAATCTGAACCGCATGGAGGTCCTTACAATTGAGCCGCATAGACGTCCTTACAACTGAGCCGCATGAACGTCCTTGCAACTGAGCCGCATGGAAGTCTTTGCAACTGAGCCGCATGTGGGTCCTTGCAACTGAGCCGCATGGAAGTCTTTGCAACTGAGCCGCATAAAGAGCTTTGGAAATAGGTGGATCATGCCAGCTATAAAGATTTTCCTCGTCTCTCTAGGAGCACGTCAAGAGTCATTATTTCACCTTTATGTCAGAGCCGTCAATCTGTTGTGTCAGGGCTGCTACATTGCGTCAGAGCACTAAATGAGCCAGCTGCACATAGTAATGATGGCCAGCTGTGGATGCCTGTTTTTGAACTACCCACGGCCACGTAGCTTTTTCGAGCCGCATAGAGCTCTCGGGGACTTCTGAGCCGCATGAAGCTCTAAGGGACTTATGAGCTGCATGAATCTCTAAAGGATTTGTGAGCCGCATGAAGCTCTAAGTGATTTTCTGAGCCACATGAGACTCCCACTGCTTTGAGCCGCATGGATTTTACTTGTTCTTTTCTATGCTTCTACAAGACCTCCTTCAAAGTTTTCAATTTGTAAAAATTAAAATACTTTGAATAAGAAGCATGGCTCTGTCCGCATAAGATCTCCGCGCCGCATAGACTCATCTGGCCGCATAGAATGTTCTGTTCGTATGGATGTTCTGGCCGCATAGACTGTTCTGTGCCATGTAGGCATCTCATTTATTTGCCTTTGATTTGCTCTGATTTAAAGTCGTCTTTTGGGATAGGATCCCAAGAGTCAGCTTTAAATATTTAGATTTTGCCTTAATGATTAGAATTAATCTTTTCGCATGCAGGGGTTAGAAATCCAAGAGTCGACTTTGTTTTCTAGGCGACACGTCATGCAAAGCGTCCCTTGATCCGCATGCCCCCCTCAGCCTATAAATATGGGTTCTTTGGGAGAGAAAGACTCTTTACTTTCTTTTCTCTTCAAATTTTCTTGCCCTGGTTGCCGTCGTCTTATCTCTCGATCACCGATCAACAATGGCCCCCAAAGCTTCCTCTAGTGCTGCGGCAAAGGGTAAGAGAGCGGCTACTTCATCGACTGAGGCGCCCACAGTTCATCCTGATGTCCACCCCGCTATTGATGGTAAGGATTATGTGGAAGACCGTATGCTTCAAACCCTAACAAAAATGGCTCTGTTGCATGTTTTATGCACAAGCCTTTTCTCCTTGGCATTTAATGCGTCCTTCGTCTTCATTGAACTGCCCGAGTTCTGTACGATGAAGCCGCATATGTTGTATGGGCCGCATGAACTTCTCATGTCCGAGCCGCATGGGGTATGCCCCATGTTTAAGCCGTATGAGAAATGACTGAGCCGCATAAGCACCTTTAAAACTGAACCGCATGAAGTCCCATAGAACCGCATGAGCTCCTGATGAACTGGGCTGTATAAGCACCTTTAAAACTGAACCGCATGAAGTCCGACTGAACAGAACCGCATGAGCTCCTGATGAACTGGGCCGCATAAGCACCAACAGATCAGAGCCGCATAAGGTTATCTGAACTGGGCCGCATAAGCCCGATTGAACAGAACCGCAGGAGCTCTTTTAGAACTGAGCTGCATGAAGTCCCCTTTAAAACTTGGACCGCATAAGCTCATATGTACTCGGCCGTGTGAGACCCTACTAAACAATGTCGCATGAACTTCTGATGAACTGGACCGCATGAAATCCCTTGAACAGAACCGCATATGAACCCCTCAAAGTAGATCTGCATGAACTCCGTTAAAATCGAGCCGCATAAGGACCCATCAAAACAGGGCCGCATGAACTCCGTTAAAATAGAGCCGCATAAGGACCCATCCAAACAGAGCCGCATGAACTCTGTTAAAACTGAGCCGCATAAGGACCCGTCTAAACAGCGTTGTATGAACTCTTTTTAAATGTTTTTTGGTCATCTCCTGACTTTATTTCCTTTGTCCTTCTTTCAGTGAACTTGCAAGTTAACGCTGTGGGAGAACCTCTGGGGGGTCATGCCTAATCTGCTGTGGGCTATAGGTATGACCACATAGTCGAGTATGTGGTGAACCAGTTTCCAAAAGACGAACCTTTGGAGAGATTGGATGACATTAAAAGGCAGTCCTTCTTCTTTATTTCGAGGATGATGAACTCAGGACTGCTGGGGGGCAAACACTTGAAGCCTGCGTTCCTCTTCGGGGATGCCCTGACTGTGAAGAACTCCCAAGTTCTGGATGTATCTGAGAGCTGGCGTTTTACCTCTGAAGGAATGGCGATCCATATTCCTCTGATGGAGCATCACTTCCCACTGTCATGGTTCAACATGTTGTCCATGAACAGGAAGATGGAGGATTCCTCGACTCCGACCCGGAGCGGGATAATTGTGGGTGAAATTCACTACAACAATAATATGCGGTCAGTGTACGCGGGCAGGATACCAGTCAGTCGTTACGTGATGGGGTTGGCCCCGGACAGTTTCTTGAATGTGCAGGGTCCCAATTTCACGTTCTCGGAAGCTGATACTTTCTTGAACCAGCTTGTTCGGAAGGGATCCTATCCGATTGGCCGGTTGTCGCTACCGAGTTGGGTACACCTCATTCCTTCGTGGACCAACCTGTCCATGTAGATCGTGCGAGAATACGAGACTCTCCTGCGTGAGATTGGACTCTACCATGCAATTCGGGGTACCAATCATGGCTTGCCTATAAACAAGAATTTGTTCATGGCCCTGCTGGAGATGTATAACCGCCGCACGGGGACCTTCTTCACACCCGTGGGGGAGATGGGGCTTGCTCTGCACGAGATGCATGCCGTCTCCAAGCTGTCTTGGGGAGATAAAGTCTTTGAGGTGTACACTCCTAAGAATGAGGAATTTGAAGAATTGAAGGAGAGGTTCCCAGGTTTCGTTGCCGTCTACCGGGAATTGCTGTGTCATCACAGCACGTGCCAGCAGCTGTCGAAGAAAAAGAATGAAAGCTCGGAAGGGAACCTTCCTCACACAAAGGCCTGGCTCTCTTATCTTTTTAAGCTCGGTGCCTCATGCCGGGTTTCTCCCTGCATTCCTCAAACCCACAAGGAAATACAAAGCCAAGTGTTGACGGCCAAGAGATCGAGGGCCACAGGAGACAGATTTGGGAGTAAAACTGACTCATTTAGCTATTTTTACCTGGATACCCAGCCGATGTCTGAGAAGGCTCTACTGGCGGGATTTCTGATGGTATGGCTACGAAATTGCGTGGTCTCAGGAGGGGCTGGTTCCATTGAGAGAATCAGCCGTAATTTCATCCTCCCTGCTGTGAAGCTGGTCTTCGGAGTCAGGCTAGCTCTACTCCAGGCCATGGTGTGCAGTATACACCGTGGCCTTCGTACTTTTATGTCCAAGGTCATCGCCCGTGATACGACGAAGGACTTTGAACATGTTGAACTGCCATACCACTATCTGATGGGGTGGTTGCTGATGCATTGCCGGTCTTTAATGAGACCTGGCCCCGAAGATGGCATAACTGCAGATGACGCCTTCATCTTCCAATATCGCCGTATGCCTTGGGATTGCGAGACTATGCGTGCTTATAGGATGGCACTGTCAAGAGTGGACAGATACAATTTTTTCGTATCTGTTCCTCGGTTTACTGCTGAAGAAATAAGGGCTGTACATCTGGATGGTATTGGGCCTCCCTACTTCTTAGATGGCAAAATGCTCCTTTGGTTGCACAATGTTCGCCCTTCCCACCTGGTATACCGCAACTGCAACGCTATCTACCTGGAGCCTTACTTGCCCAGTAGGTTCGCCCGACAGTTTTGGTATAGCCAGCTTTTCCTGGACAGTCCCAGCTCTTGCCTGGGTTTTGAAGGCAACGTCCTCGATGGCATCAGGGCTTGGCATTATTATAATATGGTTCACACCCGTACTAGCTTCTCGGTTCCTGATACTGGAGATTTAGGAGAGATCTTGTATTTGGCGGCTCTCTACCACGTCATGGCGAACAAGCCTCCTATTGGCTTTGACCCGAGTACCAGCTTCATTGTTGGTACCGGCTTGGAGGAGAAACCCAAGGGGTCTAAGGCGAGAAAGAGGAGGAAGAACATGGTCGATGTGTCAGACTCGGAGTCCAGCAACGCAGACGAAGAGGATGACGAACATGCTCCCGATAACACTCTCCCTCCTACAGATGAGGTGGTGGTGGATCAACCGCCTGTTGAGCCGAGCTCTTCCCGAAAGCAAAGCAGGCCTGAGCCTGCTGGCGGCGACAGAACCTACTCTGTGAAACAGGCTGCGGTTAAGCCTCGCCGACTGCTCATTAAGGAAAGATGCGAGGATATGGGCGCCATTTCGGAGGTGAATTGAATTACAACCCTCTCTTTCTTTAGCTTTTCCTGAACTATGTTCTAATTATTTTTCTTTTCTCTGTAGGCGTCCGAAGAGTCAGACTCTCGAGAGCCGGCTGCTGTTTCTGAAGTCAACATGGCCCTGACCACTTTGATTAGTGACATGTGTGCCGAGATTATTTCTGCCGGAGTTCTCTCGGCAGCGGCTGAGGGGTCTCACGTTGCTGAGGTCTCGACCCAGGGCAACGTAGGATCCGCTAAACTCATCTTCGAGACTGTTGAACGTCAGCAGGGTGATGTTGATCCAGTTGTATCTCCTTCTGGGGTGGCTGGGGCAGAGGAACCAACTGAATTCGGCTCGGGTGTCGCCGGAGAAGAGGTTACGGCGGCTGTAAGCGAACCTCAGCCTTCGCAATTCTCCCCTGGTAAGATAAGCAAAGTCTTGACTAGTGAGGAGGCTCATTCGCTCTATCATCACATCCTCTGGATTAAGCTGATTAATGGTTGCTTTGGACATACAGGTCATGCTCCTTCACTACCAATGATGGACATTGTCAGAGTAGAGTTCGTTAGAGAGAATCTGGTGGAAGAGAGCGTGTCTCCTCCCCCTCCGATTTATATTGAGGGACCTCCCGCTGAATCAAGTTCGGGAGGACAAACGACGAAACGGCCGGAGCAGGGAGAACTGGTCCCTGCACCCTCATCTATTCATGTGGCTCCAGAGGTCGACCTCTCTGCTAGGGGTGGGCATACGGGTCCAGGACCCGCGGTTCCGACCCGGCCCAAACCGTATATTGGTCAAACGGGGCGGTTCCTAAAATTTGGAATTTAAACGGGGCAGGCCGGGGCGGGTTGTGTGACACTAACGGGACGGGGCGGATAATATTTTCAAAATAAACGGGGCCCCGAACCGACCCATTTCTAGGAGTATGATTTTTATTTATTTATCAATTTTGATTTTTTTATATTATAATTTATAAATAATAGCACACGTTATTGTTTAGTAAACAAATTCTAGAAATTGGAAAAACATAATACTTGTTTTGTTCTTCTAGATAATAGAACATGTGTAAATGTTTACTATTCTAAAATTTTATGAATTTTTTTTGGATCTGTTTGGACCCGCGGGTCGGCTCGGTTTGGACCCATTTCGAACGGGTCGAATCCGTACCGGTTCCAATAATTTTTGGACCCATCCCGTCCCGTCCCGCCAATTAACAGGTCCGGTCCGGATCCATAAAATTTGGACCCGATCCGACCCGTGCCCACCCCTACTCTCTGCCCTGCCGAGCCTCCGAATTCTTTGGGGTACGGAAGAAGAATTGGCCGCTATTCAAGCGTCCTTTCGTTCGGAATTTGTTTTCCTTGTGGCAGGGGCATCAAGTTTCGTTGCATCTTCTTCGACTCTGCCAGCCACTCTCCCTTTGATGCCATCTTCTTCGGAAGTTCTGGATGAATCGTCAAGGGATGTGGTTGACAGTTTCTACCGTCACCTGAGGCGAGGAGTCGAAGCTGATGTGGAGAGGGGGATCTCTTTTGCCCTGGCCCGTCAATACGCTCGTGGCCAGATTAAAATTCATAGAACCCTTCCAGATGGGACGGGGATAGTGGAGCTGCTGGAACCCAAATTATTGCAAGCTGATCAGCTGGTGGCTCAGTATCAGGGACTACGGTAAGTTGATCTATCTTCAGCAATAGATCAGGAGCGTGCCTTCCTTATCACTGTCGTAGAAAAGGTACGGACCGCACGAAATATGTCTAAGCCGGTTATCATAAAGGACCTCGACAATCTGTCTATTCAGTACGATCAGCTGAGCCGCAGGAGCGAGGATTGCATTGCTCGGGAGGCAGCCGCCTCTCGCGACATAATCGATACGAGGGAGCAGATCCTCGAGCTCCAGAGGAAGCTGGCTTTTTTGGAATCTGAGCTCGAGGCCTCCCGTGCGGGTAAAGAGCTAATCGTTCATGAGGCCGAAAAGGTCACCCGAGCTTCTGCTGGCCTGGAGCGTGCTCTGAAGAGACTCGAAGATGGTTGGCAGGCCCATGCGCATCTGGAGGATGCAGAGCGACTGACTCAGGAGGCTGGACGCCGGGCCAAGCTGCGATTTGAGCGGTCGACCGCCGTGCTGAGGGATCAACTCAGAGAATTATGTATAGCCGAACCATAGTCCTCCTTTTTTTTTCCTTCTCTCTTTGTCATTTTCCTTCGTTTTGATAGGGACATGGTCCCCGAATTTGTAGTACTTTTGCTTTTCAATAAATAACTATGTTTTATCATCTATTGTGCTTGTACTGTATCTTTGGTATTTGTGATATTTGCCCCACTGGGGGACTATTTGTGGACCTATTACCCTTGGCATACCTTGGTTTTAGGTACGGATAATAAGTTTGATTAGGGATACCTAGAACGATTCTACGATAAAGGTGACCATCGAAGTTCTTGGTATCGAGCGAAAGAGTGCCATGGGGCTGCTGGGCCCCAGAGGCATGATGAGAAAGGAGCTGCATGTACTAGAGGACTTAGTACAAGATTTATGGTCATAGAGGACATTTGTGGTCAACAGAGGACATTTGTGGTCAACTGAGGACATTTGTGGGCCTATTATCCTTGGCGTACCCTGGTTTTGGGTATGGATAATAATTCGAGAGAGAACCAACATACTTACTCAGAGGTAATAAGGACGTGGTAAATATAAGGGTTTCTTCGATGGAATCTTCCTACTCAGAGGTAATGAGGACGTGGCAGGAGTGGACACCATGAAGGGTACATAGAACAGCTCAGAGGTAATATAGACATGAAAGTTCTATGTGAGGGGTGGTTTATTTTTGATGGAAGTGAAACAACTCAGAGGTGACATCGACGTGGTTGTTTCGAAAAATTTGTGGATCTGTTACCATTTTTATGCACTGAAAGTGCGGGTAGTGGATCATGAGGAAGGAGCTCTTTTTAGGAAAAAAGTTCAGAGGTATGATCATACATGACTTAATACCCAGAAGATGCGATATAGATTCATCTGGAGTGACCAGAGTGTAAGTTCAGTGGTACCTGCGAGTACATAACTCAACAACCTGGGAGATTTGTAAGTTCAGCGGTACCAGAGGGTACATAACTCCACAATCGGAGAGATTTGGAGTCAGAATGTAAGTTTAGCGGTACCAGAGGGTACATAACTCAACAATCTGGGAGATTTAGAGTCAGAATGTAAGTTCAGTGGTACCAGAGGGTACATAACTCATTAATCTGAGAGATTTGGAGGATGTCATTTTAGACATAATACTTCTTTAGAAACTTGCCGTTGATGGGTAACATGAGCAAGTCTCTATTTTGTTTTGCGAGGCGGTAAGCACCATTGGAGAATACAGCCTCGATAACAAATGGGCCTTCCCACTTTGGCTGGAATTTGTCGGCAGTTTTGTGAGTCATAACCATCGGCCTCTGAACTGCCAGAACGAGATCGCCCACTTGGAATGTTCTGATTTTAACCTTCTTGTTAAAAGCTCCAGAGATACGTACTTGGTATAGCTCGATTAGTTGTTGAGCTAACAGGCTTTTCTCATCTAGAGCCTCCAACTCTTGTAACCGACGATGGTGATTATCATTCGTTGTCAATCGATAGGTAAAGGTAACGCGGAGTGAGGGGATTTGAGTCTCCAGTGGGAGAACTACCTCACTCCTATACACCAGAGAGAATGGTGTGTTCCCAGTGGCCGTCCGGACTGTAGTACGGTACGCCCATAAGCATTCGCCAAGCTTCTCATTCCAGCCGTGTTTGTTTGAGACACGAACTTCTTGAGCACTTTGATTATAGTTTTATTGAACGCTTCTGCCAACCCATTCGCTGCCGGATTGTACGGCATTGAAGCAACATTCTGGATTCGGTGTTTGTCGCAGAACCGATAGAAGGTGTGGCTTGCGAACTGCGGACCGTTATCGTGGAGGATCCTTCGGGGCAGTCCAAAGCGATAGATGACGTGATGCTTGAGGAAGCTGATCATGTTTGAAGTCTTCACTTCTACCAGCGGAATAGCCTCCGCCCATTTGGAGAATTAATCTGTGATTGCGAGTATGAAGCGATGTCCTCGGGACGAAGGCGGAGTGACGGACCAATGATCTCCATTCCCCATGCTTCAAATGGCCAGGATGCCATCGTCGGATGTAGAAACTCGGATGGCTGGTGGATGAAATATGCGTGGACTTGACAGGCTTTGCACTTTTTTGCATAGTCTATCGCATCTGCAACCATCGTAGGCCAGTAATAGCCCATTCGGCAAAGGCGATCTTACAATTTTGGGCCAGACTGATGGGCCCCGCAGACGCCGTCGTGAGCTTCACGTATAGCTTCTTTGGCTTCTGTAATTGACAGACACCGAAGCAGTAATCTATCGTACGATCGCCGATATAGCATTTTTGTCTCTGTATCGTAGAAGAATCTGAGGGAACGCCTTCTGATGGAAGTAGCTTCTTTCGGGTTCTTCGACAAGATGTCGTAGACTACGAAGTCAATGAATGGCTGTCTCCAGTCTGGTGCTTCGTCGACTGTCAAAGTGGAGTAACTCTCAACATATTGAACATTGTTCTTGGGGCAGACCAATTCACGGCCTATTACGTCAACCAAGTTGTGAGCATGATTCAGAACCGCTAAGGAAGTGACAAGACCTGCTAGAGTATCGGCTTCAATGTTCTGGAGCCTGGAAACGTGTTCTATAAAGAACCCTTCAAATGACGAAATAATGTTGATCGCTATTTGGTGATAGGGGATCATATCTTCATGGTGAACTTCGTATGAACCTCGGATCTAATTAACGATTAACTGCGAATCGCCATATACTTCAAGATACTCTACCTCCAGCTCCTTTGCAAGTAGGAGGCTATTGACCAAAGCGTTGTACTCGGCCACGTTGTTTGAACATGGCTCCGTGAGGGAGTAAGCCCGATTGATCACCAACCCGGAGGGAGAAATCAGTACCACTCCGACTCCAGCGACGATGTTGCCCTTGGGCCCAGTCCTGGAAGCGCCGTCGAAGAACATTTGCCATACGGTATCATGAGAGGCCACGTTTGAATGGGCGACCTCATCTGGAATCTCTTCATCTATTCTGGTTGACTTTGAACCTGGATGAGCTGCTAAAAAGTCTGCCAGAGCTTGACTTTTAACAGCCTTCTGCGGGACAAAGATCATGTGGTAGGGAGAAAATAATATCGCCCAGGTAGCGAGCCGAGAGATGAGTGCACCTGGCTTGGTCATGAGGACCTGAGGGGCTTAACTCTTGATATGACATGGATGGTTTGCCCTGTGACGTAGTGTCGCGTCTTCTGAATGGCAAAAACCAGAGCAACGCACTCCTTCTCCACGGCAGTGTATCGATGCTCCGGCCCCATCATCATTCGGCTGAGGTAATATATAGCTTGCTCATGGCCTGCATCATTTTTTGTGTGCTAGCAAAGCACCGAAAGAATGCTCCATTGCTCGCACATAGAGCAGGAATGGTTTTCCAATAACCGGGGCCACCAGGACTGGAGAGTTCAACAGATATTCTTTGATATTGTTGAAGGCGTGCTGGTATTCTTCATTCCATACGAATGAAATGCCCTTCTTCATGAGGTGGGTGAATGGCTGACATCTTCCGGAGAGGTTAGAGATAAACCTCCTGATGTAAGCTAGCCTCCCTTGAAGGCCTCGGAGTTTACGAAGATTTTTTGGGGGCCCCATCTCCATGATTGCCTTCGTCTTCTCAGGGTCTATATGGATCCCTGGGCAGTAATGATAAAACCCAGGAATTTTCCACTAGATACGCCCAAGAAGGATTTGGTAGGATTCATCTTCAAGTTGTGCGCTCGTATCAGGTCGAATACCGTCCTCAGATCCTGCAGATGGTCTCCCTTAGAGTGGCTTTTGACGGCTATATCATCGACGTAACACTCCACGGTCTTATGCAGGTGATCTCTGAAAATGACGCTCATAGCTCGTTGGTATGTGGCTCCGACATTCTTTAAACCGAAGGGCTTGACGGTGTAACAGTACACACCAATCGGTGTTCAGAATGATGTATGCTTCTCATCATTAGGAAATATCTTGATTTGATTGTATCCTAAAAAGCCATACATGAATGACATGCGCTTAAAGCTACATGTGTTGTCGATCATGATATCCGTGATGGGAAGAGGAAACTCATCTTTAGGACAAGCTTCGTTTAGATTTCGGAAGTCGATGCAGATTCGGATCTTTCCATTTTATTTGAGGACTGGCACTATGTTGGCAACCCAGTCTGGATGTTGCTCCTCCCGGATGAAGTCGCTGGCTATCAGTTTGTTGACCTCAGCTTCGATAGAATTCATGATGTCCGGGCAGAAACGTCTTTGCTGTTGTTTGATCGGCTTTGCGTCCGGACGAATGTGAGTTTATAAAGTGCAACCTAGGGGGTCTAGCCCTGGCATGTCTTCATAACTCCAGGCAAATACGTCGATGTACTCTCTGACAAGTCGCAAAAGCGTCTCCCGCTCTTCGTCTGTCAGGCTTTTGCTGACGAAGATTGGCTTTGGAGAGGATTCATTGCCGATGTCAACTTGCATAACCTCATCTTCAGTGGAAGGTTCACAAAGTTTGAAGCGTTTCTCCCATAGTGCGTCTAGTTGCTGGACCCAAGGTTCTAGCTCGAGAAGTTTGGGTACATCTTCATCTTCTTCGTAGGCATCAGCAAATGCCATATTGACAGACAGAACTTGCCTGAATACGTCCCCTATGCTGACATCCGAATCGGAAGTGGGTGATCCGGTTGAATGCGAATGCCAGTCGCATTCCTTATCTGAGCTTTCGGGAGTTGTTGCAGGTGTAACATAACCTAGCCCACATCTGGTCTTGTTGTAGTAATCCTGTGGTTTTCCAGCCGGGACCGATAACTGTAAGGGTAGCCACCGTCCAATGCCATAGTTCAAGCCTGGTGTAGTTTCTATATCATACCCCTGTTTTTGCATGAGATACTTGGATCGGGAACTATATAGATAAAGGGGCAGTCTCCCGGTGTCGGGTTCGAGATCAACTTCTTCTATCCTGAAGGGCTGTGGATCATTCTTCCGACCGAAGATGATTGGATGATCCTCTCCCTCAACTATGCGATAAGCGTCTTCTACTGGAGTAAGTTGATTTGCGATGTAGACATTTGTCACTTGTGTGTGTAGGTGGGTGCCTATACCGTGTTCCATGGCATACATTGTACAAAGCTTATTAAGCTCGAGGTAGTTCAAAGATAGCCCTTTATTGATGAAGTAAGGTATCTTTTCCAGTAGAATTACATCATCTGCGGATGGAACATCAGTGTGAGCAGCCACATACTTGGCCAGCTCTGACTCTTCTTCGGCTACCCCCTGTGTCAATGAAGACTGGGAGGATGACTTGGGCAGCTTAATCATCAGGGGCTCCATTGGTAGAGCAGAACGTGGAGTCGTTTGCGTACTAGCGGCCCCCATCTTAGTGTTTGGTGTAAGACAGGGAGTTGTTGGCTCACTTGCAGTCCCCGGCTTCGCGTTCAGCTGCTGATTCATTCTGGGAAGACGAATCATCATCGGCTTGACAGAGGGATTGAGCTTCTCTGTTTGTTGCTGGCTAGCTCTCGGCAGCCTGATTGTCAGTGGCTCTGTCGTGGGCCTTGGCGCTTTTCCAGACCTTGGCAGTCGGATTATCATCTGCTCCTCATGTGCAGAGAGGCTGATTGCATCCTTACGCAGAGTGGCTGTAATGGGTACAGTTCTGCCAGGTTTACGGGCTTAGAGGTGGATCGTCAGAGGTTCTTCCGATCCAGTTGCCGCCTCAGTTTGAGCTTGAGTATCTCCTTCGACAAGGTGCCTTTTCGACTTCTCGTACAAGCATGAGTCTGAGTAGTAGGATTCGACCCCTTTAAAGAGATCGATGTCGGCAAATTCTGTCCTCACGAAGCCATGCTTGTCGACGTAATTGAAATACTGGTACAGTGTGGAAGGCACGATCATGTAATCGTGTATCCAAGGACGCCCTAGGAGAATATTATAGGAAGTGTCCGTATCTATGACATAACAAGTCACTTCTGACTAAAGGTCGCCGATTTGGCACTTCAGGCAAATCTTTTCGATCGGATAGCTTCTGTCTGAATTGAAATCGCTGATGGCAGTGCTTGTCGGCGTCAGGCGATGCATTGGGATGCGCAGGTGGTGCAGCAGGCTCTTCGGGATAATGCTTATGGAAGAACCGAGATCAATATGCATCCGATCCACCTTGATGTCGCCAACGTATCCAGTATAATACAGAGGGCGATCGTGCAGGTTGGTCTTGATAAGCATATCCTGCGGAGAGAAGACAATGTTGGGCATTGCACTTGTGCAAGCGCTGTCTTAAAGATCTGCAGGCGAGCTCTCCCCAGTGAAATTAGACTGAGCCAGATATGCGTCGGCATTCTGGAGTGCCTCACTCAGTGCGGCACGAACATCTTTGGAGAGTCTCAGGAGCTCGTATAGCGACAATTTGGCCGGTATATTGGCCAATTGTGCCAAGATGTCAAAGTTGTAGGGCCTCTCCAGCCCATGAGGCGTCTCTTTTTGGAGTGGTTTGTCAAAGCGAGTCTCCTTCGGCCTAGGCTTGTCGGTCGTCGGAGGCTGAGAAGGTCCTGGAGCATCAGCTGTAGCCGGCTGATGATCTTCAGCTGAGTTACCCGGTGTAGGTTGGGATTGTGCACCCGACCTGGTGACGACGGCTGTAGCTTCTTCGACTTCTGCAGAGATTGTGCGGCAGGATTTGACTTTCCCACTCTTATTCTTTTTGGTGGAGGGTGGCGTAGACTGAGTCACTTCAGGTACCAGGTCTGGATGGATCCACATGACCTCCCCTCGTGACGTGGTGAGAGGCACTAGACCAGTGGCGTGGTCTCGGGGAGGTGGAAGGTTATCGACCTCCATCTTTGCCCTGGGGATGGATACTACTCCATCTTGAGTCTTTGTCGGAGGGAAGCTGCCGAACTGTACTGACACCATGTTGGCTGCCACGGTCACCTCTTCAAAATCAATGGCCAGGGCCTTAGAATCGATGAGATGCTGGATATATTGCTTCAGTTGGAAGCAGTCTTGCATAATATGGTGGACATAGCGATGGTAGTGACAGTACTTAGGGCTCTCCATTTCTGTCGGCCGAGGTTCCCATCTTGGTGGTGGAAGCTGAACTCTACCCCCTTGTATGAGCATGTCCAAGATGGGCTTGACATGGCTGTCCTCGAAGGAGTAGGTCATCTGAGGCCACTGCTTTACTGCCGATTTTGGTTCAGGCTTCTGGGCTGTGTCGGCCACCATAGCCTGCTTGTCCATATTGTCTCGATTGTTGGAGGAATTATCGTCGTTGTTGTTGTTGGCATTAGGGCGTTTGTCCTTGTCCTCTCCTTCTGAGATGTGCAATCCCAGTTGGCGAGCTTTTTTCAACTTGTCTTCTGTGCTAGTGGCGCTGATAATGAAAGTCTTCCAATCCTTGAATTGACTTTCGCCCATCCAGAGGCTGATTGTGGGAAGCAACATCTTTTCGCAGATTTTAATCAAGGAAGAATCTGGATTACCAGAGGGCAATTTTATCGCGGTTTGGTGAAACTGCTCAATATAATTCCTTGTCAATTCCTTCTCACCTTGAACAACGTCCATGAGGGTGGACATTGTCACATCTTGTCCTACCTCGTAGAACCTTTCAGGGAACATGTTTTTGAAGCCGGCGAAGGAATAGATGCAGTTGTCCAGCAGATTGCGGTACCAATCAAACGCTACCCCCTCCAATGCCCCGATGAACAATCGCGTGAGGATGGCGTCGTCATGAGGCAGATGGTCGATCATGACTTCAAAGTAGGTAATGTACCGGCTCGCAGATGTCATTCCATCATATGGATTGATGTTAAATGGCTTATATCTTGGTAGAAAGGGGACATCTCTCCATGCAGAGGGATACAGTTGTCGTATCCTGAGGTCTTGGGAAGTTTTTCGGGCGTGAAACATGGTCCGGAGCTCCTGGACCTCTCGTCTCGCTTCCCTGGCCTCATCTGCAGTGGTGGGAGCCGTCATCGTAGGAGGATTGTTGCCCGGGTTTGGCGCAGTTGAGTTTGAGTTCGTATTGACCGCGAGACCCAAGCTTGTTTGGCCAGGCGTCCTTTCTTGCAGAGTCGGTAGGGTCGCTTTGATCTCGTCCACAGATTTGACCAAGGTATGAAGTATGGCCTCCAGCGTGTCGGTGCGTTGGCGATCACTGGGACCATCTTGGTTGTTGTTCGTCATGAACGCCGTCCTCACATGAGGAGAGATGGAAGGAACGGTGGAGGACGTGCCCTCTGAGTCATACCCTTGTACAGAGAAGTCGTCAGGATATGTGGGAATGTTCTCCTCTGGTTCAAACTCAGAAAGAGTGGTACCCCCAGCTTCAGAGCTTGCCTCGTCTTGAGAGTTGGGGACGTCGGAACCTACTGCATCTATTGGGGGAACCGTTTTCCCTGGATTATCTTCTTGGAACACCGGATTGTCGTGGATGTTTGGAGGAGTGCTACCCCCGGCTCCAGCGCCTCCCAGAGATGTGGACGACGAGTCTCCAAGTGTGGCAGATTTCATCTTTGAGCGGGTACCTTGGTAAACTCCTCCTGTAATGGTGGTAGACAACCGCTTAGAAGAGAGTTTCTTAGTTATGCTGGTTGAGATTTTTGGACTGGAGACGTTTGTTTTCTTCCCTCTCCCGCTGACAGGGATCTTCAGAGCAGAATTATAGGAGGCGACGAGAAGCGTCTCGTCTTCTGAGCTTGGGTGTTGCAGTCGTTGGAAGACGGACCGCCGGTCTTCTTGTACTGTCGCGTTATTGCAGCAGCAGTTGACAATGACTTGGGTGAAGTGATGTCCATGGAAGGACTCTCTGCACACCAAAGCTTCTTCTCTTTCTTTGCGCTTGTGAAGGATCACGTCACGCAAGTCAGGTGCGTCTCGAGCAACTTTTACACCCGTTTTGTGGGCCCGGGAATCCCGAGCATCTGAGTGTGTTGGCACCATGTTTGCTTCCTGATTGTTGGAAGACTCTTGGAAACCACTATGTCCGTTTGCCGCCGGGGGCTGGACTCGAGTGGTTCGGTACAACTTTCCATCGGAGGCCCGTATAACAGTAAGCGAAGCGCTCGGATGGTCAGAGGTTAGGACAGCTGACTGAGCTCGCCTAGCCCACGCTGTCCTAGACTTCTTCACTCTAGCACCCGAGGGTGCATAGTAGGAAGAGTCCAAATGGTGCCGCACAGAGTCTGGCATATTTTCTTGGGAGCATCTGGAGTCAGGACCGCATGAGAGGTGGTCAAAGACTGAACCCGAGCCGCATGGAGCATTCATACGGCTGGCATTTATGGCCGCATAGAAATTCATGTGGCTGGATCTGTTGGCCACATCAGCATTCATGCGGCTGGATCTGTTGACCATATCAGCATTCATGCGGCTGGATCTGTTGGCCACATCAGCATTCATGCAGCTGGATCTGCTGGCCACATCAGCATTCATGCAGCTGGATTTAGTGGTCGCATGAGTTTTCATACGGCTGGAATTGTTGGCCGCATGAGCCTTTTTCATGCGGCTGGCACACTTATGCGGCTTCTTCCTGGACCGCATAGAGTCCCCATTTGCTTCCTCAAGTCCAGCATCGTAGTGCTTTCCTCTGTCAGACTTGAGAACAATAGGGTCCTCTGTGGCCTGAAGTGGGGCCGCATGCGAATCTCCGCCATCATGGACAGCAGAGAATACTTTGTCCAGAGCCTGGGAAGGAGCAAATAATTTAGGCCTCCACTCCCTACGGGCCTTCTTCGTACGGGCTCGCTTCTGGACTGGGCCAGCGTTCCCGTCGGAGAGCATTTCTTCAAACGCCTGCTGGTCGAAGCGGACGACCAGCATCTGTTGTGCGGAGCCAAGTTTGGCTGCATCCGATTGCGTCATCAACTTCTCAGCCGTAGAGAAGTTAGTCCCCAACAGAGTCGCCATCGTGTTTGCCATTGATTATAAAAGAACAAAACAGTTTTATGGGAGGACTGGACTTTTACTTCACAATACAAATTCGCTTGTACAAAAGAGAGCCTAGGAACAAAACCTAGGAAAAGCAATCTAAAGTACAATTGTTTATTTTTGATTCTGGGGGGTGACGGTAGAGGCTCGGGAGAGTGACGATAACTCTGCTTTACTCCTTGGACGATCGAACGCAGCTTCGGCTCCGGGAAATAAATGCTCTTTGTGTGTGCGGGGGTTGCTAGTCTCTCTGCTCGGGCTCTGTGCGACTGCTCCTCTGTGCTTTTCACCGTTCTCTCTCTCCAGGCCCTTTTGCAAGGGAATGGCACATTGCTATTTATAGGACTTTGTGATAAGTAGGGTATACAGTAATTGCTCCTTGAAAAGTGGTTGGTTAGGGATTCCGTTAAGATTTGTCTTGATCCTGTTTGTTGAAAATCAATCCGGGCTGTTAATGTTGATTGTAACAAATCTGGGCAGTTAATGTTGATTGCACAAAATCTGCAGGGTTTGTTGGAAATCGATCTGGGCAGTTAATGTTGATTCCAATAAATCCGTATTGTGATGATTTGTTGATGTTAGCAAATCCAAGTGAATAAATCTTGGTCAATCTCTTGCCACGTGTCCCAACTACCTGTTATGTCGATTACCATAAATATGAGTTGTTGAGATTTGATCAACTCCTGCCACGTGTCCCAACTGCTGCGAGCCGCATGAAGGACTGTCATAGTTGAGCCGCATGAATGCGGCCTCGTGTCAGAGCCGCATTAGGGTGGCCTTATCTGAACCGCATGGAAGTCCTTTAATCTGAACCGCATGGAGGTCCTTACAACTGAGCCACATGGACCTCCTTTAATCTGAACCGCATAGAGGTCCTTACAACTGAGCCGCATAGACGTCCTTACAACTGAGCCGCATGAACGTCCTTAAAACTGAGTCGCATGGAAGTCTTTGCAACTGAGCCGCATGTGGGTCCTTGTAACTGAGCCGCATGGAAGTCTTTGCAACTGAGCCGCATAAAGAGCTTTGGAAATGGGTGGATCTTGCTAGCTATAAAGATTTTCCTCGTCTCTCTAGGAGCACGTCAAGAGTCATTATTTTACCTTTATGTCAGAGCCGTCAATCTGTTGTGTCAGGGCTGCTACATTACGTCAGAGCATTAAATGAGCCAGCTGCACATAGTAATAATGGCCAGCTGTGGATGCCTGCTTTTGAACTACCCACAGCCACGTGGCTTTTTCGAGCCGCATAGAGCTCTCGGGGACTTCCGAGCCGCATGAAGCACTAAGGGACTTATGAGTCGCATGAAGCTCTAAAGGATTTGTGAGCCGCATGAAGCTCTAAGTGATTTTCTGAACCGCATGAGACTCCCACTGCTTTGAGCAGCATGGATTTTACTTGTTCTTTTCCATGCTTCTACAGCGCCCATGCTAACTTTCTAGACTTAACGTAATTGCATGGTCTCATCATCATCACTTAGTTCCTTTGCTTTACTTCTTCCACCTTTTATACTTCTTTGCAGAGCCCAAACCAGGGTTGCCTCGGCGACTGAACCACAGTCCCAGGCAACTAACCATCGCTTAGACTTAACATTCTTTGAACTCAGAAAACGACTACTGCATAGCCTTCCAACTTAACTTAAACATAACGTGTTTCCTTAAGTATCGACAGACCATAGCTAACTTTTTACTGAACCAACCGCGGCTCGTGCCTTAAATCGACTCGTGTTCTACGCAACGCTGTCGCCCAAGTCATACCTCATATGGCGGGCCTTGGGATCGTGGGACTATTTAACTTGACAACCGTAGAATGAGCGGGACAACACTTGGAATGACTTAGGTCGACCGGCATAACTTTGCCTAACTTACTCAAGCCTACAACTTAACCAGAGGGACGAGCAAAGGCTATGCCAAGCCTTGCGTAGGAAAACCGTGCACGTTTTATCAAGCGTTTATGTGGGCGACGCCTATGACTTAGACTAACTCTTAGATTTTGCACCGAAGACCAACTTTCCTTCTCCCAAGCCACGGGACGAAGGACCGAGTGTCATTTTCAAAGCACACCATGCACCAACTCTAAGCCGACCGTTGGACCTTTCCATATTCTAACTCAATTCGACCCGTCGGGATTACTGCCTTTAGCTATGTGGATTCGTCTCTTTTATTATTAAGCCTACTTGTGCAAGTTGAAAACATGCGATTTATTATGTGAAGGCAAAGATGAGGCAAGTTCACCGAAACTACCCCACCTGAGTGAGTGGTCGCCTCGACCGAGCAATGTCTTCACGCAGCCGTTGTCCGAACGCCGTAGGCGTTTCGATTCCTCCGATTGACTGAGCGGGACGGGGCACTACATCATACACCACTCAGAAAAAGTTTCGTCCTCGAAACTTACTGAGTACACTCATCGGCTTATGACTTGATTAAACATCCTACGAGAACTCCTCCTATGTGTTTCCTCAATCCGAGCCACGCTTGTGCTTATCGCTAACTTAGTCGTAAGGCACACCACTCGATCAACCAACATTCAAACTCGTCCCAATTCAATGATCGCATTACCATCAACATTTTTTTGAAACTCACGATTTTAAAATCCTCGACACTTTCCCTTTTCTCAAGTCTCACTTGATTCAACGTATCACTTAGTTGGATCGTGCATATATTTTAGGCGTCCCCGAAATACATGCATTTCAACTAAGCCTCGTGATAGCGAATTCTGCCGTCACCACTCGAGTCGGATCGTACATATATTCAAGCATCCTTGATATACGTGTATGTCAACCGAGATTCGCGAGTGGTGCCTCCACAATTTCCTATTGCTTCGTACTCGGACGTCTGCCTAACCGCTAGGCTATGTCTTTCCGTCAGTATTGGAATCATAGTTCCCAAACAACAATATCAATACTGACCCCATCCTAAGGTCAAACCAAATTGATAGTACAGGGTTTTCTACCCAAGCTCGCATCACTCCGATTTCTATACTTCGAGCATAGATTGCCTACACACATCTCAACATTTATCGCACGGGGTCCGAGTCATTCAACAAAGCCATCCTATGACAACTTACGTTCAACCAATTCCATGACATATAGATATCACTCGTTCATCAAGCCATTTCGTATAGTCTATCTCTTTGAACACGTTCGACATAGATCGCCTATCAATCTTTCTCAAATCAAGCACGCTACGACACAATTCATCGCTAATCCATAATTCATATTTTATACTCCCTAAGTCGTTCATCCCAATTCACGTGATCGATCACAAGGTCGTCCAACTTAACAATATGTTACGACCCGATCTCACGCGAGTCAGATTATCCATGGTGGGCACGAATCACCATGTACGCTCCCGCGAGATAATCATTCTCATCGGGACATAACTGTCATTTTGTGTACAGAGTAATTCATTCTCGATGCATGGATTGGACCTACTCAATCCTCAAGTTTATTTTATTCATCAATCGCAAGTCCTAACATCCTCGAGTTCACCTTCGCATCAAGCCAACAAGTCGAGACAATCAAAGTTGCCGCGTCATGATTTTCTGAGTTCGATAATTCCTGCGACATGAATCACCATGTCAGCGCTCACACGGAAAGATCGTCCCTAATCCGACGCAACGCATGTGCGAGGCTAGAGTTGCGCTCGCGCAAGACAAGATCATCGACGTTGTGGTTATCCACGTAACCATCAAGACACAATCATTTTCATCCAATATTCATCTCAATCAAAATCCTAAGTATAGCATCCAACAGAACAATAATAATTGCACGGTCGTCACTCGCCGAGTCAGAGTACCCCCGAGTTATCGCATATCGATCTTTGATACGCCTCAATACCATCGACGATATGCGTAACCTGACGATCTTTCTTTTGCAACCAATTTTGAGTCGTACGAATGATGCTATCATCCGACTGGATAATCTCCTCGACATTCAAATCAATTTCGATTATTATTGCTCGAATCATTCACAACATTAATTTCCTTAATCAATCGATCGACATACCTGAAGCTATCGCATACACCACTCAGGGATGAAGTCACTCAACAAATCCTCAAAACTATCATTCGAATCCAAATCGACTTCTTCAAATTTTTTGTTCGAACCATTCCTCAATTTCCAAGCACGCTCATCTATATTGTACCAACGTTATCGTCTCTCGATAGCACCCCTATCGATAATCGTTTTACTTTACTCAATCGAGTTCAACTCATTATTATTCGACACTATTCAACTTCCGCACTCTACTTTTCTAAGGTCGTCGCAACTTTGGTGTATATGCCCAGCCCGACTTAGCCAACCGTGCTTACGCAAACGATATTTTCGTTTTATCAAAAACTGTTCTCCTATGTTTTGCAAAATAGTTAGACTTATTGTATGGACATCCCATGGGACAATTAAGAGAGAGCACACCAATGATATCAACTTTGCGGAAGTAATACTTCAGAGTTTGCGGAAACAACGGAGTTAAAGAATTTAATCGATAGTCCAAGGACGTAAAGTCGTGCTCTGATACCATTATGTCACGCCCCGCTCCCGTAGGAGCGATCGTCCTCGCTAAGGTGTGATGCCGCACGAGCCTAGATTGCGCTCGTGCAAGGCGGGTTCCATAACGGCCGATTCTAGCGGCTGCGACGGAGTCGTCGTACAGAAGTCCCATGCAGAGACATTGAATAATAGCAGCAGAAATTAGAACAAAACACAAGTCATTGCAAAAACACTCTTTTATTGATATTGAAACAAAGGTTACAAAGAGCGCAAGTCCAAGATTACAAGTCTCTCAAGCTCACTCAAGCTCACATTACAAGTCACTCAGCTCTCTCTCATCTCTCAATACAACGCTTGAACCAGCGGAAGCTTCGGAAGGCGACGTCCATACATTATGTCCCGTATAAGTCTTGACTCCATGTGGCCGCACGCTTCGAATCGCCAAGGAACTCCGTGCCTTGACGCATCCAAGCGAGCTCCGCGCCACGAGCTTCTACCTGTGCCTGCACATGTAAACTATGTGGGTGTCAGTACTCAACTGTACTGGTGGAATAAGCTCCTCTCCCACCCATACAAAACTAACACGTTTGATTTACTTTGTGCAATATAGTCCCTTCTTATCAATTGTCTTTCTAGTCTTGTCTTAGGATCAGTTTTATGACAGACGCCTTGGTATACTTGTGTCTGAGGACCATCCCGTGCTTGCACAACGACATTAACTCATACTTTGCCTTAGACCTGTATCGTGCCAATAACGTTAATCTATCAAGTCGTGTTTGCCTTACGACCATAATCAGGGACGCAACTACACGATAGACTCCATTTTCGTGTGATCGTGCTATCGCACCGATAACATCCTTATCCTTGCCTCAAGACCTTCTCGTTTGCTTGCATTGTCAACGCACCGACTCATACGTGTCCTTCGTGCCATACTCTGTGACGTAACGACTCGGTCGTGCCATGAACTCGATTCGTGTTTCAATATCTCTGAGGCAGCGCCTCCTCGCTTAGTCTTGCCTATACTTGTGTTGTGACAACATGGCCGTGCCTCACATTTCAAGGTCGTGCCCAGCAACTCAACGTAACTTCACCCAACTTGCCCTACGGCCCTTCTCGACTTAACTCACAATAGCTCAAGCCTAACTCATGCAGCTCTATGCCAACGACTTAACTCTCGATGCCATACCTCATGTCGAAGCACGTCGCCTTCGTTATAGCCAAATCTTAGGCCCAGACGTTGTGTTCTCTAACTACATACACATTCAACTCAACTCAGTCCAAAGGCACACACGCGGATTGTCGCCCGTGACGACACATCTATATGAATGGTCACTGGCATTGACTAGCCATCATGGACATAGTCTGGCATTCGGGACCCTTGCACCGCAGGTAGCAATCCCCGATGCAAGTCCTCGACCTACCGGTTGCCTATTACCCAGCTCGGCTATACCCTGTTTCCTCCTAGGCCGAGTCGGTCCCTTGGACCTAGGTTGCCGTTCGAAGAAACATCGTCCTTGTCGACAAGTTGTCCATGACCACGCGTCTACGCTAACTTTCTAGACTTAACGTAATTGCATGGTCTCATCATCATCACTTAGTTCCTTTGCTTTACTTCTTCCACCTTTCATACTTCTTTGCAGAGCCCAAACCAGGGTTGCCTCGGCGACTGAACCACAGTCCCGACATATTTTCTCTCGGCGACTAGCCATCGCTTAGACTTAACATTCTTCGAACTCAGGGAACGACTACTGCATAGCCTTCCAACTTAACTTGAACATAACGTGTTTCCTTAAGTATCGACAGACCGTGGCTAACTTTTCACTGAACCAACCGTGGCTCGTGCCTTAAACCGACTCGTGTTCTACGCAATGTTGTCGTCCAAGTCATACCTCATATGATGGGCCTTGGGATCGTGGGACTATTTAACTTGACAACCGCAGAATGAGCGGGACAGCACTTGGAATGACTTAGGTCAACCGGCATAACTTTGCCTAACTTACTCAAGCCTACAACTTAACCCGAGGGACGAGCAAAGGCTATGCCAAGCCTTGCGTAGGGGAACCGTGCACGCATTATCAAGCGTTTATGTGGGCGACGCCTATGACTCAGGCTAACACTTAGCTTTTGCACCGAAGACCAACTTTCCTTCTCCCAAGCCACGGAACGAAGGATCGAGTGTCATTTTCAAAGCACACCGTGCACAAACTCTAAGCCGACCGTTGGACCTTTCCATATTCTAACTTAATTCGACCCGTCGGGATTACTTCCTTTAGCTATGTGGATTCGTCTATTTTATTATTAAGCCTACTTTTGCAAGTTGAAAATATACAATTTATTATGTGAAGGCAAAGATGAGGCAAGTTCACCGAAACTACCCCACCTGAGCGAGCGGTCGCCTCGACCGAGCAATGTCTTCATGCAGCCGTTGCAAGATTAAGTCCGAACGCCATTGGCGTTTCAATTCCTCTGATTGACTGAGCAGGACGGGACACTACAGCTGCAGACCATGACCCATAATTGTTCATTCTTGTTTATATAATTCCTGTGGATTGAGATATAGTTTAGATTAGACATGATACCCTATTCTGGACAGCTTATACGTACTCGAGTAGGCTGGAGTCCGCTCGATACGTAGCTGGCTTGCTCACGAGCTCGCGTCCGAAAATCGGGTGTGGGTCGTGACAACGAACAAGACAGGTGCTCCCCAGGGTGAGGCTCCATTTCTGATAAATCTAAGGGCCTTCAGCTTATTGATCTGGTCCTTCATTTCCTTGGCCTCCTTAGCGTTGACTCTGTAGCATCCCCAAAAAATAGGGGAAGAACTGGGAACTAGGTCGATGGTGAATTCCACATCTCGATCCGGGGGCAATCCTGGAAGACTATCCAGGAAGACGTCCATGAATTCTGCTATGATATGATGAGGAGGTCCGAGTTCTTCAATGATAGAGGAGTAGGTAATATCCTCCATATCTTCCGGAGTTCGAGAGATTTCAAACTCCGGTTCTCCTGGTGGGCTAAAGACTACACATCCTCTGTGACAATCTATCAGCGCATGCTGTTTACTTAGCCAGTCCATTCCTAGGACTATATCATAGTTAGGTAAGGGCATCACAAGTAAGGGTGCTAAGAATTTGTGTCTTGAGATAGTTATAGGGCAGTTACAGGTCTCAATGATGGGTATGGGTCCACCGCCAGTCATAACTCTACATATCTCCTTGCTAAATCCCGTAACTAGGTGGTGTGCAGAGATGAATTTTATTGCTATAAAACTGTGTGATGCCCCCAAGTTAAATAATACTAAAGCAGGATGTGAATGCACATAAATTGAACCTGTGGTGACATCAGCGGTGGGTTCTTGCTCTGGCTCTTGCTCATCTGCTGTTAGGACAAAAGCTCGCCCAGTCTTATGTTGGTATTGCCCAAACTGTTGTTGCTGAGTGGGTAGGGGAGCCTTCTGCTGTGTTGTTCTGGTCTGGTTGAATATCGTGGGGCAGTCCTTCACTTGGTGGGTGGCAGACCCACAAACTAGGCAGTGCCCTAGTCTTTTCCTGCAGATGTTCGCTTGATGTCCTGGCCTCTTACGGAAATTGCAGACAGGAATCTGCTTCTGAGGCGCTCTGTCATTGGTCCTCGCCTGATGGTGCTGCTGCTGGTGGTGATGAGGCCTCTTGTTATTGTTATGGTTGGGCCTCTTCTGGTTACTCTGGAAGTTGCTAGTTCCAGAATACTCCCTCTTTGAACGAGCATGCTGACTCTTCTCTATATCCTGAGCTCGTATTAGGATCCTCTCGTAGGTCTTGGCACCGCCTGCGATCACAGGGGTACAAATTTCTTCCCTCAGTCCATATCTGAATCTTTTAGCACGATCAGCGGGGTCGATATCCTAGTTCTTTGCAAAGCGACTAAGTTGACCAAACTCTGCCGTATATTCACCAACCGTCATGTTCCCTTGCTTCAAATTCTGAAATTGTCTTTCCATCTCCCTCAACTCTGATGTTGGAAAGAACTTCCTGCGGAACAACCTCTTGAAGGTATTCCAGTCAAGCTGCCTATCCTGGAGTCGGGGTTCATTCCGATACCAGGTGCTTGCTACATCCAGCAGTTGGAGTCCTACAGCTTCAACTTGAAGGTCATCTGAAAGTCGAGCAACGCTGAGGAGACGCTCCATACTGTCGAGCCATTCATCGGCGTAGATGATTCCCTCGGTTCCTTTGAAAGGTCGAGGGCCCAGCTTCTTGAATTTCTCAATATCGTCGACTTTAGCAGGCCTTGGTTCAGATTGGGCTGCTTCTCCTCTCTCAAGTGCAGCCATAGCCACATTTTGGGCATTCTCCATGCCTTCTCTCATAATCGCAGTCTGTTCGCGATGAGCTTCAGCTTGAGTTCTCTGTGCCTCAAGCACTCCTCGTAGCAGGCCTACGAGGTCGGTGGGGTCCACGGGCACTGGTGGGGTAGCTGGATCGGGCACTATCGTAGGGGCTTGCTGTTCAGTCCGGGAAGATGTAGGATCTGTAACTTGAGTAGTAGTGTAAAATCCACGGGGTGCTGGTGCATTATAGGGACGATCGGTCAGCTGCCGAGGTGTAGGATCCGGACTTGATTGAGGAGGTGGGGTGTGATCGGGTGATGACAACCCATCGCCAACAATATTGGTCTTGTCTGTGGCCATACTCTGGAAGGTTTAGGATTGCAAAACATAAGCAAGGTAGCCTACCAGTCTATAACAAACAAAAATATTTATTTATAATATATTTTGGTCCTATGTTGTGACAAATTAATGTTCTAATGTTCTAATTGTTTCTAGATATGTTTACCTAAGTTGTTGTGGTGACCTGCATGGGCCACCACTAAAAATATGTCACGGCTCGATCCAAAATTGTTGGGTCGAATCGGATCATGCCCAGCCTGCACCGTTGTGAGACGGCGGCAGTAAGCTGTATCTAATTGCAGGTAATCACAATAACACAATATATTTGTCACAACTTCTAAAATTATGAATATTAAAAACTTTGTCCAACAGAAAGATACATATGATACATCTGATAATATAAAACTGTCTTAAATTCAAACATAATAACTAGAAAAAAATGTCATCATCTAGAAATTTGGCTCATCAGCCCCGAGATCAGTATCCTCTGATTGGAACTCTGGCAGCACAGCTCGGTAAAGCTCAGGATCGTAATAGCTATTAATCAATAGCTCAGCTTCGTCAATGGGACCTATTGGGGGTGGGGGATCCAGTCAGAAAAGGAGCAAAGTATAATTATGAAAATCTAACAATTCAAATAATAATAGATTAATTGCAATCTTAATAGTTTGAAATATTTGAACAATATTTTCCATGTAATTTTCCAACAATTGAAAACATTGTGATTTTGAATAGGTAATGTATATGACCGGCTTGGATTGTACAATAGTATCCTAGCGATACGATACGGCTTATCCCCGTGTGTAAGAGGGGTAAGCTCGCACAATTATGCAATATAAAGGTATTGGTCATAAAATACTACACTACTCCCCCAATATCCCATAATCAATAACAGTCAATACTCTATGAGAGAGTTCCGTGTAGCAGTGTGGTTTAAGCATGCAAGTTAATAATTACTAATTAAATTGCCAAATAAACATAACCGTACTTGCCTTGGTTTATGACTGGATTTGAAATCGGTACCGGGGAAGAAATCAGACTCGTCCTCGAAATCCTACAGTTGAGAAGTTCTGACTTAGAACCATCATCATTGAACCATATCTAGGTGTGCTAGTTACAATCTCTAAAATTGATCCTAGTCAAGTTTTATGTTATTCTATCATAACACGTTTATCGATGTGATTTAAAATCATTAATTTAACGAAATAAAAGTCAAGTTAATATTTATTGGAAAAATTCGCATTTTCTAATTATTTGGCAAAACTTTGTATTTTGTAATATATCTAAAACTAGGTTTTTCTTTTAAATGAAAAAAAATGTGAATTTGTTTAAATTACAAACTTGTAATTTTACTATCTATTTATTGTGAGAAAATCTTATAAATTTTCTATATCAAAAATAATATGCATTTAATATTTTACACGTCTACGACAAAACCAACAAAACCAGAAAAGAAAGTTAAAAAGTTACGCTACATAAATACAGGGCCACAGAAATAAAGATAAAAACTGGGCTTATGCCCTTACAAATTATTACATAAATTAATTAAATAAAATACTGGTGAACCCTGAACGCCGGGAAGCAGTCCATTCAGCAGGCCGAGGCCTTGCACCAAAATACTTTTGGCCAATAACAAGCTCTAAATAATAATTTAATTATTACTTATAAAAATAGGCGTCTCAGACTTGGTCATAAAACATCATGTTGCTGGCTAACACCTCAACGTACAGAAAATTCTGTCGCATTTGCGTTTTGTCGAGTCTCATCCGACCAATACGGTCGTCGCCTAATAGGGAATACAAAACTCACAAAAACTACAAAACTTAAACCAAAAAACCAATTTTTGGAAATCATTTGCAAAGACCGGGTATGAAAACAGGTTTTAAAATGAACTTAATTAATAATAATAATTTGAAAGATTTTACTAAAAATTCGGGCAGCACCTCCTCTGTAACTAGGACAACCTAGCTACGAGGCGTACCGCACCAAACCCAAACAACACCGCCCAGTCAATATACACTCCACCAAGATATGTACATAACCCACCAAATAGACATAATTGAGAAAATCAACCGAAATCCATCTCAAAGCGATATATATATATATATATATATATATATATATATATATATATATATATATATATATATATATATATATATATATATATATATATATGTATACAAGAATGAATCAACAGAACCAAAATTTCAAAATCCGAGAATCCAAACTCATAATCTGTCAAACTCGAAATCGGAACCCGATTTTCAGAACGAACTAAAACCAGGTTCAAAATCAGAAAAACTAGACTTAATATAAACCAATATATCTATACCAAAGAGCCCACAGACCAATTCGATCCTATAGAAAAATTGGAAACAAGTCCGACTATTCCAGATTGAAGTCGGAAATAACAGAACCAAATCCGAATAGGAATCAAAATACGAAACCCAAATTCACAACATAAATTCCGAATTAAAATCGAAAAATCCAACGAACCAATTCTGACTTAGAAATCAAAACCAAATATGCAACAATTGAATCCCATAGCGGGATCGAGACCGAGTCATCATCGACTCAACGGGAGGGACACAGGGACACGAAAATATACCTCGGATGCTCGGCTAGAGCTCTCATATGAAAATTAGAAAAGAAATCAAAATCTCGCGAACTTAAAATAATCTAGAACACGCGGACAGCGGGGCGCGGCCACAGAAATAGCAGATCGGAACCCGCAAAATACTGTGGACAGTGGGTCGGGGCTCCGGACAGCCGCGAGGACAGGGGCTCGGGCCGGAGGGGCGCACGAAAGGGGGCGGTCGGCCGGTGGCCGGCCGTCGGACTGGGCCGCATTGGCTCGGGGACAGCGGCTCAGGCCGGAGGGTCGGGATCGGTGCCGGGTTGGAACCGACGGCGAGGGCTGGCGCGGGAACGACGGCGAAAGGCCGCTCGGGTCGGGGCTCACCTGAGCTCGGTCGGTCGTCGAAATTTTTTTGGGTTTTAGGGATTTAGGAGAATGGTTGAGGATGAAGGATGGAGAGTGGAGAAGAGGATGAAGGTTTTATAGGGGTGAGGAGCTGGGGTTACGAAAAGGAAAGGGCGCGTCGATTCGGAAGAGGGAAGGGCTCGATCGTTCGGGAATGGATCGGCTGAAGAGTAACAGAAGGGATGAAGAAATAAAAAAAAGGTCATGAAGAGGAAATAATAAAGACATTTCTTTTAAAAGAAATATTATATATATATATATATATATATATATATATATATATATATATATATATATATATATGATAAACTAATATCTTTAAAAGATGAAAACTGATATTGGTTTCGGTTTTGAAATTGGATCGAGACGGGTCCGGGACGGGTCAGGCCAAAAATCCATAAAATAATAATTTTTTTTAAAAAATACGACTCTTCTAAATTAACAATTTAATAATGATTATAATAATAATTTAGCTAAAAAAATTATCCAATTAATTAACCAAAATTTATGAGTTTCACAAGATGAGCAGTGACCCTTGGCCGCATGAAGTCATGCAGACATCATTGCTTGGCCGCATGCCCCTTGGCCGCATGAAGTCCTGCGGACTTTATTGCTTGGGCCGCATGCTACTTGGCCACATGAGTCTTGGCCGCAAGAAGTCCTGCGGACTTCATTGCTTGGCCGCATGACCCTTGTCCGCATGAAGTCCTACGGACTTCATTGCTTGGGCTGCATGAAGTCATGCAGACTTCATTGCTTGGCCGCATGACCCTTGGCCGCATGAAGTCATGTGGACTTCATTGTTTGGCCGTATGAACATTGGCCGCATGCTGCTTGGCTTCATGAGTCATGGCCATATGAGTCTTGGCCGCAGGTAGTCTGGCCGCATGAGCTTGGACCACATGAAGTCCTGCGAACTTTATTGCTTGGCCGCATGAAGTCCTGCGGACTTTATTGCTTGGCCGCATGCTGCTTTGCCGCATGAGTCTTGGCCGCATAAGTCTTGGCCGCATGTAGTCTGGCCGCATGCAGCTTGGCCGCATGAGTCTTGGCGCATGAGTCCTTGTGTCTTGGTTCTCATTCCTGATCTGACTACCTATGCGAGTGCTGAATAACCTATGTGTGTACTATGGTACAATCTGTGTGAGCACCGAGGTGCTATCCAATGTGCTAAGTGTTCCTACGAGATACCTGCCAGTACTTCCAAGAGTCCAGCATTTACATAGCGTATGGTCGGTAGCAATACCGTGGAATGTGTTGTGTGTTGTATTACACCAAGAAGGGGTACATACGTATGACTCCATAAGCCAGTACGGATCCCTTCTTGGGGTACTCGTACAATGTACGACATCTAGGGGAGTGAGCATGTGACCACGACATGTGAAATCCGAGGATAACCTAGGGATTAACTAGGCAACTAACTTGGTAGATGCATTGGGTGGGAAGAATCCCGAGATCGTGCCATACTAGCCACCCCAGGTCCAGTCCTGACGTATCGGGTTGGCCATCATGGATATGGTTTCATTCACCTATAGAGGATGGCTATATCCGACTTCTATGAGCTATGTGTTATATGTTTTAGCGCAGTAGCCCTCTGGGGACCGGTGCATAATCAATGTGCTATGTGTTTAATGGTTTGGCTAGCCCTGCTAGGTTGACACGATCTGAGGATCCCTTTAATCAGTATCGCGGGATAACTCCGCCAAATATAGAAAGCCGCAGGAATGAATGGCCGCTTGAAAAATGACTTGACTGTGCCTTGTGCCTTCCATTAGTAGCCGAGTGTAAGCCCACTTCCCAATTTTTTTTAATTTTTTTAATTTTATTTGTTTATGATTAATTTTATGGTAATTATGAATCATGCCAAAGCTTGTAGGTGGGCTATGATCATATTAAGGTCATATGACCTCCATATAGCTTATGTATGTATTATTTAGCTACTTTATATTTTTCTACAATTTTTGGATATTTTTATGTATTTAATATTTAAGGTTTTATTATTTTTAAGGACTTTTAGGATTTACTGTAAGGTCATACGGGAGTATTTCTGGACCAAATATTTTTATTTGGTCTTTAAATGACTAAAAATATTTTTTATAATATTTTAGAATTTTTCTGGATTTTTTTAGAATTTTTGAGAATTTTTATATAATTAAAACCTATAGAAATTATATTTTATAGGCTTTGGGAATTTACTGTGAGATCCCATGATGATATTTTGTGTTAAAATTATTTTATTTAGATTCTAGACACTAAGAAATATTTTCTAAAATTTTGTAGAATTTTTCTGGATTTTTCTGCAATTTATTTTGATTTATTTGGACTTAAAATAATTTTTAAATGATTTTCTGAATTAAATAATTAATTATCCAATAATTCACCCGGGAGGGGCCCACCTGTCGGAGCCCAGCTGAACCGCCTCTCTCTCTCTCTCTTCTATATATATAGTATTATATTCGAAACCCTAATAAAATTTCAGCCGCCTTTTTGAGAGAGAGGTCTAGTAGAGATCTCGACTTCCCTAAGCGATTTCCACCAATTCCGACGTGCTTTTCGTGTGCCCTTTTTTTTGTTGGATTCGTATCGAGGTAATCTTTCTGAATATGTAATTTATTTTTGTATATATTATTCCTAAATTTTTGGAAAATTCGTAGAGTGTCGGTTGTCCGAAACTTGACACGTTTCAGTGTTTTCGAGATTTCGGGAGAACCAGAAATCGAAATCACGAGCCGTTTGAAGTTTCGGAAAGATAACATAGAGATCTAGGACATATAATTTTTCCAAAAATTAATCCATTTATCTATTATTTTATTTATTCTGTTGAACTTAGAATTGATCGGTTGATCACCGTTTTGGTCACGATTAGCCATAACGACGATATCTTTTGACCAAAGCGTGATTTTGTGGCACGATTGATTCCAGCGCACTTGTGACACTGAAATATACCAAGGTGCACATTCAAAATCTAGAGTTTGTAGCGTTTGACTAAAAGTCAACAATACGTCTCGATTTGCGTGGTATGGTTTCCAAAATTAGAAACATGACTTGTGATGGCCAAACATACATGTTTAGATTATATTTAGATTATTATTAGGTTAAATAATGTTTTTAAGTGAATTATTCCTGAATTAACTATTATTCGATTAGTAACCCAACTAGCCACTATTTCATGAATTTAGAACTAGAACATTAGAATTAACTTGTAGTTTTCATGTAAGGTTCGTGGTGCGATATGTGTTATAGGTTGACAGCTTCTAGATCGGCATTCCCCTCATCCTTTACTTGTGACTATGATTTGTGCAAGGATTCAGGCAAGTACAGTATTGCATTTATGTTTTAGTTCATTATAATATTTACTCTATAGTTTTCTTGTTTGATATCCCGTTGAGTCATTACTTGATATTCAATTGAGACACGATTGTGACACGGTAGTTATCGTATCCTTCTTAGTGTATCATTGACTATTATTGATTGTTAGAGAGTCGGAAGGGGAAATACTCGGTAAATACGTGAACAAACCCAATTACCGTTACCGAATGATAGCTAAGTCATACACACCCACGTATGAGTTAGCCGTACCAATTACTGAATGATAGCCATCGTATGATGTGCCATATTAGTCCAGCCGTTCACGTATTAAAAGTTATTTCACACACACATAGTGGTTCCTATTTTTTCTTTATCTAGTCCATTATCGTGTTAGTTCACATCTTGCAAGTTTACATCTTTGTTTGCAAAAACAAAAGTTGATCTTTATTTCAACAAACTTTGTAAGAAGATTACAAGAATTCTGGAAAAGTACAACTATAGAAATCTGATCTGAATGACGATCGCTTTATCCCTTGGACGATGTAAACTTTGAAGACGGTAGCCTCTGAAGATTGCAACAGCACTTTGACAAGAACTCCTGATCTCTGGTGATAATTTCTGATATATATGTGATCCCTTCTAGGAAGGACTTGAAACACTATTTATAAAGTTCTAGAAATAACTACTTTTTAGTTATTCTGGATTGCGCAAGATGGATTGCGCATGCATTGGACCACGCAGACATCAGACTGTGCTGGCAGTTATTTGATCGTGGGTCAACTGTATTGGACATATGGCATTATTTGATTGAAATGTGCATGATCGTGTACAGACGGTTACCACGTAGTGAGTCATTGATGGCATGAAGGCCACGTGTACTTTGTCAGTTGTCTTGATAGAGTGTGCCCCCTGAATTGTGCTGGCTTCAAATTGCGCTGGGATGGACCGCACTGCAAAGAGTCTGGCCAATTGCGCTGCATCTACAGCTGTCCTCGAGCGCTGTGCTGCACGATAAACGAACAGTTTCCTTGTTCTCCATGCTGTCAGTTGTCAGAAGATCTGATTCTCTGTCAGATAATGATGATGGGGCCACGTCAGCCTGTGCACTTGTATGAGTGCGCAGTTCAGCCTGCACAATCGAGTTGTTGTGTAATCTGTCTCCTGCGCAGTTCACTTGAAGGATGCCCAATTTGATTTTCATGACTTCTTTGATAGGTGCAACTTGATTTTTAGGACCTACAAGACTCCCTTCAAAGTTTTCGAAGTTTGAAAATAGTCAAAGCTTTGAAATACTTTGACTTTTAATTTTAAAAAATCAAGTTGTGCAAGTAATGACTTGTCTGCGCAATTGGAGGAGTCAGCTCCCATTTCTTCGGCACAATCTGAGGCGACCGTTGCTCTCAAAAAACTATAAATAGTTCTTTTTGTTCTTCTTGTTATTCTTTACTTGTTTTCACTTTGCTTAAGAGAGAAAAATTCCCGAGCCTACTCCGACTTTCTTCCTTCTTCTCCGTCGACTTCAAATGGCTCCGAAGCGTTCCGCCGCCGACAAGGGCAAAGCCCCCGCCGAGTCTTCGACTCATGCTGTGCCACGCGTTTCACGATACGAAGTTGGTCACCCAGCTTTGCAAGGTAGTTACTCGATCGAAAACCCTTTTTAGGGCTCTTCGACATGATTGAATCCCCAAACATGTCTCTTTTTAGAGATTTGGTTATACTGCGCCACCCTGTTTAGGGTTTCGGTTGCACAAACCCAATAGTTTTTATTTTTATGAAGACTATTTTCTAGCACAATCGGTTGGAACGCGCTGGCAAAAGTCAGCGCAATCTGCTGATTTGCGCAAGGCTGTCCAGCGCAAACTGATGCTTTGCGCAAGTTACTCAGCACAATCTGATGGCTTGCGCAAATGGATGAGTTGGCACAACTGGACAGTTTACGCATAGAAGCTGTTGTTGCGCAGTCTGATGTTTTACAGACAGCGCAATCTGATGCTTGTACGATTTACTGATTTTTTGGACAGAATCTTTGATTTTGCATTTACTGAATTATGTCTTTCTGTTTGACACAATTAACATCAGAGAGGACCCAGAGTATGAAATCTTTGCAGGGAGCCTTACTGAACCAAAATTTAAGGAAGATTTGTCCCATGTACTATTTCTCCAATATGCTCTGCCATCCTCCCGTCAAGCCATCTTGGTAGCACAGGACAATGAAACGTTATTGAGTTTGATGAATGGGTAGCCCCTGTAGACTGTCGATGCCATTACTCATAAGAAACCCTTGTTCTTATTTGGCGAAGCTATTGACAAGAGTTCTCAGCCGAGACCCCGTGTTGAGCAGAGACTCTTCCAGAGAAAGAAGAAAATAATCCTGTTACCGAACATTGCCAGATGCCTTCCTCTAGCCCGTTATGCCCATGCAAGCCATCCCAGGAGGATGGATTGGGATATTACCCCCCTCCAGCAAGCAAGGACAGGGAATATTTGTGTAAAGGACCAAACAACAGGGATATGTTCTATAGCTCCTCTGAGCATCATAGCACTTTGCTCAGAGGATTGAAGCTTGGCTGCATCCCTCCAGAGAACTCTTCCTTGCTGCTGCCGGTGTGGACGCCAATCTTTGCTAATGAATATGCAAAGGTTGAGGGTAGATACCCGGATCAAGACATCCGGTTGACAGGTCTGGTGAACCCAGACAACAAAAGGTGGAACTGCATAACCAATTGGATATTGGTTCAGTTCGAAGACAAACTCAAAGAGATTGAGCTATATCAGGCGGTATACGCTACCGTGTATGGATTCCTCCCCAATCCTCATCTGTTTCTGGCCTTGACAGAGAGGTACAATTATAGGACAGGGACATTCATGACACCCTGCGGGAAAATTGGATTAGCCCTTCATGAGATAAAATACATCTCGTGCTTACCAATGGGAGACTTCCCTTATGAGGAATATGTTCCAACAAACGACGAGTTAGACCGACTTCGTCGAGAGAATACAGAGATGGTGGCTATTTTTGAGGAACTACTGTGCCACTACAAAATTTGCTCCATGTACTATAAGAGCGGTTCTTCCGGCACCTGTTATTCATCAAAGTGGTTGCCCTATATTTTCCTTAATCAAATCATCGAAAAAAAGACTAAGGATCATGATACGTGCAACCCGACCTTCTTCCAACCCCTCAGCCACAGTGAAGTGATAAGATTGATGGAAGAAAACAAGAAAATGGACATCAAAGTTAATGATGAACTTCAATACCCTCCACTCAAGACCGGAGATTTTGTTAAGAGTTTTATGAGAATGGGCTACATGCCCATGTCAAGGGAATCCCAGCTGGCGGGTTTCCTGACATATTGGCTCTGACGCTTCGTCGTACCCGGAGCGAGCGCCGTGGACCGCTTCCACCGCGGCGTGCTCTTTGCTGCTGTCCGGTTAGTCTTTGGCTACCAGATGGATTTGCTGTCGGCGATGACCTGTAGAGTGAACGCAGGTCTTCATCTTTATGTAGAATCTATGCTCAAATAGAAGGGTGAGAAGGGGAACTTCCCTCGGCTGGAGTTGTCTTACACCTATTTGTTCGGATGGTTACTTCTTTACCATCCATCATTGATGAACCCTGACATAGGAGCAGTCGATGGTAGCTATCTGCGGAGATTCTCCCGGTGCAAGTGGATATATACTAGTCTGAAAGATTGCAGACGTGCCTTGAACCTTGGGAAGGGGTGGAACTTTTACTGCATTGTCCCTCCAACCGGTTATGAACATATGTCGACAAATCTAGTTGACCTTGGGAGGCAGCCGTTGGGTCGGGAAGCATTTGATTGGCCGAGGATGATCAGGCCGTCGCACTTGGTGTATAGATTTGAAGATGAGTGTTTCTTGGAACCATATCTGCCAAGCCGCTTCGCTCGTCAATTTGGTTACGACCAGTTCCACATAGGCAATGCTATAACTTGCCTACAAGGAAAGGGGTATCTGATTGATGGTGCCAGAGCATGGGCCTATTACAACGCTCGAGACACAATGACAGTGTTCTCGATGCCGACCAAGAATGATCACGGCCCCCGGATGTTAATACATATTCACTTTTTTACACAGCTACAAATACATTTGCCGAGAACTTCAATCTTGTAGATAGCTTCGCGACGGCGACGCGTTTGAAGAAGGAAGCAACTGTTATGCTGGCTCCAGGTAATGACGAGCAGCATGAGCCAGTGGATGATCCATTGGAAGCCTCAAGGGAAGCTAACTTCCCTGAAGAGGTTAATGAAGCACTGCGGGTTTCTTTGAAAGTGGTCAAATCTCCAACCAAGGAGAGAAAGAGAAGGATTAATGAACCTTCTTCTCCGGTTGCAAAGAAGAAACTCATCTTAGACCCATCAGAGAAGGTCACCACCAGGTCACAGTCTCGGCAACTGGCCGAGTCGACCCAAAGAGAAGATGCGACCACACCGACCTCTCTTCTAAGGCAGGTCGATGTAGTAGATGTGGAGAGTCTCGAAAGACCTCTTCATAGAAAGAAACTGGCCTCCAGAAGAAGAAAGAGGGTGATCACCCCTCCGAGACAAATCTTGTCTTCGTTGGTGGCCACTGCTGTAGCTGGAATAACCATGTCATCCCCTACACCTGCCTCCGAGCCTAGGCAGGAGACTCCTTCCCCAGAGCCGAGGGATGAGGTTGAACAGAGGGATGAAGCTGAGCTAGGGGCTGAAGCTGAGCTGAGAGATGAAACTGGGCAGAGGGATGATAAAATTTTGCGATCTCCTTCTCTTGCGGTGAGAACTACCCAGATTCCTGCTACACCAGGAGGGCTCCGTGAAGAAGAAGATCGTCTAATGATTGAAGCTCTAAATGATTGTGACTTCGGTCTGCAGGACGATGTCGATCAAGCTGCTGCCGCAACTGCCAGCGAGGAAGCTCCAGAGGATAGTATAAGCAATGAAGATACATCAACAGAAGATGTTGATGATATATTAAATCCCAAAGAGGGCACTGATATCCACATGTCTCCCGAAGCCGTAGATGACACGCTACATCCTGAAGCGGATGTGGAGGTATACGTGTCTCTGGAAAGGAATACGGATGTAGAAGTAGCACCTGCTGAAACAACTTCTACTGATCCAAAAGGTATTAAATGATTTTATCTACCTTCTTTTCATAGATTCAAATAGCTGACATCTATATATATTTTTATCCATGCAGAACTTGAATCTTCCCCGGTTTCTCCCGTGTGCACAAACATAGTGCCAGTAACGGCTATCGCTAGCGGTAGCCGACATTTCTCGGGTGGTTCTGAGGCCGGAAGTAGCCAGGCAGTAATGTCTGAGGCTACCTTTGTTAGATTGGAATCTGTGCCAACAGATGAAAGGCTTGTTGCTGGGGCAAGTCATGGTAAGATTGCCTTTGATCTTTTGATCCTTTTCAATTAGTTGCTAATGACAACAACAATCAATGATAGGTTCATTTGATTTTACAGAAGAGCATCTGGGAGGAGCAGCTAGCTCTACGATGGCTCCTCTGGCTAAAGAGCCGTCTACTCAAAGAGAAGAAACCGAACGTCTATCTTCACAGACACCTACTGCTGCTTCAACGTCAATGGGAGTAGTTGCTACCCCGGGTGCTCTGGCTACCAACCATTTTATCATCAGCTCTTTCAGCAACCTTTTCTTTAAGTCTTTGAAACCCTTAGTAGATAGGGTGATAGAAAAAGAAGAGGCTGGTTTCTCTACCGTCAGAGATCCAACCTCCTATTTGATCAATGCCATCCGCCATCAAGGCGACGAGGCTCAGGCTATTTTTCTTGAACACATACTAGATGAGCTGGAGGCATCGGTCTAAATTTACAAAGAGCTGAATAAAGGAGAGATGGAGCCCTTGGTGCAGGCTGAATTTGAAAAGATGTCTCAAGAGGCTGCGGTTGAGAAAGTTAATTTCCAAATTCTCTTGGATGCTTTCACTACGAAGTCTGCTGAGTATAATGCCCAAGTGGAAACAATGGCATCTGTTGCTGACGAGAAGGAGAGGAAAGTTGCGGAGCTGCAATCAGAATCTGCCCGTCTTAAAGAAGAGCTGAGACTTGTCCAGCTTGCTCTGGAGGACGAGGCCGCACAACACCAGACTGCAGTTCAACAGCTGAATGCTCTGACTCTGGAAAGGGATGAGTATGTCGTAACTCATCAAGAAAAAATCTCTCGCAGAATAGTAACCATGCCATCTTTTTACAAGTCTGGGATGGAGGAAGCTAGGAAGCGGGTGATGGAATCTCGTGAGGAGCGACTGCAATCTTTGAAGTAGCAGATGACCAACTTAATGACTCCACCGGCAGAATGAGAAAATTTTTTGTATCTTCAATCTTTTTGTGATATGTAATGTTGTAATGTCTTTCAATTTTTGATCAATAAAAAGGTATTTTCTTGGTGGCTCTATTATTTGTTGCTTATCTTATTCAGATATAAATAATAACGATAGAAAATATATTCAGAGGTGTAAGACATGATATATTTCTTGATTTTGGAAAATAATTATATTCAATTATATCTGCTCAGAGGTAATATGGATGTGGCAAATATAATTTATCGAATATCATTATTTCAATAGACAACTTAATCAAAGATGATAAGTTACTGATATGAACGAAATGGATGATTCGTCAAAATATGTGAACGAAATAAATGAACGAAATGAATCGTCGGGATGAACGGATGGACCGTCAAATAAATTAAATGAACGGATGAACCGTCAAATGAATTTGATGAACGGGTGAACCGTCAGATAAATGTGATGAACGGGTAAACCGTCAGATAAATGTAATGAACGAACGAATCGTCAGATAAATGTAATGAACGGACGAACCGTCAGATGATGAACGGGCGAACCGTCAGATGAACCGTCAGATGAATTAAATGAAGTTTCGTTGTCGTATGAATCTCTGTCTATAAATAGAACAGAAAATCAGAAGGATGGTCACTTTCACTTTTCAACATAAAGATGTCGTCTGGAGATGCATCCAAGAAGGCTGAGATCGCCCCGAAGGTTGAAGTGGGTACTGAGGAACATCCAGTCGAACCAGCTCAACCAAAGCAGATAGCAGCGGGCGAAGGTTCGTCTGCCCCCAAACCGCCAAAGGACATCTTGGATTTCCTTCTTGAACCAGGGAAGACTGAAGAAGAAGAAGCCATAAGGATGGCTGCTTGCAAGTTCCTGGTGGGTTCGAGCAAGAGTGTTCTCTGCTCTTTTGCTGATCATGTCTTCGATAAGGATGGCAGTGGCCTGCGTCCCAATTTTGAGAAGGATGATAGTGACCTTCCTTGATATTATATACTATCATTTATGATGAAATAAAATTGAATTTTATTTATGAACTTGTCTGATGATTACAAGCAATGTTTATTACATTTATACATAATACTTTTTGAGGAACTTGCCATTGATAGGCATCATTGCAACTCGACCGTCTAGCTCTGTGAGTTGATAGGCTCCATTTGAGAAGACTTTGCTCACGATATATGGCCCTTCCCACTTTGCATCGAACTTTTCTTTGCTCGAGTGAGTCATAGTCATAGGACGCATGACTGTTAGAACGAGCTCTCCTTTCTGAAAGGCTCTGACCTTAAATTTTCGGTTGAATGTCTTTGAGATGCGGGCTTGGTATAACTCAATATGCTGTTGAGCCAATAGCCGCTTCTCATCGAGCGCCTCCAATTCTTGAAGTCGGAGAAGATCGTTATTCTCTGTCGTGAGTTCGTTGGCGATAGCAATCCTCAAAGACGGAATTTGGAGTTCCAGAGATAGAACTGTTTCACAGCCGTACACCAAAGAAAAGGGTGTACAGCCTGTAGGGTTGCGGACCGTAGTACGGTAGGCCCAAAGACATTCTCCAAGCTTTTCACTCCAGTTTCGTTTGTTAGTGGATACAAACTTCTTGAGGAGCTTGATGATAGTCTTGTTAAAAGCTTCAGCTAAGCCATTAGCAGCAGGATTGTAGGCTGTCAAAGCGATATTGTCAATCCGATGATCGTCACAGAATCTTGTGAACTTTTGGCTGATGAACTGAGGTCCATTATCGTGGATGATTCATCGAGGTACACCGAATCTATAGATGACATGGTGTTTGACGAAGTTGATGACACTGCTGGTCTTGACTTCAGCCAATGGTATAGCTTCGGCCCAATTGGAGAAGTAGTCGGTTATTGCCAGTATGAACCGATGTCCTCTGGAAGAAGGAGGATTGATGGGACCTATGATGTCCATGCCCCAAGCTTCAAAAGGCCAGGAAGCAGCAGTCGGATGAAGAAATTCCGATAGTTGATGAATAAAATCTGCGTAAATTTGACAAGTTCGACATTTCCTTGCATATTCGATGGCATCAGATACCATAGAGGGCCAATAGTAACCCATACGACGGATGCGATCCTGCAGTTTAGGACCAGATTGATGTGCTCTGTAAATATCGTCGTGAGCTTCATGCAATACTTGCTTTGCTTCATCACCAGCAAGGCAGCGCAAGAGTAGGCCGTCATAAGTCCGCCGGTAGAGAGTTTTGGTAGTCTGATTGTAGTAGAATCGTAGAGACCGCCGACGAATACTCGTAGCCTCCTTGGGATCTTCAGGGAGTATGTCATGGACCACAAAATTGATGAAGGGAGCTCTCCAATCTTCACTAATAACATTGACTTCAGTAAGATTATTGAACTCAATATTACGATTGTTTTCGACGCAGAACAATTCCCGATTAGAGATAACCACCACCTGTTGTCTTTTGATAGGGATGGCTAAAACTGCTGCAAGATTGGCCGAAGCGTCGGCTTCAGTATTACAAGCTCGCCGGACATATTCAATGAAGAAGGCTTTAAATGATGTAGCCATGTTGATTGCCGCTTCAAAGTAAGGCACTAGATCTTGATGGCGAACTTCATAAGTTCCTCTAACCTGGTTAACAACCAACTTAGAGTCACCATAGACTTCAAGATACTCGACATCCAGTTGTTTAGCTAGCTGAAGGCCGATGAGTAGAGCATTGTATTCTGCCACGTTATTGGAGCAAGGCTCATCTAAAGAGTATGCTCTTTGAATAGCTGACCCGTCTGGAGAAATAAGGACAACTCCAACTCCTGCGACAATGGCACCATTGGGTCCAATCCTGGATGCACCGTCAAAGAATAGATGCCAAGTAGGAAATTCTTCGAAGATTGTATTAGATTCCAAAGTCTCGTCTAGAATTTCATCATAGAGTTTAGATGTCTCTGGAACAGGATGTGCTGCTAAGAAATTCGCCAGTGCTTGACCTTTGACAGACTTTTGAGGAACATATACCATGTCATATTGGGCTAGCAGAATAGCCCATGTAGCCAGCCGAGAATTGAGTGTGCTAGGCTTCTTCATCAGTACCCGAAGAGGATTAACTCGGGATATTACATGAATAGTTTGGCCAATGATGTAATATCGAGTCTTTTGAACAGCAAACATAAGAGCTAGGCATTCTTTTTCGACCGGACTATAATGGTGTTCGGCACCAATCATAGTACGACTGAGATAGTAGATGGCTTGTTCGTGGCCGTCTTTGTTCTTTTGGGCAAGTAAAGCACCCAATGAATGATCCATAGCACGGACATACATTAAGAATGGTATGCCTGAAATCGGCGGCACCAAGACTGGTAGATTCATGAGATACCGCTTTATGTCATCAAATGCTCGTTGACATTCTTCAGTCCAAATGAAAGATACACCCTTCTTCATTAGTTGAGTAAATGGTCTGCAGCGTCCAGACAGATTCGAAATGAATCTCCTGATGTACGCAAGTCGACCTTGGAATCTTCGTAGCTCTTTTAGGTTGCGTGGAGGACGCATCTCTTGAATGACTTTGATCTTCTCGGGATCCACGTGTATACCCTTAGAGGTAATGACGAAGCCGAGAAATTTGCCACTAGAGACACCCAAGAATGACTTGGTGGGATTCATTTTGAGTTGATGTTGGCACATGAGGTTGAAAATAGTTCTCAAGTCTTGGATGTGATCTTCCTTTAGACGACTTTTGACAGCGATATCGTCGACGTAGCATTCGACAGTCTTGCAAAGGTGATCTCGAAAGATGGTACTCATGGCTCGTTGGTAAGTTGCACCAGCGTTCTTGAGACCAAATGGCATTACGGTATAGCAGTAGACTCTGCGAGGAGTGTGAAAAGAAGTGTGTTTTTCGTCTTCAGGATTCATCCGAATCTGATTGTATCCAGAGAATCCATCCATGAAAGATATTCTTTCGAACCCACAGGTGTTTTCAATCATGACGTCCGTGATAGGGAGAAGAAATTCATCTTTTGGACATACTTCATTAAGATCCCGAAAGTCGATGCAGACTCAAACTTTTTCGATTTTCTTTAGAACTGGGACGACATTGGCTACCCAATCAGGATGTTGTTCTTCTCGGATAAGGCCACAAGCGATGAGCTTCTTGACTTCATCGTCGATTGCATCCATCATTTCTGGCTTGAAGCGTCGTTGTTGCTGTTTGACCGGTTTCGCATTCGACAAGATGTTCAATTTGTGAGTAACAATTTTGGGATCTAGACCTGGCATGTTTTTTTTAGCTCCAGGCAAAGACGTCTATGTATTCCTGAATAAGAAGAATTAATTCTTGCTTATCTGTCTCTGGAAGGTTCTTGCTGATGAATATTGGACGAGGTGACCCACTTTCTCCTACATCAATTTGAACCAATTGATCTTCGGTAGGAGGTTCCCTTTGTTCGAATCAGAGTTCCCATTGGGTATCCATTCGTTGAGCCCAAGGATCTGTTTTGGGATTTTCTTCAACGTCCTCGTCATAACCTTCTGGAAGTTCAACGGAGACCATGTTAGAAGATACAGTCAATCTATGAACTTGACCGATGCTGGTGTCAGAATCCCATAATCTGGAATCAGAAGAGTTAGAGCGCTCTTCACTATCGAATTCAGAGGCTGCTGGGGATAATACCGGAGGTGAAGCATATCCGAGACCTCTTTTGGTCCTGCTATAGTACATCTCTGACTTTCCTTTCGGCATAGCCGTACGGATAGGAGTTCTTCTACCCTTACTGTAGTTGAGGCCGTTCTTGAAGTCATAACCCATCTTTCGGATGATGTCTTTTGATTGTTGACTGTAACGACGGAGTTGAAGATGTCCCGTGTCGTTGCTCTTGCTACCATCCGTATAGCTGAATTATTGTTCCGGTCCTTTACTAAAAAGTATTGGACCCTCGCCTTTCTTACGAGCGGAAACAATACGATATGAATTATTTGGGTGTTCAAATAAGACTTCTGTTTGAAGAGATTGCACAACTCCCATCGTAAATGATTGAAAGCTATCTAACATATCCAAATAGCACTTAGCATGATAAATGACATCAGTATACTGGAAAGTAGATGCTTTTTCATTGATTTGTATATTTGTATTTACAGCAGGACCTTTAGCCTTAGCAGGCTTGGTTAGATTGATTACAAGAGGGAGAGAAGAAGAACGTGGAGGAGGATTGGCCTTATTACGACGGAGGTCGATAACAAGCGGCTCAGAGGAGGTGAGCTCCCTTTTATACTTGTTATGAGATAAATCAATAAAAAGTGGCTCAGAAGAGGTGAGCTCCCTTTTTTTTTCCTTGTTACGACGTAAGTCTATAACAAGTGGCTCAGAAGAGGTGAGCTCCCTTTGATCCTGACCATCATCAATTGGTTGCTTCTGGACTGGCAAGTGAATAGCCAGTGGCTTGGAAGACTAAGGACGAGAAATACGCCCTTTGACAGGTATAATGAGGGTGTCATTAGGTACTGCTTCTTGCTCTTCTTCAGTGTCCAGAGATAGCACTACCTTCATGAACTCATCCTTGTACATACGAGTATCGTTACAGTATGCTTCGACGCCTTTGAAAGGATAGAGATCAACAACCTCCTTTTGCACCTCTCTATTGTCATCGACATATTTGAAACATTGATGGAGAGTCGAAGGAACAATGTTATGTTCATGTAAGAATGGTCTTCCCAACAGAGCATTATAAGAACAACCATGGTTGTCAATGATGTAGAAGGTCACCTTTGTGCGAAGATTGCCTATTTGGAGTTTTATGCGAATCTTGCCTAGAGGCTCACTCCTTTTCTGATTGAACACAAGGATGGTGGTGATTGTACTGGAAAGACTATGCACTGGGACCTTCAATGCATCTAACATTATCTTCGGCATGATGCTGAGAGCAGACCCTGGATCTATCAGAATACGATCGACTTTCATCGAGTCGACATATACTGTATAGTATAGAGGACGATCATGTCTATTGTCTTCTATTAGCATGTCATCCTGTGTAAAAGTTATGTTTGGAATTAACTCCAACACACTATGACAATGGAGGCAAGAGATAGGCTACGCTTTTGGCTTCTTTAGCAGGGCTAGACAGGTTTCTGCATGCATGAGAGCCTCACTCAGAGTTTCCCGAGTCTCTTTAGAGAGGCGCAAGAGCTCAAAGATTGACAGCCGGGCCGGTGTATTGGCTAACTGAGCCAAGATACCAAAGTTATAAGGCTTTTCAAGTCCGGAAGGAGATGACTTCTTCAAAGGTTTATCGAAGCGGACTTGTTGTTTGCCTTTGTCAGCGACCGTCGGTTTGGGAGGAGTAGGTTCTACAACCGGTGAGGATGCAGTAGAAATATCCTCAGTAGAAGCAGGCTGTACTGGAGCAGGCTCAGAAGAGGAAGCAGGATTCTCTTGAGCTTCGGGATAATCCTTTAGATAGGCTTTCCCTGATCTGGTGCCCAACAGGATTTTCTCGTCGACTGTGGGGTCAAAAGACACCATATTGCAAGTCTTTGTCTTGCCCTTGGAGCGGTCTTTCTTCTTGGAGGAAGAGGGAAGTTCGAACTCTGAGGCAAGGTCCGGATGAATCCACATAATCTCGCCATTGTCAAGAGACAAGGGGACAAGACCTTCACTTCGTGGAGGAGGGAGATTCTCGATCTCAAGAGTAGCTTTGGGGATAGAAATGACACCATGCTGTACCATCTGCGGTGGAAAGTCGCCGAATTGAACTGAGACCATGTTTGCGGTAACAGTCTTCTCGTCTTGCTGTAGAGTGACAACACCAGCGTTGACCAGCTCTTGAATATTGCCTTTGAGCACATAACATGCTCGAATGGGATGCCCAATGAACCTGTGATAAACAAAGTACTTAGGATGATCAGTCTTACCGACTTCATCAGGCTTCTTAGGATCTGGAAGCTGGAGCTTATTGCTTTTGATCAAGCAATCAAAGATGCTCACTGTGTCATTCTCGTCAAAAGTGTACTCTACTTTCGGACGAGGTTCCCTTGGTGGAGGTGCTGAAGGAGTAGAAGTGGACGTAGGTGGAGCTACGTTGACCGCCAGAGATTCTTTGTTTTTTAAATTGATATTCAAAGTTTTTTTTCCCTTGCGATTGTTCTGACGATTACCACCACCTGATGTCTGGTGTTCATGCCGGTCGGGGTTAGACATTTGTACCCCTAGCTGCTTGAATTTGTCAGCGCTAACTTCAGCTGCTTTAGCGTTGACAATAAAGGATGGCCAATCTTGGAACTGAGTTGACCCCGTCCACATGCTGATGATAGGTAAAAGATTTGCCTTGCAGGTGTCTATGGTCACAGCGGCCGGAGTTCCAGGAGGCATTTTTAAAGCTTTCTGACGGAACCTTTCAATGAAACTCTCAACAGTTTCATTGTGTCTTTGTTTGATTTTATTGAGGGCTGACATGGTCATGTCGTTGATCCCCTCATAGAATCGTTCTAAGAAGATTTGTTTCAGACCTGAGAAGGAAGTGATACAGCCGTCGGGCAAGCTTCAGTACAAATCGTATGCTACGCCGGCTAAACAACCGACGAATACTCTGGTAAGAAGAGCGTTGTTTGGCTGAAGTTGGACAGTCATGACCTCAAAGTGGTTAATGAACTGACTAGGAGAAGTGCTGCCATCAAATAACAAAATTATTGGAATCTTGTACTTTGGAGGAAATGGAACTTCTTTCTATTCAACTGGGTAAGGTTGCTTGATCCCCAACCTCTGTAAGTTGTCTTTCTCTTTGAAGGCCTCGAACTGAGTGCACAGGAGTTTGACAACTTCATTGGCATCTTCCACTGATGTAGAAGGAGCAGACTGAATCACAGTATTAGGGGGAGGAACAGCGTGGTAAGCACTACCCCCAGCACCTGACTGACTGGGTGTAGGTTGGATCTGTACAGGAGGTACTTGAGGAGATGCTACCCCCAGTCCTGTATTGACAGGCACCGACGATGCTATGATTTCAGGATTTACAGGAGGTACGATCGGTGGTACCGTATGCTGGGCCACAATAATAGAATGCATACTTGCGACCATTTCGGCCATGGTCTTCAACTTGTCTTCTAATACAGCCATTCGTTGTTCTTGACTAGCTGAACTGGAAGCATCTGGGTCTTCAGTGACAACATAAGCTGTCACTTCTCTAGGTACAGTGGAGGACACTGTCAGTTCTGAACTTTCGCTGTATGCATCGTAGTCGGAGAAAGAATCATCTCCTGAGTGAGAAAGAGGAAGATGACCGGAAGGATCTTGAAGATTCTTTTGACCGATTGTGTCTCGACTTCGGGATCGGGTATGTTGGAATACTCCATCAGAAGATTCTTGGAGTAAATCCAAATACCGCTGGCTTGGCTTGCGAGGCTTGTCGTGCTTGGAGCACTTCCTACCCCCAGTGTCTCTGGAAGTCATGTTGACAGAAGCGTATAAAACTTCGTCTTCATCTTCTGACATAGGTTCAGAGTTTGTAAAGTTCAGACAATCGAAGACAGATCGTCTTGTGGTCTGACAACAACACTTGATGACAACTTTGTGATTATAATGGTGTCCAAGTGATTATACTGGAGGTGTTGAGATGTTGTCCCACTTTTGTTTAAGGTGTTCTCGGAGATCGGGAACAACAACGGGACGAGAAGAAGTTCGAGGGATGTGTTCTTTGAAAATATTCGAAACATAGTTCCGGTTCTTCAAATGTTTTGTCCCTTGAGTGTACAGGAAAGTACTCATTTTATTGGCATAGGTGTCCGAATTTTTGATCTTGGAAGTTTGCTTCTGATACTGGTTGGTCTTTGGCATTGGCTGTTTGCGTTTTACCGAAGTTGGGCGATTGAGATAAGTTCTTAGATCAGCAAACTCACCCCCAGGGGTTTCTGTCTGAGACACCAGCAATTTTTTCTGTCTTGAACGGGATATCTTGAGAGTTGGAAGATCTTGGAATTCTGCTACCGGAGTAGGCAGAATACCTCTCTGATCAGTACACTTTTCTTTGGCAAGGAGGGAAGAAGAACCCTTATTAGAGAGAGTTCTTGTACTGACTGGTGCGGAGGCACGTTCAGATTGATCTTCTACGATAAAAACCGAGGAAGACTGAGAAAAGACCAAAGGACCTTTTCCTTTGTTTTGTGAAGAAGGGTTAGCTAACGAGCGTTTCCCTCTGTTGTCTTCCAAGTCGTGGGACGAGGAAGTTTGAGAAAAGACCAACGGGCCTTTTCCTTTGTTCTGAGAAGGAGGAAGAATAGCCAAAATACTATCCCCAGTGGATTGTGCAGGAGCAACAAGGTGCTTGAGAAGAGGAGCAGAGCTTTTCCCCTTGCTGTAAGAATAAGAGAGATTAGCCAAAGGGCTGTCTCTCTTAGACTGCGCTGGCGCAGTTTGCGCAGGGATTGGAGTGGTTGCTGGCGCACTGGCAGGTTACACATGAGTAACTCTGGCAGAAGGTCTTCTGGCCACAGTGTCAACAACTTGCGCAGCAGGAGTCTTATTGCCAGAGTATTTGTGTTGCACTCTGGTTGCTGGAGTGGTGGATTGCGCAGGCAGAGTTGCAGCCAACTGCGCCAGAGGAATATGAGTCTTGCACTTTGACAGAGCAGCATATGAAGTAGATTGTGCACTGGAAAGGGGAACAGCATACTGCGCATGGGCAGTAGCAGCAGACTGCGCAGCAGAGACAGCAGTCTTGGGAACGGAGGCATCAGACTGCGCAGCAGGCTGAACAGCAGAAGCAGTAGACTGCACAACAGTCTTGGGGACCCACACTGGGTGAACTTTGCTCGTGGCAGAAGTTGTTGCAGTGCGAGAGGTGGTCCTGGAGTTGATCATCACCTCGTAGGCCTTCTGGTTGACCTTTACAACCAGCGTCTTCTGCGTCTTTTCGATAGACGCAACGTCACATTGAGTTGTCACTTCCTCATCGGAGGAGAAAGTCGTCCCCAGCAGAGTCGTCATTTTGTTTGTAAAAACAAAGTTGATCTTTATTTCAACAAACTTTGTAAGAAGATTACAAGAATTCTCGAAAAGTACAACTATAGGAATCCGATCTGAATGACAATCGTTTTATCCCTTGGACGATGTGAACTTTGAAGACGGTAGCCTCTGAAGATTGCAGCAGCACTTTGACAAGAACTCCTGATCTCTGGTAATGATTTCTGATATATATGTGATCCCTTCTAGGAAGGACTTGAAACTCTATTTATAGAGTTCTAGAAATAACTACTTTTTAGTTATTCTGGATTATGCAAGATGGATTGCGCATGCATTGGACCGCGCAGACATCAGACTGCGCTGGCAGTTATTTGATCGTGGGCTAACTGTATTGGACACATGACATTATTTGATTGAAATGCAGATGATCGTATACAGATAGTTATTACGTAGTGAGTCATTGATGGCATGAAGGCCACGTGTACTTTGTCAGTTGTCTTGATAGAGTGCGCCACCTGAATTGTGCTGGCTTTAAATTGTGCTGGGATGGACCGTGCTGTAAAGAGTCTGGCCAATTGTGCTGCATGTACAGCTGTCCTCGAGTGCTGTGCTACACGATAAACGAACAGTTTCCTTGTTCTCCGTGCTATCAGTTGTCAGAAGATCTGATTCTCTGTCAGATAATAATGACGGGGCCACGTCAGCCTGTGCACTTGGATGAGTGCGCAGTTCAGCCTGCACAATCGAGTTGTTGCGTAATCTGTCTCCTGCGCAGTTCACTTGAAGGATGCCCAATTTGATTTTCATGACTTCTTTGATAGGTGCAACTTGATTTTTAGGACCTACAATCTTGCCAGTTTATATCTTGTTAGATCCCATCTTGCTAGTTTATATTTTGCTAGTTCATATCTTGATCGTTCATACCTAGCTAGTACTAGTTCTTTATATACTCTTTGTCATCATTGTTTCCCGCTTGTTCTAACTTATTTTGGACTAATAACATTAATTGCAATATGGTTGTACTCTGCTTCTTTCCTGACTGGATCGTTGTTATAGGTGAGGTTGACGTGCCTACTCTTGCGCTATGGACCATACAAGGGGGAGATAGTGACTTGAAGGCTAAACCATAGAAGACTAGTTAGTTGTGTGGTAGTTTTCTATAAATGTAAAAGCTTACATTCTTCTTCAAATGTAAAACTTCTATATTTTGTAAATTTGATTTAGTTGTTGTGAATGAGCAGTTAGTATTTATGAGTACTTTGTTTATTGCGGGCTAGACAACGTACTACCGCCGATACCGCGGCGTAGGCTGGGCTTGGACACATCTCGTATCCGAAAAACGGGTGCGGGTCGTGATAAGTTTTTATGGTGGCCCATGCAGGTCTGTTTTCGCAAAAGATTGCGAACTTGTGGTAGTACTTAAGTTAGTCGCACTACTGCAAGCCTGCGACTAGGATGCTCATTCATAATTAGGTTTGATTTGATTTTATGAGAATGAATAGGATTAGGAGTCCCTTATTCAATTTGACCCTTGGATAGTTAAGATTGTTAAATAGGCCATGTGAATTAGCTAATGATTTATTGAAGTCTCGGTATGGATAAATCGAAGAATTTTTCTAAGAGAATATGTTATTTTGTTTTGACATGTTGGTAGGATCCAAGGTGGGTAGAATATACGTTTGGTAAGTTAGGACTTCATAGAATTCAATTCCTAATTTTAATCATTTTTGTGCCATTTTATTTTATGTCTTCTCTAAACCTCGTTTTATTTTCAAAACTATTTTGCGGTCGTTTTATTTTTTATTCCTAATCTTGGTTCAATCATCTATATATTAATTCAAGTTGTCTTCATTTATTTTGTGATCGTTTTGTTTTCAAAACTGATACTTTTACTCAAGGACAGATACTTATATTTTTTTATCATGATCGACTTATTTAAATTTATTGAAGTTCCTTTGAAATTCTTATGGATATAGTTGAAATAATTTTTGATGACTTGCAATGGTAAGACAGATGCGCACTGTCCCCATTTATTTGAATTATGGAGACTGCGGGTTCACTGCAGTCAGAAGCGCATTGGCGTGGCATGATCCCTAAGTTGAAATAATTTTAAGTATGCGTAGGTTGTCAAATATTACTAAAACTATATCCTAGTTGTATTATTGATCTTTTGATTTATTATGTCAATATTGGGTAGAGTTGATAAAGTGTTCAATAACATATTATACTTGAGTCATGAAACCAAGGGTTCACGGCAGCCAGATGTACACTGGCGAGGCATGGATTCTCGGTTAAATGACTTCGGATATACTTATGATTTTAGAATATCATAGCGGCAATATCTTTTATTGGCATACGACTATAAATTTTTTTTTCTTTCAAATTTATTTGATGTCTTATTTCTTGTTACCACCTTCTTTACAACTAGTAGTTCTTTATTTCTCTCATATTTTTCTATTTTCGAATTGCCATCTTTTAAACCTATTTTGATTTTCTTCCACTATATTTCTAAAACGTATTTAGATTTTGATTTTATATGCCTGATCAATTTCGATCATTCATCACATTATTTTCTTGATTATATTCTTTGTCGTGCTTATTCATATCGATTGGGCATGTCATATTTTGATGATATTCTTGGTTGTGCCTATTTGTATTTTTTGAAATTTCGAGAACAAATTTTTTTCTAAGGTGGGTAGATTTGTAAGCCCACTTCCCAAATTTTTTTAATTTTATTTGTTTATGATTAATTTTATAGTCATTGTGAGTCATGCCAAAGCTTGTAGGTGGGCTATGACCATATTAAGGTCATATGACCTCTAGATAGCTTATGTATGTATTATTTAGCTACTTTATATTTTTATACAATTTTTGGATATTTTTAGGTATTTAATATTTAAGGTTTTATTATTTTTAAGGACTTTTAGGATTTACTGTAAGGTCATACGGGGGTATTTCTGGACCAAATATTTTTATTTTGGCTTTAAATAACTAAAAATATTTTCTAGAATATTTTAAAATTTTTTTGGATTTTTTAGAATTTTTGAAATTTTTTATATAATTAAAACCTATAGAAATTATATTTTATAGGCTTTGGAAATTTACTGTGAGGTCCCATGATGATATTTTGTGTTAAAATTATTTTATTTAGATTCTAGACACTTAGAAATATTTTCTAAAATTTTGTAGAATTTTTCTGGATTTTTCTGCAATTTATTTTGATTTATTTGGACTTAAAATATTTTTTAAATATTTTTTTGAATTAAATAATTAATTACCCAATAATGCAACCGGGGGGGCCCACCTGTCGGCGCCCAGCTGAACCGCCTCTCTCTCTCCTATATATAGTATTATATTCGAAACCCTAATAAAATTTCAGCCGCCTTTTTGAGAGAGAGTTTTAGTAGAGATCTCGACTTCCCGAACCGATTCCCGCCAACTCCGAAGTGATTTTCGTGCGCTGTTTTTTTTGTTGGATTCGTATCGAGGTAAGATTTCTGAATATGTAATTTATTTTTGTATATATTATTCCTAAATTTTTGGAAAATTTGTAGAGTGTCGGTTGTCCGAAACTTGACACATTTCGATATTTTCGAGATTTTGGGAGAACCAGAAATCGAAATCATGAGCCGTTTGAAGTTTCGGAAAGCTAACACAGAGCTCTACGAAATATATATTTTCCAGAAATTAATCCATTGATCTATTATTTTATTTATTCTGTTGAACTCAGAATTGATCGGTTGATCACCGTTTTGGTCACGATTAGCCATAACAGCGATATCTTTTGACCAAAGCGTGATTTTGCGGCACGGTTGATTCCAGCGCACTTGTGATGCTGAAATATACCAAGGTACACTTTCAAAATCTAGAGTTTGCAGCGTTTGACTAAAAAGTCAACAACATATCTCGATTTGCGTGCCATGGTTTCCAAAATTGGAAACATGACTTGTGATGGCCAAACATACATGTTTAGATTATATTTAGATTATTATTAGGTTAAATAATATTTTTAAGTAAATTATTCCAGAATTAACTATTATTAGATTAGTAACCCAACAAGCCACTATTTTATGAATTTAGAACTAGAACATTAGAATTTACTTGTAGTTTTCATGTACGGTTCGTGGTGCGATATGTGTTATAGTTTGACAGCTTCTAGATCGGCATTCCCCTCATCCTCTACTTGTGACTACGGTTTATGCAAGGATTCATGCAAGTACAGTATTGCATTTATGTTTTAGTTCATTATAATGTTTACTCTATAGTTTTCTTGTTTAATATCCTGTTGAGCCATTGCTTGATATTCCATTGAGACACGATTGTGACACGGTAGTTATCGTATCCTTCTTAGTGTATCATTGATCGTTATTGATTGTTAGAGATTCGGGAGGGGAAATACTCAGTAAATACGTGAACAAACCCAATTACCGTTACCGAATGATAGCAAAGTCATACACACCCAAGTATGAGTTAGCCGTACCAATTACTGAATGATAGCCATCGTATGATGTGCCGTATTAGCCCAGCCGTTCACGTATTAAAAGGTATTTCACACACACATAGTGGTTCCTATTTTTTCTTTATCTAGTCCATTACCTTGTTAGTTCATATCTTGCTAGTTTACATCTTGCCAGTTTATATCTTTTTAGATTCCATCTTGCTAGTTTATATTTTGCTAGTTCATATCTTGATCGTTCATACCTGGCTAGTACTGGTTCTTTATATACTTTTTGTCATCATTGTTTCTCGCTTGTTCTAACTTATTTTGGACTAATAACATTAATTTCAATATTGTTGTACTCTGCTTCTTTCCTGACTGGATCGTTGTTATAGGTGAGGTTGATATGCCTACTCTTGCGCTATGGACCATACAAGGGGGAGATAGAGACTTGAAGGCTAAACCATAGAAGACTAGTTAGTTGTGTGATAGTTTTCTATAAATGTAAAAGCTTACATTCATCTTCAAATGTAAAACTTCTATATTTGTAAAGTTGATTTAGTTGTTGTGAATGAGCAGTTAGTATTTATGAGTACTTTGTTTATTGCGGGCTAGACAGCATACTACCGTCGATACCGCGGCGTAGGCTGGGCTTGGACACGTCTCGTATCCGAAAAGCGGGTACGGATCGTGACACCGAGGGACATGGATTGTCATGGTGCGTGGTCCAACCCATGTCCTTGTGGATTGGTTTATCGTGCTAGGACAGGATGTGGACCGAGGTTACGACCGGAAGCTTTTATTATTACTAGTATTATTATTATTGTTTGGGTTTTATCTCACTCTTTTGTGCTCCCTTGTGGTACTTGCTATTCGGGACTGACCCCGCTGGTTTTGTCTGGCCAGATCATGTAGTAGAGCCTGAGGATCCGACATTCCTTCCTGACGTCAATGGTGCATACTAGGAGCATGGCTAGCGGGGGACTTGAGTGGGTTTCTTCTACACCATTCTAGATTTCATCACTTATGTTCTGGCATTTAGCCACCGACGTCTGTTTAGCCGGCTAATCTGGATATTTTATCTTTTGCATAATTATAATTAAATCAGACTGCAGCTGAATACTTTTATGTACCTATGACTCTCTGGACTAGCTCACTTGTAAAGCTAGATCCCCATGATCATTTTGATGAAGCGTTGGGGACGCCTTACTGCTTTATCTCATATGTTCATTAATTAATGTTTTCTTGCTTTGAATGATTGAGACATAGATGTTCTGTGAGACCATAGGAGACTTGAATGTAGCATGCACCCCCTTGTCTCTTGACAGCCATGATCGCCATATGACGTTTGTATACCTCATATGGAGTAGCTAGTGTAACACCCACTTTTCTAAAATGAGGGTAATTTTGAACTTTTATAATTTTGATTAACCGATAATAAGATTTAACTCATGTTGTAATTTTTGGTAATTTTTTAATCAATTTAAAACTATTTAAAATATTAAATTGTGATTTTGATAGTTAACTAGTTAATCCCTAGTTTTGCTAAGCTTAGAGACTAACCATGGGGACCTAACCATGTGATTAGAATGATTATTTACAACTTTTTAGGCTGAGGGTATTTTGGACATTTTATGACTTTTGAATTATTTAGGATTTTGATTAATTGGTGAATTTTAGATTATTTTAATAATATTTAAATTGATGTATTATAATTTTGGTCATTTTTTATATTTTAATATTTTAGGAAAATTTTATATTTTTAATATTGTTTTTATTGGATTTGTTTAGTCGGGTTTGAGTTTCGTCTCGTTCCGACTTGTATTGTGACCCGGGTAGCTTGAACTCTAGATGGAACCCAATATTAAGTTAAGCATGGCTCACAAGACCCAACATTAATTTAGTTAATTAAACTAATTTTTATCATGTTAGAATGGTTAAGTTAGAGACTCAAAACTAGATCATTTTGACCCCAAACTTGAACCTAGTCTAGACTTAACCATATGAGACTAGAGAGGGACAATTAGGACATTTTCCATTAGCACTAATGGACTCTTTATGGCAGCCACCTTTAGGAGAGAATGATTCATTTCATTCATTACAATCTTGCCTCTTTTATTTTCCTTTTGTTCTTCTCCAATTTTAGAGAGCCTTCTCATTGATTTGATCTCCAAATCAAATCATTCCTTCACCAAACCTTCCCTCAATCATTCCCATTCTCCAAGGGAAGGGTGCTACCAAGGATTGGAAGAGGAGTGCAAGGTGGAGTGTCCACTTTGAGGGATCTTCGTATCGGAGCCGTGTTCTAAAGGATTTCATTGGGATTCCACTCTCAATAGGTAAAACCCATCCTCTAAATCGATTTCCTTTACATATAAATTAGTTTTGAATCCGTAGGATGCATCCTCATGCATGTGTCCCATTTAGATTCAAATTTGAGGCCATTTGGAGCTCTCTTGAGGATTTTAGATATGTGTCTTGTGTCCTACTTGATAGATCCCAAATTAGGACACCCCATGTGTATGTATGTATGATAATAGTTTAAATAGATATTTAAATTCAGTTTTATAATGGTTAGAGAGTGGATTGATCTTAGTTAGGATGGTTAGAATGAGTTTTATTTGGATACCTATGTTTGTATCTAAGTATCTTGGCCTATATGTGTTCTTTTGTCAAATCCGTCATAATTTTCATCCACGTTTTTATTAACCAAAGCAACTTAGAAATGTCATAACTTTTAGCTTAGAACTCCGATTTATCTCCCGTTTTTTAAAAAGAACCGTATCGAAGTTAGCTTTCCAAATATATATTTTAATAAGCCAAATTCTTTCTGTAACTTTCTGTAGAATTATTTGAGTGTCAGCTGTACGAAAGACGAACGTGTTTCGGTATTTTCACGATTTCGGGAGCTTCCGGACACGAAAATACGATCCGTTTGAAGTTTCAGAAAGCTAACACGAAGGGATACAACATACTTTAATCCTAGAATTTAGTAGAGGCCCAATTGGTACAGTATTGATTTTAAGTAGAAGAGTGATTATACGATATATGCATTTTGTGTAACCTATAAGCCTATGTAGTATGGATATTAAATGAATATAGAGTATGTAATACATGATATGTTAGATGAATAAAATGATATATATGATATATATCCTCTTTACATTAATGTATATATATGGTTGAATGCAAGCATGTAGGAATGCAACTAATATAATGTATGTAAGCAATACATAAATGCATGAATGAAAGAATGATATAGAATGTATGCATAAAAGTATATAATGGATGCTAGATATGAATGAAAGGTATACATGTAATGATAGATATGAATGCATAATATATAAATAATATAATATAATATATAATGATAGCATGTATGCTAATGTAGAATATATGATGCAAGCATGTATATGTCCACTGTTTTCCCTTTTTCTTACATTTTCCTTCCCTTTCCTTTCTGTTTCAATTTTTCTCCCTTTTTCCCTCTTCTATTTTTACATGTTGTATACAATGTATATAATGTATAGATGCATGTAAGTATGTAATATGCATGAATGAATGTCATATATGAATGAATGAATCAATCAAAGGTATAAGTAAAATATAATGCATTGTAATGAATGTTAACATATATAATATATAAAAGTATGTATGTAAATGTGCATGAATGTATATATCTATGTAACTATGTAAATATGCATGATGTAACATATGCCTATATATAAATATGTATGTAATGTGGATATGCATGTATGTATAAAGGTATGTATTTATATATATTATCTATTTTATATTATGCATTATTGTGGTTCACATTGTCTTATGATTGTGTAAGTGCTAGCCTAGGTTTGGTTAGGCCTAGTGAGACTTGTTAGACTTGTTTGGGCTAGGACTTGACCTAGTTGACCTAATTTGACTAGTGTGGTTGACTAGAGTTGACCAAGTGTTGACTTTAGTCTAGTTTGACCTAGACAGCATGCAGATGCATTGTACATTTTATTTATCATCTCTCGTATACATCTTGACCCGTGTTGCTCTAAATAGGACTCTGTGGCTTCAGTTTGGACCTCTATACCTATCAGTTGTTCAGGTTATCAGGCGAGTACATTCTCTGATCATTTTATATCTTGTTTAGGACTATATTTCATGCTTTAGATTATTCTACTTGATGCTGACACGTTGGTAACACGAATTAGTACTATATGGATCCCTTCATGAGATGTTATCCCTCTCGGGAGCATCAGATACTCTTGTCTCGTGTGTTTTACTTACATCATGTATCTCTTGCTTCTATTATCATGAATCTTCGGGAATCGGCTAGTAACTCATGTACTCTCATGATCACCGAGCCTTCACGAATCAATTCATGAATCACCCTATACGGGTTAAGTAGTTTAGTCATGAATCTTAACGTAACTTGACTGGATCCTTGTGTATTGATTGGGGTACGGAAAGAGTATGAATGGTCATGTGAATAATATCCAAAGTAGTATAGTCATGAATCACTCTTAGTGTAGTCATGAATCAGTCCTAAGCCATTCACATGTTCATCTTGTACTCTGAATCACTATCACTGTCTCTCTTTTATATATCGTAGATATTTACTTACAGTCTCTCTTTTACCTTATGCTATTCTTCAGTTCCTGTATTTTATTCTCTAGCATGATTATATTTCCTTTCCTGCTATGACTTGTTGAGATGTAATGTGCTCGTTCCCGTCCTGACTGGACCTGTTGATAAATTTTACAGATAGCTTGGAGGTTACTTGCTAGCCTAGAGGAGACACAGTAGAGGTTGGAGTAGCTAGCTAGAGTTTTCTTATTTATTTTCAGTTGTCTCGAGTTGTATTTACTTTATGGATTACTGTATTTGAGATTTGGGATATTAAATGGATTTGTGATATCTTAGACACTTAGACTTCTATCTACTTGTATCTCTTTGTAGATTTCAGTTTTATCTATCTTTTTATCGTATTCCACCTTAGATGTGATTGAAACTGTATTCTGCTATGTCACCTCCATTCGGAGTGTATATACTGTACAGGTACCTTATATTGTTAGATGATTGACCTAGGACAGCGTTCTACCGCCGACACTGCAGCGTAGGCTGGACGTATCCACTTCTCGTGCCCTTACTCTAGGGTGCGGGTCGTGACACGTTTTCAGTGGTGGCCCATGCAGGTCGAGTTTATGTAGTGGTATTCGAACTAGAGTATCACTACAGCCTGCAGTAGGATTAGGATATATTTTTGAAGGTACTCAATCACAGTTTGGCCTCCTTGAGAGATTCCTGGGACGACCATTGAGAATTTTATTTTAACTTCGATTTGAAATCTATTTTTCCCCTGATTTGATTTACCTTTACTTCCTGTTATTGAACTTGATTTTGATGGATTATTGTTGAATTTTGATTCTTGATGTTAGTGGTTGAATTTGAGTTTGTATTTATATAATTTTTGATGGATTATTGTTGAATTTTGAATCTTGATGTTAGTTGTTGAATTTGAGTTTATATTTATATGTATATATACATTTTTTTTGGAATTAAGGTATAACCTGATAACATACTTGATAAGGACAGTGAGAAAGGTAAAAGTCTACTTTATTATGGAATTTAGAATTTATTGCAGTCATATTTGCTAGCATGACAAGGACGTAGAGCCTGATATAGCTATACTTATCTTAGTTATGAAATCTTGATTTTCTTGCAGCCATACCGGGTGGCGTGGTAAGAATTCTATATAACATGATTATAGGGTATATGCCTTATTATGGACTCTATCGTTTATTACAGCTATGCTTATTGGCGTGGCAGAATTCTGATAACATAATTTCAGGAAGACGCATATGATTATCAGATTATATCTCTAAAGCTTTTTAAAAAAAAAAACAATCATCTCTACCTTGTATTTCAGCCTTAAAAAAATTTGTTTCTTCATCACTTAACTTAGGAGTAAAAAACAGTTTTAATTGTTGATATAATCCCTTGTATAACTTTATTGGATATAATTCCTTCCTAATGTAATGAATTGACGAATTGTCTTAGGCCTTATCTTAGACTTGTTTGTATAACTCTGATCTCAAATGGTCCCCCCCTTTTTTTTAACAGATTAAGCAAGAAAGAATTTTATCATTATTTTCTTCTTGCCATTATTACTTGTATTAGTTTAAAAAAAATTGTTGTTTGTTTGTTTTGCTTCTCATTATTTAACTTAGGAGTAGCAGTAGCTTTAGCTGTTATTATGAACCTTTATGTAACTTCTTGCTATGAATTTCTTCATAATACAATAATTGATGATTTTGCTAGACCTTATCTGGATTTGATATTATAGCTCTGGTTTCAGAATGGTTCCTTCTTTTAAACAGATGAGCAGAACATATTTTATCATTATTTCCTTCTTACCATCATTCTTGTATCACCTTTTAATATATATATATATATATATATATATATATATATATATATATATATATATATATATATATATATATATATATATATATATATATATATATATATATATATATATATATATATATATAGACACAGACACCTTGCCTGACACGTATACATGCTACACTTTGATTACCAACCTATCTAAATGCACATTAATATGTTTTTGATGTTAAATTCTCAAAACCCCAATATCTCTGACACAATACAGTATCAGAGACTAGTTCTCTATTTTTTCAGTTTAAATTCGTAATTTAAATATAAATTTCATATTATTAGTTGTTTACATCACTGCACATGTATGTTATATACAGGATTTCAATTCTTAAAGAAATTGGTTAAGTTTTGTGTTTGAATTTGTCAAATCTAAGACTGTGTGTATATTAACCCTTTAACACTGGATTCTAAGTGATTAGTTCAATTTGCAGTTTTTAAATATAATGTTTTGAGCCATATACATTGCTGTATGTTGGGATATAATGTTAGGTTTCATACTCTTATATGTTAGGTTGTGGTTGTGGTGAACATTGGGTTGGTTTTGATGTTCGAATTTCTCCAAAATCCTGAAACTGAATACATGTTAATATTTTTCACATTGATTTTAAATGTTTAGTTCAATTTCAGATTTAATATGTAATGTTAAACTGAACTGAATGATTGAACCCTTCATTTTAAGTTATAACCCCTGTACTCTTGATACTCTACACTAACGTACACTAATGTTCACAACTGCCATGTAAACCTAACCCTTCATCTCTATGTTATGTTCATATATATATATATATATATATATATATATATATATATATATATATATATATATATATATATATAGTTTATGCATACTGTTATAATGTATATAGATACATAACTGAATCTCTACCTCTCTATACATATAGATATATGTATATATATGGTTAGCCATGCATGTTATGAGTAAATAGGTTGTGCATTGTAGATTGTTTAACCAATATGCCATGAGTAGTGTAACTTGATAGCTATTGTTTTGAAACCCAAATCCTCCTATACACTTTCATGTATATTTCACACACACATGTCTACTATCTAACCCTATGAACATGTCCACATATGCCCATACACACACTAACTACATAAGCTTTACATAATGCTAGCTTTTCCCCTTCTAACACTCTCTCTCTCTATATATATTGTGATTGGATTTTAATGCTCGACATTTGTGCTTTAAATTTTGATTTTGATTATGCCTTAAAGCCTTGATGATTTATTATTTCTGTATCTTTTCCAGTTTAACACCCCTGATTGTTTGTAAGTTTTGATACCCTATGATTGTTTTGGTCTAGTGTAACTAGTATACCTAGATGAGACTTACACTACCACCGTATGCCATGACCCTGTATGCCATTCTTTTAAATTGTATGATTTAGGTAAGTTCTGAGACTTTGATTGTGTGGGTTTGACCTAGAAGGGGTAGAAACATTTTAATTTCGAGGACGAAATTTTCTAAGGAGGGTAGACTTGTAACACCCACTTTTCTAAAATGAGGGTAATTTTGAACTTTTATAATTTTAATTAATCGATAATAAGATTTAACTCATGTTGTGATTTTTGGTAATTTTTTAATCAATTTAAAACTATTTAAAATGTTGAATTGTGATTTTGATGGTTAACTAGTTAATCCCTAGTTTTGCTAAGCTTAGAGACTAACCATGGGGACCTAACCATGTGATTAGAATGATTATTTACAACTTTTTAGGCTAAGAGTATTTTGGTCATTTTGTGACTTTTGAATTATTTAGGATTTTGATTAATTGGTAAATTTTAGATTATTTTAATAATATTTAAATTAATGTATTATGATTTTGGTCATTTTTCATATTTTAATATTTTGGGAAAATTTTATATTTTTAATATTGTTTTTATTGGATTTGTTTAGTCGGGTTTGAGTTTCGTCTCGTTCCGACTTGTATTGTGATCCGGGTAGCTTGAACTCTAGATGAGACCCAATATTAAGTTAAGCATGGCTCACAAGACCCAACATTAAGTTAGTTAATTAAACTAATTTTTTTCATGTTAGAATGGTTAAGTTAGAGACTCAAAACTAGATCATTTTGACCCCAAACTTGAACCTAGTCTAGACTTAACCATATGAGACTAGAGAGGGGCAATTAGGACATTTCCCATTAGCCCTAATGGACTCTTTATGGCAGCCACCTTTAGGAGAGTGATTCATTTCATTCATTACAATCTTGCCTCTTTTATTTTCCTTTTGTTCTTCCCCAATTTTAGAGAGCCTTCCCATTGATTTGATCTCCAAATCAAATCATTCCTTCACCAAACCTTCTCTCAATCATTCCCATTCTCCAAGGAAAGGGTGCTACCAAGGATTGGAAGAGGAGTGCAAGGAGGAGTGTCCACTTTGAGGGATCTTCGTATCGGAGCCGTGTCCTAAAGGATTTCATTGGGATTCCACTCCCAATAGGTAAAACCCATCCTCTAAATCTATTTCTTTGCATATAAATTAGTTTTGAATCCGTAGGATCCATCCTCATGCATGTGTCCCATTTAGATTCAAATTTGAGGCCATTTGGAGCTCTCTTGAAAATTTTAGATATGTGTCTTGTGTCCTACTTGATAGATCCCAAATTAGGACACCCTGTGTGTATGTATGTATGATAGTAGTTTAAATAGATATTTAAATTCAGTTTTATAATGGTTAGAGAGTGGATTGATCTTAGTTATGATGGTTAGAATGAGTTTTATTTGGATACCTATGTTTGTATCTAAGTATCTTGGCCTATATGTGTTCTTTTGTCAAATCCGTCATAATTTTCATCCACGTTTTATTAACTAAAGCAACTTAAAAATGTCATAACTTTTAGCTTAGAACTCCGATTTATCTCCCGTTTTTTTAAAAGAACCGTATCGAAGTTAGCTTTCCAAATATATATTTTAATAAGCCAAATTCTTTCTGTAACTTTCTGTAGAATTATTTGAGTGTCAGCTGTACGAAAGACGAACGTGTTTCGGTATTTTCGCGGTTTCGGGAGCTTCCGGACACGAAAATACAATCCGTTTGAAGTTTCGGAAAGCTAACATGAAGGGCTACAACATATTTTAATCCTAGAATTTAGTAGAGGCCCAATTGGTACAGTATTGGTTTTAAGTAGAAGAGTGACTATATGATATATACATTTTGTGTAACCTATGAGCCTATGTAGTATGGATATTAAATGAATATAGAGTATGTAATACATGATATGTTAGATAAATGAAATGATATATATATGATATATATCCTCTTTACATTAATGTATATATATGGTTGAATGCAAGCATATAGGAATGCAATTAATATAATGTATGTAAGCAATGCATAAATGCATGAATGAAAGAATGATATAGAATGTATGCATGAAAGTATATAATGAATGCTAGATATGAATGAAAGGTATACATGTAATGATAGATATGAATGCATAATATATAAATAATATAATGCAATATATAATGATAACATGTATGCTAATGTAGAATATATGATGCAAGCATGTATATGTCCACTGTTTTCCCTTTTCCTTATATTTTTCTTCCCTTCCCTTTCCATTTCAGTTTTTCTCCATTTTTTCCTCTTCTATTTTTACATGTTGTATACAATGTATATAATGTATAGATGCATGTAAGAATGTAATATGCATGAATGAATGTCATATATGAATGAATGAATCAATCAAAGGTATATGTAAAATATAATGCATTGTAATGAATGTTAACATATATAATGTACAAAAGTATGTATGTAAATGTGCATGAATGTATATATCTATATAACTATGTAAATATGCATGATGTAACATATGCCCTATATATAAATATGTATATAATGTGGATATGCATGTATGTATGAAGGTATGTATTTATATATTATCTATTTTATATTATGCATTGTTGTGGTTCACATTGTCTTGTGATTGTGTGAGTGCTAGCCTAGGCTTGGTTAGGCCTAGTGAGACTTGTTAGACTTGTTTGGGCTAGGACTTGACCTAGTTGACCTAATTTGACTAGTGTGATTGACTGGAGTTGACCAAGTGTTGACTTTAGTCTAGTTTGACTAGACAGCATGCAGATGCATTGTACATTTCATTTATTATCTCTCGTATACATCTTGACCTTTGTTGCTCTAAATAGGACTCTGTGGCTTCAGTTTGGACCTCTATACCTATCAGTTGTTCAGGTTATCAGGCGATTACATTCTCTGATCATTTCATATCTTGTTTAGGACTATATTTCATGTTTTAGATTATTCTACTTGATGCTGACACGTTGGTAACACGGATTAGTACTATATGGATCCCTTCATGAGATGTTATTCCTCTCGGGAGCATCAGATACTCTTGTCTCGTGTGTTTTACTTACATCATGTATCTCTTGCTTCTATTATCATGAATCTTCGGGAATCAGCTAGTGACTCATCTACTCTCATGATCACCGAGCCTTCACGAATCAATTCATGAATCACCCTATACGGGTCAAGTAGTTTAGTCATGAATCTTAACGTAACTTGACTAGATCCTTGTGTATTGATTGGGGTACGGAAAGAGTATGAATGGTCATGTGAATAATATCCAAAGTAGTATAGTCATGAATCACTCTTAGTGTAGTCATGAATCAGTCCTAAGCCATTCACATGTTCATCTTGTACTCTGAATCACTATCACTGTCTCTCTTTTATATATCGTAGATATTACTTACAGTTTCTCTTTTACCTTATGCTATTCTTCAGTTCCTGTATTTTATTCTCTAGCATGATTATATTTCTTTCCTACTATGACTTGTTGAGATGTATTGTGCTCGTTCCCGTCCTGACTGGACCTATTGATAAATTTTACAGATAGCTTGGAGGTTACTTGATAGCCTAGAGGAGACACAATAGAGGTTGGAGTAGCTAGAGTTTTCACTACAAAAAAAGTGACCTTTGGGGACAAAAAAACCGTCTTAAAAACTGCAATTACCGTCCCAACAAATATTTGGGACGGCCTTTGGGACGGGAATGGCCGGTCCCATTAGGGTGGCGTGGCAAAAACTTTAGGGACGGATATTGCCGTCCTAATTACTGTTAAAGGACGGTTAGGCAAAATGTCTCAAAAGTTTTCAAATTTATGCTTTTGTGTGACGGTTTATTAATTTGTCCCAAAAAACAAGTTTTTGTAACAGATATATTTCGTCCTAATAAATAAGGGACAGAACAATTTTACTATATATTATGGAATTACTAATTTCCTGTTTATATATAAAATATATAATTGAATTTTATATACAACAAAAATTCATACAGAACTATTTTATTTAATCGGAAATGCATATGGTAGCCGCAACATTAACAAAGCGTAGCCGCAACATTAACAAAACAATTTCTATAAAACATATTTAAAGGCAATATCCCATTGTTCACAAAATGAAATACAAGTTTTACATCACTGTTCCCATCAAGTTTTACATCAACAAGCATTCACTTAATTTACAAAATAAAATCTACGACTTTTTACACAAGTCCAAAACATATATATTTTATTTTCCACATCCATTGACAAACTGATCCACACATCCATAGCTGCCAGCAGCATTGGCTACCTGGAAACAAATGAATAAGCCAGAAATATGGTTAGTTATAAGTTAATTGGGACCTCAGATTCATGGAAAAGTAATTTGCGACAGAGACTTACTTGAGTATATCAGGAAGGCGGAAAGCACCCACAAACATACTTGCAACTTGTGCTTTGAGCTCAGTGCTAAGCTCACTCTTCATCCTCTCGAGCTCTTACTTAAGATTGTTCTACATGTTAACCAAAAAAAGGATCTTAAACTAGTGAACACATGAATACCTCTGTTGAACACATGAACCATTAACCATAAATATGTATCTTGAAATACCTCTGTTATGATACGGTCACAAGCTCCCATTCACTTCTCCATCTGAGTTTCAAATCCTTGAATTTGCAATTAGTTTCTTTGAGTGTAAGTTTACTGAAGTTGGAGAATATATCTAAATTAGTATAGATATAACTCATAAAATAAAGAGAATATCTTCACAAAACTTTTAAATTATTTCATTGCAATTGGAGCTTAACTTCTTATATATGCACATATCACAAAAAGTTGACCAATCGACCTTTTGAGCTGATCATTGTCGAAGAGTGCCTCTCCTAGTGCCCTTACAGTTTTCTTGATCGGACCCATGCCCACACTGCCTCCCATCAATAGCACCATAGGGAGAATTGGTGGGGGGCGTCTATCTCCAGTTCATGTCTCAAATTATCCTTTTCCAACAAAAATTTATACTTTCTTGAGAGTACTACTTAGCAAGAGTAAGAATAGAAACTAATGAAAAAAGAAGCACAAACCTTGTTGAGGACTATGCAGCAAAAGGATGGCCTTAATGCCAAACCCCAATGGCTTTATATCTCTTTCTGAATCCAAAATACAAGCATGAGACTCAATTTTTCTGGTGGCAACCTTAGTACCATCACCATCAAGATTTCTCTAGAAGTAAAATATCCTGGAATTGATACACTAAGATTATTAGAAATAGAAAAATAATTCGAGAAGACTATATAACCATAAGTCCCCAAACTACCTTTACAGCAATCTGAACAATGTCATCTGAGAATACAACAAGAGTGTCTATAAGACATCCTCTTGTAAAAAAAACTTCCATGCCTTCATTTCCCTATTTTTCTCGCTTTCTTTAGGATGACACCTACACAAGACCGAGAAACAATGAAAGAACTAGCAGACCAGACCACTAATCTGCGTTGAAACATATAGTTTTTCTCCACAGAAATATATAGTAAAAGATTTTGAACACTCATAAAACACAGAGGACACAATAAGATTACACACGATGGAGAAAGATTTGGGTCGATCTCTTACTATTAGTCTTGCCAAATATATAAACACATGGGCAAAGCAATGATAATATTTGCTCGGGAAGACTGGAGTAAGTACAAATAGTATTAAAAACGAATGACACGAAAACAATCAAAAATTTGTTAGGGTGCCAAATATGTAAAACACATGGATAACTTTCAGTGAATACTCAATTTTCATGTTATCAATATTTAAACTAATGAAGCAATAAGAAGATGGCCACATGCACATATCATTGTCTAACATATTTAGCTATTGAGTGTGCCTAAAAATCAATTTTCAGCAATTCATAATTAATTTTTGCCAATATAGTATCAGAACTGTCAATAATCTGCCAACATTTGTAGTTTTTGGACTAAAGTTATAGACATATAACACTAGGTTCTAGACACACCATACATGACTGACTGATGGAGGAGATAGATTGTTAAGGGATAATATTTGAAGGTAAAAGATGGGACAATAAACAAGCTATTCAAATTAAAATTGCCTCACCTTAATTGCTTTGCCAATAAGCCATCTGGTTTTTCTTTTTCTACAAGTCTAAAGAGAATAAATAATCAACATTGTCTCAAAAAGAAAAGTAATTAATTAAAAAAAGACTCAGGGCATCAACAAATAGATGCAATATGTATATAAAATTATTCATGAGAAATAAGTTGCTTTTTCTTCAAGTCTATAAACAAATTTTTCATGAGAAATAAGTTGCTTTTTCTTCAAGTCTATAAACAAATTATTTCTACAGTTGAACAAACAGGAAGAATCAAAGAACACTTGATAATAGAATGTTTCCATTTCACCAAGACATGATTTCGATGTCATCCTATATAAATAGTAAAACTTCCCTAAAGAATAAATAAGTACAAAACTGGAATATCAGAATTAATCTAAATAGTAAAACTTACATAGAGCTTCCCTAAAGAAGAAATAAGTAATGAACTGAAATTTCAGAATTTGATATAAATCCCAAAAACTTAAATAAAGAAAAATAAGAGAAAATAAATGTCCAGAATTTATTTATAAGACAAAGCAAATATTACCTTCGCAAAGCCAAATTATTTATTACACATAGAACAAGCCGATAGTATCTGCAGGAAGAAAATAGTAATAAATATGGAAATTTTAACACCATATCTTGAGAATGCACTTCAAAAATTTGGAGAACAAAAAAGTATAAACTTTATGTTATCCGGAGGTAAAGGCTAGTGATCTACATCTAAATTCTAATCAGTCACATAATTATTTTTAGCAAAAGAAAATAAAACCAACATAAATGAAAAAATTTAAAGCAAACAACTAATAAAATGGTGAAATTTCATACTGATTTCAAAAGGAAAAAAAGAGAGGCTAGTAGTCCACAACAAGTCATAAGAAAGTCAATTTTTTACATGATAGAAATAAAACCCAGATCCTGGAGAAATATCCAGATGACTAAACCAACAAAAACGAAGAATTTATTGAAATTTAAAGCCAACCACTAGGCAGTAATATAAATTTCAGCTTCTTGGCACCAAATACAAAAACCCAATTTTAAACTGAAATACAATATTACCCGGTCAGCTGCTGCCTGGAGTGTCAAGTGATCTCTCCATTCCCCAAACCTAATACCAATATGACAATTTGACAACAAAGAGAAATATAAGCCACCAGTTTAAAAATAACATGGAGAAATAGAATATACAATCACATCATATATCACTTCAAGAACAATGAGTAAAAAATAGACAATTAAAAAAAATACATAGGTAAAATTTCACTTACTAATTCGGATGTAATAGGGTTTTGCATGATATTTACTTCTCTGAGAGTCGGCTAATCATTCAGTGAAGGCTTTGAAAAATGAGAGCATTGGCATGAATTACAGGTGTCACTTCATGATGGTGATACAAACACAAGTTCTGGTGCATATTGGATACACCTATTAACAAACAATGCAAACAATGCTTTAGTACATATATAATTTGAACAAGAGGTGGTAACTTAAATGCTATTCATGCCTAGAAGAAAGCAAATTTATCCAACTTCAGCCAAGATGATTTATGCCTTACGAAAATGAAAATTATAGTTAGTTTTACAAGAACTAATAGCTCTGCATCAAAGAAACTGGTTGAACTTGAACTGCAAAGTATATAAAGATTGATATATTCTTTAATGTGATGCTCCTGAAAGAAGTCAAAACTTGCAGGCCCGTAGAATCTTTGGCTTACTTAAGGTATATCCATATGGGACACCAATCAACAACACATAAGATATTCCTGAAATAAATAAAGAATCTTGACCTTATACAAGAACCGTAAGCTACTATGAATTGCTCTCATTATGCATAAATGGATTCAGTTCCAGAAAAAAAAAGATAATTGTTTCCATTCTAAGAAACCTCTTGTCCTACAGAGGGAGGAGGACATTCAACCTGTGGAAGCTAACAAAAAAATAAGGGGGTGTCAGTAAGAAGAAATGTAGAAAAATATGGCAAAGTAACAAGTCAAGTAGACTTCTTTTGCCAAAATTGCAATAAAGAATCCATAGAATCTATACAGAACAACCAAAGCAACTTGGCAAAACCCAAATATGAAGCATAAAGCACAAGGGAAATTGCAATAAAGAATTTTACATATGCTATAGAAGCAATGGGGTGTCGACAAGTGCCATCATAACCCAATGTTCATAATTCAGCATTCTAGTGACTCTAAGACGATAAGCTATTTTAACGCAACCTTGTTCCCTTTGCAAACGAATAATATCCAACACAAGAAGCTTATGATATGCAGGTGGCCCAACTGGTGTCCCTAGGACTGGTGGAGCAGGGAAGCTAGCTAGCACCTCATAAGTCATAATTCTTCCCTACTTATTTTAATTGAATACCAAGAAGGCAAAAAATATACTTCATACAAGTTACACTTATCAAACTGATGAGCATCCCTACATACACAAGGAATCTCGTGTAACATGATTTGCAACTACTACAACTCTGCCAACTCATAATATGGATACTTAACTAAAGTTCTACCCTAATAATAAAAAGAGCCAATTAATTCATACAAGAAGTACAAAGCTGGTAATCATGTTGGCAAAACCCAAATATGAAGCATAAAGCACAAGGAAAATGCAGAGCAAGGAGAAACACTAGCTGGTAGTTGGAACCACCATCCCGAATGCTTGACCGAGACCCATCTGCTATTCAGTTGAACATATTTCATGTTTATTGTGGGTTTTTTCTTGGTTTCAAACATGGACAACGCACATAACATGAGAATATCTATATAGGAGCATCAATAGAGGTTATTGTTTAAGGATGTGAGCCTCTTGTAAAAAGGAAAGACAACTTGCAGCTTAGGCTTTGTTATTCAAATTGCATTTTCTTTGGCATTAATCTTCTATGACAATTCTACAAATACTTCCACTCTCTAAGATTCTTCTATGAAGATTATATCCCTTGCATTCCACAATGTATAATATACCAACAGCATTCACTAGCAGTGTTTTCTCCAACTGGCAGCATATTGGTTGAACTCTGTTTCAAAATTCCTAGGCTCCCTTTGTTTCCCTTTTCTTCCTTTGTTTCCCTTTGTTTCGTAGTTCTAGCAGCTCCAATTAACTGATATCCTATCACTCATAGTTGTCTTGAGAAACTATAATACCAACCCCATAATAAGAAATCTTGAAAGCAGAGACATGCCCACAACGTTAATTGAGAAACTATAATACCAACCCCATAATATAAAAAAGTGAGAGAGAAAGTAGAAGTTAGGAAACCTATAAACGTCTTGAAAATAAAAAGGCACATCAATTAGAGAAAGGATAAAAGCACACATGTTGACTGAGGCACAATAAATCAGCAACCCTCTTTAAGGTAATCATTGAATAATAATTGGACACTACCAAGATATTATGGAAAAGTGACACACTGATGCCAATCATAGCTTACAAGCTAAAAATATAAGAAATATAAAGAGAGACTTACTTTACATGTTCACTGATTCTTTGTTTCAGACCATTTGCTGCCTTCTAAACGCGTCCTTAAACATCTCCCAAAGACTTGTCTACTCAATCAACTCTATGGTAACAAGCTGCTTCAACAAAAATTGAAAAGCCCATCCAACAATAGATAAATGTTAACATGCATATATCAAACATCAGACCAATGTACTATATAAGTATCTTCCTTTTTTGCGGAAAATTACATAGCAATTGTATAGACTGGCCAATCTTTTACTTATACATCTGGAAATAGTACAGTAGGTGCATGATGATGAACTTAACTGCAGAATATGATTAGGAAGACAAATTTGTACTGGACAGAGATAGTAACTGCAGAATATGATTCAGAAAAGAGAAAAGAGATGTTTCCCCAAATTCAAAGGACTAAAAAAGTTTCAATGAATAAACTTATTAGAAAGCAAAAAAGTTTGATGTTCAATTGATGGGTAGAAGCTTTCATATGGTCCAACAAAAGCTTGACAGATTCTTGTTTCTTCAAATAGGAGGCTTAATTTCCATTATCTTCGTGTTTGGGGCTTGCCATGGTTATCTCGGTCCATTGACCTATTGTGCTTAATTCACTAGGGAGACAACTATTAAAAGGTCTCTCTTTTGATTTAAGAAATTTTGGTTACAAGAAGAATCATTCACATATTTAGTTTCGGTGTGGTGGCCAGAATGTCCTAATGGAAAAATGCATCTCATACCATTGTCAAGAAACTGAAATATATATCGGAAAGAATTGCAAGGACTGGTTCAGGAGATACTTTGGTACATCATAGAGAAAAAAAAACATAATACACTGAAACAAATCTCAAGCCTAGATGTAATTGAGGAAGAAGGAAGATTTAACATCAATTACAAACAGATGATGAATGACTGCAGGAAAGATTTACGAATTTACAACCAATAAGGGAAACTTATTGGAGGCACATATAGAGATCAATGGATAGTAGAGGGAGATGACAACACTACTTTTTTGTTTCCCATTTTGTTGCTATTGGAAGAAGAAGGTTCAACAAGATTACATCAATCTTTTATGAGAATCTGGAATACACAGAGCATTATGACATTTGTGATGCAGTTTGATAATCATTTCAGTAATATATATTAACAAAGTTGAGAACATAACCTATTATGTGATTGGAACAGATTGTACAACACATATTGACTGTGGACCTGGTGATCCGGAGCACCCTTTCTCTAAGGAGGAAATCAAGCAAGCAGTCTTTGAATTTAGACCAATTAGTCTTCTCAATTAATTCAGTTTATAGAATCCTCACTAAATTGTCAACAAATAGATTGAGACAGGAAGATTGAAATGTTAGTCGATTTCAAACAATCAACCTTCAATGTTTTTGCGGCACAAGAAGTAATCTCTAATTGATTTTGATTCTGTTCATTGAGAGTTCATGAAGAAGCATAGATTAGAGGATTTGGGTGGAGATTCAAATCATGGGTTGCTAATGCATTGAAAGATAGTTGTTTCTATGCTTTACTTAATGGCATCACCCAAATCCTTGGCGAAACCTTCCGAGTCCCTTGGACTCCTATGAGCTTCAAGCTCGGTCTTGGCCTGGAACTCAAGCCTAAATTCAGTCCCTCTCATGGCTTGGAGCCTAGCCTCGACTTCGGTCTCCTTGGTGCAAGTCCCGGCCCCCATCTCAGTCGCCACTTCCAATTAGGGTTTTTTTCAGAAGGGGAGGAGGAGGAAGAAGAAAAAAAAGAGGAGGGGGAGAGAGCTCCGGCGGCGAGGAGGCTTACATCGGCGCAAAGGCGAAGCGGCTCTGGCCAGCCCGGATGTTCCTGAAGGGGCGGATGCGACTGCAAAAATTGATGGAGGCACCAGGGGCCGACCGGCGACGCTTGGCGGTGGCACGACGTCCGTGCAGGTCGGTAGAGGCTCGACATGCTAGAAGCGGTCGGTGGCCCGGTTCGGCGAGGTGGTCCGCGCCCGCGTTGAGGCTTCTCCGACGCGCCCAGATTTGGGCAAATATGAGAGGAAAAAGAGGAAGAAAGAATAGAAAAATGGAAAAAGTGGGACATGAATGGTGTGGATTCATTCTGGAGATCTAATGGTTAGGAGTAAGGGAAAAAATATTTTCAAAAAATTTGGTTTAGACCGCCAAATAATTGTCATTCCCGCTGAGATTATTTGAGACGGTCTCAAAATTTATTTGGAACAAAAATATTAATAGTCCCAAATAAGAGGTCTATCTTCCAATCTGTCACCAATAAATTTGTTTTTTGTTACAAAAAAATATAGCAGTCCTAAATAATAATTTTTTAGGACGTTTAAAACTAGCGTTCCTGAAAGTGTTGTCCCAAAAGCCAACTTTTTTTGTAGTGTTTCTTATTTATTTTTAGTTGTCTCGAGTTGTATTTGCTTTATGGATTACTGTATTTGAGATTTGGGATATTAAATGGATTTGTGATATCTTAGACACTTAGACTTCTATCTACTTGTATCTCTTTGTGTATTTCAGTTTTATCTATCTATCTTTTTATCGTATCCACCTTAGATGTGATTGAAACTGTATTCTGCTACGTCCTCCATTCGGAGTGTATATACTGTACAGGTACCTTATATTGTTAGATGATTGACCTAGGACAGCGTTCTACCGCCGACACTGCGGTGTAGGCTGGACGTACCCACTTCTCGTGCCCTTACTCTAGGGTGCGGGTTGTGACAGCTGGCCTAGTCCGTCTTCGTATTTCGGTACTGGGGCGTGACAACGGTGCGGTGTTGTCCCTGAAGGATGGCATGTCACACCTGAAGTACGATACGATAGACCAATGACTAGCCAATCATTTATCTCGTCATGAAGCGTGACAAACTTTTCAGTTCAAAGGATTTTTTTTCCCCAGAGAGGAGCAGTTTGGCGCCCCTGAATCCTATTGTTATCATAAACTACCAAACTCGTGAGATTATTCAGGATTATAAAGAATGTTAAAAGAGACGAGTGCAAAAAATCACATACCTAAGAATAAAAAAAAACGTCAAGTATGCTAGCTTAGACGAGTTGTGGAACAAGAGTTAAATAATTTTTGATGATATTTTTGCATATTCAGTGACCACTGAAATTATGAAGTACGATAATATTCAATTGTATTCAATTGAAGGATGCCAAAATAATCCACCTTTCTTGCTAATTGCGCTATCAAATAACATGTTTTGAGTTTCCTTGTTCATTCGCAAATCCTACAAATGGACGTAAATGTACTATTTGAAATGGGAGAAAAATGAGAGAAAAAGAGTAAAGAGAAAAACGAAAGGAAAATACGTGATGGTATTTAGGAAGGGGAGAAGGAAAATGGATGAAAAAAAATTTGAGGGAAAAAGCTATATTGGCTTTACTAAAATAATTCTCTCAAAATTGGGAGAAAAATAGAGAAAAAAAAAATAGAAGAATTTACACAACTACCCCTAACAAAAATAAGCATAAATTATAATTTTAAAATAAAACAAAGGATAAATAATAATTATATCTTCATCCATAAAAAAATAAATAATTTTTTTTTCTTTTACTAATTCTTGGTCATCCAAACAAGCAAAAAAAAAAAAACCTTACCCCCTTCATTTTTTTCCTTTTTTTTCTAAAAAATTTCCCAAACACACAAAAAATGCAAAAAAGTGAAAAGAAAAAAAAGAGAGCAAAGGAGTACGTCAAGAAAGGTTAAGAAAATTGAAAAGAAGAAGAAGAAGAAGAAGAAGAAGAAGAAGCAGCAGCAAAGGAGCCTAGTAAGTCAAAATGATGTAGATACTTCTCAGCAAGAGCAATTAAGATGGAGAGTTTGGAGACCATCAATAGTCCGACTACCCAAGAAACGAAGCACAAGACAAAAGGATGATTGAAGCAAAGTATTTAAAAATCATTAATGCAATAAATAAGTTATTATTGTCTTTGTGTTTCCATGTCCAACAATTATTGATGTTGGTCATTGTTTTTGTATGAAAAAAAGGAGGAATGATTTCTTAAAAAAAAAAAAAAAAAAAAAAGCTTTTTGTATGTGTAATAAATTTCTTAGTATAGTTATTGCTAAACAATAGGACAAGAATTCAGTAAGGCCTCGTCTGGTTCACCGAAAGGAAATGAATTTTTTTGTATTTTTCATGAGAATGAAAAAGTAGGATTCCTGTCACATTTCCTTTCCGTTGTTTGGTAAAACAAATAAACTACCTAGAAAAGGAAAGCAAAATATAACAATGTTCCAATAATATCCTTAGATTTCTTACCTTTTAAAATAAAAATAATATTATAAAAAATAACATTAATGGTAAAATAAACAATGACACATGGTTACTTTTGTCATAACTTTTGTAATAAATGTTGGGAAAGGAGGAGGAAAAATCAATCCCATGGATCTTGAGTGGAATCATATTCCTACTAATTTTCCCCTTGTCAGGAAATTGATTCCCAAGTTTGTGGCTACCAAACAAAGGAAAGGAACAACTTTTCTTTCTTGGTTCCTTAAATCCGTGAACCAAACGAGGCCTAAGAGCATCTCCAACTCGGAGAAAACTTTGATACAGAAGGAGGTATCAAAGTTTTGATACCTCCTTTGTATGATAAGTGGGCCCACCTCTCACTTCGTAAAACGTGTGGATATAAAGTTAGTGGATGGACCCACTTGTCATACAAAGGAGGTATCAAAAATTTGATACCTGCTTCTGTATCAAAGTTTTACTCCTCCAACCCTATTGTAAGTTTGGAAAAAATGGTTGCCACATAGGAATGACAAGCATTTTTTTTTTTTCAAAAATACTTCTCCAATGCAAATGTGAAATAAAGTATGGAGTTGACATGACAATGTCATGGCAAGGAGAATGTGAAATAAATCTAGACAATGCACTTCACAATGACTATGTCCACATCATCAATTATGAAGAAAAATATTTATAAAAAAAGAGAGAGTAGAAGTTGTCTTGGAAGTTGTAAAAAAAGTACTTTGTATTGTCTTCTCATTACTTTTGTATTGGAGAAGACTTTTCAAATTCATTGTCTTTTGTGAATATAATCATACCACATATAGAAGACATTGTCTTATGTCCCATGCCACCTAAGAATCACAACACAAAATAAGACAATAGGTTGGAGATGCTCTAACAAATAAAGATATAAGATGATGTGGGCGTGTGATCGATTTACTTCGTTGACGCTTGGGCATGGGAGGAACACTTCAGGTTGCTCTCAATGCTCGAGATGCTGCCATAAAGAGTGTCTCCGGAGGTTACATGCTCAAGCTTCATCTCTTTCCCGTTGCATGCATGTGTAAGGTAACAATGGAAAATGCTAAGTCTGCAACCAATTTTTTACAACCTTCTTACAACCTCTCTCATCCACCCTTACACATGGGTCCCACTGGGTTCTATCTTTTCTCTCACCCCCTGCTACATGGGCTCCATCCGATCCCACCACTTCTCCCCTTCCTCCAATCGAAGTTTGACACATGGCAATTGTAAGGAGGTTGTAGCCATTTGGTTGTAGGCATAGCAAAGCTCGGTAAAAATAGGGGTATATTTATATCCACAGCCAAGTAGCTTGTATTCTAGGGGCTAGAGCTTTCAACGCCAGTATGGTAGTGCTACATTAATGATACACATTAAGTCACATCATATAGTGGTTAGAGTGTTAATGATAGACGTTGAGTCAAATCATTTAGTCATCACAACATTAAGGCCTCGTTTGGTTCACGGAGAGGTAAGGAAATGAAATCAATTCCTTGTTCATTTACTTTCCTTTGGAAAATTGTAATTCCCATCCATTTTCCTTTCCGATGTTTGAAAAGGGCAAGAAAATTGGGAGAAAAAATGAATACCTAGAGTGGGAAAGTGAATCTCTAGGTGGGTGGGGGAACAACTTTTTCTCCTATTTTTCTTTTCCTTGGAAATCAGTTTACTTTTTCAAACATTTTTTTTGGCATCCAAACATAGGAAATGGATGACTTTCCTATTGTATTCTATGCAGTTGTATTGTGGGTTAGTAACTTAGCTTCTAGCGGCTAGGCCATTCCTGCTGGAGCTTAGCTTCCAGCGACTAGGCCATCCATGCTGGAACTCGACTTCCAGGCTAAAGGTGGGGGCCATATTTCATCTTCTTCCTTCCAGTGGCCAGAGGAGAAAGTGGCAGTCCGTCTCTCTTTTAGCGGCTAGAAAATAGAGAACCTTTGATTGTTCTACTTACAGCGGTTGGGAGTACATTTTTCTCCACCTGTTCTCTTTGAGTGATGCTATATGTACCTCCAAAAATCTTATCCCTTCATGTCCTTCCATCATGTGGCACTCCTTTATTGATCCAAGCAAATAGGGGGGGTGGGGAGGTTGGGAGAAGACATGAGCGAATATGAGAGAGTCACATGACAGAGGGACATGAAGGGATAGAATTTTGGAGGTATATATAGTATTTTCCATTCTCTTTCCAGGCTTTAGTAGGGTTATCATTTTTTGTTGATCTATATTCATGTGTGTTCACCTTTTAGCTAATGTAGTCAACAAGAGACTATGGACACTGGACACAGTTTCACCCAAATCTTGAATGCCTAATAGGACCATCAAGAGCAAAACAGATCTAGTATGAAGTCACTAATGTAGTCCCTAAGGCACTAGCATAGTGGTAGTGCGGGAGGCCGCTCGAGCATAGGTCTCAGATTCGAATCCTCTCCCGGGTGGCTAGGTGGTTTTGGATCACGGCTCGGCTTGGAGAAAGGACACCTAAAAAAAAAAAAAAAGCGCAAAAGAGATCTAGTATGAAGTCTCATTAATCAAAGCTTAGCAAATTTAACCCCCTTTTTTTTACAAAGCATATATAGCACAATTTCCATCAGAATCCAAAAATTAAAAATTTCTTATTATATTAGGATTTTTCTTCCTGTTAAGTTATGGTTAGGAAGAAGAAAACAAAAGATAATGATTTCGTACTTCCAAATTGTCCCTCCAAACTATTCCTCCTTACTTGGCGGTTGAAGTGACATGTTAAATAATATTACGTCTCATATGACATGGCAGATGACATGACAAAGTTTAACAAAAAAATAATAATTATCCAATTTTTTATATGTTAATATTAATGTTACTGTTAATATTAATGTTAATATTGATATTAATGTTAATATTAAAGTTAATATTAATATTATTGTTAACGTTAATATTAATTTTAATGTTAATTTTAATTAAAAATTATCATGTCAGCTGTCACATCAATATTGCCACATCAGCTGCCATGTAATGGAGAATAATTTGGAAAGACAAATAACATTATTCAAAACAAAAACATCTAAAATAAAGATCACAAGAGAGATTGTTGAAACTTTGTTTATAAATTGAAAGAGCTCCTTACAAACCATATAATCCATAACCAACATACAAACTCACTATTGTTCCTATAGAGAAAGGAGAAGAAAAGTTCAACATAACTTCCATTTTTAACTTTTGAAATAAACTCGACAATATATATAAAATCTAAATACTTGATGGAGCCCTATATGTTTTGGTGTTTGTTTTGTTGCTTAAGGGTCTCAAAGCATGTTGTCGATGTCATGCAGCATGGCTATGAGCTTGGCATGACACATAGGCTTCACGTAGAACTCATCGATTCCGGCATCGAGAAATTCTCTCTTGTCCTCGTCTGTCGAAGCAGATGTGATCCCAAGTATCTTGCTTGCGACTCCCATTGACCTCAGCATCCTCACAGTCTGACAAAAAATAAAATAAAAAAGAAATCTTAGTTCTTACAATAAATATAGCATTCGAATGTTTTTGACGTATTAATTTTTTTACTGTTTAATTTTAACATTCTTATTCTATAAATTACTTTTTTGAAATACATTTCATCAATTTTAAAATATAACGAGACTATTTCAAAAACATATTATGTAGTACAAAAGCACAATTTTTTAATAGTTATATTATATTCTTTTGAAATTGTCCCGATGTATTTTTCTAACTTGAGGTTTCGAAAGAACAATTTACAAATTTGGGATACCAAAATCGTAAAAAGTTATGATGCAAAAAATGTTCAACGCTATAGTTAGAGTTACAGGAATTGAATGAAAATAAAGCAAAATATCTAGTTGGTTCTTGCATGGTAAAGTAATTAAAAAGAACTCTCTATGCTTGCTAGTACACATGTATCCTAATATTCATTACTCTTACTTATTAGGCTAAATTATTCTAATAGCATCTCAACAATGTTTGCAGATTAACTTTTCATTGTACAATTTTGGGATGCAAAGTTCATAAATTGTTCTTTTGAAACACTTTTCGTCAACCTTAAAGTACATCGAAACTACTTCAGCAGTATATATTGCAGTATAAAAATATATTTAAAATATTTTATTGTCAGATATTCTTTTAAAATGGTCAGGATGTGTTTCAAAATTGACAAAATATAATTTAGAGGAGGAAATTCAAATCCTAATATCCTGAGACTCTGTTACCAAATAGCCCTTTATAAAATTGAGATGCAGTGAAAATTTAAAGAAACAAAAACACTCGGACGCTATAACTGGGATACCATTATCATAATTTATGAAACATCTTTGCATGATAGAAGATATATAATTTAGCAATTTTTTTTTGTTTAGATGTGCTAATCTTAGTTAGATCCTACCTGTGGGCCATCCATGACCGGCATCTCCTTGTCCATGAGAACGAGGTGAAAGTGTGACCCTTCAGCGAAGTGGTCCACAGCCTCTTTCCCGTTCTTTGCTTCTGTGATTTGGACCCCGAGTTGAGCAAGGTGGGCCTTGACGATCATCCGTACCATATTGTCGTCGTCCACCAGGAGTACGCTTAATTTGTTCTTGAAACAAGGCCCGCTAACATTCACAAATGCCATCTCAACAATCTTCTGAGTGACTGAGTTGCACATAAATTAGTAGACATGGCTAGATCCACTATAGTAGTATTAAACAAAATCACGAAAATATAATTAAATCATCGACAAACCTTCTACTTATATATTGCGCCCGTCCAACCCGTATATATTATCCATTTAAATAATTTAAAAAATAATAACTAAACAATTGTCTAAATATTTTAATAATTATTTAAAAAAAATTTAATCAAGTGTTTAACTATGTGATATAATTTATTTATTACTAAATAATTCTAGCACAAGTGGTTAAGATGTGAGACATTTTTTTTGGTTGCTTAAGTTCAATTTTATTAGAAATGACCTTTTCTATAAAATTTATATTTAATTTCTTTTAGTATTTTTTACGTGTACATTACTAGTGATCATAATAATGCAACAAAAATTACTACTTTAATGTTAAGGAGGAGTTTGATACAACGATAACGTATAGGAGTCTCTCTCTCTCTCTCTCTCTCTATATATATATATATATATATATATATATATATATATATATATATATATATATATATATATATATATATAATTTTTAATAAATAAAAGAAAAAAATTATAACCTAGGTTAGTAATTAAAAATAAATAGTTTAGCATATATAGTTTAATATTTAACTTAATGATATTAAATAAATATACATTTATGTTAACAGTGTTTTTGGATTAACATTTAATAAGGTCGGGGATCAGAACTGTATCACACCCTCAACACGATAGACTTGGACTATAATCCAGACAAGTATACATTATCCTTGTTATAGTATTTTTTGTACTTTAATATATAATTTTATTTTTTGGCTTTCTTTACATTTTTTACATTTGAGGTTGCTCGTCCGTCCTATATTTACACCTTTGGTTAATTGCCAAGACATAAAATTGGATATTAATAATTGTTGATTAATAACCACCATAATAGCAATTTTATAAGAACTATATTTTTAACAACTATTTAATTTATATGGTGATATTTGACAAAAGAACACATTTAGATACACAACATTAAACATCATATTCTTACATAAATAGACTTTGGACCCTACGTTACTCATGCTCTTTGGATTTTTATGACTTGCCTTTATTTAGATCTACTTATTACGTATACGTGCTAAAGAAATGTATTTGTAGGCTATATGTCTAGATTATAATTGAATTTGTTATTATTATAGAGATTTTTTTTACCTTAAATTTGTATATTTTTTAATCAACAAAATTGTATGTTGGATACGGAAGAACAAAGTTATCATAATAAACATAACATACAACTTTGCATGAATTTTATAGTGGGTCCCAAATCAAAAGGTTACATCTTACATGTTCGCATAGCCTTTTGCTTATACACTAAAGCTTTGAATATTACAATAAGTTGCTAGCTATATTGATGATCAAACTTTTTAGCTAACTAGTATATTTCAATAGTGTGGTATATATTCGTTGAGTATGTCTAGTTGACATGAAATGGATGACTTTTTTTTCCCTTCCTAATAAAACAAGGCCCATAAAAAAACACCAACTCAATATGTATTGAAAAAGAATTTAATTTCAAAGAAATTTATGAAGATAACACTAAGTACCAATAAGCTAACAAACATCACAAGATAAGAAATCGTAAAGAGCCACACGAAACAAAAATAATTAAGAAAAAAATGAGCAATATTTTCTAATAAATTCACTAGGAAAAGAAGTAACAATTTGACCAAAAATCATCATTACCAAATATAGATATAGAATAATATTAAGATACAACTTATGTTAAAGTGATTCACGCAACGGGTTTCTGTAAGACTACCCAACGTAAATAAATGATCAATAAGAGTATTCGAAGATTAAAGATCGACATAAGATGAAAAAAATGAAATAAACCTCAAAGATGAGTGACAAAAGGAATAATACTAATAGAAAATTAAACATGATCAGACGAGAAATTTTAAGAGGAAGTACTCGTATGCAATAATAGTTTTAAAGGAAAATATGCTACAATGACACAACTAACAATTAGGAACTAGCTAGTAAATAACTTAAAATAACCAAAAATATGTTACCTTGTACTACTGAAGAGTTATGCAAACTATGTACGTAGCTCAATATTGTTGTGATGTACGAGCGCAAACTATCGCTTAAATAAGAAACGGAGAGATGCCACATTTACTGTACCTTTTTCTTCGAGATATACTCTTGAAATGTTGGATATAGTGGAATATCAGAAGATTATGATGACGCTCGCAGCACGCCAATAAGAGAATTCTAGATTCGTACAATACAACAATTAGGTTGTCTTTGTTGACTTTGTAAGGGCCATTTTGAAAAGATTGTCTTCCGGTCACGAGGAGCACAAGAAAAAAAATCATATTTATTATGAGGATAAGTAGAATATATACATTATTATTTTCAGTTTTATCTTTATAAATTAAGTGGTTAAGTTTGAAAGCATATTTCGCAGTGTAGATTGATATTCATACGTGTAGCCGGCTCGTATGGTATCGATTTTGGCACGTCCTCCTTCGATATTTTTTGCTACCAATAATAGTCAATAAAAGATTGGGGGTCTCTTTCTGTCATGACCTGCTCCCGATTAGTCGGGTACAAATCAAACTACGTCCGGCCTACGCCGTTGTGGACAACGGTAGTCAGCCGTTTAAACCCTGGAGATCATCAAAGGATAAAAAATGTATCGATGACTCATCACAGCTCTAGTCATGTGCTCTATCATAAATGTCACGATCCGATCCCAAATGATTGGGTCGAACCGGATCATGTCCAGCCTGTACCGTTGTGAGATGGCGGCAGTAAGCTGTTCTATATGCAGGTATTAACAACAACATCTATATTTTGTCACAACTCGAATATACGAAAATTTTAAAACATTTATTCAACAATTGGAAAGTACAACTAGAAATGAAAGAACTGAAATAAAGTGCTGAATTAAAAATCTACAAAACTCCAAAATAATAAAACTAGAAAACTGGAAACGACTAGCTAAGCGGCCGGCTCGTCGGCCTCAGGTCCTGCGTCCTCCAAGGGGGACTCTGGCAACACCACAGGGTACAAAACCGGGTCATAGTAGCTATTGTACAATAGCTCAGCATCCTCAATGTCACCTAAAAATGTTGTCTCCAGTCAGGAGGGAGCAAGTACGAATATGCATCTCATATTTCAAGTAATAATGGAAAAGTGCTGGCTAAACAGTTGAAACAATATTTTTCAGCATTTTAATAATTGAAAACAATGTGATTTGAATGTGTAATCGTCTATGACCGGCTTGGGTTATACAATAGCGTCCTAGCGACGCGATACGGCTTATCCCCGTGTGTAAGAGGGGTAAGCTCGCACAATATGCAATATGAGGGGTATTGGCCATAAATGTTACACTATTCCCCCAATCCCCACAATCAATATCAATAAATATCTGAACCCTAGGAGAGGGTTCCGTGTAGCAATATGGTTTAAACATGCAGCTAGACAATTACTAAATAAAATACAAGAAGACATAACTGTAACTTGCCTCTGTTAATTGACTGGATCGAGAAAGTCGGTACCGAGGATGATGTCAAGTTCGTCTCCGAGATCCTACAGTTGAGAACTTGACTTAGAATCATAATGAAACCATTCTAGGTGTGCTAGTTACAATCTCTAGAAGTAGACCCTAGTCAGGTTTTAAGTTATTAATAATCTATCGAAAATCTAGCGTCGCAATCTACGTTCGTTATCAATTTTAATTAAATAAGTTGGTTACTGTTTAATTGGGAAAAATAGCAATTACCGGTTAATTTGGCAAAAACTTTATATTTTAAATATATATATATATAAAACTAGGCTTTTTCTTTTAAATGAGAAAACATGTGAATTACTAGATTATTAGTTATGAGAAAAATTATTAATTTTCTTTATGAAAAAAATATCCAATTTTTATATTCTACGCGTTTAACGACGAAATCAACATTCCAGAAAAATAATAAAAAGCTACGCTATACAATACAGGGTCACAGAGAAATAAAGAAAAACTGGACTTATGCCCTTTACAAATTATTTACATAAATTAATTAATTCCTAAGGCGAGCTCTGAGTGCCGCGAACGGTCCAAACAGTAGGCCGAGGTCCTGCACCATAAATACTAAGAGCAGTACCAGTTCTAAAAATAAATTATGATTTAAAATAAAATTTAAAGAGTCTCAGACTTGGTCGTACAATCTCATGTTGCTGGCTAACACCTCAACGTACAGGAAACCCTGTAGCGTTTGCGTTTCGTCGAGGCTCATCCGACCGATATGGTCGTCGCCTTACTGGTGATACGAAATCCATAAAAACCAACAAATCCAATTTATAAATCATTTTGCAAGGACCGGTTTTGAAAATAGATTTTTATTTACCAATATACTAAATTTAATTAAATACTTTTGTTTTGAAAACTTTTTCGAAAATTTCGGCAGCACCTCCTCTGTAACTGGGACAACCCAATCCTGGGAGGATGCTAAAACCAACACAATAAAAATATCCCAAACCAGGGATAACCACCACAATCCAATATTTCCAGTCCATAAAATATAGCACAAAAATATGTAAATATCAAAATAGGAATACGCCGCTACGTAGCGAATACCGCGTATCACCAAAGCTACGTAAAAGAATACCGAATCCCGAAACGGGATCGGGACCGCGTCATCACAGACTATTCTAACGGGGAGGGACACGGAGATACGGAATTTATACCTCAGGTTGCTCGGCTAGAGCTCTCAGATGATAATTGTCACGACCCGCTACCCAAATTGTTGGGCCAGGCCGAGTCATGCCCAGCCTACGTTGAGATAAAACGTAGTAAGCTGTTCTAAAGACAACAGGATAAGACTAAATGTACTAACAGTTCTATAAGTGAAGAAGAATCATAAATGCTCCAAACACAAAAGTCATCGTATATAGTAAACGTCCAAGTACAAGTGAAACTGTAAAGTAAAACTGGATACATGTCCAGTAACAAAAAGATATAGTCTAATACTTGTCTACTCTCAAAAGTCTAAGTAAACAAAAGACAACTAGGCGAGGTTCCCCGCAGGAACATCCTCGTAAAGCAGAGCCGGGTCCTCGGCAGTAATCCCATAATATGTGTCGCAGAGTAATTCCTCCTCAGTAAGGACACCTACAACGTTATCCTGTCAGGACGGGAGCAAGTACTAAATCTAGCAAACTAGCATATGAAACATGGAAATGAACATAAAAGGAATAACTAGAAAGCATGGCACCACATAGTCTATCATGGCAAGGACACATATGTCATAGAGACAGATGTATATATAATGTTTAAAACTGTAGCAGGTACGTGATCGGTCAATAGATGTACAATATGCTGTGGCACATAATGAAATGTACTTCCGTATAAGTGAAACGGCGACAGATGTACATACGCACAAATCCGCTTTGAGATAAAGGCCTACGACAAGGTATACATATAGCATGTCAACCTTGCTCGGTACATACGTACGGGAGAAGGGGGCATAATTACGTACACTACTAACAGTTTCCCCATAACCCATATTCTAATCATGTGAGAGATACATCAAGACTGTTCTAAGCATGGTAGTAACTGAAAGTACAACATGTAGAGATCTAACTTGCTACCCCAAGGATCAGTATTTAACATGGTGGGGTTTGCAGTTTATTTATGTGACAATATGTAAAGTTCGTAGAAAGTACTTGCCTCTAGCAAAGTAAAGCAAAACAAGCTGCGATAATAGTGCTATGGATGTCCGATAACTCGTCGCTGTAGAAGTAAATACAATAACTTAGTTTTTACACTAAGCTAAAACACTAGGACACTAATTGGTGAAATACGACTTGTGACTGGGCACCTAGCCAAAATGATGATTTTGGCATAGGAGACCAATGTGGGGTGACACACTACGTTAACTAACTTTCTAGGGTCTTTACACTAGTGAGGGATGGGGTTCAATACGGCTAAAACTCCAAATAACACAAAAAGCTACAAGTCGTAATTAATCAATAAATAAATCAAAAGATTATTGTGTTCCACAATTTTAGAGATAGACAAAAAGCCTAGTTTTTGTTTAAAGCAAAGTATCAAAGTGATCCTTGTTAATCATAGAAATTTATTATAATTTTTCTGGAATTTATTAACCAGTACAAGTATTTAATAAAAATCAGGTTTCCTAAGTATACAGAAAATGAGTTTTTGGTTTCATATGCCAAATTAGTGGCAAAACAGTAATTTAAATACTACAAAAATTATACTAAATTAGCTAACTTAACATAGTATCTAAAAACTATTTTCCCATAATTTTAGCAGTACTTTAAGTATTTTTAGAAAATCAAAAATAGCATTGCACACAATAATTAATTATCTGCGTATTTTGTCCTTGTATATAATTTGAATCAAAGTTCAAATACAGGACCCAAGGCCATGAATCAAGTCCAATATGACTTGTACAGGTCTTGAATGTGTAAAAACACATTTGAGCCCAAATACCCATGCTAGGCTTAGACACCAAATGGTTGCAGTAATTTAAATATACAGAAAATACTAAGTGGTAGAAATGCAAAATAAATATTAATATTTTAATAAGGTAAAATTTTACATAGTAACTATAAAAGTATGAATATTATCTTATAAAGATAATTTACACTAAGCTAAGTAAAATACATATATAAGATAATATATATATACATTAATATAGGGATATTTACATAATGGATATATATATATGTAAAAATTACATATATATATATATATATATATATATATATATATATATATATATATATATATATATATATATATATACACACATAAGAAAAATACTCAACTATATAATATATATATATATATATACAAAATTAATGTATACATATACATATAATAGTATATATATGATAATATATATACACAAGGAAATATATATACATAAATATATATGTATACATAAGACATGTATATATATATATTTATACATACATAAAATAATGAAGTATATATATATATATATATATATATATATATATATATATATATATATTTTTTTTTTTTTTTATACATACTCAACTAAATAATGAAGTGTATATATATATATATATATATATATATATATATATATATATATATATATATATATATATATATATATATATATATATATATATATATATAAACAACAACTATATATACATAAATATAGTATATATAATAATACATATATATATACAATATATGTATATACATATATATATAAATATATAACAGAAAAAGAAAAAGAAAAGGAAAAGAAAAAAAGAAAAGAAAAGGAAAAAAAGAAAAGGAAAAGGACAGCAGTGGCAGGGCTCGAACCCGAGCCAACAGAGCGGGGGAGGTTTAGGCTAGGTCGGGCTGGCCAGGGGGTCAGCCCGCTGCTCGTGTAAGGGTTAGGGTTTTGATTCTTTTATTTCATTTAGGTTAGATTATACTAAAAAAAAATATAATCTGTCCTGTGTCCAGACAGTTAAGGACACAGGATTTCTCGTGTCCGTGCTATGCACGACACGCACGAACACTGATTCACGTGTCCAACCACTGGACGAGCATCCCCGTGTCCTGGCGAGTCTCTCATGTGAAATCGAGACACAGCCGACACGAAAACAGACTGGTACGTACGTGTCCGACTTCTTAAAGAAGTTTCGAAGGCGGAGGCGGCGGCTAGGGGCGTCGGGACGGTGGCGCTTCGGTGGCGCTGGGGTCGCCTCATCACCGCGCGTCGACTGATGGTGGTTGGGGGCGGTAGAAGTCGACGGTGGGGCTGGGTGAAGCTCGTCGGAGTAGGGTTAGGGTTGGTGTTTTATCGGGGAAGAAGGGGGTCGTCGGTGGCTGTGGTGAGAAATTAGGGTTAGGGTTTAGGTCAGGGGAGAGAGAGGGTTTTTATAGGGGGGCTGAGGCGGTGGACTTGGCCGGGAAAAGGCGGGGGCAGTCGACGGGGCAGCTCGGGGCAGTGGAGTAGGTGGGTGAGAGTCAGAGGAGAGAGAGAGAGAGTCGGTCGGGGGGGGTTAGGATTTTCCACTTAGGTCCCTCTAGTTTAGGATTTTGCACAATTTAATTATTAGTGAGGAAGTGCAAAACAGAATTTGCATTTCCTATTTAAAAACATTTCTTTATTTACAAACTGATATACTAACAATTCTAATAATTGTAAAACACTATTAAAATATTTAAATAAATTACAAAATGATATTTTTTGTATTTAAAACTCATTAAAAATTCATTTAAAAATTCTAGAAAATTCCTAAAATTATATTAAATTATTTTAAAACCAATATTGACATTTAATAATTAATTAACACTAGTTTAATAATTTTTTGAAAATCAGGGGTTGACAAGTCTTCCCTCCTTGAAAAATTTTGTCCTCGAAATTCACAAGGATTGAAGACCCTACAATATTCTAACATAACAAGCAATGCAACAAAGTGACTAAGGCTGCGATCGAAACTAACCTCTAAGGTATCAAGCGAGAACGGGTGGTTCCCTCGCAGCGGTTGGATCGAACAAGTAAGGGTATCTCTCCTTCATGTCCGACTCCCTCTCCCAAGTAGATTCACCTGGGGAGTGACGGCTCCAAGCTACTCGTACTAGGGGTATAACCTTGTTCCTCAGCCTTTTCTCTCTCCTGTCTAATATCTCCACTGGCTGCTCAGAAACTGTAAGGCTCGGTCCGACCTCCAACTCTGAATGATCTAGCACATGACTGGGGTCTGGAACATATCTCCTCAGCTGAGATACGTGAAAGACGTCGTGAACTTCTGCTAGGTTGGGTGGAAGTGCAACCCTGTAAGCTACCTCTCCGATCCTGCCAAGTACCTCGAACGGCCCGATGTATCTGGGGCTCAGCTTCCCTCCTCGTCCGAACCGGATCGTCCCTCTGGTAGGTGATATCTTCACTAGCACCATATCACCGTCTGCGAACTCCATCGGTCTGCGACTAGCATCAGCCTAGTGTTTCTGCCTATCCTGAGCTACTCTGAGCCTGTCTCTGATCATCCCGACTTTCTCTGCTGCATCCGTGATCATCTCTGGCCCAAGCATAACTCTGTCTCCGACATCATCCCAAAAGAGCGGTGTCCGGCATCGTCGTCCATAAAGCGCCTCGAAGGGAGACATACCAATACTGGCTTGGTAGCTGTTATTGTATGAAAACTCTACCAAGTGTAGATGGCTCTCCCATGATCCTCCGAAGTCCAGCACGCAGGTCCTCAGCATATCCTCCAGTGTCTGTATCGTCCTCTCGGACTGTCCATCTGTCTGTGGATGGTACACCGTACTGAACTTGAGCCTACTGCCCAACTCCTCCTGCAAGCTCCTCCAGTAGTGGGATGTGAATCTGCTGTCTCTGTCTGACACGATGCTCACCGGCACTCCGTATAGGCGAACTATCTGCTGCATGTATAGCTCTGCCAACTTTTCGGTAGAAAGCCCCACCTTGAAGGGTATGAAGTGCGTACACTTCGTCAGCCTGTCTACGATGACCCAAATGGCATCCTTCCTTCCTTGGGAACGAGGAAGCCCTGAAACGAAGTCCATTGTAATATGTTCCCACTTCCACTCGGGAATGGGTAACGGCTGCAACAAACCAGCTGGCCTCTGGTGCTCCGCCTTGACCTGCTGGCAAACTAGGCATCTCGAGATGAAACGTGATACATCACTCTTCATCCCGTGCCACCAAAGATGTTCCCGCAAGTCACGGTACATCTTGTTAGCACCAGGGTAAATAGAATATCTCGATCGGTGCGCCTCCTGCAAGACTGTCTCTACTAGATCTTCCTTTGGCACGTACAATCGGCTGCCATGCCTCAGGGATCCATCCTCTGCTATAGTGAAGTCATCCAGCAATCCAGCTAATGCCTGGGGTCGAAGTCTGCGAAGGCTCTCATCTGTAGACTGTGCCTCCCGGATCTGCTCTATCAAACCTGACTGAATGTCAAGCGTCATCATCTGTATCACTGATCCGGGCCGAACTAGCTCGATACCGAGCTTCTCCAGATCCTCCCGCAAATGCCGATCAATCCTCAGATACCATGCCATCGGATGCCTGTTCAGCACATCCGCCACCACATTTGCCTTCCCGGGGTGATACTGTAAATCAATGTCGAAGTCCTTCATCAACTCCAACTATCGTCTTTGCCTCATGTTCAGCTCTTTCTGCGTGAACACATACTTCAAGCTTTTGTGGTCAGTAAAGATTTCCACACGCTCTCCGTATAAGTAATGTTTCCATAACTTGAGTACAAAGATCATCGCAGCTAATTCTAGGTCATGGGTAGGTTAATTCCTCTCATGAGTCCGCAATTGCCTAGATGCATAAGCAATCACTTTCCCATGCTGCTGTAGAACACATCCTAGCCCCTTCCCAGAAGCATCGCTGAAAATGGTGAAACCTCCAGAACCTGAAGGTAAAGTCAGAACTGGAGCGGTCGTCAGCCTCCTCTTCAGCTCCTCAAACGCTGTCTGGCAGTCCTCTGACCAAATGTACTCTGCGTCCTTCCGCGTCAGCTTCGTCATGGGTTCAGCTATCCTAGCAAAGTCCTGGACGAACTTTATGTAATAGCCTGCTAAACCCAGAAAGCTCCTGATCTCTGAAACTGACGTCGGAGCCTTCCACGTCTCAACTGCAACAATCTTCCTGGGATCCACCGAGATTCCATCTCCAGTGACTACATGGCCGAGAAACTCCACTCGGTCTAAAAAGAACTCGCACTTCGGCAATTTGGCAAACAATCTCTCCTACCTCAGAATCCCCAAAACTATCCGCAAGTGCTCTGCATGCTCCTCTGGCGTCTTCGAGTATATCAGGATGTCGTCGATAAACACTACGACGAACTTATCCAGATACTGGTGAAATGTCTTATTCATCAAGTTCATAAAGACAGCTGGCACATTTGTGAGACCAAATGGCATCACCAGAAACTCGTACTGTCCGTACTTCGTGTTGAACGCCGTCTTCTGGATGTCTGCTGGCCTAACCTTCATCTGGTGGTACCCGATCTCAAGTCTATCCTGGAAAACACCTTCGCCCCGCTCAATTGGTCGAACAAATCATCTATCCTGGGCAGAGGATATTTGTTCTTGATAGTGATGGCATTCAAGGCCCGATAGTCAATACACAACCGGACTGTACCATCCTCTTAGGCACAAAGAGCACTGGTGCTCCCCATGGAGAAGCACTGGATCGAATGAAACCCTTTTTCAACAGATCATCAATATGCTCTTTCATCTCTATGGCCTCCTTGGGATTCACTCTATAGCAAGCCCGGGATACTGGTGATGAACCCGGCACTAAATCTATAGTGAACTCCACCTCTCTGTCAGGCGAAAGTCCTAGAAGATCCTCTGGGAATACATCCATAAACTCCCTAATGATAGGGTGTGGCGGTGCTGCGTCCTCGACTGTCGCACAACAGTTCGACTCTAGGCTGATCTCTGGCCCTGTCCTCCTGACACTGAATGGTACTGTGCCTGGGGGACTGAACAAATACTACCCTCATGGCAATCTATAGATGCATGGGCATAGCTAAGCCAGTCCATCCCTAATATGATATCATAACCGGGAAGTGGTATCACAAAGAATCGCCCCTCGAACTCTCTCCCGGCTATCAAATGAGCATCTATAGCTAGCTCTAATAGGCACTGGTCCTCCTCCCGTCATTACTCTACTAATCTCCGCAGTAGGTGTAGATACTAAATGATGTTCTTACATAAACTCTAATGATAGGAAGCTATGAGATGCACCAGAATCAAATAAGCATAGAGCTAGAAAAGTATGCAAATAAACATGACCTGTAATGACGTCACTAAGTATCCGGCTCCGAAATCTGCTCCGGCTCCAGCTCAAGGGCTAGGCTATAACTCTCCCCTGAGGTCCCTTCTGCTGCTGCAGATGCTGCCCGAACCTCCTGCTGCTGAGTCGGAAGCGGTCCTCTAGTCTTCGCTACTGGGCACTCTCGAAGCTGATGGGTGGCAGACCCACAAGCCAAACACTGCTTCAACCTCTTCCTGCAGACGGTGTGATCATGCCCTGGTCTTCCGCAGAAAGAACATATAGCTCCCCTCTGCTGCTGCTGCCGGGGTCCCGGGGCTCTAACTGGCGGGGTCTGATGATGTGGTGTAGG
>JANAVB010010199.1:13926425-14227199 GCA_029216955.1 Iris pallida
CTAGCTCTATACCGAGCTTCTCCAGATCCTCCCTCAAATGCCGATCAATCCTCAGATACCATGCCATCGGATGCCTGTTCAGCACATCCGCCACCACATTTGCCTTCCCGGGGTGATACTGTAAATCAATGTCGAAGTCCTTCATCAACTCCAACTATCGTCTTTGCCTCATGTTCAGCTCTTTTCTTCTGCGTGAACACATACTTCAAGCTTTTGTGTCAGTAAAGATTTCCACACGCTCTCCGTATAAGTAATGTTTCCATAACTTGAGTACAAAGATCATCGCAGCTAATTCTAGGTCATGGGTAGGTTAATTCCTCTCATGAGTCCGCAATTGCCTAGATGCATAAGCAATCACTTTCCCATGCTGCTGTAGACACATCCTAGCCCCTTCCCAGAAGCATCGCTGAAAATGGTGAAACCTCCAGAACCTGAAGGTAAAGTCAGAACTGGAGCGGTCGTCAGCCTCCTCTTCAGCTCCTCAAACGCTGTCTGGCAGTCCTCTGACCAAATGTACTCTGCGTCCTTCCGCGTCAGCTTCGTCATGGGTTCAGCTATCCTAGCAAAGTCCTGGACGAACTTTATGTAATAGCCTGCTAAACCCAGAAAGCTCCTGATCTCTGAAACTGACGTCGGAGCCTTCCACGTCTCAACTGCAACAATCTTCCTGGGATCCACCGAGATTCCATCTCCAGTGACTACATGGCCGAGAAACTCCACTCGGTCTAAAAAGAACTCGCACTTCGGCAATTTGGCAAACAATCTCTCCTACCTCAGAATCCCCAAAACTATCCGCAAGTGCTCTGCATGCTCCTCTGGCGTCTTCGAGTATATCAGGATGTCGTCGATAAACACTACGACGAACTTATCCAGATACTGGTGAAATGTCTTATTCATCAAGTTCATAAAGACAGCTGGCACATTTGTGAGACCAAATGGCATCACCAGAAACTCGTACTGTCCGTACTTCGTGTTGAACGCCGTCTTCTGGATGTCTGCTGGCCTAACCTTCATCTGGTGGTACCCGGATCTCAAGTCTATCCTGGAAAACACCTTCGCCCCGCTCAATTGGTCGAACAAATCATCTATCCTGGGCAGAGGATATTTGTTCTTGATAGTGATGGCATTCAAGGCCCGATAGTCAATACACAACCGGACTGTACCATCCTTCTTAGGCACAAAGAGCACTGGTGCTCCCCATGGAGAAGCACTGGATCGAATGAAACCCTTTTTCAACAGATCATCAATATGCTCTTTCATCTCTATGGCCTCCTTGGGATTCACTCTATAGCAAGCCCGGGATACTGGTGATGAACCCGGCACTAAATCTATAGTGAACTCCACATCTCTGTCAGGCGAAAGTCCTAGAAGATCCTCTGGGAATACATCCATAAACTCCCTAATGATAGGGTGTGGCGGTGCTGCGTCCTCGACTGTCGCACAACAGTTCGACTCTAGGCTGATCTCTGGCCCTGTCCTCCTGACACTGAATGGTACTGTGCCTGGGGGACTGAACAAAATACTACCCTCATGGCAATCTATAGATGCATGGGCATAGCTAAGCCAGTCCATCCCTAATATGATATCATAACCGGGAAGTGGTATCACAAAGAATCGCCCCTCGAACTCTCTCCCGGCTATCATAATAGAGCATCTATAGCTAGCTCTAATAGGCACTGGTCCTCCTCCCGTCATTACTCTACTAATCTCCGCAGTAGGTGTAGATACTAAATGATGTTCTTACATAAACTCTAATGATAGGAAGCTATGAGATGCACCAGAATCAAATAAGCATAGAGCTAGAAAAGTATGCAAATAAACATGACCTGTAATGACGTCAGCTAAGTAATCCGGCTCCGAAATCTGCTCCGGCTCCAGCTCAAGGGCTAGGCTATAAACTCTCCCCTGAGGTCCCTTCTGCTGCTGCAGATGCTGCCCGAACCTCTGCTGCTGAGTCGGAAGCGGTCCTCTAGTCTTCGCTACTGGGCACTCTCGAAGCTGATGGGTGGCAGACCCACAAGCCAAACACTGCTTCAACCTCTTCCTGCAGACGGTGTGATCATGCCCTGGTCTTCCGCAGAAAGAACATATAGCTCCCCTCTGCTGCTGCTGCCGGGGTCCCGGGGCTCTAACTGGCGGGGGTCTGATGATGTGGTGTAGGGGGACGGTAAGTCTGCTGGGGTGGTGTCGGTGCTTTCTGCTGGAAAGCCTGACGCTTGGACGGTCCCTCATGATGTACAGAAGCCGGCCTCTTGCATGACAGAAGACGCTCCTCAATACTCTGGGCCAACTCTAGGCTCTGGTAGTAGTCAGTCGTACCGTTTGCCACTATAAGAATGCCAATGTCTGGAACTAGACCATGACAAAACCTACGGGTCATCTCCTCTGGATTAGCAACCAGACTAGGAGCAAAATGGCTCAGGCGACTAAACTCTGCCGCATAGTCATCAACAGAACGGTTTCCCTGCTGGATGTTCTGGAATCGTAGCCCCATAGCTACTCTAGCAGTAGTCGAGAAGAATTTCTTCTTGAACTGGGTCTTGAACTGGTCCCAAGTGGCTCTACCTCTCGCGAACAATGGCTCATTCCTGAACCAGACTCCGGCTAAGTCTATCAGCAGAAATCCTGCTGCCTCGACCTGAAGGTCATCCGGCATCCTAACTCCCAGAAGCTTCCTCTCTACCGAATCTAGCCAGTCATCAGCTACTACTATGCCCTCAGTCCCTGAGAACTCCTTGGGATTCAGACCCATGAAGTCCTTGATCGTCCCCGCTCTCTGCCGTAGCTCTACATGTGGTAGGACCACGGGACGTCCCTCAGAACGCTCCATGCTCTGGCAGAGTAGGGTAGTCTGCTCCTGATGGGTTGTTAGGAACCCCTGGATCAGTGTGAGCAGCTGGTTCCCATCGAGTGTGACGGAAGCCTGGGTGGGTATAGTGATAGGGAGTGGTGGAAGTATCGGGTCCTGCCGGGCCTGGGATGTGGAAGGTGGTATCTGGGTTTGTGGATCTGTGGAGTGGAGGAAAGTAGTAGGTGGAGATACATCAGTCAACTGGTCAGCTGACTGGATATGGAGGGCCCCATTCTCGGGGGTAACATACTGGGATGAACGAGTAAGTACCATCTAAATTACACATAAAAAGACTTATAAGGACTTGTTTAAAGTAAGCAATCATATGCAAGAAAATCTAATTATAATAGCAAACATGTGATGTATTTCCTATGTTGCAATCCTAGTATTCCTCTAGGTGTTCTAAGCGTCTTTCCTAATGTTGTCTAATTACCTTAAGTTCCTAATTGCAGGCATGCTTGGTACAATAATGTAACCAAACAGTTTAGTCAGGACCTGCATGGGCCACCACTAAAAACATGTCACGACCCGCTACCCAAATTGTTGGGCCAGGCCGAGTCATGCCCAGCCTACGTTGAGATAAAACGTAGTAAGCTGTTCTAAAGACAACAGGATAAGGCTAAATGTACTAACAGTTCTATAAGTGAAGAAGAATCATAAATGCTCCAAAAACAAAAGTCATCGTATATAGTAAACGTCCAAGTACAAGTGAAACTGTAAAGTAAAACTGGATACATGTCCAGTTACAAAAAGATATAGTCTAATACATGTCTACTCTCAAAAGTCTAAGTAAACAAAAGACAACTAGGCGAGGTTCTCCGCAGGAACATCCTTGTAAAGCAGAGCCGGGTCCTCGGCAGTAATCCCATAATATGTGTCGCAGAGTAACTCCTCCTCAGTAAGGACACCTACAACGTTATCCTGTCAGGACGGGAGCAAGTACTAAATCTAGCAAACTAGCATATGAAACATGAAAATGAACATAAAAGGAATAACTGGAAAGCATGGCACCACATAGTCTATCATGGCAAGGACACATATGTCATAGAGACAGATGTATATATAATGTTTAAAACTGTAGCAGGTACGTGATCGGTCAATAGATGTACAATGTGCTGTGGTACATAATAAAATGTACTTCCGTACAAGTGAAACGGCGACAGATGTACATACGCACAAATCCGCTTTGAGATAAAGGCCTACGATAAGGTATACATATAGCATGTCAACCTTGCTCGGTACATACGTACGGGAGAAGGGGACATAATCACGTACACTACTAACAGTTTCCCCATAACCCATATTCTAATCATGTGAGAGATACATCAAGACTGTTCTAAGCATGGTAGTAACTGAAAGTACAACATGTAGAGATCTAACTTGCTACCCCAAGGATCAGCATTTAACATGGTGGGGTTTGCAGTTCATTTATGTAACAATATGTAAAGTTCATAGAAAGTACTTGCCTCTAGCAAAGAAAAGCAAAACAAGCTACGATAACAGTGCTATGGATGTCCGATAACTCGTCGCTGTAGAAGTAAATACAATAACTTAGTTTTTATACTAAGCTAAAACACTAGGACACTAATTGGTGAAATACGACTTGTGACTGGGCACCTAGCCAAAATGATGATTTTGGCATAGGAGACCAATGTGGGGTGACACACTACGTTAACTAACTTTCTAGGGTCTTTACACTAGTGAGGGATGGGGTTCAACACGGCTAAAACTCCAAATAACACAAAAAGCTACAAGTCGTAATTAATCAATAAATAAATCAAAAGATCATTGTGTTCCACAATTTTTAGAGATAGACAAAAAGTCTAGTTTTTGTTTAAAGCAAAGTATCAAAGTGATCCTTGTTAATCATAGAAATTTATTATAATTTTTCTAGAATTTATTAACCAGTACAAGTATTTAATAAAAATCAGGTTTCCTAAGTATACAGAAAATGAGTTTTTGGTTTCATATGCCAAATTAGTGGCAAAACAGTAATTTAAATACTACAAAAATTATACTAAATTAGCTAACTTAACATAGTATCTAAAAACTATTTTTCCATAATTTTTGCAGTACTTTAAGTATTTTTAGAAAATCAAAAACAGCATTGCACACAATAATTAATTATCTGCATATTTTGTCCTTGTATATAATTTGAATCAAAGTTCAAATACAGGACCCAAGGCCATGAATCAAGTCCAATATGACTTGTACAGGTCTTGAATGTGTAAAAACACATTTGAGCCCAAATACCCATGCTAGGCTTGGACACCAAATGGTTGCAGTAATTTAAATATACAGAAAATACTAAGTGGTAGAAATGCAAAATAAATATTAATATTTTAATAAGGTAAAATTTTACATAGTAACTATAAAAGTATGAATATTATCTTATAAAGATAATTTACACTAAGCTAAGTAAAATAAATATATAAGATAATATATATATACATTAATATAGGGATATTTACATAATGGATATATATATATGTAAAAATTACACACACACATATATATATATATATATATATATATATATATATATATATATATATATATATATATATATATATATATATATATATATATATATATATACATATAAGAAAAATACTCGTCTGTGGATGAGAGTTCAGTGTATACCCCGTCGAAGGAGCGGATCTCTGTCACGCCCTTCTCTAGCATCTCAACACGGTTCGCCAACTCGCCAAGAGCCCGTTCCAGCAACGGTTCCTTGCTTTTGCCCTTCTTCGAGGTCTTCGCCTTCTCCTTAGGCGACGAGGGTTGTGCGGGCTCGTCGTTGATGATGGCTTCGGTCGAAGACATGACGGCGATCGAACCTGGCTCTGATACCACTTGTCACGGACTTAGTGTTTTTGCTAGCACTTTGTCCCGTGCGGCGCACTGTCTTTCTCCTCAAAGACTCGTGCAAGCCTTCCCGTCCCGACTTAGCTAGATCGCTAAAAAAAAAAAAAAAAAAATAAACATATAAGAAAAATACTCAACTATATAATATATATATATATATATATATATATACAAAATTAATATATACATATACATATAATAGTATATATATGATAATATATACACAAGGAAATATATATACATAAATATATATGTATACATAAGACATATATATATATATATTTATACATACATAAAATAATGAAGTATATATATATATATATATATATATATATATATATATATATATATATATATATATATATATATATATATATAAAACAGCAACTATATATACATAAATATAGTGTATATAATAATACATATATATATACAAATATATGTATATACATATATATATAAATATATAACAGAAAAAGAAAAAGAAAAAGGAAAAGAAAAAAAGAAAAGGAAAGGAAAAAAGAAAAGGAAAGGACAGCAGTGGCAGGGCTCGAACCCGAGCCAACAGAGCGGGGGGGGGAGGGGGGGGTGGGTTAGGCTAGGTCGGGCTGGCCAAGGGGTCAGCCCGCTGCTCGTGTTAAGGGTTAGGGTTTTGATTCTTTTATTTCATTTAGGTTAGATTATACTAAAAAAAATATAAATCTGTCCTGTGTCCAGACAGTTAAGGACACAGGATTTCTCGTGTCCGTGCTATGCACGACACGCACGAACACTGATTCACGTGTCCAACCACTGGACGAGCATCCCCTTGTCCTGGCGAGTCTCTCATGTGAAATCGAGACACAGCCGACACGAAAACAGACTGGTACGTACGTGTCCGACTTATTAAAGAAGATTCGAAGGCGGAGGCGGCGGCTAGGGGCGTCGGGACGGTGGCGCTTCGGTGGCGCTGGGGTCGCCTCGTCACCCCGCGTCGACTGATGGTGGTTGGGGGCAGTGGAAGTCGACGGTGGGGCTGGGTGAAGCTCGTCGGAGTAGGGTTAGGGTTGGTGGTTTCGTCGGGAAAGAAGGGGGTCATCGGTGGCTGTGGTGAGAAATTAGGGTTAGGGTTTAGGTCAGGGGAGAGAGGGGGTTTTTATAGGGGGGCTGAGGCGGTGGACTTGGCCGGAAAAGGCGGGGGCAGTCGGCGGGGCAGCTCGGGGCAGCGGAGTAGGTGGGTGAGAGTCAGAGGAGAGAGAGAGAGAGAGAGTCGGTCGGGAGGGGGGGTTAGGGTTTTCCACTTAGGTCCCTCTAGTTTAGGATTTTGCACAATTTAATTATTAGTGAGGAAATGCAAAACAGAATTTGCATTTCCTATTTAAATTTTTTTTTAATTACAAACTGATATACTAACAATTCTAATAATTGCAAAACACTATTAAAACATTTAAATAAATTACAAAATGATATTTTTTGTATTTAAAACTCATTAAAAATTCATTTAAAAATTCTAGAAAATTTCTAAAATCATATTAAATTATTTTAAAACCAATAATGACATTTAATAATTAATTAACACTAGTTTAATAATTTTTTAAAAATCAGGGGTTGACAATAATGAAGAGAAGGAATAAAATCCACGGTCAACAGAAGCTCTCGGAACAGTGTCCGAACAGCAGCAACCTCGTGGGTCAGGGAGCGACGGGGCCGCGGGAAGCACGGACCACGGAATAGCAGGTCGGGAACCACGGAACAACGGGGCACGACGCGGGAGGCGCGCGGAGACCGGGGCGGTCGCGTGGGAACGTGATCGCGGCGCTGGACGCACGCGGGCTGGGCGGTCGGCCTGTGGGCTGACCGGAGCAGGGTCGGGGCACGGGGGAGCTGGAGGCGGTGCACGGAGGTAGCGCTGAGAAGACCGGGTCGGCCAGAGTTGGCCGGGCGCGGGCACGGCAGGAGGAAGCAGTCGGCTCCGGCGGTGGTGGGCGCGCGGATGAGCTCTGGGGAGGAGATGGGTTTGGGAGTGAGAATAGGGAAAATGGGTTTTGAGGGAGTTGGTGAATGGAAAAAATGAGAGAGAAGAATGTGGTGGTGGGAGTAGTGCTGGGGCTTTGTGTTCGTGAAAGAGGGAGTGATAGGGAGAATGGTTAATAAAGGAGGAGTTGTTAGCAAAATAAAGGAAGGGAATGGGAGTCGTGGAGGAGAGTGGTTTCTGCAGAAATAAGGGGGCGTGTGTGTGTGTGTGGATCTGGTCGTGGGAGACCAGATCAGGAGGGAAAAAAATAGTTTTATTATATATTTTTTCTTTCTTTCTTAATCCAAAAATAAAAATAGGTTTACATATATCCAAAGCCAAAATTAAATTAAAAGATTTTAAAGACGGATTCAGGACTAGAAACGAAATTGTGTTTGGAAAACGAAATCTGGTGTTCGGACTCGGGATCGGAGTCCGGACTCGGGATCAGACTCCGGGCACGGGATTGGGGACAGGGCCACAATCAAAAATCAATGATTAATTTTAAAAATAATATTTTTCCTAATCCGACTAATAATAATAATAATAGTAATAATAATAATAATAATAATAATAATAATAATAATAATAATAATAATAATACTACTAAGATTATGCTACAAATCAAATAATTAATCATTCTAAAATTTCGGATTTCACGACCTTCCCTCATTAGAAAATTTCGTCCTCGAAATTAAAGGCAGGGTTAGGGGTTACCTCAAGTTTCAAACATGTACGGGTACTGCTCCCGTATCCTGTCTTCTCGCTCCCAGGTAGACTCGCCTGGGGAGTTGTGCCGCCACATAACTCTGACTATCGGCGTCACAGAGTTTCTGGTTTTCTTCTCTCCTCTGTTCAATATCGCCACTGGCTTCTCTGGTACTGTGAGGTTGGATCCAATTTCCAGCTTCGAATGGTCCAAGATGTGGCTCAGGTCCGGGATGTAGCATCTCAGCTGCGAAATATGGAAGACATTGTGGACGCCTTCGAGACTTGGGGGGTAGAGCCACCCGATAAGCCACTTCTCCAATCCTGTTAAGTACTTCAAAAGGACCAATATACCTGGGGCTTAGCTTTCCTGCTCTGCCGAAACGGATGGTTCCTCTGGTAGGGGAGATCTTCACGAACACACTCTTCTTCTTCAAACTCCAACGGCCGTCGGCTGCTATCTGCCCAATGTTTCTGCCTGTCCTGGGTAATCCTGAGCTTGTCCCTAATCATCTTTACCTTCTCTGCTGCATCGGTCACCATCTCAGGCCCAAGCAATACCCTTTCTCATACGTCGTCCCAAGCAAGTGGAGTGCGGCAACGACGTCCATAAAGTGCTTCGAACGGAGTCATACCGATGCTAGTTTGGTAGCTGTTGTTGTAGGAGAACTCCACCAAATGCAAATGGTCTTCCCAAGACCCTCCAAATTCCAAGACGCAAGATCTCAGCATGTCTTCTAGCGTCTGGATTGTTCTCTCCGATTGTCCGTCAATCTAGGGATGGTAGGCAGTGCTGAACTTTAATTGCGTTCCCAAACTGTCGTGCAAGCTCTTCCAGAAGTGAAGGGTGAATCTGGTATTCCTGTCAGATACGATACTTACCGGAACTCCATGAATCTGATAGATATACCGCATGTATAGTGCCGCCAACTTCTTGGTGGATAGACCCACATTGAAAGAAATAAAGTGGGCTGACTTCGTCAGTCGGTCCACGATAACCCAAATGGCATCCTTTCCTCCTTGGGATCGAGGCAGTCCTGACACAAAGTCCATCGTTATGTGCTCCCATTTCCAGTCCGGGATGTCTAGCGGCTGCAATTGTCCTGCTGGTCTCTGTCTGCTAGCTTTCACTTGTTGACAAATTAAGCATCTAACTACATACATGGATACGTCCTTCTTCATTCCGTACCACCACACTATAGTACGCATATTCCGATACATTTTGTTGGCTCCTGGATGTATAAAATACTACGACTGGTGTGCTTCTTGCATCAGTTCGTTCCTCAGTTTGCCAGTTGGTACGCAAAGTCTCGTACCATGCTTCAGTGCTCCATCGCTGGCAATTGAGAATCTTTCAAGTGTTCCTGCCAGCACTTGATCTCTGAGTTTGCAAAGCGTCTCGTCTTGGAATTGTGCCTCATTGACTCTGTCCGTTAGACTTGAACGCACTTGCAACTACATCATTAATGAATCAGCTCCTGGTACAATGGCTTCTCTCCCCAGTTTCTTTATTTCCTCTTCGGGTAGTACAATCTCCAGTCCAAGCTTTTCCATGTCCTCCAGCAAATGACACTCCTTGGTCAAGAATATCGCCATCGGGTATCGACTAAGTGCATCTGCAATAACATTAGCCTTACCCGGATGATACTGCAGGTTGATGTCGAAATCCTTCATCAGCTTCAGCCATCGTCTCTGTCGCATGTTCAGCTCCTTCTGAGTGAAAACATATTTAAGACTTTTATGGTCTGTAAATATTTCTACTCTCTCTCCATAAAGGTAGTACTTCCACAGCTTCAATGCAAATATCACCGCTGTAAGCTCCAAATCATGCGTGGGATAGTTCTTCTCATGAGTCCGTAATTGCCTAGATGCATAAGCAATTACTTTCCCGTGCTGTTGAAGAACGCAGCCCAAACCCTTACCGGAAGCATCCCTATAAATTGAGAAACCGCCGGTACCTGAGGGTAGCGCAAGAATCGGCACCGTTGTAAGCCTCTTCTTCAGTTCCTCAAATGCTGACTGGCAAGCTTCCGACCAAACAAATTCTTCGTTCTTCCTAGTCAGCTTCGTCATTGGTTCAGCAATCCTGGAGAAATCCTTTATAAACTTTCGGTAGTAGCCAGCTAAGCCCAAGAAAATTCTGATTTCTGCAACTAAACTTGGTGCAGTCCACTTCTCAATAGCAGCTATCTTCATTGGATCCACTGAAATTCCTTCTCCTGTGACAACATGGCCAAGAAAATCTACTTTGACTAAGAAGAATTCGTATTTAGATAGCTTACCATAGAGCTTCTCCTTCCTTAAAGTTCCCAGAACTTTTCTCAGGTGCTATTCATGCTCCTCTTCAGTCTTCGAGTAGATTAGAATGTCATCGATGAAGACAACAACAAACTGATCCAGGTATTCATGGAAGACCTTGTTCATAAGGTTCATGAATACTGCAGGGGCATTTGTCAGTCCAAACGATATGATCAAAAATTCATACTGTCCATATTTGGTGTTGAACGCCGTCTTTGGAATATCCTCCTTTCTGATCTTGATTTCATGGTAGCCAGACCTGAGATCAATCTTCAAAAATACCTTAGCTCCACTCAGTTAATCAAATAGGTCGTCGATCCGGGGCAAAGGGTACTTGTTCTTGATGGTGATGTTGTTCAGCACCCGATAATCAATGCACATCTGCACGGTTCCATCCTTTTTGGGCATGAACAAAACTGGTGCTCCCCAGGGTGAAGCCCCGTCTCTGATAAATCCCTGGGCCTTCAGTTCGTCAATCTGGTCTTTTATCTCTTTTGCCTCCTTGGGGTTGACTCTGTAGCATCTCCGAGAAATAGGGAAAGAGCCGGGTACTAGGTCGATGGTGAATTCCACACCTCGATCTGGCGGCAATTCTGGAAGACTATCTGGAAAGACGTCCATGAATTCCGCTATGATAGGGTGAGGAGGTCCGGGTTCTTCGGTGATAGAGGAGTAGGTAACACTCTTCATGTCTTCCGGAGCTCGAGAGATTTCAAACTCCGGTTTATAGGAACGAAATAGTAAAGCGTAATACTCTAGAGGGGGGGTGAATAGAGTTGGCAGCGGAATAATGCTAATTAAAACAATGTTAGCAGCACAATCACAGAATATTAATCACAACTGAAATAAAGTAAAGACAGAGTTAAGAGAGCAAACACAAAGACAGCGATGTATACTGGTTTTTCTCTGTTGAGGACTAATCCAGTCGGTAGAACTCTTGCTACCAGTTGAATCCACTATTGAAAAAATTGCAAGTTTTCTTACGAAGTCCTTGCAACTTCTACAACGCGAGCTTTGATACGAAGAACTCGTCCAACTTCAAATGTGAAGAGGTATTCTTCAATCAAGCCTTCTGATTACAATCTCTCAGAAACTTCTAGACCGTACCGTACTGGCAAATCGACTAGAGGATTGTAATTGGCTTGGGATCTGAAAATGAAAGCTCTAGAAAACTCTTTGAAAGACTGAAAGCTTTAGATAGAGAGAAGATTGAAAGTGAATGAGTGAGTTGAAATGATCGAAATCTTTCTCTATTTATAGGAATTTCAAAGGCAGACTTCTGACAGAATTCGGACAGAATTCGGGCAGAACTCTATGAGCAAATCTCGGTCAAATCTGCAACTGCAGGAGGACCAAGTTCCAAGGATTCAAAATCACAACGGCCACCAACCGAACTCTGGCCGAACTCGGTCCGAGTTCTGTCAGGGTTTAGTCAGGGTTTAGTTAGGGTTTTAAAAAGCTTTTTGGTGATTTTTGAAAACCTTTTTGAAAACCTTTTTGTAAACCTTTTTGAGAGGACATTTTAAAAACATTTTGAACTCATTTAAGGGTAGCCTATTTGCCAGTACGACTCGGTGTACAATATATTTCTAGACTCAAATAAAATGAAAATATATTGCATAAGGAATTACAGACTCGAGTAGGCAAACAAATCTTCGGTCTTGAATTCAGTGGATAGCCATTCTTGATCATGTTCAAGAGTTCGAGATGTTCCGACTAGCTTTGTATATCCAGACAGAGTTTAATCAATTATTAAAATCAGGTTTGACCATATGACCAAATGGGCCAACAATCTCCCCCATTTTGATAATTGACAAACTATGAATGATATAACATTAAGCTTGTTCAAAATATCAAAAAGTAGAATTGTTCATATCCTGTATTATCTCAAAAAAAATGTTAGATCTTTAATTTTCTCCCCCTTTGTCACTTAGCAAAATAATTACAAAAGATGAAGCTCCCCCGCAATCAAATGCATAAGTAACAAATAGTGAGAAAACATATATAAAAGAAATAAGGCAGAAATAAAAGAGAAGTATCACAAGCATATATTAAAAAAATCATTACAGGCATGTAATTTCACAGGCAGTTATAAAGAATGAAGCAATATAAGAAATAGTGCTATCATAAACTGAAACTGAAACATAGTGCTGAAATAAACTGAATGCTATAAACTGAGGCATAATAAACATGTCCATGAAAAGAAAAGAGTACTGAAGCAAACTAAAAAGTGCTAATAAAAAAGTACTGATAATAACTTGGAATGTCGGAGCATTTCCAAGTGCACAATAAAATATTACTCAAAATCATATAGTCACATCTCCTCATCATCATCCTCAGCAGCTCGACCATCATGTCCTGAAGTACCAGCTCCAGAGGTACCAGCGCCAGAAGGATGCTGAGGGGCGCCAGCATAGAACTCACCAACAAAGTCACGAGGTGGAGCACGATCAGGACGGTACCAATCATAGGCGTTACCGGGCTGGAAGTAGGCATGAACAACCTCATCCTCACAGCGGTAACCGGGGAAAGCTAGATCTCTAGGGATGGAACCGGCTGAATGACCAGTCTGGGCAAAACGAAGATCGGCTAAGGAGTTTGCAAGCGCCTGATAGCGGGTGACGTCGCGAAACTCACGCTCGCGAGCCATGTCCGTCATCGAGACGTGCAAAGCAGATAAATGCTGATGTATGCCCTCAAATATCATGGCATACTGATGAGGTGGTGGAGGAGGTGCAGTAGGAGGAGCAGGAGGTGGAGCTGAAGCAGTCATGCTACGACGAGATAACTGAAGAAATTTGGGCTCAGGGTCCTGAGTACAAGTCGACAGATCGATATCGAAGCGCTGAAAGATGCGTGTGAGAATCATCGCATAAGAGAAATTTCTATCTCTTGCACGACAACGACCCATCATCTGAATCATGGTCTTAGGGGCAAAAAAAGGAATCCCCTTAAGAATGTGGTACATGGCGGACATCTCAAGAGAAGTCACATCATCCTTTGAAGTAGATTTTGGAAGGATAGTGGAATAGATGATGCAATACAATTCATAGTTAAACAAGTTCAGGTTGTTAGCCTTGAACTTTTCAGAGCGTACTCTATCAGGTGCACAGAGTTCCACTTTGAAACTGGCGAGTGTCGTGCCTTCAGAAAAATCAAATTCAGTGATGTCAACTAGCGGTTCACCTTCGTTAGGGATACCAAGGATCTCCGCTAAGAGGTCATCATTGAAATTGATATCAATACCTCCAACACGAGTGCTCACATCAAAAGTGTTTAATATAAGATTGCAATAAAATAATCTAATGGCAATAGTTGCTATAGGGAAGCAGATTTTAACAAAAAGATGTAACCCTAATGCCTCAAAGAAATGACGATGATCAGGAAATATAGTCCATTTGACTGGAGCGCCTGTGCATATGGATCTCATGGAGAAGTCTCCATACCACAGTAGGGCTTGGTCTAGGGTTTGAAAGAAAAACCCGTCAAATGCACCGTCGCTCGTTTGGACCGACGAGAAGAGGGAATCCGTATGCGGATGCGAAGATGACCCTTCCTCACTAGGGTTCGTCTTCTTCCTCTTTGAGGGATTGAATTTGGGTGCCATTTGTGTAAATTGAAATAAAAATACACTAATTGAAAAGTAGAGAAAGATGGGGTTATACCTCCAGAAATCAAAGTATGTCGAAGAGAACGACGAACTCCGCACGAATCCAAATTTTGGATTGATTTCACCACTTGGATTGGAAGAATGAGGGTGGTGAAAAGCTAGGGTTCGGGGCTCCTTCGCGGCTGCTGCTGCTGTTGTGATTAGTTTGGAAGCAATGAAGAAGAAGGGCTTCTCGGGTTCTATATATATAACCTGACACCCTCAACCGAACTCGGGCCGAATTCGGTCAGAGCTCTGGCCGAATTCGCCTAGGGTTCTTTATAGTTGATTTTTGCCATTCTTTTTCATTGTCTCATTTCAAATATTTAATTCAAAGATTAGTCATTTCAACTTCAATTAACATAATTAATATTATTTTATAGATTAAATGTTGTTACACAGCGACTGTTTCAGATTAGCTGTAGGAGTACTGTCCCAGCTGGCGGAGGTTCACCGGAGAACTCTTAAGTACCGCTTCGCTTCAACCGTAGTTGTGGTGACAGACAGACTCTTTATTGGCTTGTCTCTAATACAGTTTTTGTATAATGATATATAATCATAAAACAAGATTAATTAATATTACTGATGTCCAAAATTTCTAATTCTCGACGTAAATAATTGAAACGATCTTCCGCTAGAGGTTTAGTGAAGATGTCAGCTAGTTGATTTTTAGTATCTATGTACACAAGGTTTATATCTCCATTTTGATGATGATCTCTAAGAAAGTGATGTCGAATCTCGATATGTTTAGTATGAGATTGACATACTGGATTCTTAGTCAAATTAATAGTGCTCGTGTTATCACAGAAAATGGGAATATGTGTGTAAAATAAATCATAGTCTTCTAGGGTTTGTTTCATCCACAAAATCTGAGCACAACAACGTCCTACGGCGATGTACTCAGCCTCTGTTGTTGATAGGGCTACAGAATTTTGCTTTTTACTAAACCATGAGACTAAAGCCTTGCCTAAGAAATGATATGTGCCACTGGTACTTTTTCTATCGACTTTGCATTCAGCAAAATCTGCATCCGAATAACCAATAAGGTCAAAGGACTTAGTTTTGGGATACCACAAGCCAACAGAAGAAGTGCCCTTAAGGTATCGAAAGATACGCTTAACTGCGGACAGATGTGATTCCTTTGGGTTAGCTTGAAAACGTGCACACAGGCAAACACTAAACATTATATCTGGACGACTAGCAGTTAAATAAAGTAAACTACCAATCATACCTCGATACTTACGTGTGTCGACTGGCTTGCCTTGTTCATCTGAATCAAGCTTTGTTGAAGTTGCCATTGGAGTGCCAATAGGTTTGACATTGTCCAGATCAAACTTCTTTAGTAGGTCTTTTGTATACTTGGCTTGATTTATAAATGTTCCATTATCAGTTTGTTTGATTTGCAATCCGAGAAAGAATTTCAGCTCTCCCATCATGCTCATCTCAAACTCATTCTGCATACACTTAGAAAATTCTTGACACAGAGATTCATCAGTAGATCCAAATATAATATCATCAACATAGATTTGAATTAAAAGAAGTTTGCCATTAAAAGACTTAATAAACAGTGTAGTGTCAACCTTGTCTTTTGAAAAACCGTTGTCAAGTAGAAAAGAGCTTAGACGATCATACCAAGCACGAGGGGCTTGTTTTAAACCGTATAAGGCTTTCTTCAACTTGAAAACATGATCAGGGTTTTTGAAATCCGTGAAACCTGGAGGTTGTACTACAAAAACTTCTTCTTTTATAAAACCATTTAAAAAGCACTCTTGACATCCATTTGAAATAGTTTAAAATTATGAAAACATACAAATGCACATAACATGCGAATGGATTCTAATCTCGCAACTGGGGCATAAGTCTCATCGTAGTCGATACCTTCTTCTTGATTGTATCTTTGAGCTACGAGTCGAGCCTTATTACGAGTCACTAAACCATTCTCATTTAGTTTATTTCGGAATACCCAACGGGTGCCAATGATCGGATGATCAATAGGCCTGGGAACAAGTTCCCAAACTTGATTCCGTTCAAATTGGTTTAATTCCTCTTGCATAGCATCTATCCAAAAACTATCACTACATGCTTCATCAATAGTTTTGGGTTCTAGCTGTGAAATAAATACAATACTAGAAACAATATCTCTACTGGATGTACGAGTACTTACTCTTTTGGTAATATCACAATTACCAAATCTTTTGGATGATCAGCTGTAAATTTCAACCTTTTCGGTAGATTCTGAAGATAGCTGGTTCCTGGATCTTCTCTAGGAGGTTCAACTAGTGCAGAGCTTGGTTGAGGATCAGCTGATGTTGAGCTTGGTACAGTTGGATCTTCGTCATTGTCATCGATAGTCATTTGATTTAGTTCATCAAAGGTGACGTTGATTGACTCTTCGATGATCATGGTTCTTTTGTTGAAGACTCTGTATCCTTTGCTCTTGGCCGTATAACCTAAAAATATACCTTCATCGGCCTTTTCATCAAATTTTCCCAAATTGTCTTTTGTATTAAGAATAAAACATTTACAGCCAAATATTCTAAAGTATGAAACATATGGAATTCTATCAAACCATAACTCAAATGGAGTCTTCTTCGATTTGGGTCGAATTAGAACTCTATTGAGTACAAAGTAAGCTGTATTGACAGCTTCAGCCAAGAAATATTTGGGTAGACTAAACTGGTTTAACATCACTCTGGCCATTTCGGTTAGAGTTCTGTTCTTACGTTCTACAACTCCATTTTGTTGTGGAGTCCTAGGGCAGGAGAACTCGTGTACAAAATCGTATGTGTCATAAAATTGCTCAAAATCAGCATTCTCGAATTTGCCTCCATGATCGCTTCTTATGCGAGTGATCATGTAACCTTTTTCATTCTGTACTTTCTTGCAAAAGGCGACAAATTCGGATAATGCATCATTCTTGCATGTCAAGAAAGATACCCACGTGTATCTAGAGAAATCATCTACAATTACGAAAGCATAAAGTTTACCTCCGAGGCTAGCAACTCTGCTAGGACCAAATAAGTCCATATGAAGCAATTGTAGAGGTCTAGTAGTACATATTGCGTTTACTGACTTGAATGTGGATCTGGTAGCTTTGTTCTTTTCACATTGGCTGCATACCGAGTCCTTCTTGAATGTAATGTCCGGTAAACCGCGTACTAGCTTCTTTGTGGATAATCTTGAGATCGTATCCATATTAGCGTGGCCGAGTCTCATATGCCACAGATGACTCTCATCACTCTTGGCCATTAAGCATCTACCTGAAATATTAGTTTCTTCTAACAAATAGAAAACATATATATTGTCTTCCCTGATACCTTCAAAGATAGTACTACCAGTTGAGCTATCAACTATAGTACATTTATCTTTGCCAAAGTTGATGCCATAACCATGATCAGCTAGATGACTTATGCTGAGTAGATTATGTTTCAACTCGATAACCAGACAGACATCCTTAATCACAGGATAGGGAGACTTACCAACATCACCGATGCCAATAATATACCCTTTCAAGTTATTACCGAAGGAGACATAGCCTTCCTTTTTCTTCTTCGACAGTGTTGCAAATAGGGTAGCGTCACCGGTCATATGCCATGAGCAACCGCTATCAAGGATCCATTTGCTTCTAGCATGTAAAGGGTGTTCCACCTACAAAACAGTTTGCAGATGAAACTTTTGGTACCCATTTCTTGTAGGGTCCTGAATTGTTAGCTTTAGGTATCCAAGCATAAACATTTAAATTAATAAGCTTTCTCATTCTACATGCAGATGAAATATGACCAATGAGGCCACAATAATGACATTGTGCATGTCGAGTGTTGAAAGCTGAGTGGTGTGCATGGTTGGTAGGTTTAGGTTTTCTAGTATAGAAGAAAGCATACCTATAATCTTGTTTGGGCTTAACCTTTTGGGGTAAAGATTTTATATGGTTAGGTCTGACAGTGTTTGGCTTGGGAATGTTCCGATTTTTCGCTAAGTGACACGTGTTAGGGAAGGAAGCAGCAGGCTCAGGCTGTTTTCCTAATCTAATTTCCAATCTTTTGGAAGTGTCATACAACTTAGTATAATCAGAAGTGAGTGATTCCATTCTGATTTGTGCACATCGAAGACTTTTCTTCTCTATAGAAAGTTCTTCCTTGAGTTGGTCAATAATTTTGTCTTTCTCTTCAGATGACTTGGTAGTCTCGTGTAATAAGAGCTTTGTTGAAGAAAGCTCACCAGACTCACTAACATTATTTCTAACCTCAGCTAGTAGGTCGGTAAGTCTACCTATTTCACCTTTGTACTCTTTGAGTACCTTCTTAGAGGTCTGATACTTGCTACGCAGTTTCCTGTAATCAGTCATCAGGTCACTGAAGGCATCTCCTAATTGCTCAAAGGTGAAGTCATCATAAGTATCAACTACAGGTTCAGTAGGTACCTGATCGGATGCCATAAAGTATTACGTTTGCAGCGTCTTCTGATTGTTCGTCTTCTGAGTCGCTGGCTTCACTTTCATGCCATATGTTGGTATTGGCATATCTCCTAGATGTTGATTTCTTCAGGTTTCCTTTTTTATACCTATTGCTCTTCTTGTTTGATGATGAGTTTGTGGGACAATCCTTCTTCATGTGTCCCTTCTTCTTGCAACCATAGCAGACAGCATCTTCTTGATACCAGTTGTTGCTGTTGTTCTCTTTGACTCTCTTCTCATGTCTCATGAATCTTTTGAACTTCCTTGCTAGGAGTGCTTGATCTTCAGCGTCAGATCCACTGCTATCTGAATCACCTTCAGCAGCTTTTCTGTGCTGAGCCTTGAGAGCGATCGTCTTCTCCTTTGGTGCAGGCTCTTCAAAATCTTGTAGCTCCAGTTCATGAGTGAGTAGCTTACCCATGAGTACTTCGAGGGACATAGTTGTGAGGTCGTTCCCTTCAATGATTGCAGTAGCCTTCGAAATCCAGTTCTTGGTAAGTGCTCGCAGGAGTTTGTGAATCTTTTCATAGTTACTGTAATCTTTGCCTAAGGAGGACAAAGGATTTACAATATCCAAGAATCTCTCGAACATTTGTGTAACTGTTTCGTTGGGCTTTATCTTGAACGCCTCGTACTCTTGAGTAAGTCTGCTGACTTTAGATTCTTTGACTTTAGTCGTGCCTTCATGTGTGACTTCAAGTAGCTTCCACACTTTATTAGCCGTTGTGCAGATAGACACCCTGTTAAATTCAGTTCTGTCTAAAGCACAAAAGAGAGCATTAATGGCACGTGCGTCAAGACTGGCCCTTTTCTTTTCTTTCTCTGTATATCTGCTGTGGGGTTTTTCAACTAAAACTCCATCAACATTTATACGAGGTGGCTTTTGATAGCCATCAAGAACAATGGACCATAAATCAAAGTCAAGTGATTTCAAGAAGAAATTCATCCGTGTTTTCCAATAGGTATAGTTCGTAGGTATAGTTCGTACCATCAAACAGTGGGGGTCTGTTTGTGGCCTGGCCTTCACTTGTGAATTTCACAGTTGCCATGTGTTGTGCTGTGATCTATATAACAGTTAATTAAAATGAATAAATAATTGCACTGTTACCTTTGCTTTACCTGTAAACACCCGCTCTGATACCAATTATAGGAACAAAATAGTAAAGCGTAATACTCTAGAGGGGGGGTGAATAGAGTTGGCAGTGGAATAATGCTAATTAAAACAATATTAGCAGCACAATCACAGAATATTAATCACAACTGAAATAAAGTAAAGACAGAGTTAAGAGAGCAAACGCAAAGACAGCGATGTATACTGGTTTCCCTCTGTTGAGGACTAATCCAGTCGGTAGAACTCTTGCTACCAGTTGAATCCACTATTGGAAAAACCGCAAGTTTTCTTACGAAGTCCTTGCAACTTCTACAACGCGAGCTTTGATACGAAGAACTCGTCCAACTTCAAATGTGAAGAGGTATTCTTCAATCAAGCTTTCTGATTACATTCTTTCAGAAACTTCTAGACCGTATCGCACTGGCAAATCGACTAGAGGATTGTAATTGGCTTGGGATCTGAAAATGAAAGCTCTAGAAAACTCTTTAAAAGACTGAAAGCTTTAGATAGAGAGAAGATTGAAAGTGAATGAGTGAGTTGAAATGATCAAAATCCTTCTCTATTTATAGGAATTTCAAAGACAGATTTCTGACAGAATTCGGGCAGAATTCGGGCAAAACTCTATGAGCAAATCTCGGTCAAATCCGTAACTGCAGGAGGACCAAGTTCCAAGGATTCAAAATCACAACGGCCACCAACCGAACTCTGGCCGAACTCTGGCCGAACTCGGTCCGAGTTCTGTCAGGGTTTAGTCAGGGTTTTATAAAGCTTTTTGGTGATTTTTGAAAACCTTTTTAAAAACCTTTTTGTAAACCTTTTTGAGAGGACATTTTAAAAATATTTTGAACTCATTTAAGGGTAGCCTATTTGCCAGTACGACTCGGTGTACAACATATTTCTAGACTCAAATAAAATAAAAATATATTGCATAAGGAATTACAGACTCGAGTAGGCAAACATATCTTCGGTCTTGAATTCAGTGAATAGCCATTCTTGATCATGTTCAAGAGTCCGAGATGTCCCGACTAGCTTTGTATATCCAGACAGAGTTTAATTAATTATTAAAATCAGGTTTGACCATATGACCAAATGGGCCAACACGGTTCTCCTGGTGGGCTGAAGATTGCACATCCTCTGTGGCAATCTATCAGCACATGCTGCTCACTTAACCAGTCCATCCCTAGGACTACATCATAGTTGGGCAAAGGCATCACAAGTAAGGGTGTTAAGAATTTGTGGCCTGAGATAGTTATGGGACAGTTACAAGACTTGGTGATGGGTATGGGTCCACCACCGGTCATAATTCTACTTATTATCTTGCTAAGTCTCGTATCTAGGTGGTGTGCAGAAATGAACTTTGATGATATGAAACTGTGTGATGCACCCGAATCAAATAATGCTAGAGCAGGATGTAAAAACACATAAATAAAACCTGTGATGACATCAGCGGTGGGTTTCTGCTCTGGTTCTTAATCATCTGTTGCTAGGGCAAAAGCTTGCCCGATCTTCTGCTGATGTTGCCCGAACCATTGCTACTGAGTGGGTAGAGGAGCTCTTTGCTGAGTTGCTCCGGTCCGGTTGAATGCTGTGGGACAGTCCCTCACTTGGTGGGTGACAGACCCACAAACTAGGCAGTATCCCAGTTTCTTCCTGCAGATGTTCGCCTGATGTCCTGGCCTCTTGCAGTAGTCGTAGACATGGATCTGCTTCTGAGGCGTTCTGTCACTGGTCCTTGCCTGATGGTGCTGCTGCTAGTGGTGCGAAGGCCTTTTGTTGTTGTTGTTGTTGTTGGGCCTCTTCGGGTTACCCTGGAAGTTGCTAGTTCCAGGATACTTCCTTTTTGAACGAGAAGGTTGGCTCTTCTCCACGTCCTGAGCTCGTAACAGAATCTTCTCGTATGTCTTGGCGCCACCTTCGATCACAGGGGTACGAATTTCTTCTCTTAGTTAATACCTGAATCTCTCAGCACGATCCTTGGGATCAGCAACCAAGTTCTTGGCAAAGCGGCTAAGTCGGCCGAACTCTGCCGCATACTCTCCAACCGTCATGTTCTGTGAAACCCGTAACTTTTAGTTTAATTAGTTAATTATTAATATCATTATTAAATTATTAATTTAAGAAATGCATTTTTAGAAAATTATTATTTTTGGAAAATTTACATTTTTGTCAAAACCCGTAATTTTCTAATTAATTAATATCGTATTTATTTTAGATAGATTAAAATTATTATTTTTAAATATTGGATTTTTGGTTGTCTGGCCCTGTCCCGAACCCATTTTCGAGCACAAATTTATTTTTGAATTACTCTAGTATTTATAAAGAAAATAAATTTTTTCTTAACAACAAAACCTATATGTTAAGGCCAACAGCCCATAACCCAATACTTCACACTAATATCTGGATCCAACTCAACTTAGTATGGTCCAGTGCTCACAACTATTTTCGTATAACAAGTCCCATTCAAGTCCAAACTAACTTATCTAAACATTAGAAACCTATTTTTGCTCATTCCAGCACATTATGTTTAGGAAGAACAACTTTTTCATTTACTCACCCGACCCCTCACTTACCTTCCCGAACGCCCGCCGCCACCGGCGACCGCCGGCCTCCCCGAACGGCCGCACCCTCCTCTCCTGTAACCTCTCTTTTCCTCTCCTATATATAAACCCCCTTCCTCTCCTTCCATCATCCACCACCATCCCCATCCTCAAACCGTGCCCTAATTCCCAAATCTAGTGACCCGACCTAAGCTACGTTGGCCGCAGCCGCTACCCAGGCGAAGTTTCCCGAGCGGCGACCTCGCTGCTGTCTCCTCGGTCCCCGCGACCGTCCTCAGCGGCTCCGCACCAGCCCCGGTGACGGCCCGACGTCAGCGCCTTCAGCTCTGACCCTTGCCGTGGTCACCCAGGCCGATCCCGACCAGGGCCACTCTCCGCGCGGCTTTCCAGCGCTGTCCCCTCCGGGCCAGAGCTTCCCAAGCTCTGCGACGCTTCTCCGAGTTCTCGACCCCGATCCCGCTGTCTAGCGTTTCGATTTCATTCCCGAGATTTATCCCGCGACTCCCCGACCAAAGGATTTGGGTAATCTCTGATAATCATAGTAGTTCGTCCCTTCCGTGTGTCGATGATGATATGGTCTCCGATACTGTTGCGGGATTCGGTTTAGTTGAGTTCGATTTCAGAAAAATTTTCGAAGTCTTCTTTGGTTGTGCTGTGGTTGGAGAATTTGATTTCTGTTGATTTGTTCGGAATTTCTGAAACTATTGGGTTCTGTGGATTTTGTCCCTATGGCTTCTCGGAAATTCCGAGTTGATTCGGATATATTCTTTATCTTTGTTTTTCGGGTTCTGTGGAATTTTTGGGTTTCTTTTGAATACCGAAAACATGCTCTGGTTCGATATTATTCTCGGGTTTTAATATTAATGGTGGAAATAATTTCTTAGTGGTTATTCCCTGGTTTGGGATTTATAAATGGTGTTTATGGCACACTTCCCAGTTTTTGGGTTGACTAAAAATAAAGGAAGTGCTGTCGGATTTTTCTAGAAAATTTAATTATTTTAAAATGGTTTTTTGGGAAAGATTATTATTTTGGATTTTTGGACGACGACCGTATTGGTCAATGGGCCCTGGCTAAGTGCAAACGAAACCGGTTTCGCCCGGACGTTGAGACATTAGCTAAAATGATGTTTGGACCAATATCTGAGACTCACTAATAAAGTTATTTTATTTAAAATAATTATTTTATTTTGTAAATTAAATTATAGGATTTTTTAGGGACTAACTAATATTTTCTTCTTATTTTAATTCATGTAAAATGGTCTGTAAAGGGCATAAGTCCAGTTTATTATTTCTGTGGTTTGTAATAAATTAGTTAAATTTATTCTTTTCTGGTTGTGGTTGGCATAAACACGTAAAATAGTAAAATAACTATTTTTTATAGAAAATTAATATTTATTTCTCACATTACATAAATTAGAAAAAATTACAAGTTATTATTTAAACAAATTTCACGTCTTTCTCATTTAAAGAAAAATATAGTTTTATTATATAAATTATAAAATACCAAGTTTTGCCAATAAACCGATAAATACAAAGTTTTTCCGAAATTAAATACAAAATGATCTATCCCTCATAATTGAATGTAACGCATTAGATAATCAATTTGTGTTTGTGTTAGTTTAAATAAAGAATTAAAAATTGACTAGAACAAATTAGAGATTGAAACTAGCACATCTAGTATAGCAATTTTGGAATCTAAGACCGACTTCTCGATTGTAGGATTTCGAGAAAAAGTCTGAAATTCATCTCGGAGTCATTACCCTCATTCCAGTCAAACCAAGGCAGGTACAGTTTGTGGTAGTTTACAATTATTTAGTAATAAGTTTTATTGCAAATTTAAACCACGAGGCAACATGGAACTCTCTCTGAGAGCATTGACTGTTTAACTGTTGGGTACTGGAGGAGTAGTGTAATGAGTATGACCACATCCAAAATAGTATAATGACTGTGTTAGCTTACCCCTCATACACACGGGGATAAGCCATATCGTATCAATAGGATACAACTGTACAACCCAATTCGGTCATATTCATTGCCTATTCACATCACACTGTTTTAACTGTTGGAAAACTATTTATTTCAACTTGTTTAGAAGTGCATAACTCCATTATTATTTTAATTTTTAAAATATCATGAATTGTACTTTGCTCCTTCCTGACTGGAGACTATATTTTTAGGTCCTATTGATGATTCAGAGCTACTGATTAGTAGCTATTATGATCCTGAGTTGTATCCCGTTGTGCTACCAGATGAGGCTGGAATTGGAGATGACGAGTCAACTTTTTAGCTGTTGTTATTTTCTATTTTCAGTTGTTGTTATTGGAAAATAATATTTATCAGTTGTAACTTTGTTGGACAAGTTTTTAATTATCGGAATATTAAAGTTGTGACCAATTAGAATTTGTGTTGTTGATAACCTGCATGAGTAATACAGCTTACTGCCGCCGTCTCAACAACGGTGCAGGCTGGACATGATTCTATTCGAACCAAGAAATTGGGACCGAGTCATGACATGTTTTTAGTGGTGGCCCATGCAGGTCAAGTCAACAACTTAGGAAAACATCTAGAAATATTTATAGCACTAGAACATAAATTTGTCACAACATAGGACCAAAATATATTATAAATAAATATTTTTGTTTTATTATAGACTGCTAGGCTACCTTGCTTATGTTTATATCCTAAACCTTCCAGAATATGGCCACAAATACTGCTGGCGATGGGGTATTTTCACCTGAACACACCCCACCTCCTCAACCAAGTCTGGATCCTACACCTCGGCAGCTGGCCGACCGTCCCCATAATACAACGACAGATTCATCATCTTCCCAGACGGAGATGCAGCCCCCTGTGGTAGTACCCCCTCCAGCCGCCCCACCGGTGCCTGTGGACCCCACCGACCTTATAGGTCTGCTACGAGGAGTGCTAGAAGCCCAGAGAGCTCAAACGGAAGCTCATCAAGAGCAAACCGCGATTATGAAGGAAAGCATGGAGAATGCTCATAACGTGGCTATGACTGCTCTGGAAAGACAGGAAGCAGCTCAACTTGAACCAAGGCCAGCCAAGGTAAACATAAATCTAAGGATTTATTTATGTAACATTAAGGCCATTTAAATTAATGGGGATCATATTGCCAAGGTGGGCGATATTGAGAGTTTCAAGAAGCAGAACCCTCGACCCTTCAAGGGAACCGAGGGAATCGTCTATGCCGATGAATGGCTCGATAGTATGGAGCATCTCCTAAGCGTCGCTCGACTTCCAGAAGACCTCAAGGCTGAAGCAGTGGGACTCCAACTACAAAGTGTAGCAAGCACCTGGTATCGGAATGAACCCCGACTCCATGACATGCAGCTTGACTGGAACACCTTCAAGAGGTTGTTCCAGAGGAAGTTCTTCCCAACATCAGAGTTGCGGAAGATGGAGAGACAATTTCAGAACCTGAAGCAAGAAAATATGACTGTTGGAGAGTATGCGGCAGAATTTGGCCAACTCAGCCGTTTTGCCAAGAACTTGGTAGCTGACCCAGATGATCGTGCTGAAAGGTTCAGATATGGGTTGAGAGAGGAGATCCGCACCCATGTAATCTCAGGCGGTGTTAAGACCTATGAAAGGATCCTGGAGCGAGCTCAAGATATAGAGAAGAGTCAACTAGCTCGCTCAAAGAGGGATTATCCTGGAACTAACAACTTCCAGGGTAATCAGAAGAAGCCCAACAACAACAACAACCGGCCTCCTCACCACCAGCAACAGAACCAACAGGCGAGGAACAATGATAGAACACCTCAGAGGCAGATCCCTGTCTGTGATTTTTGCAAGAGGCCAGGGCGTCAGTTGAACATCTGCAGGAAGAGGCTAGGATACTGCCTAGTCTGTGGGTCTGCCACCCACCAAGTGAAGGACTGTCCCTCGTCGATGCACCGGACTGGAGCTACTCAGCAGAAAGGTCCTCTGTCCACTCAGCAACAACAATTTGGGCGGCATCAACAGAAGACTGGGCGAGCTTTTGCCCTAGCAGCAGAGGAACAAGAGCCAGAGCAGGAACCTACAGCTGATGTCATCGCAGGTTTCATTTATGTGTATTCCTATCCTGCCTTAGCTTTATTTGATTCGGGTGCATCACATAGTTTCATATCCACAAAATTTATCTCTGTACACCACATAGATACGAAATTTAGCAAGAAGATATGTAGAGTCATGACCGATGGAGGACCCCTACCCATCACTGAGACCTGTAACTGCCCTATCACCATATCAGGCCACCAGTTCATAGCACCTTTGCTTGTGATGCCCTTACCCAACTATGATGTAGTCCTAGGGATGGACTGGTTGAGTAAGCAGCATGCGCTGATAGAATATTACAGAGGATGTGTAGTCTTCAGCCCACCTGGAGAGCCGGAGTTTAAAATCTCTCGAACTCCGGAGGATATGGAGTGTGTTACCTACACCTCTATCACAGAATAACCTGGACCTCCCTATCCTATCATAGCAGAATTTATGGATGTCTTCCCTGATAGTCTTCCCGGATTACCCCCAGATCGAGACATAGAGTTCACCATTGACCTAGTTCCCGGCTCTTTCCCTATTTCTAAGGGATGCTACAGAGTCAACCCGAAGGAGGCCAAGGAGATGAAGGATCAGATCAATGAACTGAAAGCTTTGGGATTTATCCGAGATGGAGCTTCACCCTGGGGAGCACCTGTCTTGTTTGTTCCCAAGAAGGACGAAACTGTGAGGATGTGCATCGACTACCGGGCGCTGAACAATATCACCATCAAGAACAATTACCCTTTGCCTCGGATCGATGACTTGTTTGACCAACTCAGTGGAGCCAAGGTGTTTTCGAAGATAGACCTCAGATCCGGCTACCATCAGATCAAGGTCAGGAAGGAGGACATTCCCAAGACGGCGTTCAACACCAAGTATGGGCAGTTTGAATTCTTGGTCATGCCGTTTGGACTGACGAATGCTCCTGCTGTGTTCATGAACCTTACGAACAAGGTTTTCCATGAATACTTAAATCAGTTTGTCGTTGTCTTCATCGATAACATCCTGATCTACTCGAAGACTGAAGATGAGCATGAGGAGCACCTCAGAAAAGTTCTGGGAACTTTAAGGAAAGAGAAGTTATATGGTAAGCTATCCAAATGTGAATTCTTTCTAGACAAGGTAGATTTTTTTGGCCATGTTGTCACAGGAGAAAGAATTTCGGTGGACCCTAAGAAGATAGCTATTTTCCATAAATAAATTCCTTTATTTATTGTGTTTCTGGAAAAATTACAACTGTGGGAATCTGATCTAGAAGACGATCACTTTATCCCTTGGACTATGCGAAGAAGAAAAGCTCTCAATATTTTGACAGTAGATAACTATGTATCTGTACAATGAATGAGAAAAAGAACTCTATTTATAGAGTCAAAAATAACTGAAAAGATAACTGTCTTCACAGCCTTTGCTTAGTTGAAAATCACGCAGGATTTAACATACGCAAGACTGTGAGCAGTTACTGGACGTGGCCTGTAACTGTTGGACACATGGCGATCATGCATGAGTCATGTGCAAGTTACAGAACACGCAGGCGAGAGATCAGTGGCATGACTGCCACGTATTCCAGTTTGATGAAATCCACGCAGACTTGTTGAAGACAAAATCTACGCAGACTCGGGGTAAAAAGCTTCAAAATCTACGCAAACTTGGGGCAGGAAGCTTCAGAATCCACGCAGATTTGGTGAAGAAAACTTCAGAATCCACGCAGGCTTGAGGAAGAAAACTTCAGAATCCATGCAGGCTTGAGGAAGAAAACTTCAGAATCCACGCAGACTTGAGGGAAAACTCAAAATACACGCAGACTTGAGATAAGACTGCCAGCTGTCTTGATTCAGCGTGCCTCGACTGACACAAAATCTCTGACAGTGATTATTTTTGTCAGTCGCATTAAATGACAAGAAACTCTTTCGGTACGCCAACTTGACGAAGGTTGAGTCTTGCTGAAGAAGATTTCGAAAATCACGCAATAGTCGGCTGTGATCTCTCGAGTTCTGTGCATACGTGGTATACGAAGAGACATTCTTCGACTGTTGTGCTGTCAATCATAATTACTCTCTGACAAATGATGAGTTGTCTCCTCAGCGTGATTTATAAATATTGTCCTGATCAACTGAGCGTGACTTTTGACTCTGTCCTGACCAACTCAGCGTGACTGTTGGACTTGTTCTGATCAACTCAGCGTGACTGTCATTTTTGAGGCCTACAAAACCCCTTTCAAAGTTTTCGAAAAAAATGATAAATTATTTTGAAATACTTTGAAAACGAGATGATAAAATGAAATCAGTCACGCTGAGATGACTTCAAATTTTTCGGAAGTCGAAAAGACTTCGAAGTTCTTTGAAAACATCCAAATGAATCTTATTTAAATGTCATAATGACTCTTCATTCTCCGAGACTGATTGTATCCAATTTATGGTGGAATATGAACCGCCGGCGAGCTCTGTTATATAAACAGGGAAAAAACTCAGCTTTGATGTTCATCTTACGTCAACATTACTCCGAAGGAAGAAGCTGAAGAAGAAGCAAGAAAGTTAGGTTTCTGTGCCCATGGCGACCCTACTTTTGAGGGTAAGGAACCGGAGCCCCTAGTCTTCGAGTTCAAAGACGATCCCATGCAATTAGCCAAGAATTTCTTGAGCTATTTTGGCCTGGATGGCTCGTCTTCTTCTGATGGGCGCAGCTTCGCAGAGCAGCGTGAAATGTTGAAGGCTCTGTTACACCGCTTGGGGGTTAAGAGTGTAGAAGAATTGGGCGCTAAGCTCAGCCGCTCTGTAAAATAGAGCGTGTCTTTTATGCTTCTTTTGTTTTCTTTTGAAAATGTTGCACTTCTTCTTTTGTCTTTTGTAAGGCCATCAGTGCTTGTCTTGAAGAATGTAGTACAACTTTTGTGTTTGAACAGCGTGCATTAATGAAGAAAATTAAGTGGCACTCTTTGACTGTTTCCAATGTTGCGCTGTCTTCCAAAACACACGTGTCATTCATTCCACGGTTTACGAGCGCTATTCACCGGATCTTTTCCAAGAATAAGCTTGTACTTTGTCCTTTAAATAGATAGCTGAGTTTCAAAGATACTCATCTCCCATTCTTCTTCTTCTTCTCTGAGAATGAAATTTTTGGGAGATTTCATTCTCAAACAGGAAAGCAATGCTTTCTAATGTTCGATTTCTGCGCACTGTATCAAACATGGGTTTGCCAATCCTTAGCACCAAACTTGATGGTAAGTCCGCGTACCATTTTTGTTGCTGTTGAAGATAGGCTTTTATGTTTCTGACTGAAAAATGCACGCTTGACTAGCCAATGCGTGCCAAATGACATTTCTGTTGATTAATTCTCTTCTTCCTTGCTGTTCTCTGCAGAAGTTCGGTTAAAAATTTTCTTCAGAACTGGCATTGGTGATGTGGATGCTGTGGAGAATATCCTGCTGACACCAACATCAGGGAGCTCATACGCTTTTGATGCGTACATCAGACAACTCAGAACTCTTCGTGGGATAGAAGGGTCTTCCTCAGATGGTAGGAAGAGCCTTTATACACGAGAGTTGGATGGTGGAGTCAACTCTACCCCGAGAAATCGGGTAGTAGAGTTCCTTTCAAGGCAGAACTAGGAATTGTATCCCAAGGTTTGGATACATTCCTGTCTCCTCTGAAAGGCCGCTCCTAATCCATCAGTTGTATTGGCAGCACCACGACTTCGGGCTGCCATACTCTGTGGTTCTCCTCTCGTCTGAGAGAGAAGACCAGAGTTTGATTCCTGCTGATCTGGTCGTGACTGGGACTCAGACAGTCAGGAACTGCTACCAACAACGAACCTGACGGAGAAGGTCCGACGGAGAAGATCCAAAGAAGAAGATAGATCTCTATTAGGTTACTGTTGTGGTGTAGAATGAAAATCCAAAATTGTAATAGATTTCCATTATGATTTGTAAGAAAGTATAAGAAAATGTAATAGACTTTTTATGGTAAAATGAGAATGGAAATGATAATTCTTCTATGCTCAATAATTTGTATTTGTGGATGAATTATGGACATGATAGATAATAAAATCTTCTTTTCTGTTTTAGAGTATATGATATTATCAGAGGTATTATGGACGTGATAATATGTATGAACTCAAAAGAAAATAGATTGATTTCTATACAGAGGTCAAAAATAATGACAAATGAGTAGATAGATTCGGAATTGATTCAGAGGTTATGAAAACATGATAAATAACGAATCCCCACTTGATAAATTGATAGAAGATTATGAACGGACGAACCGTTAAGAAATGATGAACGGGTGAACCGTCGAATGAATGTAATAAATGAACGGTTGAACCGTCAAGTATTAATGAACGTGTGAATCGTCGGATGAATGTGACGCTTCGTTATTTGAGGAAGTTCTGCCTATAAATATAGCAGAAATCTGACAAGAACGAACACTTCTTCTTTCAAACATAAAAATGTCGTCTGAAGAAGCATCCAAGAAAGCTGGAATTGCCATGAAGATTCAGAAAGGTACTGAAGAACACCCTGCTGATCCAGTTCAATCGAAGAAGGAGGAAGCAGGCGAAGGTTCGTCTGCACCCAAGCCACCAAGGGATATTCTGGACTTCCTGCTCGAACCAGGAAGGACTGAAGAAGAAGAAGCCATGAGGATGGCCGCTTGTAAGTTCCTCGTGGGTTCCAGCAAAGAGGTTCTCAGTTCTTTTGCTGATCGCGTCTTCGAGAAGGACGGCAGTGGCCCACGTCCAAATGTAGAAAAGGATGAGAATGATCTTCCTTAATATCATGTATCATCATTCATGATTAAAATAAAATAAAGATTTTATTTCTAAACATGAAACTGTCTGATGATTACAAGCATTTACATTTATACATGGTACTTTTTAAAAAATTTGCCATTAATAGGCATCAAAACTTTTCGACCATCCAATTCTGAGAGTTGATAAGCTCCATTTGAGAAAACTCTGCTCACAATATAGGGTCCTTCCCACTTTGCGTCAAATTTGCCCATGCTCATATGAGTCATAGTCATAGGACGTCTGACTGTTAGAACAAGTTCTCTTTTTTGATACGATCGAACTCTGACTTTCTTATTAAAAGCTCTTGAGATTCTAGCTTGATAGAATTCAATATTCTGTTGAGCAGATAATTGCTTTTCATCCAGAGCTTCTAATTCCTGAAGTCGAAGACGATCATTATTTTCAGCAGTGAGTTCATTAGCGATTGCTATCCTTAAAGAAGGAATTTGAATCTCTAATGGAAGAACAGCTTCGCAACCATATACCAGAGAGAAGGGTGTACTTTTAGTAGCATTACGAACTGTAGTGCGATAAGCCCACAAACATTCACCAAGCTTCTCACTCCAATTACGTTTGTTAGTAGAGACAAACTTCTTTAGGAGTTTGATGATAGTTTTGTTGAAAGCTTCTGCTAATCCGTTAGCTGCCGGATTATATGCAGTAGAAGCCACATTGTTGATCCGATGATCGTCACAGAATCGAGTAAACTTCTGACTAACGAACTGTGGTCCGTTATCATGAATAATGCGTCGAGGAACACCAAATCTGTAGATGACATGGTGCTTAATAAAGCTGATGACATTGGATGTCTTAACTTCAGACAAAGGAATGGCTTCGGCCCATTTGGAAAAGTAATCGGTTATTGCGAGAATAAACCGATGACCCTTGGATGACGGCGGATTGATCGGGCCTATAATGTCCATGCCCCAAGCTTCGAAGGGCCATGATGCTGCCGTCGGATGTAGAAATTCCGAGGGTTGATGAATAAAATCCGCATGGATTTGACAAGCTTTACACTTCTTTGTATATTCGATGGCGTCTGATACCATAGTAGGCCAATAATAACCCATACGTCGAATACGGTCTTGAAGTTTTGGTCCAGGCTGATGTGCTCCACAAATTCTATCATGTGCTTCGCGAATAATTTGTTGAGCCTCGTCACCGGCAACACATCGAAGAAGTAAACCATCATAAGCTCGACGATATAGGGTCTTTGTTGTATGATTGTAATAGAATCTGAGTGATCGTCGTCTGATAGATGCTGCCTCACTCGGATCATCCGGGAGAATATCATACAATACGAAATCTAAGAAAGGAAGTCTCCAATCCGTATCCGTATTTTGATTCTCGACTGAGTTACTGAAGATGAATTCTATGCTAGAATCAGTTGAAGATGATAAAGATTTACGACTGAATCCAAATCCTCTTGTTGTGTTGACGTCATGAGATGTTGATTTTTCAATGTCAACTGGAAGTCCTAGGGTCAGGTTATTTTCAAGATGAAATAATTCTCGATTGCGAACAATAATCATTTGTTGTCCTCTAATCGGGATAGCCAACACCGCTGCAAGATTAGCTAGAGCATCAGCTTCTGTGTTACATGCTCGCCTAACATGTTCAATGAAGAATTCTTCAAACGAAGAAGCCATAGATATAGCTGATCTATGATAAGGAACCAGATCTTGATGGCGAACTTCATAAGTACCCCTTATCTGATTAACAATGAGTTTAGAGTCTCCGTACGCCTCCAAATATTGAATATTTAGATGTTTAGCGAGTTGAAGACCAATGAGTAATGTATTGTACTCAGCTACGTTGTTTGAACACGGCTGATCGAGAGAATAAGCTCTTTGGATAACAAGACCTTCTGGCGATACAAGAACGATTCCAACTCCAGCGACAATATCACCATTAGGACCTATCCTTGAAGCTCCATCAAAGAATAGACGCCAAGTAGGATCTTCTTCAGCAATTTGGTTTGAATCTAGGACTTCATCTGGAATTTCGTCATAGAGTTTTGAATCTTCTGGAATTGAATGAGCAACTAGAAAATCAGCTAAAGCTTGTCCTTTGACTGACTTCTGAGGAATATAATGTATGTCATACTGAGCAAGTAGGATTCCCCAGTTAGCTAATCGAGAACTCAAAATACTGGGTTTCTTCATCATGATCCGTATAGGATTGATCCTGGAGATAACATGAATAGTCTGGCCAATGATATAATGTCGTGTCTTTTGAACAACGAACATCAAGGCTAGATATTCTTTTTCGATCGGTGAATATCGAGGTTCAGCTCCGGTCATAGTACGACTGAGATAGTAGATGGCTTGTTCATGACCATTTTGATTCTTTTGAGCGAGTAATGCACCCAATGAATGACTCATTGCTCGAGTATATAGGAGAAATGGAATTCCTGAAACGGGAGGTACCAATACTGGAGGGCTCATCAGATATTATTTTATATCATCGAATGCTTTCTGACATTCATCATTCCAGACAAAAGAGACACTTTTCTTCATAAGTTTGTTAAATGGTCTGCAACGTCCTGATAAATTAGAAATGAATCTCCTGATATAAGCGATTCTTCCTTGAAATCCTCGTAGCTCTTTTAAGGTGCGTGGAGGACGCATCTCTTGGATGGCTTTGATCTTCTCGGGATCCACGTGTATACCTTTAGAGATAATGACGAAGCCGAGAAATTTACCACTAGAGACGCCTAAGAAGGACTTAGTAGGGTTCATCTTTAATTGATGCTTACGTATTAGATCAAAAATAGTCTTCAAATCTTGGATGTGATCCTCCTTTTGTCGACTTTTGACTGCAATATCATCAACATAGTATTCGACTGTTTTCCGCAGATGTTCACGGAATATAGTGCTCATGGCTCGTTGATAAGTTGCTCCTGCATTCTTGAGACCGAATGGCATAACTGTATAACAGTATGTACCAATCGGCATTCTGAAAGAAGTGTGCTTCTCGTCGTCTGGAAACATTTTAATCTGATTATACCCAGAATACCCGTCCATGAATGACATTCGTTCAAATCCGCAGGTATTATCGATCATGACATCAGTGATTGGTAGAGGAAATTCGTCCTTAGGGCATGCTGCATTGAGATCGCGAAAGTCTATGCATACTCTGATCTTGCCAGTCTTTTTAAGGACATGAACTATGTTAGCCACCCAATCGGGATGTTGTTCTTCTCTAATAAACCCGGAGGTCATGAGTTTATTGACTTCAGCTTCAATTGCATCCATAATGTCTGGACGAAATCGTCGCTGTTGTTGTTTGACCAGTTTAGCATTCGGCAAGATATTGAGCTTGTGAGTTGCGATTTGTGGATCAAGTCCTGGCATATCTTCATAACTCCAAGCGAAGACATCGATGTAATCACGAATGAGTTTAATCATGTCTTGCTTATCAGTTTCTGAAAGACTTTCACTGATGAATATTTGTTTGGGAGATCCCTCTTCACCAACATCTATTTGCAAGTTTGTCTTCAGTCGGAGGTTCTTTTTGCTCGAAACGGAACTCCCATTGATTATCTAACCTTTGGGCCCATTGTTCTGATTCAGGTGAGATTTTAAACTCTTCTTCGTCTTCATCACTTTCTTCAGAACGCTCAATGAAACCATGTTGGAAGACAGAAGGTTGCAGCAGAAATCACTGATACTCGTATCGGAATCCCAAGAAGTGGAACTAGAAGAATCAGATCTCTTATCTTCATCAGACTCGGGATCTGCATGAATAATATTGATAAAAGGAGTAGGAGCAATGTAGCCCAATCCGCATTTAGTCCTTCCATATTTTAGAGGAGGAATACGAACAGGCATTTTTCTTTCTTTTCCACTGTTGAGGCCAGTCCTGAAGTCATAGCCCATATTTTTGATGATGTCTTTAGATTGCTGACTATAACGACGTAGTTGTAATCTTCCAGTATCGTCATTTTTGTCATCATCTTCTAAATCAGAAGGACTTTGGGGCCCTTTGTAGAAGAATATTGGAATGTCTCCTGGCTTTCTGCTGGGAACTAGAAAGTATGAAAATTGTACAGGTTCTAGGGATACATCTGTATGAACAGTCTGTACAACTCCTATGGTTATTGTGCTCAAGTCATCTAACAAATGTAAATAACTATGAACATAATTACACACATCAGCGTACTGCAAAGATGGAGACTTTTCATTAAATATAAAAGCAGCAATATTTATATTGGGAGAAGGCTGAGCCTTAGAGATTTTAGCCAAGTCAATGACTAAAGGGGAAGAAAAAGAATGAGAAGAAGCTTTGTTTCGATTAAGATCGATAACAAATGGCTCAGAAGAGGTGAGCTCCCTTGAAGCTTGAGATGGAAGAATAATCCGCCCTCCAACTGGAATTAGCAGAGTATCTTGTGAAGATACAGGAACTGTAGTACGCCCACTAACAGGAATGATCATTGTATCTTGAGCAGACGACTGAGGCAACGGAGAGATCCGTCCACTCACTGGAATGATGAAGGAACCTTCTCCAAAGGGTTTGGGAGATTGTTGCTGAGTAGCTCGACCTTTAACAGGGATTATTAAAGTCTCACTTTGTGAATCCTCTTTCTCTATAGCTTGTATGACCCTTGTATACTCTTTTTTGTACATTTAGGAATCATTGAAATAAGCTTCAACCCCATAGAAGGGATTTATATCAGCAACTTCTTTTTGTACTCTTCCATTGCTATCAATGTACTTAAAACACTGATGAAGAGTAGAAGGCACCACATTATTTTCATGAAGAAAGGGCCTCCCAAGAAGAAGATTATAGGATCCCACGATCTCAATCACATAGAAAGTGACTTTGGATCTGAAATCGCCTATCTGAAGCTTCAGATGAATCTTTTCCAAAGGCTCGCTTCGGCTTTGATTGAATCCCAAGATAGTAGTAACCATCTTAGAGAGCTTGTGAAGAGGGATTTTTAGTTCATCCAACAGACTCTTTGGCATGATGCTTATAGCAGACCCTGGATCAATAAGGATACGATCTATCTTCATCGTATCGATATAACCAGTGTAGTAGAGAGGCCGATCATGTCGATTATCCTCCAATAGCATGTCGTCTTGTATAAAGGCGATATTTGGGATAATCTTCAATACACTGTTGCAATGTAAGCAAGTGGCAGGTTCTGCATCTGGCTTCTTCAATTGTGCAAGACAAGAGTCTGCTTGAAGAAGTGCTTCACTTAACGTCTCCCGAGTTTCTTAAGAAAGACGTAGAAGTTCAAAGAGGGACATTCTAGCTGGAGTATTAGCAAGTTGAGCTAGAATGTCAAAGTTGTAAGGCTTCTGAAGCCCAAGAGGAGGGGACTTCTTGATTGGTTTATCAAACCGAGCCTGTTGTTTGCCTTTCTCCAGAGCTGTGGGTTTAGGAGGAATAGGTTCAACTGGGGTAGTTGAAGGAACATATGCAGTAGATGATTCTTCTTCAGGAGGAACATTAGGAGCGTCTTTATCAACAGGAGGGATACCAAGAGTATCCTCAGGATCTTTGGAATAATCCTTTAGATAAGGTTTCCCTGTTCGAGTAGCACTAACAAGTGCTTCTTCTTTCTCTTTTGGCTCTGTGTCAGAGGTAGACCCAAGAGACGTCATATGACATGACTTAATTTTTCCAGCCTTCTTGGACTTTCGAGAAGTAGTATTTTGAGGAAAAGAAGATTCAAAATCTGCCACTAGATCAGGATGAATCCACATGATTTCTCCAGTTTTCAAAGTGATTGGCACTAATCCTTCAGATTGTGGAGGAGGAATATTCACTATCTCAAGAGTTGCCTTGGGAATAGGAACGATCCCACTTTCAAGGAGTTGAGGAGGGAAATCTCCGAATTGCATAGAGACGACGTTGGAGGTGACGGTCTTCTCTTTTGGAGTAAGGGAGATAGCTCCAGATTTAATCATTTCTTGGATCTTTCCTTTCAGTACATAACATGTACGAATTGTGTGACCCAACATTCTGTGATATGGGCAGTATTTGGGATGATCTGTCTTACCAGCTTCATCAGGTTTCTTGATTTCAGGTAATTGTATTTTATTACCTTTCAGCAGACATTCAAAGATACTAAGGACATCGTCATCATCGAAAGAGTATTCTTCCTTGGGGCGAGGTGTTCTTGGTTGTTGAGTTGTAGAAGTAGGAACAGTTGATGCATCTTTGCTCTGAAGATTAACTTCAAGAGTTTCTTTTCCTTTGTGAATATTGTTTTTATTGTTAGTACCTTGACCTGTTTCTTTGGGAGTCATCTGCACTCCTAAACCTTTGAAGGTTACAGCACTAATTTCTGCAGCCTTGGCACTAACTATGAAAGAAGGCCAATCTTGGAATTGGATGGATCCTGTCTACATGCTGATGATTGGCAACAAGTTTGATTTGCATGTGTCGATGGTGACAGCATCAGGAGTTCCAAGAGGCATCTTCAGAGCTTCTTTTCGAAACCATTCAATGTAATCCTCTGTAGTTTCATTATTTTTCTGCTTGATTCTAATAAGAGCAGACATAGTCATGTCATTGAGCCCTTCATAGAACCGTTCAAGAAATATCTGTTTGAAACCGGCAAATGAGGTAATGCTCCCATCTGGAAGACTTCTATACCATTCATAAGCCGTTCCCTTGAGACATCCAATAAACACCCGAGTAAGGAGGGCGTCGCTTGGTTGCAGCTGGTCAGTCATTACTTCAAAGTGATTAATAAACTGACTTGGAGAAGTGGTTCCATCATAGAATGAGATAGTAGGAGGCTTGTATTTAGGAGGATACGATACTTGCTTCCATTCTATCGGATAAGGTTGCTTGATGCCTAACCTTTGTAAACCATCTTTCTGTTTGAATGCTTCGAATTGAGTTTTGAGATTCCTCAATTCTTCATTGACAACTCCGGAAGATTGTGGAGTTGTAGCTTGTAGAGAATAGTTGGGAGGAGGAACAGCATTATAAGCACTACTCCCAGCTCCAGAGAGACTAGGATTTGGTTGAGCTGATCCAGGAGTATTGGATTGTACTGCTGGAGAAACTTGTACTGGACTTATATCAGTGTCAGTTGGTATGACATCTGGTACAGTCTGTCGATTTTGCATCTGAGTTGCCATGAGTTCATACATCAACTTCATAGTATCAGCCATAAACTTCATTTGCTGTTCCAAAGAAGCAATCCTTTGATCTTGAGGAGTCACCGAAGAGGAAGGTTCATTGTTCAATTCAGTATTCCCATCCACCATATATGTAGTGACTGTACGAGGGATTATTGATGAATTAGTGGATGTTGTATGCTCTGAATCACTGCTTCGTGCATCAAAGTCATTTATAGGAGAACTACCCCCAGTAGGAAGAGGTGGGAAGTTAGATTCTCCCAAAAATTCAGAATCATCTTCAGAGATCAAATTTCTTTGACTAAAAGCTAAGACTCTTGCTCTGGTGTTTCTATATACTCCATCTGGACTATCAGCTCTACCCCCAGTATCCCGAGGGGTCATGTTGACAGAAGCAAACAAAGGCTCATCTTCATCAGGCATAGGTTCACACTGAATCCGATTAAAGACAGATTGTCGTTTTGTTTGACATCTGCATTGCATGATCAACATGGTCATGAGCCATTGATTGACATCTGCATTGAATTATGACTCTTGGATAGAAGTCACATTCAGCATGGTCCTTTGACACAGAATTACTCCTTCTCTTCTGTTGAAGATATTCTCGTAAATCTGTTTGTGAAGATTGAGGAGTATATTTCCTATTCTTGGGTCTTGATGGCTCTTGATTATATAAAGAATGATTAATATGAGCCACATAGTTTCTTGCATACTCTGCATCTGGATCTCTTATCCTTGTTTCCAACTGGTATGATTTCTTAGCACCAGAAGTGTTAAGTTTTGTTCTTAGATCAGTTGGAGATAACACATTAATTTTGGAAACATGGAGTTTTTCTTCCATTGACCTATATATTTGCAGAGAAGGAAAAGTTGAACCACCCCCTTGATTAGGAGTTGGTAACAAACCCTCTTTTATGGACAGATTCTGTGCCCAATTCGAAGAAGTCATAGAAGAAGACACTAAGGAATATTTCTTCTTAGACTCATTCAAGTTTTGAGACATAGAATGTCCAGAAGGAAGAGTAGTCAAAAGACCATCTTCTTTTCTTTGACTAACAAAATTGTCAGTCAAAGCTGTTCCTGAAGTAAAAACTACAGGAACAGAAGGAATAACTAAAGAGTTATTCCTTTTCGAAGGGACTTTGTGTGGAAGACCACCCCCAGTTCTAGTGGAACTTGGCAAAGAAGAAGAGATAGCTAAAGAGCTATTCTTCTTAGATGAAATACACGCTGAAACAGGCTTGGTTAAAGAACCAATGCTGTTAGCGTGACTTTTGACTTTAGAAGTACACGCTGGAACAGACTTGGCTAAGGAGCCAGCACTGTTAGCGTGATTGTTGATTTTAGAATTACACACTGGAACAGACTTGGCTAAGGAACCAGTGCTGTCAGCGTGACTTTTGGGTTTGAAATTGTACGCTGGAACAGATTTGGCTAGGGAGCCAGTACTGTCAGCGTGACTTTTAATTTTGGAAACACATGCTGGAACAGATTTGGCTAAAGAGCCAGTACTGTCAGCGTGATTTTTGGATGTGAGATTGCACACTGGAACAGATTTGGCTAAAGAGCCAGTACTGTCAGCGTGACCTTTGATTGCTGTCATCTTCGAGCGCACAAGAGTGTGCGTGCTTGCAGTAGAGTTCTTGCCAGTATTAGGAGTAGACACTGTGGCAGAGACTTCACCATTGGCTGCCAACTGATTCTTAAGGACATAGACAGAGTGTCCCTTCGACTTGGCAGTGATAATGGAGGCTGTAGTGGGCTTACCACGCTTAGCCTGCTGTATTTCTTCATAGGCGAGTTGATCGAATTTGATCGTCATCACCTTCTTCGTCGAGCCGATTGACGAAGTGTCGCATTGAGTTGTTGCCATCTCAGAAGAGGAGATGGTTTTTCCCAGCAGAGTCACCAATTTGTTTTCCATAAATAAATTCCTTTATTTATTGTGTTTCTGGGAAAATTACAACTGTGAGAATCTGATCTAGAAGACGATCACTTTATCCCTTGGACTATGCGAAGAAGAAAAGCTCTCAAAATTTTGATAGTAGATAACTATGTATCTGTACAATGAATGAGAAAAAGAACTCTATTTATAGAGTCAAAAATAACTGAAAAGATAACTGTCTTCACAGCCTTTGCTTGTTGAAAATCATACAGGATTTAACATACGCAAGACTGTGAGCAGTTACTGGACGTGGCCTGTAACTGTTGGACACATGGCGATCATGCATGAGTCGTGTGCAAGTTACAGAACATGCAGGCGAGAGATCAGTGGCATGACTGCCACGTACTCCAGTTTGATGAAATCCACGTAGACTTGTTGAAGACAAAATCTACGCAGACTCGGGGTAGAAAGCTTCAAAATCCACGCAAACTTGGGACAGGAAGCTTCAGAATCCACGCAGATTTGGTGAAGAAAACTTCAGAATCCACGCAGGCTTGAGGAAGAAAACTTCAGAATCCACGCAGGCTTGAGGAAGAAAACTTCAGAATCCACACAGACTTGAGGGAAAACTCAAAATACACACAGACTTGAGATAAGACTGCCAGCTGTCTTGATTCAGCGTGCCTCGACTGATACAAAATCTCTGACAGTGATTGCTTTTGTCAGTCGTATTAAATGACAAGAAACTCTTTCGGTACGCCAACTTGACGAAGGTTGAGTCTTGCTGAAGAAGATTTCGAAAATCACGCAATAGTCTGCTGTGATCTCTCGAGTTCTGTGCATACGTGGTATACGAAGAGACATTCTTCGACTGTTGTGCTGTCAGTCATAATTACTCTCTGACAAATAATGAGTTATCTCCTCAGCGTGATTTGTAAATATTGTCCTGATCAGCTAAGCATAACTTTTGACTCTGTCCTGACCAACTCAGCGTGACTGTTGGACTTGTTCTGATCAACTCAGCGTGACTATCATTTTTGAGGCCTACAATAGCTGCTGTTGAGAAGTGGTCTACCCCAAGCTCAGTTGCTAAAATCAGAAGTTTCTTGGGCTTGGCTGGCTACTACCGGAAGTTTGTGAAGGATTTTGCCAAGATTGCTGAACCAATGACGAAGCTCACTCGGAAGAATGAAGAGTTCATCTGGACGGAAGCTTGCCAGGCATCGTTTGAGGAACTGAAGAAGAGGCTTACAATAGCACCGATACTTGCGCTACCCGCAGGTACCGGCGGTTTCTCAATCTACAGCGATGCCTCTGGAAAAGGACTGGGTTGCGTTCTTTAACAACATGGGAAAGTGATTGCTTACGCATCTAGGCAATTACGGACTCATGAGAAGAACTATCCCACACATGACCTGGAGCTTGCTGCAGTCATCTTTGCATTGAAGCTATGGAAGCATTATCTCTATGGAGAGAGAGTGGAAATATATACAGACCATAAAAGTCTGAAATATGTTTTCACTCAGAAAGAACTGAACATGAGACAAAAAAGATGGCTGGAGCTGATGAAGGATTTTGACATTGACCTGCAGTACCATCCGTATAAGGCTAATGTGATTGCAGATGCACTTAGTCGATACCCAGTGGCGATGTTCTTAACTAAGGAGCGCCACTTGTTGGAGGACATAGAGAAGCTTGGTCTGGAAATTGTACTGCCTGAGGAAAAGATAAAGGAACTGGGGCGAGAAGCTATTGTACGTGGAGCTGACTCAACCATGATGCATTTACAATTACGTTCAAGTCTGATGGACAAAGTCAAGGAGACACAATTTCAAGAAGAGACGCTTTGCAAACTCAGAGACCAAGTGCTGGCAGGAACACTTGAAGGATTCTCTATCGCCAGTGACGGAGCATTAAAGAATGGTACAAGGCTGTGTGTACCATCTGGCGAACTGAGAAATGAACTGATGCAAGAAGCACACCAGTCGCAGTATTCCATACATCCTAGAGCTAATAAGATGTATCGGAATATGCGTACCATCGTTTGGTGGTATGGAATGAAGAAGGATATATCCAGATTTGTGGCTAGATGCTTGATTTGCCAACAAGTGAAGGCTAGCAGACAGAGACCCGCAGGACTTCTACAGCCGCTGGACATTCCGGAGTAGAAGTGGGAGCATATAACAATGGACTTTGTGTCAGGATTGCCTCGATCCCAAGGAGGGAAGGACGCTATTTGGGTTGTTGTGGACCGACTGACAAAGACAGCTCACTTTATCCCCTTCAAGGTTGGTTTATCTACCGAGAAGCTGGCGGCACTGTACATGCGGCACATCTACCGGATTCATGGAGTACCGGTAAGTATTGTATCTGACCGAGATACTAGATTTACCTCACACTTTTGGAAGAGTTTGCATGACAGCTTGGGAACAAAACTGAAGTTCAGTACAGCCTACCATCCCCAAACTGACGGACAATCGGAGAGAACCATTCAGACGCTAGAGGACATGCTGAGATCTTGCATCTTGGAATTTGGAGGGTCTTGGGAAGACCATTTACATTTAATGGAATTCTCTTACAACAACAGTTACCAAGCTAGCATTGGTATGACCCCATTTGAAGCTCTTTATGGACGTCATTGCCGTACTCCACTTGCATGGGACGACGTAGGAGAAAGAGTACTGCTGGGGACAGAAATGGTGACTGACGCAGCAGAGAAGGTGAAGGTGATTAGAGACAAACTCAGGATTGCCCAAGACAGACAGAAGCATTAGGCAGATAGCAGTCGTCGACCACTGGAGTTTGAAGAAGGAGATAGTGTCTTTGTGAAGATTTCACCTACCAGAGGAACTATCCGATTTGGCAGAGCTGGGAAGCTGAGTCCCAGATATATCGGACCATTTGAAGTTCTGAGCCGAATTGGTGAAGTAGCATATCGGTTAGCTCTACCAGCTAATCTTGAGGGCATAAACAACGTCTTCCACGTCTCGCAGCTCAGACGCTACATCCCGGATCCGAGTCACATTCTGGATCATTCGGAGCTGGAGATTGGACCGAGCCTCACAATGCCAGAGAAGCCTGTGGCAATTTTGGACAGAGGCGAGAAAAGGACCAGGACTTCGGTGACTCCCATAGTCAGAGTTATATGGAGGCATGATTCCCTAGGCGAGTCTACCTGGGAGCGAGAAGATGAGATGCGGGAGCAGTACCCGTACTTGTTTGAAACATGAGGTAATTCCTAACCCTATCCTTTAATTTCGAGGACGAAATTTTCTAAGGAGGGAATGTTGTGAAACCCGTAACTTTTAGTTTAATTAGCTAATTATTAATATCATTATTAAATTGTTAATTTAAGAAATGCATTTTTAGAAAATTATTATTTTTGGAAATTTTAGATTTTTGTCAAAACCCGTAATTTTCTAATTAATTAATATCGTGTTTATTTCAGATAGATTAAAATTATTATTTTTAAATATTGGATTTTTGGTTGTCTGGCCCTGTCCCGAACCCATTTCCGAGCACAAATTTATTTTTGAATTACTCTAGTATTTATAAAGAAAAGAAATTTTTTCTTAACAATAAAACCTATATGTTAATGCCAACATCCCATAACCCAATACTTCACACTAATATCTGGATCCAACTCAACTTAGTATGGTCCAGTGCTCACAACTATTTTCATATAACAAGTCCCATTCAAGTCCAAACTAACTTATCTAAACATTAGAAACCTATTTTTGCTCATTCCAGCACATTATGTTTAGGAAGAACAACTTTTTCATTAATTATTTACTTTTTTATTTACTCACCCGACCCCTCACTTCCCTTTCCGAATGCCCGCTGCCACCGGCGACCGCCGGCCTCCCCGAACGGCCGCCCCCTCCTTTCCTGTAACCTCTCTTCTCCTCTACTATATATAAACCCCCTTCCTCTCCTTCCATCACTCACCACCATCCCCATCCTCAAACCGTACCCTAATTCCTAAATCTAGTGACCCGACCTAAGCTCTGTTGGCCGCAGCCACTACCCAGGCGGAGTTTCCCGAGCGGCGACCTCGCTGCAGCCTCCTCGGTCCCCGCGACCGTCCTCAGCGGCTCCGCACCAGCCCCGCTGACGGCCCGACGTCGGCGCCCTCCGCACTGACCCTTGCCGCGGCCACCCAGGCCGATCCCGACCAGGGCCACTCTCCGCGCGGCTTTCCAGCGCTGTCCCCTCCGGGCCAGAGCTTCCCAAGCTCCGCGACGCTTCTCCGAATTCTCGACCCCGATCCCGCTGTCTAGCGTTTCGATTTCATTCCCGAGATTTATCTCGCGGCTCCCCGACCAAAGGATTTGGTTAATCTCTGATAATCATAGTAGTTCGTCCCTTCCGTGTGTCGATGATGATATGGTCTCCGATACTGTTGCGGGATTCGTTTTAGTTGAGTTCGATTTCGGAAAAATTTTCGAAGTCTTCTTTGGTTGTGCTGTGGTTGGAGAATTTGATTTCTGTTGATTTGTTCGGAATTTCTGAAACTATTGGGTTCTGTGGATTTTGTCCCTATGGCTTCTCGAAAATTCCGAGTTGATTCGGATATATTCTTTATCTTTGTTTTTTGGGTTCTGTAGAATTTTCGGGTTTCTTTTGAATACCGGAAACATGCTCTGGTTCGATATTATTCTCGGGTTTTAATATTAATGGTGGAAATAATTTCTTAGTGGTTATTCCCTGGTTTGGGATTTATAAATGGTGTTTATGGCACACTTACCAGTTTTTGGGTTGACTGAAAATAAAGGAAGTGCTGCCGGTTTTTTCAAGAAAATTAAATTTTTTTAAAATGATTTTTCGGGAAAGATTATTATTTTGGATTTTTGGGCGACGACTGTATTGGTCAATGGGCCCTGGCTAAGTGCAAACGAAACCGATTTCGTCCGGACGTTGAGGCATTAGCTAAAATGATGTTTGGACCAATATCTGAGACTCACTAATAAAGTTATTTTATTTAAAATAATTATTTTATTTTGTAAATTAAATTGTAGGATTTTTTAGGGACTAACTAATATTTCCTTCTTATTTTAATTCATGTAAAATGGTCTGTAAAGGGCATAAGCCCAGTTTATTATTTCTGTGGTTTGTAATAAATTAGTTAAATTTATTCTTTTTTGGTTGTGGTTGGCATAAACACGTAAAATAGTGAAATAAATATTTTTTTATAGAAAATTAATATTTATTTCTCACATTAAATAAATTAGGAAAAATTACAAGTTATTATTTAAACAAATTTCACGTCTTTCTCATTTAAAGAAAAATGTAGTTTTATTATATAAATTATAAAATACCAAGTTTTGCCAATAAACCGATAAATACAAAGTTTTTCCAAAATTAAATACAAAATGATCTATCCCTCATAATTGAATGTAACGCATTAGATAATCAATTTGTGTTTGTGTTAGTTTAAATAAAGAATTAAAAATTGACTAGAACAAATTAGAGATTGAAACTAGCACATCTAGTATGGTAATTTTGGAATCTAAGATCGACTTCTCGATTGTAGGATTTCGAGAAAAAGTCTGAAATTCATCTCGGAGTCATTACCCTCATTCTAGTCAAACCAAGACAAGTACAGTTTGTGGTAGTTTACAATTATTTAGTAATAAGTTTTATTGCAAATTTAAACCACGAGGCAACACGGAACTCTCTCTGAGAGCATTGACTGTTTAACTGTTGGATACTGGGGGAGTAGTGTAATGAGTATGACCACATCCAAAATAGTATAATGACTGTGTTAGCTTACCCCTCATACACACGGGGATAAGCCATATCGTATCAATATGATACAACTGTACAACCCAATCCGGTCATATTCATTGCCTATTCACATCACACTATTTTAACTGTTGGAAAACCATTTATTTCAACTTGTTTAGAAGTGCATAACTCCATTATTATTTTAATTTTTAAAATATCATGAATTGTACTTTGCTCCTTCCTGACTGGAGACTATATTTTTAGGTCCTATTGATGATTCAGAGCTACTGATTAGTAGCTATTATGATCCTGAGTTGTATCCCGTTGTGCTACCAGATGAGGCTGGAATTGGAGATGACGAGTCTACTTTTTAGCTGTTGTTATTTTCTATTTTCAGTTGTTGTTATTGGGAAAGAATATTTATCAGTTGTAACTTTGTTGGACAAGTTTTTAATTATCGGAATATTAAAGTTGTGACAAATTAGAATTTGTGTTGTTGATTACCTGCATGAGTAATACAGCTTACTGCCGCCGTCTCAACAACGGTGCAGGCTGGGCATGATTCGATTCGACCCAAGAAATTAGGACCGGGTCGTGACATGTTCCCTTGCTTCAGGTCCTAGAACTATCTTTCCATCTCACGCAACTATGATGTTGGGAAGAACTTCCTGCAGAACAACCTCTTGAAGGTGTCCCAATCAAGCTGCTTGTCCTGGAGTCGGGGTTCATTCCGATACCAGGTACTTGTTACATCTCGCAGCTGGAGTCCTACTACTTTGATATGGAGGTCGTCAGGTAGTCGAGCGACGCAGAGGAGACGCACCATGCTGTCGAGCCATTCGTCGGCATAGATGATTTCCTCGGTTCCTTTGAAAGGTCGAGTGTCCTGCTTATTAAAGTTCTCAATAGTGCCGACCTTCACATAATAATATCTCTTATCAAATTGAATGGCCTTAAAGATACATAAATTATCTTTTAGATTTATGTTTACCTTAGCAGGCCTTAGTTCCGATTGAGCTGTTCCTCTTCTCTCGAGGGCAGCCATAGCCACGTTGTGGGCATTCTCCATGCCTTCTCTTATGATCGTGGTCTGCTCGCGATTGGCTTCAGCTTGGGCTGCATTCTGTTCACGATGGGCTTCAGAATGGGGCAGTACCGGTGGGGTCTACCGGTACTGGTGGGGCAGCTGGTACGGAAACTATCGCAGGGGACTGCGGCTCTGTTCAGGGAATTACCGGTTCTGCCATTTGCGCTGTAGTAGCGTAAACGGGGCGGGGTGCTGGTACAGCATGGGGACGGTCAGTCAGCTGCAAGGGAGGAGGGTCCCGACGTGCTTGAGGAGGTGGGGTGTGATTTGTAGATGACACCTCATCTTCAGCAGGGCCGGAATGGGTGGTCTTTCCTTTGGCCATACTCTGGAAGGTTTAGGATACAATACATAAGCAAGGTATCCTACCAGTCTATAATCAAAAAAATATATTTATATTTATATAATTCGGACCTATGTTGTGACAAATCAATGTTCTGCGTTCTAATTGTTTCTAGATATGTTTTCCTAAGTTGTTGTTTCTAACTTGCATGGGCACCACTAAAAATATGTCACGACCCGATCCTAAATGATTGGGTCAAACCGGATCATGCCCAGCCTGCACTGTTGTGAGACAGCGGCAGTAAGCTATTCTATATGCAGGTATTCACAACAACATCTATATTTTGTCACAACTCGAATATACAAAAAATTTAAAACTTTTATTCAACAATTGGAAAGTACAACTGGAAATGAAAGAACTGAAATAAAGTGTTGAATTCAAAAATCTATAAAACTCCAAAATAATAAAACTAGAAAACTGGAAACGACTAGCTAAGCGGTCGGCTCGTCGGTCTCAGGTCCTGCGTCCTCCAAGGGGGACTCTGGCAACACCACATGATACAAAACCGGGTCATAGTAGCTATTGTATAATAGCTCAGCATCCTCAATGTCACCTAAAAATGTTGTCTCCAGTCAGGAGGGAGCAAGTACGAATATGCATCTCATATTTCAAGTAATAATGGAAAAGTGCAGGCTAAACAGTTGAAACAATATTTTTCAGCATTTTAACAATTGAAAATAATGTAATTTGAATGTGTAATCGTCTATGACCGGCTTGGGTTATACAATAGCGTCCTAGCGACGCGATACGGCTTATCCCCGTGTGTAAGAGGGGTAAGCTCGTACAATATGCAATATGAAGGGTATTGGCCATAAACGTTACACTATTCTCCCAATCCCCACAATCAATATCAATCAATATCTGAACCCTAGGAGAGGGTTCTGTGTAGCAATGTGGTTTAAACATGCAGCTAGACAATTACTAAATAAAATACAAGAAGACATAACCGTAAGTTGCCTCTGTTAATTGACTGGATCGGGAAAGTTGGTACCGAGGATGATGTCAAGTTCGTCTCCGAGATCCTACAGTTGAGAACTTGACTTAGAATCATAATGAAACCATTCTAGGTGTGCTAGTTACAATCTCTAGAAGTAGACCCTAGTCAGGTTTTAAGTTATTAATAATCTACCGGAAATCTAGCGTCGCAATCTATGTTCGTTATCATTTTAATTAAATAAGTCGGTTACTGTTTAATTGGAAAAACTAGCAATTACCGATTAATTTGGCAAAAACTTTATATTTTAAATATATATATAAAACTAGGCTTTTTCTTTTAAATGAGAAAACATGTGAATTACTAGATTATTAGTTATGAGAAAACTTATTAATTTTCTTTATGAAATAAATATCCAATTTTTATATTCTACGCATTTAACGACGAAATCAACATTCTAGAAAAATAATAAAAAGATACGCTACACAATACAGGGTCACAGAGAAATAAAGGAAAACTGGACTTATGCCATTTACAAATTATTTACATAAATTAATTAATTCCTAAGGCGAGCTCTGAGTGTCGCGAATGGTACAAATAGTAGGCCGAGGCCCTGCACCATAAATACTAAGAGCAGTACCAGTTCTAAAAATAAATTATAATTTAAAATAAAATTTAAAGAGTCACAGACTTGGTCGTGCAATCTCATGTTGCTGGTTAACACCTCAACATACAGGAAACCCTGTAGAGTTTGCGTTTCGCCGAGGCTCATCCGACCGATATGTCGTCGCCCTACCGGTGATACGAAATCCATAAAAACCAACAAATCCAATTTATAAATCATTTTGTAAGGACCGGTTTTGAAAATAGATTTTTATTTACTAATATACTAAATTTAATTAAATACTTTTATTTTGAAAACTTTTTCGAAAATTTCGGTAGCACCTCCTCTGTAACTGGGACAACCCAATCATGGGAGGATACTAAAACCAACACAATAAAAATATCCCAAACCAGGGATAACCACCACAATCCAATATTTCCAGTCCAGAAAATATAGCACAAAAATATGTAAATATCAAAATAAGAATTCGCCGCTACGTAGCGAATACCACGTATCACCAAAGCTACGTAAAAGAATACCGAATCCCGAAACAGGATCGGGACCGCGTCATCACAGACTATTCTAACGGAGAGGGACACGGGGATACGGAATTTATACCTCGGGTTGCTCGGCTAGAGCTCTCAGATGATAATGAAAAGAAGGAATAAAATCCACGGTCAGCGGAAGCTCTCGGAACAGTGTCCGAACAGCAGCAACCTCGCGGGTCAGGGAGCGACGGAGCCGCGGGAAGCAAGGACCACAGAATAGCAGGTCGGGAACCACGGAACAGCGCTGTTGGAACAGCGGGGCGCGGCACGGGAGGCGCATGGAGACCGGGGCGGTCGCATGGGAACGAGATCGCGGCGCTGGGTGCACGCGGGCTGGGCGGTCGGCCTCGAAGCTGACCGGAGCGGGGTCGGGGCACGGGGAAGCTGAAGGCGGCGCGCGGAGGTGGCACCGAGGAGACAGGGTCGGCCGGAGTTGGCTGGGTGCGGGCACGGCGGGAGGAAGCAGTCGGCTCCGGCGGTGGTGGGCACGGGTGAGCTCTTGGGAGGTGATGGGTTTTGGGAGTAAGAATGGGGAAAATGGGTTTTGAGGGAGTTGGTGAATGGAAAAAATGAGAGAGAGAAGAATGTGGTCATGGGAGTAGTGCTGGTGCTTTGTGTTCGTGAGAGAGGGAGTGATGGGGAGAATGGTTAATAAAGGAGGAGTTGTTAGCAAAATAAAGGAAGGGAATGGGAGTTGTGGAGGAGAGTGGTTTCTGCAGAAATAAGGGGGCGTGTGTGTGTGTGTGGATCTGGTCGTGGAAGACCAGATCAGGAGGGAAAAAATAGTTTTATTATATATATTTTTTTCTTTCTTTCTTAATCCAAAAATAAAAATAGGTTTACATATATCCAAAGCCAAAATTAAATTAAAATATTTTAAAGACGGATTCGGGACTGGAAACGAAATTGGGTTCAGGAAACGGAATATGGTGTTCGGACTCGGGGTCGGAGTCCGGACTCGGGATCGGACTCCGGGCACGAGATCGGGGACAGGGCCACAATAAAAAATCAATGATTAATTTTAAAAATAATATTTTTCCTAATATAATAATAATAATAATAATAATAATAATAATAATAATAATAATAATAATAATAATAATAATAATAAGATTATGCTACAAATCAAATAATTAATCATTCCAAAATTTTGGGTTTCACAACAAATCACCATAGAGTCCACTATTGGTATGTTAATACATCATACATTTGCTAACTCTTCCGGAGACAAATTCGATAAACCATATTATCAAAGAAAGAATAATACAACTGATACACATGTCTCATAAAGACTTTATCTCAGTCTTCTAGAATATTTCAGAAGTCGTCATCCAATCCATGGCCATCCTTATGCCTTGGTCTACTATCAACGATCAAGTCAAAAAAGGAGCAAAGTACAATATAAGTCAGCCGTACTCAACAACAAGATGCAATATATAGTTCATAAAATAACAAAGGCAGTAAATAACAAGTAAACTGGAAAGTAGCTAAAATTATGCACTAACTACGTGAAACATGTGCAATAGAACACCAATAAGCATGTAGGAGCTATCATGTAGAAGACACATCGTAAACAATATGCTAGCAATCATGCACGTAAAGAGCATAAGGCATGTCTTTTGATGATGCTAGCAGACACGCACGTAATGGACGTAAGACACATCTTTCGAATGTGCAAGCAGTCATGTAAATATCCATAGGCCAAGGTAAACTACATGCTTTATTAATGTTCTCCATCTCAACACAAAACGCAAGAAATACGTAAAGCGTGATATATTACAAATTATGACATGCAAAGCTGCTAAGTAAAGTTGAGGTACAAGTACTCACCTTTTACCGAATGTTGACAAATGTCTCTGAATCCACCTAATTTCTAACCAATAATTATTGGTAACTACGCTAACTAATAATTTACTAATTACTAAATAACTAATTTCTAAACAACCATTAACTAATTACTAATTTACTCTAATAAATAATAAACCTATTTACTAAAACATTATTTAGTAACCAAATTCCTTTTCTTTTCTTTTTTTCAAAATCCAATAACCCTGAGTCTGGCTCAACTAAGAGCTTAAGGTGTAACTTGGGCCGGGCGGCCTGGTCTTCGGTTCGGGCCCAACCCTGTCAAAATCGGTCTGGGCTGGCCTGAGCCTGGTTAACGACTCGGACCTATCACGTCCCTACCCGGAAATTGCTCGTCTTTGCATCGATTTTACTGAATCATTCGTCCTCGCTGGAACATGATACCGTACGAGTCTAGACTTAAGACTCGTACAAGGCAAGATGACAAATTTTCAAATGGTTATCTTTGATTTGATATTTAGCAGTAGAAGAAAATAGAGTATACAAAACAATTTTCTTTATTTAAAAAGCAGCAAAATTACAAAGGCTTTTAATAGCCCAAATGAATCATGCCAGATTGGCGTACAATACTCAAGTTCTCTCTTGCCCACAAGAGATTTCACCATTCTATACATCATATATTCTATATCTCGACCGCATCATCCTATTGTTAGTTTGAGTGTCAATACAATCGTACGCCTCAAAACCTTATGAAATTTTCATGCCTCAGTGTAACCCCACTTTTCCAGTTTTATAAATTATTGGATCGTTTTAATATTTTCTAAATATTATTCAAGTTGATTAATATTTGTATAATTTAAGTGTTATAATTGAATTATTGTATTATGGTTAATTAATGATTGGGAGTAACTAATTTGGAGTGTTGCTCAAGCTCCTATCTAACTTTCTAACAAATCTAGGGCTATTTGTGCAAATATGAAAAGGGGGAGGGTTATTTTCTAAATAACCTTTGAGTGTATATTTTGGGTTCTGCAAATTGCTTGGGTGGAGGGATATAATTGCAATTTTTATATTTCTGTTTATATTTTGGTGGAGAGAGAGAAATCTCTATTCTTCCACAGTTCGATCCCCAAAATTTTTCGATCTCTTCTCTCCACCCTCTCGAACCCCAACCCTAGCGTTCCGGCGACACGAAGACGACGATGACGTCGTCCCTTTCTCTGGCGATTGAAGCAGAGCAGCAAGCTGCTACAGCAAGCTCTTTTCCGGCCAAAAGAGACGACGACGGCACGATCTGCTTCTCCGACGGACCTGGCGGCGACGTTCGTGTCCCTCTCAGCGACCCCACGGCTGTCTATGGTGGCGAACGAGCTCAACGAAGAAGACAACCGCTGAAGCCTTCCTTCTTCCTACAAGCACGTGGTGATCCGCTAACCACCGAGCCAGACACGGAGGCGATCTGCATCTCAGTAAGTCCTTTGATGATCTCGAATTGATCTTGAGTATTAATGGAACTCCTCTTGATGAATCAGTTTGATCTATAGATCTAAATTTCCAGATCCAACCAGTTAACTAAATTCTTCGATCAGAGCAATTAACTAGAGGTTGATCTGATTTCACAATCGAGACAAGCGATTAGCACTCCTATCGTGCTGTGATTTACAAATCTGGTGAGTGCAAATCCTTCATGAATCAATTGGTGAAGAACACTAGTGTAGGCTTTTGTCATGGATTCATTTTTGCTCTGTTTTGAATTCCAGAAGATTAGTTGCATTTGTGAAGTCTGGCTGATCTAAGGTTGCCTCTATCGAGGTTATTTTGTGAGTATTTTGATTCTCATTGTCTCCCTGGAGTATAGGAATTTCCATTTTAAGCTAACAAGGGTATTCTCTGTTTATACCTGGAGTATGCTTGTTGAATTGCCTCGACAGAGACTGATTTGTTGGATATTAATTGTTTTGTGCCGAGTCTTGTAGCTGTGTCTCTACGACAGTTTGATCCTCACCTCAGGTAAATTTCTCTGCTTCTCTCGCGAATTGTACTCTTATTTATAACCGGCATTCATGGACAATATGGCGATCGGTTACCAGATTATGTGATGAACATCTTTACTTCCTGTGCCGCGCTTCTTATGTGTTCGGGTTCATAATTAGCTAATTTTGTAGCTTGCAAGTTGTATTTGGAGTTAGCTAAGGAGTGGAAGGGTTCGAATGGTTATAGAGGGTTTGAACCAAGTTTGACTATAGGTATAATTTGTTGGGTTTTCTTGGGGGACCTTGGTATTTTCCTTGCTGATATTTGATCAGTTGTAATACTTTAGTGTTTTCTTCTTCTTGTTCTTTTACTGTTTTAGTTGAGCTTTTGGCATTGGGTTGGTCATGGTATTTATGCATTTTAAATCTGCAGGAGATAAGTGGCTAGGTGATATGGGGAGGGACCATATTACCCGAGTTTAACACTACAATAGTTTACCAGTTGCTTGTTATGCAGGTTGTTTAATGAGACTTGATCAGTTAAAAGTTTGTTGGGAAGTATTACATGAGTTTTAAATATAACCTGTTGAGGGAAGCTATGTTTTCCTTGTGTACTAGTTCTGTCAAGTTTCCATCTTCTAAGATTGTTGTTGTTTAGTGGATATTTAGCTTTGGGTTGAGTAGTAGTAGAAGCAGTGGCCGAACTGGACTCTATTAGAAATCGATAAAGTGTAGGCTAACCCAGAGTTGCTTCAAGCTCATTTGGAATTGAGTAAAGAAGATTGGGTCGAAATCAATTACTGGCAGTTAAAGGCTTAGCTTAGGATGACAGTTATGTTTAACTCTTAACCAATTTGTAGTAAGATTGTGATTATTGGAGATAAAAAGGCCAGTTGAATTTAGAGTTACTATGTTAACTTGAACCTTTCTAATATGGGGATTGAGGGCTGGACCAAAAGTTTTGTCTTGACTGTTTTCGACTGGACCGAGTGGTGGTAGCCAAGCTTGATTTTGCATACTGTTGATATTCAGGTATCAGGATTGCTTGAGCATAATAGATCAAGTTGCTATAGGGTCAAACTGTTTATAGCCAATTCTCCTTGTGGACAAGTTTGCTTGTATCTTACATTTAAGTACCTTTAGGAATCTGTAGGAGCCACCTTGTGAACTAGTTCAGGTAGTTAGTTTAGTTTGTTTGACAATCAGGTTTAGGTAGTCTAATGCCTGGCTAATGGGATTCAGTCATGGCTGCCATTAGAGTATATTAGATACTTGATGTTTATTTCATTTAGTTACTTTTAGCTTAGTCTGTTCTTTTGTATCTATAGTGTTTTGACCATCTAATCCTCTTAAGGAAGAACCTTGTCTTTATAGCTAGCTTATAAGAAGCTGGTTCTGTATATATTGCTTATAGTATTTAGATATCTTGCTAGATTGAGTATAGCTATCAATATTGGTACTCTACAAATAAGCATGTTGGAAGTTGTAACCACTAAGTTAGAACTTGTATAGATTTTAATCAACTTGTAAAAATATTTCATAACAGGAGGACATCCAGCTTTACTACCTACCCCCGATCACCCTGAGCAAGGCAAGTATACTCCTCTAATTTGTCCATTTCTCATATCTTCATATTTATTCTTGTATCTCTTGATGACACGATGTATCACGATAGTGTCTCGTTTCATGTTCCTTGTATCATTGTGTCTGGGAGGGGAAATACTATAGATATGTGATCAAACCCTGTTACTATCCCTGTGAATAGCTTGGGTCCCGCACCGTGCACGCGGGGCCAAAGCCGTACCATTTCATTATCATTGCATCTACCCAAGCCGATCATACTCTAGAAGTATTTCAAATATTGCACATGTCAGGATTCAGTTTGTATTTCAGGATTTCATGGTTGTATTTCATGTTCAGGTTGTACTTCATGTTCAGATTGTATTTCATGTTCAGGTTGTACTTCGTGTTCAGATTGTATTTCATGTTCAGGACTCATACCATGTTCCCTGTTTTACTTTCAGTATTTCCTGCTCAGTTTCATGTCTTGTCTCATTTTCTGTACTTTATATTTATTCCTGTTTTCTTAATTCATACCATGATGTACATGTTTATTTCTCTGGATATACTAGCTCCGTTCCTGACTGGATAAGTTGCAGGTATACTTGCAGAATACCATTCTACTATATGGGCCAGAGCCCGGGATCTTAGCTGAGCAGGATGGTTCATGACTTAGCTTGAGGTTTCAGGTTTAGACTATTAGCTTTACTCTTAGATATTGTCTTTAGAATTCATATACATTTCATCCTTGATGACTCGTACATTTATATACATAGAATTGTGGATTATGGTGATCATTCTGGGATACGTTTTAGATGCTGTGATTGTACACTTTTATGATTATCTATTAGATTTCCCTAGTTTGGTACAGCTTACTTCTTCGTGTCTAACGACGAAGGCTGGGCAAGTCTGACTCGTGTCCGATTATTCGGGAGCGGGTTGTGACATGTTTTGAGTGGTGGCCCATGCAGGTCCATCCTAATGGTACCTAGGTATTAGTGTACTATTGGGGGACTTGATTACACTAGGGAACTTAATCACAACATAGAAAAATTGGGAAATAAGGGTATATCAGGTATATCAGGTATATTGATATTCTATAAACACTTGTTGTATTTAGGTCTAGGTTATTTTAACAGTTTTTTGTTTTACAGATAGTTCAAAAGCACGCGACACCGGAACGGTTGATCCACCTATACTTGAGGTCTCCAAGCTTCCACCCCGCAGGTCGTCCCTACTATCCCCATGGGTAGTACGTAGTTGACGGAGATGTTTGAAGAGTTCCTTAACACCCAGAGAGAGCAAGCCATCATTTTCTAAGCCAGACTTGTGAATGCACTTTTTGAGCCAGAAAAGACTTCTGCTTTCCAGACTTGCAGACCTTTGGACTTCCCCGACACCGAGCGCATATCTTACACTGAGGAGTAGATCGAGAACCTAGAGCTGCGACTGAAGAGCATACAAATCCTTGAGGAACTGACTTCTCTGAAGATTGGAACCACTAGCCAGAAGATCCAGAATATATCACAGACAATGGAACGAGACGGAAAGCTGAAGCCCAGGAGAGACATGAAGACTTATGACGAAGACAACAACTAGCTTGGACCCGCAAAGCGTCGTAACACTCAGAAATTGCTTCTTCAGCCGCATCATCAGATTCAGACAATAACCAATTGTGCTTTCTGCCGCCATCCAGGACATCGCTTCGAGGAGTGCCGCAGAAGACTTCGACTCTGCCTATCCTATGGATCTTCTGTCCACCAAATGAAAGATTTTCTGCAAGTTGCGGATCACAGAGGTCGAAGAGCATCAGGATCTCAGCAGCCAGCACGCCAACAGCCGTATATTCCTATCAGAGGCCCTGCACTCTAACACTAGCAGAAGATTCAGACTCAAATCCAGCCAGCAACCAATTGTAATTTCTGCCGCCGCTCAGGACACCACTACAACAAGTGCCGTAAGAGACTGGAGTATGCTTGTTCTGCGGATCGTCTGTCCACCAAGTCAAGGATTGTCCGAAGACCGCCGATCACACTGCCCAAGGACGAGCACGAGGAGCACCAGGACTACAGCAAGGGAACCGACCTCTCTAGATTTAACAACCACATGGAGCACTACTACAAGGACCAGCCTACGACAGGACAGTTGAAGAAATTGAAGTAATTTCGGAGGAATACTGAAGACAGAAGATTTCTTTTGCATGGTTGGGAAAATCATGTGTCTTGATTCGCAATCCAGCTTTCCCTTAAATTTCTCTTAATACCTAGATCCTTTCTTGAAACTTCTTGTTTTCTATTTTGAAACGTTGGTTGATATTCGAACTTATCTTGAGATATTGTCTCCTATTCAGTAAACATGTCCATATCCACAATTCGATATTCGTTTGAAATCTACTACTCGATACTGTTTGCCTATTCCTCTTTCATGACTTTGATTTTCTATTCGAGAGTTGTTTGTCCACTACTTGTTTCGACCTTGTCTCCTATCCAAGATTTTGCTTGTCTCATGGATACTGTTCCTACTCGCTTATTGATATTTTGTTCGCTAATCAAACTTGTACTATTCGATATTTATTCCTACCTGAAATATCATTCTGAAACCTTGTTTGAACCTTCGCTTCTGTTGATGCTTGTTGAGATTCTATTTCCTATTCTTGACTTTATTCGGGACATGTTCTCTATTTACGATTTTGTTTCCTAGTTGAGATTCGACTCGTTCTCTATATGAGATTTTGCTTCCCGTTCGCGACTTGGTTTCCATTTTAAGAATAGTTCTCTATTCATGACTGTGCTTCGCCTATTTTGATTGGCTTGTATTCATGATTCAGAACCTTATTCTTATTCGTTGATTGGTACTCCTTCATCCATTCTTCGTAACCTTGCTTTCTTTTCGGGATTCTACTCAGGAATTTTGTTTCCTATTCAGAACTAGTTACAATTTATAAATTTTGTTTTCTCCCCGAGGTCCAATTTTCTATTCGGGGCTTGTTGGAATTTGATTTTTTTTATTCAATATTTGCTTCTATTCACCATCGTTTAAAAATTTTCTTCCAAATCTGAGGTCTTGACATGTTTCCTATATGAGATTTCTTTTCCTATTCATGGCTTGTTTTCTGTTTGAGAAATTGTTCTGATCACCACCTTGTTTCAATCTTGTCCCCTATTTGAGGTATCACTTATTTCACAGATATTTGTTTGCTATTCACCCAGTGGTTCTCTTTTCCTATTTCGTAACTTGATCCCATTCAAGATTTTAAGATCATGTTTCCCATTTACGAGACTTTGTTTTGTTCGTGATTTAGTCTCATATTCAATATTTTCCAGACTTTGAAACTCCAGTTCCCACTCACGACTCGTTGAGACCGTGTTCCCTAATCAAAATCTTGTTTCCAGTATGGGATTTATTTTTTATTTTGAAACTTGTCTCCTATCTGATACGTTGCTTCAGTTCATCCTTTGAGACTCTGTTATCCCTTCGGGATAATGTTCTATATGTGGAATCTTGTTACCATTCCAGATATCAGTTGAAATTTCGTTATAATTTAAAACTTTGCTCCCTGTCTGAAATTTTAAATCTTCCTGGTTGCCCTTTTCTACTCACTGATTGGATCCCTTGTAGTCTCTTAGTACCTCATAAACTCTTGTATTCTAATACTCAGATAACCTCACCATCTTCTTGACTTGGACTATTGAAAGTTTTGATTCCTTGAAATTTTCTATGGATAAAGTTCAAAGACTATTCGATGACCTACTAGGGTGTAGCAGTGCGCGCTGCAGCCGTTATCTGAATTGTGGAGACTGAAAGTTCACTGCAGCCAGCAGCGCACTGGCGAGGCAGGAACTCTAAGTTGAAGTGATTTCAGACAGTCATAGGTTTTCGAGTATTGTTGAGACTTTATCTTATTTTTTGATATCTTCGGTGGTTTCGACAATGATTGTTGAAAATGGATAGGGTTGACAGAATACTCAGTGACATATTGTTATTTGAGTCACAGAGCTGAAAGTCTACTGCAGTCAGATATATACTGGCGGGGTAGGGATTCTAAGCGAAGTGACTTCGAATACCTATATGTTCTCGGGTACCATGGAAATTATATTTCCTTTTTTATATGACTATCTATTTTCGTGAATCACAAATCCTTGCACGTTCATCCTGATTTGATACTAATACTTCCGGGGTAGTTTCCATACGTTTTCTCAACAAATCCTTGCGATTTTCCTTCTTGCATTTTATCGTTGGATCAATTGATTCTAAATGAATAAACCGATTGTTGTAATTCGATTCCGTTCTACCTGATTTTTCTATTAATCGTACTATTATTCTGATCGTGTTGTCTAAACCTTGACCATGCCTATCTAACCATGATTTTTCTAAGTTGTTCTATTTTAATCGTGCCAAGCTTTCAATTTTGACTGTGCTTTAAATCCGTACCTTGAAGATCTTACTCTTCTGAGTCATAATTAAAGTTCCTACCATTCTGTGTCTATTCAATCTTTGACCAATGTTAAATGTGTTATTCCTTGTATGTAATCATCGTACCTTGCCTTAACAAAAATTTCACCTTGTTCTTTTGCAGTGCTACCTTAACCGTTTATTTTGTCATGCTAGTCCTTCCAAGTACTATCTCTGATCATACATGATGGGTGAAATCCTGTTTTGATCGTGATCATTTTTCAAGCATGCCTCAACTTGATTTGAATCTTGTTTAGTTGATCGTGCTAGATAATTTATTCAACCCCAAAATTTTATTTTTATTTTGATTGCTTAAACTATGCCTACTTTACCCTTTGAATTTCGAGGACAAAATTTTTGTAAGGGGGGTAGATTTGTAACCCCACTTTTCCAGTTTTATGAATTATTGGATCGTTTTAATAATTTCTAAATATTATTCAAGTTGATTAATATTTGTATAATTTAAGTGTTATAATTGAATTATTGTATTATGGTTAATTAATGATTGGGAGTAACTAATTTGGAGTGTTGCTCAAGCTCCTATCTAACTTTCTAACAAATCTAGGGCTATTTGTGCAAATATGAAAAGAGGGAGGGTTATTTTCTAAATAACCTTTGAGTGTATATTTTGGGTTCTGCAAATTGCTTGGGTGGAGGGATATAATTGCAATTTTTACATTTTTGTTTATATTTTGGTGGAGAGAGAGAAATCTCTATTCTTCCACAGTTCGATCCCCAAAATTTTCCGATCTCTTCTCCCCACCCTCTCGAACCCTAACCCTAGCGTTCCGGCAACACGAAGACGACGATGACGCCGGCCCTTTCTCTGGCGATTGAAGCGGAGCAGCAAGCTGCTACAGCAAGCTCTTTTCCGGCCAAGAGAGACGACGATGGCACGATCTGCTTCTCCGACGGACCTGGCGGCGACGTTCGTGTCCCTCTCGGCGACCCCACGGCTGTCCATGGTGGTGAGCGAGCTCAACGAAGAAGACAACCGCTGAAGCCTTCCTTCTTCCTACAAGCACGTGGTGATCCGCTGACCACCGAGCCAGACACGAAGGCGATCTGCATCTCAGTAAGTCCTTTGATGATCTCGAATTGATCTTGAGTATTAATGGAACTCCTCTTGATGAATCAGTTTGATCTATAGATCTAAATTTCCAGATCCAACCAGTTAACTAAATTCTTCGATCAGAGCAATTAACTAGAGGTTGATCTGATTTCACAATCGAGACAAGCGATTAGCACTCCTATCGTGCTGTGATTTACAAATCTGGTGAGTGCAAATCCTTCATGAATCAATTGGTGAAGAACACTAGTGTAGGCTTTTGTCTTGGATTCATTTTTGCTCTGTTTTGAATTCCAGAAGATTAGTTGCATTTGTGAAGTCTGGCTGATCTAAGGTTGCCTCTATCGAGGTTATTTTGTGAGTATTTTGATTCTCATTGTCTCCCTGGAGTATAGGAATTTCCATTTTAAGCTAACAAGGGTATTCTCTGTTTATACCTGGAGTATGCTTGTTGAATTGCCTCGACAGAGACTGATTTGTTGGATATTAATTGTTCTGTGCCGAGTCTTGTAGCTGTGTCTCTACGACAGTTTGATCCTCACCTCAGGTAAATTCCTCTGCTTCTCTCGCGAATTGTACTCTTATTTATAACCGGCATTCATAGACAATATGGCGATCGGTTACCAGATTATGTGATGAACATCTTTACTTCCTGTGCCGCGCTTCTTATGTGTTCGGGTTCATAATTAGCTAATTTTGTAGCTTGCAAGTTGTATTTGGAGTTAGCTAAGGAGTGGAAGGGTTCGAATGGTTATAGAGGGTTTGAACCAAGTTTGACTATAGGTATAATTTGTTGGGTTTTCTTGGGGGACCTTGGTATTTTCCTTGCTGATATTTGATCAGTTGTAGTACCTTAGTGTTTTCTTCTTCTTGTTCTTTTACTGTTTTAGTTGAGCTTTTGTCATTGGGTTGGTCATGGTATTTATGCGTTTTAAATCTGCAGGAGATAAGTGGCTAGGTGATATGGGGAGGGACCATATTACCCGAGTTTAACACTACAATAGTTTACCAGTTGCTTGTTATGCAGGTTGTTTAATGAGACTTGATCAGTTAAAAGTTTGTTGGGAAGTATTACATGAGTTTTAAATATAACCTGTTGAGGGGAGCTATGTTTTCCTTGTGTACTAGTTCTGTCAAGTTTCCATCTTCTAAGATTGTTGTTGTTTAGTGGATATTTAGCTTTGGGTTGAGTAGTAGTAGAAGCAGTGGCCGAACTGGACTCTATTAGAAATCGATAAAGTGTAGGCTAACCCAGAGTTGCTTCAAGCTCATTTGGAATTGAGTAAAGAAGATTGGGTCGAAATCAATTACTGGCAGTTAAAGGCTTAGCTTAGGATGACAGTTATGTTTAACTCTTAACCAATTTGTAGTAAGATTGTGATTATTGGAGATAAAAAGGCCAGCTGAATTTAGAGTTACTAAGTTAACTTGAACCTTTCTAATATGGGGATTGAGGGCTGGACCAAAAGTTTTGTCTTGACTGTTTTCGACTGGACCGAGTGGTGGTAGCCAAGCTTGATTTTGCATACTATTGATATTCAGGTATCAGGATTGCTTGAGCATAGTAGATCAAGTTGCTATAGGGTCAAACTGTTTATAGCCAATTCTCCTTGTGGACAAGTTTGCTTGTGTCTTACATTTAAGTACCTTTAGGAATCTGTAGGAGCCAGCTTGTGAACTAGTTCAGGTAGTTAGTTCAGTTTGTTTGACAATCAGGTTTAGGTAGTCTAATGCCTGGCTAATGGGATTCAGTCATGGCTGCCATTAGAGTATATTAGATACTTGAAGTTTATTTCGTTTAGTTACTTTTAGCTTAGTCTGTTCTTTTGTAGCTATAGTGTTTTGACCATCTAATCCTCTTAAGGAAGAACCTTGTCTTTATAGCTAGCTTATAGGAAGCTGGTTCTGTATATATTGCTTATAGTATTTAGATATCTTGCTAGATTGAGTATAGCTATCAATATTGGTACTCTACAAATAAGCATGTTGGAAGTTGTAACCACTAAGTTAGAACTTGTATAGATTTTAATCAACTTGTGAAAATATTTTATAACAGGAGGACATCCATCTTTACTACCTACCCCCGATCACCCTGAGCAAGGCAAGTATACTCCTCTGATTTGTCCATTTCTCATGTCTTCATATTCATTCTTGTATCTCTTGATGACACGATGTATCACGATAGTGTCTCGTTTCATGTTCCTTGTATCATTGTGTCTGGGAAGGGAAATACTATAGATATGTGATCAAACCCTGTTACTATCCCTGTGAATAGCTTGGGTCCCGTACCGTACATGCGGGGCCAAAGCCGTACCATTTTATTATCATTGCATCAACCCAAGTCGATCACACTCTAGAAGTATTTCAAATATTGCACATGTCAGGATTCAGTTTGTATTTCAGGATTTCATGGTTGTATTTCATGTTCAGGTTGTACTTCATGTTCAGATTGTATTTCATGTTCAGGTTGTACTTCATGTTCAGATTGTATTTCATGTTCAGGACTCATACCATGTTCCCTGTTTTACTTTCAGTATTTCCTGCTCAGTTTCATATCTTGTCTCATTTCCTGTACTTTACATTTATTCCTGTTTTCTTGATTCATACCATGATGTACATGTTCATTTCTCTGGATATACTAGCTCCTCTCCTGACTGGATAAGTTGCAGGTATACTTGCAGGATACCATTCTACCATATGGGCCAGAGCCCGGGATCTTAGCTGAGCAGGATGGTTCATGACTTAGCTTGAGGTTTCAGGTTTAGACTATTAGCTTTACTCTTAGATATTGTCTTTAGAATTCATGTACATTTTATCCTTGATGACTCGTACATTTACATACATAGAATTATGGATTATGGTGATCATTCTGGGATACGTTTTAGATGCTGTGATTGTACACTTTTATGATTATCTATTAGATTTTCCTAGTTTGGTACAGCTTACTTCGTCGTGTCTAACGACGAAGGCTGGGCGTGTCCGACTCGTGTCCGATTATTCGGGAGCGGGTTGTGACACTCAGCGCATTCAAACGAAGCTCCGCTGCGGGCAATCCATTCCCTGAACCTGCAAGAAATCTGGTGGAAGATCTGTACTAATCCTCTCGCGTACTGATCAGAGACCCACTTTGCTAAACCAACATTAAGTAGATATATATGAATCATGTAGTTTAGTTATGATATTTATATCTTTGCATTAGGTCAATTTCATGGCATATTCGAAAGCAGTAAAGCATGTTATCATGGCAAGCATGTTATGTTTGATTCATGTCAACAAACAGGCAGACAATTACATATAGAAATATCGTGTTTATTTCGTGGCATAACTTCTTACCAACATCGACGCACTCACCCTTGCACCGATGCAAGGTAATACACCTACCATCCTTCTCCATCATGTTATAAGTGATCTCCGTATATGATCTATGTGCGCCTACACTTTCAGCCCACCGTTCTTTAACTATATGAAGGTCGTTGGCGTATCCGAAGGTCCTCTTCGTGACAGAATGGACTAACTTGTTTCTCTTCTCAAATTGGGTAATCCGAAGTCCTCTTCGTACTGGTTGCTAGCCTTTTTATCCAAAGGACGCCAAACTTACCAACAATTATGGCTTATCACATCAGTAGGTGGCCGCTAGTTGTGTTAAAGATGTGCATCAACAATGTTTATCTATCCCTCCTAGGCCGAATGGTCCCGGTACCCCGACTAATAACCATTCGAGGGAAATCACCACTCCCGTGCATATACAATATCTCAAGTCCATTCGACCATGCAACACTTGTGTTACTCAAACAACCAAACATAGTCTTGAGTCTGAAACTTAGACTTCACATCATCTTGCATTTCTTTTTTTTCAATATTCTTACTCATTTTTCTTTTTCTATGTTCTCATATTCTTTGTACAATTTCATTCTTTGTTTCAATGTTCTATGGCGCCATATCCCAATTTAATGTTCGCCAAACGAATGACCCGAAGGCTCGAACATTCCGAGGCACCATGTAGTGCACCGTCCCTTATATCTTGCCCTATTTTTGTCCACGGGGTGCGCAAGAAAGGAACACTGTCGCTACCGATTCAGTCGAAACCGATAGATCAGGAGCAATTGAATCGGTCGAACGGAAATGATTGAATTAAGATCATTTTCTTATTATGGAAAGGCTTCTTCGGAATCAAATCCCATATTCAGCGGGTTGCGCCTTGAGGATAGACTCTGCGGCTAAGTCGGAAGAGACCACTCGTTGCTCTGCTTTTTATGTCGCACTTGCTCTTTGGCTTTGGTTTTAATGAATGTGTTTTCGTGAATGTTTTCGATGCTTTTCCTGGCTTGTGTTTTCAAAATTCGCATTCGTATCGAACTCCTTCAATGGCATATTATTCTAATCGGTTGCTTGTGCGATTTCAGGTGATCGCGTAGGCGTCATCTAAGCGCGGCCAACCAGTCCCTCGCCTCCAGTAAGACTAAGGTGAGTGGCTGAGCTCCTTTACCTCAACCCTCTGGTTTTAAATCAAACATAAAACATAAAATACATGCTTGTATTCATAGTGTAGAATCAATAAATTTTGGCATGATTCTTCACGAACACTTTGTTGACCCAAACTGGATCGCAGTCAACCTAATCTTAATAATTAAAAAATCGATATTTGACATGATCCAACTCGACACATAAATTGTTATCAAAGCTACAAATCAGACGACTACAACACATCAAGTCAGACAATCATCATCGATGACTGCTTGACGAATACTGCTGGATCTTGTCTTCAGAAGTTTGTATTTTTATATTTTATTTGAGTCTAGGCTATTATACGTTGAGTCGCACTGAGTACCTCAATCATAGACTAGATAACCAAAAAGCTCCACAAACAAAAAACCAAATTGCCAAAGCCCATTCGCCCATTGAGCATTATGTCTCCTAGGAGGCAGAGTTTGGGCCGAACTCTGCCCCCACACAGAGTTTGAGCCAAACTCTGTCTCCTAATTTCCAGGAGCTAATTTTTAGGGATTGCTCATTGTAAGTTGTCCAACGGCCATAATTTTTGAATTTTGGACAGAGTTTTGGCCGAACTCTGCCTTCCAAGACTAGTATATATAGGCACCCTTTTTACCTATTTTATTTCATCAAATATTCTCATCTCTTCTCTCTAATAGGCTATACATCGCAAAGAGCCATACCCTTCTCATCTACTTGCCATAAAACTTGCCAAGCCTATAAGGTGCTTGGTGCGAGTCAATTGGAAGTTTTGTACAAGAGTCTTCAAGAAGTCACTTGGAAAATTCCAAGTTTCGCCTCAGCAATCTTTTCAAGAAGTTTGCGTGCTCTTCTGTGTAAAGGCACGTGGTTGTAAAGCTATTTCACAAATAGTGGATTTCAATCCTGAGCTAGAGTTCTCAGGCCTGGACTAGTCCTCCACGAGGAAAACCAGGTTAAAAATTGCTGTGTCTGCGTATGCTTTCTGATCTCTATTTAAATTTTGCAATTATACTATGATTAATTATTTACTAGTTGGGATTGAATAGAAGTAATTTTTTAATTGTTCATTATTGTCACAAGTACTCTATTCAACCCCTCTAGAGTTGCCTACACGTTCTTCAATTGGTATCAGAGTCCTGTTCTCTTGATACAGGATTTACATCCTAGAGTTGATCCATGGCAACCATACAACCCATCTCTACCAACTATGGTGAGGTTCAATCCACAAATAGGCCACGCCTATTTGATGGGACCAACTACATTTATTGGAAGACTAGAATGAGTTTTTATCTTAAGTCTCTAGACTTTGACCTGTGGACTGTAGTCACTGATGGCTACAAGAAACCTCCCAGAATAACTGTCGAGGGAAGTTTCGTCGAGAAACCCCACGACAAGTATACGGAGCAGGAAAAGAAACAGACAAGTTTAGATGCTAGGGCTATTAATGCTCTTTTCTGTGCCATAGACAGGACTGAATTCAACAGGGTCTCCACATGCACCACCTTGCATGAAGTATGGAAGCTTTTGGAGGTGACTCATGAAGGAAACACGCAAGTTAAAGAATCAAAAGTCAGTCGTCTGACACAGGAGTACGAGACTTTCAAGATGAAGCCTAATGAGACGATCACTCAAATGTTCACCAGATTTCTCGATATCGTCAACCCGCTATCTTCTCTTGGAAAAGATTATTCCAACCATAAGAAGATACGCAAAGTTCTACGAGGATTGGAACCCCAAAGTGACGGCGATCATCGAAGGCAATGATCTCACGGCAATGTCACTAGAAACATTGATGGGCAAATTGATGACGCATGAGCTCGATCTAAAAGACTTCGAAGAAACAGCTCTAAAAGAGAAGGAGATTGCCTTGGGAGCTCATCGTCGAAGAACTAGCTCAGAAGATATCGATGACGATGACTCCGAAGGTGATGATCAAGCTCTCTTAGTTCGAAACTTTAAAAAGTTTTTACACTTCATCAAAAAGAAGAGAGAACAAAGAGACGATGAGGAAGAACCCACCTGTTTTAGATGCAAAATGACGGGACATGTCAAGAAAGATTGTCCCTTAGCAAAGAAGGGAAGCAGATATAAGAAGTCGTACAAGAAGTCAACTACAAAGAAGTATGCCAACACTAGCATCTGGCATGAAAGCGAGGATAGTGATTCAGACGAAGAAGAAGACTCTCCATAAAATAGGGCTAACGTCTGTCTAATGGCAACTTCAGAAAAGGTAAAAAATTCTTTTGATGATTTCTCTTTTGATTAACTTGGTGATGCTTTTGGTGATCTACTTGAAGATCACAAAAAGGTAATCAATAAATATAAACATGCAAAGGATAAGATTAAGGACTACAAAACCGAGATCCATAGACTTTCATGTTTACTAGAAGATGTTAGAAACACTACACCCACGGAAAACACTGAAGAGGTATCCAAGCTTAAATTAAGCTTACATGATGACGAATCAATCATTGAGAAACAAACACTTGAGATAACGGCATTAAACAAAGAACTTGCTGAAGAGAAAAATAAGTTCAAAATTGCTACTGGTAGGATACACGGTCTTACTACTAAATGTGATGAGTTGAATGCTATCTCTAAGAAATTAGAGATTAAACTGGACAAGCAGGTTATTCAACCGCAAGTTCGATATTATAGTTACAACACGTACAAACACGTACCTACTCAACACAAAAAGGCACGTCACCACAAGAACACTCATCCACGTGCTAAATAAAATCATGCTTTCATGTATACCTACTCACATGCAACACGTAAGACACATACACGTAGTCATTACCATCATCATGCTGATAATCATTATAGCTACCCTGCTGCTGCACACAATCACTATAATTACCCTGCTGCTGCACACAATCACCATATTCACTTTACTGCTGTACGTAGCTATCATCACCCTACTTATAGACACCACTATCAACATGCTCCTAGTATAAACATAGATGCTAGATGTACATATTGTAACCTACATGGACACATTTCTCCATAATGTAGGATTAGGAGATTAGTTGATAGAAACATATATGTATGGGTACCAAAGTCTAATCTGTCAGGACCCAAAAGAATCTGGGTACCAAAGGTCACATCTACTCGGGGTATAGGTGGACCTTCCCTCCCCAACTAGAAGCAAGTGGATTCTCGATAGTGGGTGCTCGCGCCATATGACTGGAAATATAAATCTATTCACAATACTATCGATAAAAAAGGAAGGATACATTTCCTTCGACAATAATCTTAAAGGCTACATTATAGGTAATAATACAATTGGTTATCCTCCCGCTCCCATTATTAACGATGTCTATTTAGTGACCGAGTTAAAGCATAACTTACTCAGCATTAGTCATCTTGCTGATCACGATTATGATATTAACTTCAGAAAAACTAAATGCTTTATCTATGATCGATCATCTAGAGACATTGCTTTTGAGGGGATAAGGGAAGATAACATTTATATTTTCTATCTATCTAGTGATACTAAAAGTACAGGAAGATGCCTTTACGCTCACAAAGATGAAAAGCTCCTATGGCATCAGCGTTTTGGTCATGCCAACATGGATACTATATTCAGACTATCTACCAAGAAGCTAGTCAGAGGACTATAAGATATCACATTCAAGAAAGACACGGTATGTACCGAATGTGAAAAGAATAAGGCCACCAAATCTTCATTTAAATCAATAAATACTGTAAGTACTACCGGACCTTTGCAATTACTTCATATGGACTTATTTGGTCCTAGTAGAGTAGCAAGTCTTGGCGAAAAACTCTACGCTTTTGTTATTGTAGATGATTTTTTAAGATTTACAAGGATTTTCTTTCTTACAAACAAAAGTGATACAATTTTTGTTTTCAAAGTATTTGCTAAAAAGGTCCAAACCGAAAAAGGCTACATGATTACTCGTATCCGAAGTGATCATGGTGGCGAATTCGAAAATTCTGATTTTGAAAAATTTTGTGATTCAAATGGTTTTAGTTATGAATTTTCGTGTCCAAGAACTCCTCAACAAAATGGTGTTGTGGAACGGAAGAATAGAATTCTTGGTGATATGGCTAGAGTTATGCTAAATCAATTCTCTCTTCCGAAGTACTTTTGGGCAGAAGCCGTCAGCACAGCGTGCCATATTTTGAATAGGGTGTTAATTCGACCTATTTTGAAGAAGATACCCTATGAGCTTTGGTTTGGTAGAACTCCTAATATTTCTTATTTTAGAGTGTTTGGTTGTTGCTGCTTTATCCTGAATACCAAAAACAACTTAGGCAAATTTGATGCCAAATCTGACGAAGGTATTCTTCTTGGCTATGCGGCCAAGAGTAAGGGATATAGAGTGTTCAACAAGCGCTCCATGATTGTTGAAGATTTTACTAATATAAGTTTTGATGAGGACAATAGTACAGCTGTTATTCCCAACGACGATGATGAACCATCTACTTTGACATCAATAAATGCAACGTCTGAAACCAGCTCTCCAAAGGAACTACCAAAGAAGTTCCATTTCACTCCCTCTCATCCAAAGGACTTGGTAATAGGTGAAATATCAAAAGGGGTAACTACTCGATCCTCTGTAAGAGACACTATAGCTAGCACTGCATTCATTTCTCGAATAGAACCAAAAAACATTTTAGAAGCTTTTAATGATGAATTTTGGATTATCGCGATGTAAGAAGAGCTCAACCAATTTGAGAGAAGCCAAGTTTGGGAACTTGTTCCAAAACCTACTGGCCACTCAATAATTGGCACTAAATAGATTTTTTGTAACAAAGTAAACGAGGACGGTTCAGTCACTCGCAACAAAGCTCGTAGGATACAATCAAGAGGAGGGCATCGATTATGATGAGACGTATGCTCCTATTGCCTGGCTAGAATCCATTCGGATACTTTGTGCATTTGCAAACTTTCAAAACTTAAAACTTTTCTAAATATATATGAAAAGTGCTTTTCTAAACGGTTTTATCAAGGAAGAGGTTTTTGTCAAACAACCACCTGGTTTCAAAAATCATAAATTTTTCGACCATATTTTGAAACTTAGAAAAGCTCTCTATGGCCTCAAACAAGCTCCTCGAGCTTGGTATGATCGTCTGAGTACTTTCTGCTAGATAAAGGTTTTTCAAAGGGGAAAGTGGACACTACACTGTTTATAAAATCTCTTGATGACACAATTCTTTTAGTTCAAATATATGTTGATGACATTATTTTTGGATCTACTAATGAGGGTCTATGCAAGGAATTTGCCAAGTGTATGCAGGATGAGTTCGAGATGAGCATGATAGGGGAGCTCAACTACTTCCTTGGATTGCAAATCAAACAAATCTCACAAGACGTCTTCATCAGTCAATCGAAATATGTCAAGAAAATGTTGAAGAAGTTTGATCTTGACAGCATCAAACCTATCAGCACCCCTATAGCTACTACCACAAAACTGGAACTTGATGAAAGCGGAAAACTGGTCGATCAACGTAAGTATCGAGGTATGATTGGTAGTTTATTATATTTAACTTCTAGTCGCCCCGACATTATGTTTAGTGTTTGCTTATGTGCTAGATACCAAGCCAATCCTAAGGAATCACACATGACCGCAGTTAAGCGTATCTTTAGATACCTTAAAGGAACTATTACGGTAGGCTTGTGGTATCCCAAAAATACTTTCTTCGATTTTGTCACTACCACATTTCTAGTTTGAGGATATTTTTGTCATTTTAAATTTATTTGAATTTAATATATATATATTATTTGGAGTGGTATAATTTTAATATTATTTAATTAATTGCCATGTGTTGTGATTAGCCCTAACCTAGATTGGACCTAACCTATATTAGTCATAGCTAGTCTTAGTTAACCATGGTTAGTATTAGTTAGTTATGATTAGTTTTGTTTAAGTCATGATTAGTTAGAGCTAACTAGGTTGCAACTTAAGACTAGTGTGAAACCTAGATTTTAGACCCTTGATTAGACTAGATGGAAGGAGAGCCATTGATCTATTCCCAAAACCCTAACCCTAGAGTATTGGCCGGCCACTAGGGACACCCCCTATTTAATTTCTTCCAAAATACTTGCCTCTTTTGTTCATTCCTCCATTTGTTCAAGAGCAAGGTTTGTTCTTCATTCAACCCTTTCTATTTTGATCAATATTCATCCATTTTTATTCAAACTTCTTGCATTGCAACCTAATTCCTGTTCTCCTACTGTTGGTGGAGGCTAACAACAGTTTTGGACTACTTTGGAGCTTTGATCTAGCTAGAGGGAATCTCCATTGTTGAGCTTCTTGAGGAAAGAGCACCACATAGGTAACTTCCTATCCACCCATTAGATTTTCGATTTATTGGCATGGTTGCATAGCCCTAGGTGTCCTTTAACTGTAGGAATAGGTTTTGTGTGGTTTCGTGTACTTTACGTGTCCGTATATGACACGTATCAGTCTAGGTTTAAATGTGTTCGAAGAAATGACACAGTGGGCATTTCGACCCTGTTTTAGAAATATATTTGAATAGGAAATTAGGTCTTCATGTGGCTTATCACTTTCTACACGACTGAGCTAGATTCGAGTCTATTTCGTATCGAGTAGGACTCGTGGACACGCCTCGCGCGCACGTGACTGGGCTGTCCTGCTACTCGCGTATCCGTGCGGCCATTCTAGGGCACGTGGACGCGTGTCCATGGACACAGAGCTTGGGGCAATGTCTGACATGACACCCCCAAGGCCTCGTGTCCATTGAGTTCGTGTCGAGTGAGTAAATCGACTCGCACTGGACACGGGTGCACTGTGGACTGAACCCAGTTCGTGTATATGGATTTGTGTAGGTTTGGACACATTCGTGTCCTGTTTTTGGATACGACACTGTGGGAATAACAAGTACACACATTAGTTATTAATTACCAACCTATTAATTATAATTTTGATGATTAATTGATTTCGAATTCATTGAAAATTCCCAAGGCCTGATACTTCACTGATACACCCCTGTATTGAATAAATTTCTGATTTTAAATTTGCATCTTCTCTGATTTAATGTTGCTGCAATGTTTAGATTAGCTTACCTACATGTGTAAGGGTTGATGTTCATGTTAATTGTGAATTGTGTGAAGCAATGGAGTTTTCGAATGTGGAATTGGTATGTTAACTGTTGTTTTTATTGAACTGTCATTAGTTCAAACCTGATAACTGAGTCCATCATGTTTACACACCCACACCTATGTCTAATTCCTGAACACATACTCCTACAAGGTTTTTTCTAAGATTTATCCCACAAATCTCCACTGTTTGGGCTGTTATTGTTTGAAATCCCGAGAACTAAAGTTCTGTCACTTGATCCTTCACTTTTTCATTTCTGAAAACACACACACAAAATCTGAGACACACTACTGATTTCCTATGCATCCTCTTCATAAACACGCACACACACTATTCTACATTTCCTGTCACAGGAACCTATTGACACACACATATCCTCACTGATTTTGACACAGTTTTAACCCTCACCACACTCTCACATACCTGTCACCTAGAACTGAGAACTCACCTATGTGACACTATTTACACACACACACTGTGGTTCCTTGTCACACTGTTACACATGTTACACACACCAATTTCTGAAATGACTGCATGTATACACACAAACCTGGGTTTTATATGCACTTGCATATATATAACTGTCCCCTTGATAACCTGAGACACACTTTAACACATACACACCTTGACACTCACCCATACCCCACCTTACAAATCTGAGAAGCATTACATGTTCCTAACTGCTACACACAACTGAGACACTGTCACACACAGGAAACACATACACACTCATGTACACACACATTGTTTTCTCCCATATCTCACTGTCATTTTGTTAAACCTGAGATTGAATCCTATTTTCACATGTTAGCACACTGTTTTCAGCTCACACACACACCCAACTTTTGGACAACTATATACACACATTGCTATGTACACAAGCACATTACACTCACACATTCACATGCTCTTTTCTCTCTTTTCCCCTCTCTATATATATGTAATATATATAGCTAAATGTGTGAATGTGTAAATAGAGATTCCTATTGATATATACATATATGTGTATATATATATATATATATATATATATATATATATATATATATATATATATATATATATATATATATATGGAGTGTATGTGTACTGCCTATAAGGGCCTATGGCCTATAACCTAGGTACATAGTCTATGGTAGTCTTGTGTGGAATTGTGTATATGGAATATACACATGTGTAGAGTCATATAGACTAGTGTATGGTGTATACTTTCTAGGGTAGACTAGTTAGGCCTAGTGAGACTTCATTGAGTCTAGGTTGACCTAGTTGACCTAACTTTGACTATTTAGTTGACTGAAGTTGACCAGGGTTGACTTTGGTCTAGGATTGACCTAATATCATGTAGATTGCATCATAGTAGCTTACTTTATTTAGTTGGACATGTTATGACTTGTACTGTTCTGATTAGGAGCCAAACACCACTCCTCAGGCAGTATTTCATTCAGACGTTCAGGATATCAGGCGAGTACATTCTTTGACCGTTTCATACTTACTAGGAGTATTTTCTTGCTATAGATTATTTTACTTGATGCTGACACGATGGAAACACGGATTAGTACTATATGGATCTTTTCATACGATGTTATCTCCCTCGGGAGCATCAGATACATCATGTCATGTGCGTTTTACTTTCATCATGTATTTTTGTTCTTTCACCATTCATGTGCACTCTCGTGATTCATGTACTCTCATGATCACGGAGCCCCCATGTTTATATTCATGTGCACCCATTTTTGGGCTCCCATGTGAATTCATGTGCAATAACATAACTTGAACGGATCAATGTGTATTGATTGGGGTACGGGGGAGTATAAATAGTCATGTGGATAATTTCCAAAGTAGTGTAGTCATGTACGACCTTTCATGTTTATTATCAAATGTTCGCATGTCTAGCTTGTACTCTAAATCACTAGTTAACTGTAGCTCTTTATTTATAGTAGATATTTCATTACAGCCTTCTCTTTTACTTCATGTATATTCTTCAGCGTTTCATGTATCTTACTCTATTGCCTGTATTTTATTCCTATCATGATATAAACTGCGTGAGATGTACTGTGCTCGCTCCAGTCATGACTGGACCTGTTGAAATATTACAGATTACTTCGAGGAGCTGTGTCCTACATATTACGGAGCAGGCTTAGACGATACACTTGAGCTGGACCCTCAGGAGGACCCAGCACTTCCTGATGACACTACCCCTATAGACTAGGCTAGTTATCTAGGCTAGTTCTATTTATTTTCATGTTATGATACACTTGTCTATATTGGAGTTATACTCTGGATTTGTGGAGATGTTATCTTAGATTTCAGCTATCTCTCTATCTTGTATTTATCATCTGTGGATTCTGTGTTTCATCAATTCTATCGTATCGTGCTTTCTTCCTTAGTTGTGATTGAGTTGTACTTATTTATGTCACCTCCATTAGGAGTGTATAAACTGTACAAGTACCTTATAACTGTTAGATGTATGTGACCTAGGACAGCGTTCTACCGCCGACACTGCGACGTAGGCTGGACGTACCTACGTCTCGTGCCCTTACTCTAGGGTACGGGTCGTAACACGTTTTTAGTGGTAGCCCATGCAAGTCGAGTTTGTGTAGTGGTATTTGAACTAGAGTATCACTACAGCCTGTGTTAGGATAGGATATATTTTGAAGGTACTCAATCACATTAGGAAAAACTCGTGATCAGATTCCTGTTACCTAAAAATTTGCTGCATTATTGTCTTTCTTTGAAAATAAACTGTCCTCCCTTGATGTTATCGCTTCATTCTCAGTGATTGTCCCCTCGTTTGATCTGTCTTCAGGATGGTTGTGGAGACGCGATCTCATCGTCTCGATCTGGATGACACTACTGAGGGGTCTGCTACTCCTCGTCCTGATCAGCAGGGCCCCGAGACTGCAGCTCCTGTTATGCCAGCTCAGGCTGGAATATCTACAGCTTATGGGAGTGCACCTCTTCCTACTCTGAGACTTTCCCCAGTCATTCCGAACGTTCTTCAACAGCAGTCGCCATCAAGATCAGAGGATGTGGCGTGGTTGTTCTCCTTCTTCCAGCAGATAGTGGAAACTCAGCGGCAACAGTTGTTCAAGAGGGGACATGACATTCATGGAGTTAGCAGCAGTGGAGGTCAGGCTAAGAGGCCTCACGTACAGAGTCAGCATCAGTATCAGCAAGGGCTTGTTCAGCAGCATCTTCAGGGTCAGGGACGTACATATTTCCACCAGGCATCCAGACAGTAGCAAGACGCTAGGTGCAACTTCTGCAAGAAGGCAGGCCATAGATGGAACGACTGCAGGATGAGGCTTGGCAGGTGTTTACTGTGTGGTTCAGCAGAGCATCGGTGTAGGAAGTGTCCAGAGAGCCATATAGCAATGACTCAGGTAGCAGCAGGAGCTAGGGCTCAGACAGAGCAGCCGAGGGGACCACCATTACAGACGCAGCAGACCCCTATACAGCAGCATGTTACCAGTTGCCCTTCATGTAGAAAACCAGGGCATGATTAGAGTAAATGCCTAATGAGGTTGTACAAGTGCCTACTTTGTGGAGCATCATATCACCAGTTAAGAGAGTGTCCCAAGTTTCCTAGACGGACAGCTCAGAAAGCAGGAGCGAAGGCTCCGGTGAGCCAGCAGGAGGGACTACCCTTTTAGACTCAGCAGCAGAGATTCGCACAGCATCACGCTGGAGGAGGCCATCAGGGGCGAGCTTATGCTATGGCAGCTGAGAGTGCACAGGCAGTGGGAGAGCTTATCGCAGGTTCTGTTCATCTCAATTCCGTTCCTTGCCATATTTTAACCATCTCGAAATTCAATTCCAACAGATCTTGCTTATCGTTCTTGTTCGTAGATAAATCTGATTCTTGGTATTCATTATCGATTTAATTTATTTTTTTTGCCAAGATAAATCATATGGGCTGGGTCACCTCAGTTATGGGATCTAGGATCTTCGATGGTCGTGTTAGCTGGCATAGTGAGGACATATAGTCAGATTTTGGACGTATTTTTCGGGTGTGAGAATTTAAAGTTTTCGCTGTCAAGCATGCGGCAATACAAAAATTTTAAATACCGTGATTCTAGAGGTATGTACCTTAGTCAAGGACTCTGTGATTATCATAGCCTTGCTCACTAGCATGACGAAGACTCTGAGTAACATGATTTTGGACAGACGTATATGATTATTAGATTATATCTTGAGAAGGTTTTTAAACATATCATCTTTATCATTCCCTTATGTTGTTATAAAGTTGTATTCCATCATCAAATAACTTAGGAGTAGGAATATTTTAGTTTTGTAGAACTTATTCATATGTAGTTCTCTAATAGTATAATGATATGACGACTTGTAGGGTGTCTGTACCCTAGAGATGGTAGTTAGCTTTGGTATTAGAATAATCACCCATTGTAGATGACTCCCTGACCAACCAATTTCTATATAGGATGTTAGAATGTCTTGCAGCCTTGATTATTTTTTTCCCTTACCCTTCCAGTAAGGCACCAATGACCTTCGTGTCCTACTCGGACACGCCATCTTGTGCTTTATCATTATCACATGACTTTCCTGACATGTTAGACTCAGGTACACAGTTCACACTTCACCCTCTTGTAATTGACACTTCATTCCTTAGCTACTTAGGCATATAACCTATAAATTTGATTATGTCCTACATATAGATGAACTACTGCACTACCTTAGTATCCTGTATACCTGAAGTGTCCACACAAATTGGCACTGCACCTTAGCACAGGCCCTGCACTTCACATAACATTTATTGCATGTCCTTGATTCACATGCACTCATTCATTCATGTGCTTCACATACTTTCACTCCATTGCATGTCCTGTCCCTTGTTTTGGTTAAATTGTTGCTTGTGCTAGTAAACCTCCATGTTAGGATAATGCTATGCATTGTGTATAATATTATTGGGATATATGTGATAAGTAATTGGGTTAAGGGGTTCTGCATATATTATATAGATTAGGCATATGAGACGGTTAGTCTATATGTATGCATAGATGATACACTTAGAATATTGTGGGTCCTATGGGGTTACATTAGAGATATATGGGTATTAGAGGGTAAGATATATGGGGTTTGTAGGAGCGTAAAAAGTACTTCATAGACCAAGTCAAAGAAGTTGAGAACTTTACGCAATTCAAAATGAGTCAAACTCAGACTTTACGCAGAATTCAAACAGAGTACAACTTTACGCGAGCTACTTTACACGAGAGCTATTCACTGAGCTTTTACGCGGAGGACTGGCTGTCAAATCATGCATTTAATACGCATGATACTGATTCTGACATAATAATTTTTTGACAACACAAAAGCCGAGAAGATTTGATTTATACCAAATCCAACACTGTCGTTTAGTGTGCAGATGGGCTACTTTACGCTCAAGAGATTGCTTTTTTTACGCACAAAAGCTATTCGAGCTTTTACGCTCAAGGCTGTTGTGTGCGTAAAGTTTATTTGAGCTAATTTTACGCTCAAGGCTATTTTTAGCCACTTTACACGGAAAGTTTATTTTGGACTATTTTTACGCCCAGTCTGCTACTTTACGCAGGAAGTATATTTTGGAACATTTTTTACGCCCGATCTTTTTTGGCTACAGGAGAACGTGGTTTGCTTATGTGGCTTTCATGCCTCACTTATTGAGGGACGTGTGTACGTGCTCTCCTCATTTTGTTGAAGTAGTGGGACACGTGTCACCAAGCGTAAAGATCAAAACTATACGTGGGATACGTGTCATCACGCGTAAAGGTTGATTCTCATCATAGGTAACAGTTACCAAACTTGGTTGCTTTTTTACGCACAGAGGATCTAGTCTATAAATAGACTTATTTTTATTCATCAAGGGATCAATAGAGAAGAAAATACAGGAGAGCAGATTCTGAAAAAACTCATACTTTCAGAGTGATATTTCCAGAAGCATTTCTTCAACATTTTCTCAAGAACAGGGTGAAGCAAAGCAAGAAAGCATTCGACTGTGCCATCAGTGCCGTTGCTCGATACCTTTCCGGTGACTTAGTTCTTCCGATTGTTCGTCTTCTTCAAGCAATTTTCTTCATCATCATCGTTGGTCTAAGGAACAAAGTGATCGCTCTCAGATCAGACTTCCATAGCAATACTTCCCAGAATAATTTGTACAATTTGTACTTTTTCTAGTTTTCTTTCAAAAGCCAATTTTAGGCATTTTGTTAAGTAAAACAAAATGGCGACTCTGCTGGGGATCGAACCCAGAATCTCTGGCTTCGTAGACTCAAGATAGTCAAGTAGTTGATACACCTTTGAATAATCAAGAGCCTGCTATCAATCAAAATTCTGTAGTTCCAGGTCCTCTCATTCCAGAAGATGCACCACCTCCGGTGGGGGTCACGGTACATCCAGCAACTATTCAATCGAATGTGCTTCCTCAAACTAGTGAAGCTATTCAAGCAGTACGAGAGCTAAAAGCACAGTTTGAAGTTCTGAAGCACAAGGATCAACTTCAGAGGTTAGGGATTAAGCAACCCTATCCTCCTCACTGGAATGATGTGCCTTTTCCTCAAAAATTCAAGCCACAGTCGATGGTGTTATTTGATGGAAATGCTTCTCCCAGTTAATATATCAATTATTTTGATATTATGACTGTACATCTGCAGAATAATGATGCTCTTCTTACCCGAGTTTTCATCGAGTGTTTAACGGGTTCAACTTATGACTAGTATCGCAGTCTACCCGATAATTGCATATCGTCTTTTGACGAATTTAAAGCAATATTTCTCTCCCATTTGTATGAGGAAGGAATAGACATGAATATGTCCTCCATAATAGAAATCAAGCAAAAGGAGAAAGAAGATACTCGGACGTTTATCGAACGTTTTCGACAGGCAACTTTGAAGATGCCTCCGGGTATGCCAGATTCAGCATTGATTGACACATGCAAGATGAATCTGCGACCAACTATTGCTGTCTTTGCAGGCTATCAATTCACAGATTGGGCCTCATTTATTATAGCAGCAGTTTCAGCCGAAACCATTGGTAGATTGGCTCATGAACACGGGATGATCTTTGCCTCAGAGGATAAAGGAAAGAAAGGCTCTTCAAGCAATAATTCCGGCAATCATAATGGAAAAGGGAAGGAAACCCTAGTGGTTAATCTTTCAAAATCCAAAATGATGCCAAATAATCAGGAGCCTTCCAAACCAAAGGAAGAATACTCTTTTGATGACAGTGATATCCATGGATATTTTAATGTCTTGTAAAGAGTGGCAAACTCCAGATACCAGAGCCAAAAAGGCCTAATGAGGTGACTCTGACTGACAATCCCAAATATTGTATCTATCATAGGTACATAAATCATCCTACTAAGACTTGCTACGTCTTAAAGAAGAAAATCCAAGAGTTGATAAATGCCAATGCCATCGCTTTAACCAATGATGAGCATACGGTTACAACTAATATAATTTTTCTTCAATTTGGAGGTTTTCTTCCACAGCAAGTTCCGGATGGGATTGTCTCAATTTCTAAGGCGACAATGAAGATTGTGAATCTTCCGCATGCTAGAGAACAAAATGAAGGATTGCTGCCTCTCACATTAAAAAATGGTAAAATTATGTGGGTACATCCTGACTTAGTACCTGAAATAGAAAATAAAGGTAAAACTTCAAAACCCAAGAAAGGTAAAAAAGTCAGAACCTGCAACATGATTCTCATGTTCTTACTCCTTATCATGATGATTTGGATCATCTTTGGAACGACATTCCTTTGGAGGATAGACTGAGTGGTTTGAATATATGCCCTCAAAGTTTGGCTCCTCCTACCAAACTCAAACTTACTCATCAGCAGTGGTTAGCTATGAATAGTGTCCTCTTATACAGGGCATAACAAGTCTTTGCTGCTTATGAGAAAGCACCTGTAGGGATTTTTCCTCCTATCCCGAATCCTCCTTCTCCTGTGGCTACAGAGGTTTCTATTCCTTCTGTGGCTACACAAGTCTCTATTCCTCCCTCTTCTGCTGAACCATCTATTGGAAGTCCGCTGCCCATTCACATGTATAGTAAAAAAATCAGTCCATCTCATGAAAAAGATGGGCTATGACTTTCAAAAAGAGGAAGGTTTGAACTATGATAAAGGAATGCGACTTCCTTTACAACTTCAAAGTCAAAAATCTACTATTGGATTGGGATTTGAAGTCCCTCATAAAAATTCTTGCAAGAAAAAGACTAAGGGAAAGAAGAATAAAACCTGTAATATGGTACTTCATTCTCCTGAGCCTGAAGAAGAAACCTTTGCTGGTACAAAATCTGGAAAAGAGTACCATAAAGAATATGAAGAAACTTCTAAAGAAGCGGAGGACGTTGCTGAAACATTACCAGTTCAACCGTCTCCTGTTCTTGCTGAAGCAAGACCTTCTAAACCGTCTGTGGTTGAGAAAGGAAAACAAAAAGCAGTACGCTTTGACGTCCCATTGAAGTCTGCTTCAAATCAAGGGGTGGTGATGAAGCCCTACAAATTTGATATTCTAGCCCAGTTAGCTAATACTCCGGCTAGACTTTCTATCTTTGAATTGCTTCACCTTTCTAAAGAAAGCCGTGGAACTAACTTTGCTACAAGCAGACTCATGCTTAGCTCAACTCAAGACTCCTGACAATATACCGGTGTTGTGTCCCCAATATCATAGTGTGATGGAAGCAATTCCTAACATTACCTTCACACAAGAAGATATGCTGCTGAAGCATAATAAGCACGACAGACCTCTGTGCTACATAGGGTATATTGAATCTACTGAAATTGACAGGATTTACATCGATCCTGGGTCTTCTATTAGCATAATCTTTCAGAGTATGCTACGACCTTTGAGGATCCCTACTAGTGATTTGACTTACACTAGTACCACAATAGTGGGTTTCAACTCTGGAAAGAGTAAACCACTGGAGAAGATTCGTCTGAAGATTCAAATTGGAGATCTTCGAACTATGGCAACTTTTTATGTTATCAACTCAGATGTATCTTACAACATCCTCCTTGGAAGACCGTGGATACATGAGCATAACATTGTGCCTTCAACTGTCCACCAATGCTTCAAGTATGTAGATTCTCAAGGGGTTGTGAAGACCGAATTTGCAGATATCAATCCTTTTAAGGGTGTTGAAGCATATTTCTCTGACTCAATACTCTACAAACAGGAGCAGGTGAAAGAAATATCTGATATGGATGAAGACCGGTCGCATGCAGAAGATCAATCTATCAATGAAGATCCTCCAAAAGATCAACCTTTGAAGATTAAAGTTAAGGGACGAATTCAACCCCAACATGTCAATGATCAACCTCTGATGATCAAGGTTAAAGGAAGAACTCGAGCTTTGTCTGAGAAATCTATAAAAATTCCAGTCAAGAGCCAAGTTCAACCCCTTATGATCAAGGTCAAGGGACGTACTTCTCGTACGAATGATCCAGAACTACTACTGATTATCAACCTTGACAAGCCTACGCAGAAGACAGATGACGGTCCGTTAATGATCAATCTAAAGCGTAGTAGTGAATTTGTATATGATATAAATATTGATTATTCTGTACTTTCTAATATCAATGAAGATTTCCTTTTGGAGTATATGGCTGTCAAATTTATTGAAAGAATGACTTTATCTTCTGATGATCAAAGTCATCATAAATATGACATAAATACAGAGGAAACCTTATACATTGACCATAAGGAAAATTCCTTTCCTCCTCATGTCGATGTTGGACCTTATGCTCAAAGGTTCCTAACATCTTCTCCCTATCTTCTTCCTATAGCTGCTTGATCACAAGCTTGTGTAACTTATAGACGTCACGAAGAATCTTGTTTCGTGATTCCATCTGATAAGAAAAACAAGCGCCAAATTGTGTTTGGTCTGGCCAGTAATATTTCTGTTATTCAGACAGATGATCTTAGAGATAAATATAAAGGATGAATCCGAATTGACAAATATAGTCAACAAACTCTCAAGATTATCCAGAATATGGGGTATGATTTCAAGACTATGCAAGGTCTCAATCAAGGCAAGGGTAGACGGTGTCATGACCCGCACCCTAGAGTTAGGGCACGAGAACGTAACAACGCCCAGCCTACGCCGCAGTATCGGTGGTAGAACGCTGTCCTAGGTCTCAATGCATCTAACAGTATAAGACTAAACAGTTTATACTCCCCGAATGGGGTGACATAGCAGAATGTAAACTCAATCACATCTAAGGTAGAGCATAAAGGAAGATAGATAAAACATGAAATCGAAAAGAGATACAACAGATAGAAGTCTAAGTGTCTAAGATACAAACTCAGAATACATCTCAAAACTCAAATACAGTAATCCATAAATACAACTCAAGATGACTGAAAATAAACTATAAGCAAAAACCCTAGCTATCTATGCAACCTCTACTGTCTCCTCTAGGCTAGCAGGCAACCTCCAGGCTATCTGTAAAATTTATCAACGGGTCCAGTCAGGACTGGATCGAGCAAAGTACATCTCAACAGATCATAGCAGGTTAGAAAATATAATCATGCAGTAAAGTAAGATACAGGATCTGAAGGAAATACAGTATGTAAACAGAGAAAGAGAACTGTAATAGAAATATCTACTATACATAGAGAACTAACAGTGACTAGTGAGTCAGAGTAAAATATAAACATGTGAATGGCATAGAAGATTCATGACTACAACTAAGAGAGTGATTCATGACTACAACTACATGGATAATATTCACATGTCTATTTCTACTCCTCCATCCCCAATCAATACACAAGGATTTGTTCAAGTTATGTTAAGATTCGTGAAACTTTATATGGCTCATAAAATGAGTGATACGTGAAGGTGATTCATGATGGCTCTGTGAACATGAGAGTACATGTGTCACAAGCGATTCGTGAATCAGAGAAAGCATAGAGATACGTGATGATTCGTAAAACGCACAAAACATGCAGTATCCGATGCTCCCGAGGGGGATAACATCTCATGAAAAGATCCATATAGTACCAATCCGTGTGACCAATGTGACAGTATCAAGTAAAGTAATTTAAAGCAGGAAAATAATTCTAAACATGATATGAAATGATCAGAGAATGTACTCGCCTGATATCTGAATGTCCAAGGTAAAGATACTGTCCGAGAAGAGGTGTCTGGCTCCTAATTAGAACAGCACAAGTCACAACATGTCCAGAAGGGTAATATAAAGCACTACAATGCATTATACATGAATCTAGGTCAAACTAGGCCAAAGTCAACCCTTGGTCAACTCTGGTCAACTGTACTGGTCAAACTAGGTCAAACTAGGTCATGTCCTAACCCAGCAAGTCTTACTAGGCCTAACCAAGACTATCATAGCAAGCACACATCAATACAAGGCTATACAAGCCAATATACACCCAACTCTATATAGCATGCAATTATTCAATACTCAAATAGGCAAGAATTCACATTGGATATACACTAGGTAATCTATTACTTTAAGCTATATATGTCTACACATATATACACATGCATATATTGGTATTCAACATTAGGTCTATAATCATGGCATTTCAAATGGTTATATAAACTTATATATTACAACACAATATGCTAACATATAAATAATATATACATACATAGCTAAGTTAACTATATTCATAAATACTTATTTAAGAGGCTATATGTGTGTATGTGAACATGACAAAGGGGCAAATGAGGGTTAAATGGGCATACATAGTGTATACATATCAAAGAGTGTCAAAGTGTAAGTAAAAAAAGTATCAAGTGTGATAGTGTCAACATAGTATAAGGGGGTACATGAGGTAATATAGGATTTGTGTTAACAAAAAATATTATATCTCATTAACTTGTATATTGCATACATTACATACTATGGAACCTACATATTCATTACAAGTAATACTTATACATGCTTACATTAGATAGGATACTTATACCTCATACATCATTTATTTAACCTTTTACTCATGCTTGTATTCTCTATTTAATTACATAATGTATATACATTAACATGGGTTAAAATTAAATAGAACATTATATTACACACAAGGGTGCACAAAATGCATATGTCGAATAGTAACTCCTACTAATAATCAATACTGTACCATCTCAGCATGAATTAAAATCTAGGATTAAAGTATGTTATAGATCTATGTGTTAGCTTTTCGAAACTTCAAACGGATCGCATTTTCGTTTCTGGAAACTCCCGGAATCGCGAAAACACCGAGAACGCGTTTGTCTTTCGTACAGCTGACAAATAATTCTCCAGAAAGTTACAGAAAGAATTAGGCCTATTAATACATGTTTTTGGAAAGCTAACTTCAATACGCTTCTTTTAAAAAAAAATGGAAGATTAAATCGAGCTTTGAGCTAGAAGTTATGACATTTCTAAGTTAGGGCTGAAATTAAAAACGTGGATAAAAATCATGACGGATTTAGATAGTTTGAGCCAAAAGAATACACAATATATATCCTAATTATCCACAACAATAATGTCAATAATAATATGAGGAACCATACTCACAAAATTGATTATATAATCATCATGAACCATTTATTACATATATAAATATAGATACACTCTCATTACAATATATATATATATATATATATATATATATATATATATATATATATATATATATATATATATATATATACATACGCAAATCTATATATGTAACATGAACACATCTATAAGAGATACATGAATGAAATGTAAAGTACTCAAGAACACATCTCTACATATTCAAATCTGAGATTTAATATGAATTAATTCATTTAATCAATATTTTAAATATAAAGTGTGTCCAAGTTTGGGGGTTTTCCCCATGAACACAAGACACAACAATAATACAATAGAAATCCCTAAAGGACACATAATGGACACAAGAGGACACAAAATAGGGACACAACAATGGAGTCATTCCTATGGTTAAAACTTTTCTAAATGCAAAATGGAGAAATAAAAGAGAAGGAGATATTACCTAAAGGAGAAAAAATTCAAGGAGAAAGACTTCTTCCTTGGGAGAGCTTGAGAGCACTTGGGGAAGAAGACTTCTCAAAAAAGGAAATGAGATGGGAGTCCTATTAGGGCCGGCCACAATGGTTAGCCCCCCCCTCATTGAATATTACAAGTTTGCCCCTCTCTTAGTTATATGTGTTTAAAACAATTTTGGTTAGGGTTTGGGGGTAAAAGGGTCAAAATAAAAACTCTAAATGGTTAACCTAATAATTAGGATTATGTCTAATCTTTCTAACATGACTAATTAAAATGTGGGCCATGGCTAACTAATACATGGGTCCAACTAGAGTCTAAGTTACCCCGGGTCTCCGTTACAAGTCGGATTGAGATGAAATTCGAACCCGACTCAAATAATCCCAAAACAATATCATAAATAATAAAATAATATCAAAACAATTCAAAGAGGTCAAATGCAAAAATATCCTGAGGCCATAAATGATATTAAAATATCATAATCACATGGTTAGGCTCTAGGTCAAACAGTCTCTAGGGTTTCATTAGCAAAAACGTCAAAACCACAAGTCATTGATTTAAATAATTTTAAAATGATTTAAAATCACCAAAAATCATATCATGAATTAAATATTATTATTAAAATAATTATAAACACAAAATTTTGAAATTACCCTCATTTGGAAAACTGGGTGCTACAACTCTACCCACCTTAGAAAAATTTCGTCCTCGAAATTTAAGATCGATAGTACTCCTTCTAGAGCCTCTAACCTACCCAATATCTAAGGTAACACTTCCTAACACTGGAATAATAAACGGACATCTAAATAGTGTCAATCTAGGAATACCTCCAACACTGCTCTGCTGTACGGCGGTAATGGAACTTCAATAAAATATGGACTGGAACCTATATCCAAGGGACTGGACCTATTTTAAAGTGGTCTTAACTAAGGATGAAAAGGAACTGATCATAGGCTATTGGTATGCTCAAACTATTATTTTCCTATTAACCATCTATAAATACATTCTATTACCATAGGAACGATGCATTACTAAGACATATAGGCCCCTATCTCTCATAACACATTTATACTCACCAAAAGACTAGTACATCCTATCAAGGCTGATACTATAATCTCTCATAAATCTCATAAGCTACATGTTTATAGACACACATCCCCACATCAAGGACTAACCTATATATATCTACAACTGATACTAATGGGGTGACGTCCCTATTTCCCAACAATCAAGGTCTAATTTTTTTTTATCTAAATCATGCAATTTGAAGGAATAGTATACAAGATCAGGGCATACCGTAGTAGTTGGAAGTCTCACCTAGGTACACTAATCATTCTAGGTCAAAACAGTACTATAGTATCAACACACAAACAATTTAAGGTGTCATAATTAGGAAGGTAAGGAAACAACAATCATCAAGGTTGTAGGGCTGTCTACCATCCTATATAAAAATTGGTCATTAACAAGCAACTAAGAAATTATTAAAAGGTTACTATTCCATAAAATAGCAAAAATTAAAAATTTAGGCACAACAAATCACAAATAGATTTTTGCCTTGACACGATCTAAGTTGATCAATTTCGGGATAAAATGAGATTTGGACAAGAAGAGAAATCAATGAAATCAAAGTATGAGCACGAGCATCCAATGAAGGAGGTTCAGGTCATGATTAAATTTAATTCGACTGAGTACGAATACGAGGTTCATAGGCGATGAAAAGATTTCAAGAAGAATTGTCAAGGCTGTCGCGAATGAGACTCTAAGGTCAAGTTTAACTATGTCTCCATTCTCGTAGATTGATACATAAAAAAGCGAACCAAAGTGCAATAGGTTGATCAGACCATCATGTACCGGTTCTGATTAGACAATATGTTAGTGGGTGGCCACCCAATAAAATATGTCATGACCAAGCTCGAAAATAGATAAGCTTGCAAAACTAAGGCTAATTTAGCAGCACAAGATATAAGGGTGGTAATGATGAAAGGAATTACATAGTCCAAGTTTCTTAACCAACGGGTCAAGTAATCAGATAAGGTACAAGGTTAAGCATCTAAGGAAACAAGCAGAACACCATCACATGTCGGGTCGAAAGAATTGAGTCAAGACTGGATTTCTAATTGAAATAAGAAGAAATTTAGTATAATGGTAGAGGTTATAGTTTAGCCAGTTGACCAGAAAATCATATCAAGAAAATAGAGTACAAGAAGACGGGTTTTAGTGGGACATGATATACCTACACGAAGGTGAGCTCGTCTAGGTCTTGCAAAACTTATCTTCCATCATAAAATCAACTTCCGTATTTTTTTCGACATACACCCTTTAATATTATTCTCCTAAAAATATTTCATAACAATCTCTAAACTTCCATAATCTTGTGTTCTCTCTATCCCTAGTCATTTCCTCACAACATCTTGTTTAATATCCTTATTAAACACAATTAACTTCTCTTTTCCATTACTAACCTTCTACATAGCCTCAGAGTAAAAGTTTTCCCCAGAATCAATAACCAAGATTTTCTAAATTCTCAAAACTAGGTTGACCTCTGATATCTTCATTAGTTTTGAATACACCTATAAACTATCTCATAACCCCAAAATTTCTTTAAATGTAATTGTTTCCAGATTGGCAGTATACATCTCTTTATTCTATTCGAGACCTTTACCACATTTCTATCTCAAGTTTCCATATGGAACACTCCACATTTGATTTCCTTTAGATCATCATAAAATAACCAGTTACGTCTTCTCTGAGCTACATAATTTACGTTACTTCCTTAGCCTTCCCCATGCAAAAGATACGAAGATTCAAGGGTTTCGAAGTACATCTGGTAGGGACGACAAGATATGGGTAATTAATGTAATGAGACAGAGTTTAAGATAAGAGGTAAATAAGAATGCAGGGGAATAATGGCGAGAAAGAATAATGAAGATATGTTCCTTCTCATCGGTTCAAACGAGAGGAACCCATCAAGCTTAAATTGTGAGTACCCTGAATTTCGGGCTGATTTTTTATCTTATTTTATTTTATTTTCTGATTGATTGGTTTGATAAATAATTTATTCTGTTATTTTTCCTAAGTGTACTTTTCCGTGCCATAGATATTTGGAGTATCAGGGATGTTCAACTCTGAAAATCTTCTTTACGAGTTTTGGAGTGGACACGATTACCTTCATGACGGTATATGGTGTCCCACCCAAACTTGTTCCCTTGTGCTCTTTTGCTTCGCTGAACTTCGGGTCGAATTAGACCGTTTGATTATTAATTAATTTTCCCACTCTTTTCCTTGATCATTTTTAGCACGTTACCGTGACTTTTAATTTTGGAGCGCAAGACCAGTCAGTTTCTTGAAACCAACTCCTCATTGATGATCTACTCGAGATGTTCGTCACCCATGACCTTCGTTTCTCACTCATTCACGTCATTTTGTGCTCCATTTGCTTTGCACAATTTTCCTGATGCATGACCCGATTTTATTTCACTCTACGGCGTCACATTCATTTTCCAACTCGATTTGTGGGTCCCCTGTCGACCAAAACCTGTCAGCCCCATCTATGGACATAACCCACTTTGAGCCTACTACCCGTCCGCCACTTGTGTTCCATTTATTGGAATCCCCATGTGCTACTTATTCACTCATGATCATTATCACCTAATTTTAATTCGATTTTTGCTCAATGTCTGATTCTGACCCAATCCGGTTCCACCGAGTCTAGCCTAGCTCCATGTTGCTCTCCATCATAATATCCTCATATTTTTTGCCCAAAAATACCAATTATTCTTTCTACCTATTTTTCTATATTTATCGAAATTTTTTGTTGAATTAAATCCTTTTGGAATAACCATTTCTCTATTTAAAATCATAGCCATTGATTTCCCAAACAAATCATCACCATTCATTTTCCTACACTTCTGCTCAGCCAACATGGCCGGCCCTAATTTCTAGGTGGGACAACTTTTCCTCTCCCTCTCAATCATTATCATCTCTCTCTCTCTTCTTCTTCTATTATTTCCTACACACAAAAACAACCACACCAGCAACAACACTTGGCCGAGCCTTTCCCCCATGGCAAACCCGACTTCTTCTCCTCCTCCACACCAAAGCTTCCTCCACCTCACCTCCCCTCCAGGCCGTCGGCCACCCTGGCCGAGCCCGCAGTTCCTCTTCTCCTCCTTCTTCATTCCTCCTCCTTCCTCCTCCCTACACAACCACCACCTACTCCATCTTTCACTTCCAGCCACCGCCACCACCACTTAACCATCTCCGCGAGCCACCACCGGCCTCCACCGCCACGTGTCCGCTGGCGTCGCCACGTCGTCGTCGGGCAAGGCCGAGCCCAGACCGCGCCACCGCACAGCCCGCGCACAGCAGGCCGGCCGGGGAAAACGGTCGTGTGGCGCGTATGCAACGCTGCCGTAACGACCACGCGCCACCGTGGACACCCTCCCCCTCTGACGAACTCAGGCAAGTAGCCCCCTGACGGCCACCGTCCTCCGGGACGCGCCGTCGAGGCGATTTGTGCATTTTGAACGACGTCCCGTCGTGACGCGCGCGGGATCGAGTTCGTTTTGGCGCTTCGTCGCAGCAACTTCACGCACAATTTTTCGAAAATTCGACCGTTGGATCGGCGATTTCTTTGCTCCGTCGTAATCTCGGTATATCCACCTTCATTTCTGTCAATTTTCGTCCGTTAATTTTATCTTTTGATACATCAAAATCGGCCACCAAGTTGACCGTTTAAATTGTATTAAATTTGGACAGTTTCGCGGAGACAACTTTGTCAGCTTGTATCTCCTCCATTGTAGCTCCGTTTGGCGTGCTACCAGTTCTGGTGCGAAGCTGGTATAACCCTCTTACTACCCCTTCAGTTTCGTTTCATTGTGAGCTTGTTTGATTGGTTGAATTTGACGTGAAAGTTGGCCGTCCGAATTCGTAATTTCTAACTTGTAAAATTCCATTTTTGAATACGGGACTCCGGATTTTATTTCTGACACTACCATTAGACTTGTGACGTCGTTCTGGCATGTTTTCATATAAAATTTGTTAGATTTGGAGAGCGTGGGCCTGGGCACGCATTTCGGTGCAAAGCGGGTCCCATTTTCTGGGTCAACGGGACTTTTTGACATCGGCTCATCGGAATCCAATTTCGGAGATACCGTTGAGTTCGTATCATCATTCTGGACTCGTTGACAGGTAGTTTGCTAAGTTTTAAGAACTTTGGCTCCGGCACGCATTTTCGTGCAAATCGGAATTCCAAGTTCTGGTCAACGGGCCAAAATGAGATCGGGTCAACGGAATCCAATTCTGGAGATACCGTTGGATTCGTATCGACATTCTGGTTTCGTGGACATATAATTTGTTATATTTTATTGACTTATTTTCTTGCACATTTTTGGGTGCAAAACGGCTCCGACACGGACACCGTTTTGACCCGAAATTACCTTTCTGCCCTTGTGTCCAAATTGGACCGTTGGGTAGGCTATCCTAGCTAATTTGACCATTCTGGACACGTTGGCGATGTTCATTTCATCGTCCGACAATGTTTGTTGATAATTTCTCTGAGTTTAACCTTTTTATAATTAATTAATAATTAATTCATATAATGTTCGTATTTCGGGATTAGTACAACGAAACTGAGATCAGCCAATTCCAGTGATCTCACATCGCTGAAATTGACAAGTTGGACACGTGGATCACTATAGTAAGATTATCAACCTTACCGATAATCTTCTTATCTCGATTTACGTGTCGTAAGTTTCGACGTACAAATAACGAAGTACACTTTATATTAGACTAGAATTGACCCTGTTTGACCAGAGTTGACCAGTTGACCCAAAGTCAACTGTAAGTCAACACTTGACCTAGTTTGACTAGATTATTGACCGGAGTCGACCTAGAGTTGTTTTGACTTAGAAGAACCTAGGATAAAATAGATTGTTTGTGGATTCATTTATTTTCAACTTGAACACCTTGTAACCTATGTTGCTTTAAATAGGACTCTGTGGCTTCAGTGGGACCCCTATACTTATCAGCTGTTCAGGTTATCGAGGCGAGTACATTCTCTGATCATTTCATATCCTGCTTAGAATTATATTCCTGCTTTAGATTACTATACTTGATGCTGTCACGACATTATCACGGATTAGTACTATACGGATCTCTTCATGCGATGTTATTCCCCTCGGGAGCATCGGGTACATTGTGTCATGTGCGTTTCACTTTCATCATGTACTCCTGTGCTTTCACCATACATGTACACTCTTGTGAATCTTGTACTCTCTTGTTCACAGAGCCTTCATGTATACTATCATGTGCACCCTTTTAAGGGCCCCATGTGATATCATGTACAATAACATAACCTGTTTAGATCCTTGTGTATTGATTGGAGAAACGGGGGAGTGCTAGTAGTCATGTGAACAATTCTATAGTAGTGTAGATCATGTACAACTCTTTAGTGTAGATCATGTACAAATCTGTCCCGTTCACATGTGCTATCCTGTACTCTACATCACTAGCCACTGTTAGTTCTCTATTTATAGTAGATATTTCTATTACAGTTCTCTCTCCCTGTTTACATGCTGTATTTCTTCAGATCCTGTATCTTACTTTACTGCATGATTATATTTTCTAACCTGTTATGATTTGTTGAGATGTAATGTGCTCGCTCCTGTCCTGACTGGACCTGTTGATAAATTTTATATATGGCCTGGGATTGCCTGCTAGCCTAGAGGAGACACAGTAGAGGTTGTTTAGATAGTTATCTCATTTTATCTGGAGCTGTATTTACTTTATGGATTACTGTATTTGAGTTTGAGATGTATTTCTGGGCTTATGTATCTTAGACACTTAGACTTCTATCTCCTGTATTTATTTTGGATTTCATGTTTTATCTATCTTTATCATGCACTACCTTAGATGTGATTGAGATGGTATCTGCTATGTCACCCCCACTCGGGGAGTATAACTGTTAGTCTTATACTGTTAGATGCATTGAGACCTAGGACAGCGTTCTACCGCCGACACTGCGACGTAGGCTGGCCGTTGTTACGTTCTCGTGCCCTAACTCTAGGGTGCGGGTCGTGACACGTTTTTAGTGGTGGCCCATGCAGGTCGAGTTTATGTAGTGGTATTCGAACTTGAGTACCACTACAGCCTGCAGTAGGATTAGGATATATTTTTTGAAGGTACTCAATCACAGTTGGGAACCCTTGAGAGATTCCTGGGACGACCCTTGAGAATCTTGTTTAACTTCGATTTGAAAACTCTCCTTTTCCCTTGATTTGATTCATTTTTACTTTTGTTGATTTTGATTTTAATGGATTATTGTTGAATTTGAGTTTGTATTTATAAATTTTGATGGATGATTGTCGAATTTTGAATTTTGATGATAGCTGTTGCATTCGAGTTTGTATTTTGATGGATTTTTGTTCATTTTTGAATTTTGATGTTCGTTGATAAATATGATTTTTGGGTATTCGTTGTTGATTTAATTTAATTTTTGGCAAGATGAAATTATATGGGCTAGGTCATCTATGTTATGGAATCTAGCCTTCTATAGTCACATTAGCCAGCATGGTGAGGACATATAGTCTGACTCTGGATATATTTCTCGGGTGTGGGAATTTAAGGTTTTCGCAGCCAAGCTAGCGGCACCGCGAAAATGTTAAATACCATAATTCTAGAGATATGTGCATAAATCAAGGGCTCTGTGATTATCGTAGCCTTGCTTACTAGTATGACGAGGATTTAGAGTACCATGATTTGGGATAGACGCATATGATTATCAGATTGCACCTTAAATATTTTTGAACATGTTTTCTCTACTTTTGTTCAGTCATTCAAAAAAAAAGAATTATTATTTGTTTGTTTGTCTAGTTTTCTATTATTTAACTCAGGAGTAAGTTTAGTTGGTTTTATAAACCTTGTGTAATTTCTTGCTATGAGTTTTTCATAATACAATGAATCGATGATTTTGTTAGACTTTATCTTGAATTTGATATTTTAACTCTGGATTTCAAAATGGTTCCTTCTTTAAACAGATAAGCAAAACAGATTTTATCGTTATTCTTTCTTGCTATTTTTCTTGTATTAGATAATAATAAAGCTGTCTTGATTACGTCAATCACCTGCTTGCAATCTTGGTAGGAATCTAAATGTTAGTCCTAACGTAGAATTAATTTTTTTTGGACATGAGAATATGTATATGAATATATATATATATATAACAGACACCTTGTCTGATACATATGCATGCTACACTTGATTTTTCCACATATCTAGATACATATTGATATGTTGTTGATGTCCAAATTTTCATAACCAATATTTCTGGTTCTCTGCTTTTCCATATTTAAATTCGTAATTTAAATATAGATTTCATGTTATTATTTAGGTTTACATCACTGTACATGTATGTTATACGTAGGGTTCCAATTCAAAAAATTTTGGTTGAAAATTTGTGTTTAAATTTGTCAAATTTAAGACTGTGTACATATTAACCTTAATGCTGAGTCTCCAAATATTTAGTTCAAATTGCTGTTCCATTTTTATGAAATATTTAGAGCTGTGTACATTGTTGTAAGTAGGAATATAAATTTAGGTTTCATATTCTTACATGTTAGTTTGTGATAAACATTGAGTTGGTTTTTAATGTTCAAATTTCTCCAAAATCTTGAAAACTAGTTACATGTTAACATTTTTACATTGATTTCCATGTTTAGTTAAATTTTAGATTTAACATGTAATATTGAACTGTATGCGTAGATAAACGTATTGAGAGTATGTTAGGATTTCATTTCTATCATGCTAGGATGTATTGGGAGCATTGAGATTAGTTGTGATGTTTCAAACTCATTGTTAGCACCCTGAATTTTGGGTTGATTTTTTTATTTTATTTTATTTCCTGATTGATTGGTTTTGATAGATAATTTATTTTGTTATTTTTTCTTAAGTGTACTTTTCCGTGCCATTGATATTTGGAGTATCAGGACTGTTCAACTCTGGAAATCTTATTCACGAGTTTCGGAGTGGACACGATTACCTTCATGACGGTATATAGTGTCCCATCCAAACTTGTTCCCTTATACTCTTTCTGCTTCGCTGAACTTCGGATCGGTTTAGACCATTTGATTGATATTTATTTTCCCACTCTTTTCTTTGATCATTTTCAGCGTGTTACCATGACTTTTAAATTGGGAGCGCAAGACTAGTCAGTTTCTGGAAACCAACTCCTCATTGATGATCTACTCGAGACGCTCGTCACCCATGACCTTCGTGTCCCACTCAGACACGTTATTTTGTGCTCCATTTGATTCGCACAACTTTCTCGACCCGTGACCCGATTTTATTTCACGCCACGGCGTCACATTCATTTTCCAACTTGATTTGTGGGTCCCCTGTCGACCAAAACCTGTCCGCCCCAATTATGGACATGGCCCACTTTGAGCCTACTATCCGTCCGCCATTTGTGTCCCATTTATTGGAATCCCCATGTGCTACTTATTCACTCATGATCATCAACGCCTATTTTAATTCGATTTTTGCATAATGTCCGATTTTCGTCCAATCCGGCTCCACCGAGTCCAGTCCAGCTCCATGATTTTCTCCATCATGACCCCTCAACTTTCTTGTCCAAAAATATCAATTACTCATTTTAACTATTTCTAATATTTAATGGGAAATTTTCCATTGATTTAATCCCTCTTGGAATAACCTATTTCTCAATATTAATCCTAGCCCTTGGATCATTCTAATCTAATCCCAACCATCTATTTTTCCCCTATCCATTTCCTACAGCCAACTCCCACATGGCCGGCCCTAATTATTGGAAAGCCATTTTTTTCATCTCTCTCTCTTATCCTCATTTCTCTCTCTCCCTCATTTAATGTTATCACTCTCTCTCTTCTTTTATTCCCACACCATTCAAAAACAACCACAACAACAAACTTCAACAGCAGCATCTCCAACTCCACACACCCGACCACCCTTCCTCCTCCTGGCCCGGCCATCCTCGCCGTCGGCCACCGCCGATCTCCTCCACTTCCACTTCCTTCTCCTCCTCCATGGATCAATCACCACCACCATTGCTCTCCGATACCACCACCTCTCCACACCAACACCAGCAACTGGCCGACCACCTCCTCCCCGGCCGAGCGCCGCCGGCCACCACCCCGGTGAGCTCAGCCTGGCTCGGCCACAGCCGCCACCTCTACGCTCAACCTCTCCTCCATCTCCTCCACCTCATCGAATCCGCCACCACCATCATCCGTTCATCCAACGACTCCGGCCAACCACTCTCGACGTGCTCTGCCGCCGTGCTCGCCGCCAGTGGCCGTGCGAACGTCGCCCCTCACCGCACCTCCACGCGCAGCCCCGTGCGTGCGAGGACAACAGCTGCAGCAGCAGCGACCATCGGCAGCAGCGCGCGCCCCCTTGCCGCGCGCACCGGCGGTACAGCGCCGCCGTGGACGGCCACGCACCGCCGTGGGCGCCCCCCCCCCACGGTGGGCGATCACCGGCGACCCCCTGGGTCCGCCACCTCGTTCTCCGGCACGACGTATAGGCGATTCGTGCGTTTTGCACGACGTCCCGTCGTGACGCGCGCGAGATTGAGTCCGTTTGGGCGCTCCGTCGCAGCAACTTCGCGCACATTTTTCCAGAGATCCGACCGTTGAATCGGCGATTTCTTTGCTCCGTCGCAATTTCGGTATATCCACCTTCATCTCTGTCAATTTTCGTCCGTTAATTTTATCGTTTGGTACATCAAAACCGGCCACCAAGTTGACCGTTTAAATTGAATTAAATTTGGACAGTTTCGCGGGGCCAACTTCGTCAGCTTGTATCTCCTCCACCGCAGCTCCGTTTGGCGTGCTACCAGTTCCGGTGCGAAGCTGGTATAACCCTCTTACTACCCCTCCAGTTTTGTTTCATTGTAAGCTTATTTGATTGGTTGAAATCGACGCCAAAGTTGGTCGTCCGAATTCGTAATTTCCAACTTGTAAAATTCCATTTTTGAGCAAGGGACTCCAGATTTCATTTCTGACACCACCATTAGACTTGTGGCGTCGTTCTGGCATGTTTTCATATAAAATTTGTTAGATTTGGAGAACGTGAGCCCGGGCACATTTTTCGGTGCAAAGCGGGTCCCACTTTCTGGGTCAACAGGACTTTTTGAGATCGGCTAATCGGAATCAAATTCCGGAGATACCGTTGAGTTCGTATCATCATTCTGGACTCGTTGACAAGTAGTTTGCTAAGTTTTGAGAACTTTGGCTCCGGCACGTATTTCCGTGCAAATCGGAATTCTAAGTTCTGGTCAACGGGCCAAAATGAGATCGGGTCAACGGAATCCAATTCTGGAGATACCGTTGGATTCGTATCGATATTCTGGTTTCGTGGACATATAATTTTTTATATTTTATTGACTTGTTTTCTTGCACGTTTTTCGGTGCAAAACGGCTCCGACACGGACACCGTTTTGACCCGAAATTACCTTTTTGCCCTTGTGTCCAAATTGGACCGTTGGGTAGGCTATCCTAGCTAATTTGACCATTCTGGACACGTTGGCGATGTTCATTTCATCGTCCGACAATGTTTGTTGATAATTTCTCTGAGTTTAACCTTTTTATAATTAGTTAATAATTAATTCACATAATGTTCGTATTTCGGGATTAGTACAACGAAACTGAGATCAGTCAATTCCGGTGATCTCACATCGCTGAAATTGACAAGTTGGATACGTGGATCACTATAATAAGATTATCAACCTTACCGATAATCCTCTTATCTCGATTTACGTGTCGTAAGTTTCGACGTACAAATAACGAAGTACACTTTATATTAGACTAGAATTGACCCTGTTTGACCAGAGTTGACCAGTTGACCCAAAGTCAACTATAAGTCAACACTTGACCTTGTTTGACTAGATTATTGACCGGAGTCGACCTAGAGTTGTTTTGACTTAGAAGAACCTAGAATAATATAGATTGCCTGTAGGGATTTATTTATTTTTAACTTGAACACCTTGTAACCTGTGTTGCTTTAAATAGGACTCTGTGGCTTCAGTGGGACCCCCTATACTTATCAGCTGTTCAGGTTATCGAGGCGAGTACATTCTCTGATCATTTCATATCCTGCTTAGAATTATATTCCTGCTTTAGATTACTATACTTGATGCTGTCACGACATTATCACGGATTAGTACTATATGGATCTCTTCATGCGATGTTATCCCCCTCGGGAGCATCGGGTACATTGTGTCATGTGCGTTTCACTTTCATCATGTACTCCTGTGCTTTCACCATACATGTACACTCTTGTGAATCTTGTACTCTCATGTTCACAGAGCCTTCATGTATACTATCATGTACACCCTATATGGGCCCCCATGTGATATCATGTACAATAACATAACTTGTTTAGATCCTTGTGTATTGATTGGGGAAAACGGGGGAGTGCTAGTAGTCATGTGAACAATTCCATAGTAGTGTAGATCATGTACAACTCTTTAGTGTAGATCATGTACAAATCTGTCATGTTCACATGTGCTATCCTGTACTCTACATCACTAGCCACTGTTAGTTCTCTATTTATAGTAGATATTTATGTTACAGTTCTCTCTCTTGTTTATATACTGTATTTCTTCAGATCCTGTATTTTACTCTACTGCATGTTTATATTTTCTAACCTGCTATGAACTGTTGAGATATAATGTGCTCGTTCCAGTCCTGACTGGACCTGTTGATAAATTTTACAGATAGCCTGGGATTTCCTGCTAGCCTAGAGGAGACACAGTAGAGGTTGTTTAGGTAGTTATTTCCTTTTGTCTGGAGTTGTATTTACTTTGTGGATTACTGTATCTTTATTGAGTTTTGAGATGTATTTCTGGGTTCATGTACCTTAGACACTTAGACTTCTATCTCCTGTATCTCTTTTGGATTTTATGTTTTATCTATTCTTATCATGCTCTACCTTAGATGTGATTGAGTTGTATCTGCTATGTCACCCCCATTCGGGGAGTATAAACTGTTTAGTCTTATACTATTAGATGCATTGAGACCTAGGACAGCGTTCTACCGCCGACACTGCGGCGTAGGCTGGGCGTTGTTACGTTCTCGTGCCCTAACTCTAGGGTGCGGGTCGTGACACTCATAAATTTTGAAATTGTACTATGTTAATATTATACTGGTTAAATGTTAGCTTATTTTCAGATTTTTTTTAATGTAAATGCTGAACTAAAACTGGATTTAACCTTTTGATACTAAGCTAACCCCGTACAAGGAAACACACACACTCTAACATAGTATATACTGTCATTTAACCTTACCCTTCCCCTCTATGTTAGGATTATATATCTATAAGGATATATATAGAGTTTATGCATATATGTTATAACGTATATAGATACATAACTAAGTCTCTATTTATATATATATATATATATATATATATATATATATATATATATATATATATATATATATATATATATATATATAAAATATATATATATATATATATATATATATATATATATATATATATATATATATATATATATATATATATATATATTTTATATATATATTTTTATATATATATATATATATATATATATATATATATATATATATATATATATATATATATATATATATGGTTAGCCATGCATGTTATGATTAAATAGGTTGCGTATTGTAGATTGTTTAACCAATATGCCATGATTAGTGTAACTTGATAGCTGTTGTTTTGGAACTCAAAATCCTCATATACACTTTCATGTATACTCACGTACACACACGCCTACTATCTAACCATATGAACATGTTCCCATACACATGATGCTAGTTTGCCCTCTCTAACGCTCTCTCTGTATATATATTGTGATTGGATTTCAATGCAAGTGACTTTCAATTCTTTAACTTGTGATTTTGATTTTCTTGGGATAGTACTTTTTTTTCCAGATGATTGGTAGTTACCTTCCTTTATTTTTATTTATGAGTACCAGTTTTCATATGGGGTGGTAGACAACCTTATAGTTTTGATGGTTGTTGTTTCTGTATCTTTCTATTTTAGCACCCTGGATTACTTGTGTGTTTGATACCCTATGACCCTTTTGGTTAGTATGACTGGTATACCTAGATGAGACTATCACTACCACCGTATGCCATAACCCTGGACGTTGTCCTTTTTGATGGTATGTTGTATTTAATTTCTAGGACTTTTATCGTGGGGGTTTGACCTAGAGGGAGTATGGACATTTTAATTTCAAGGACAAAATTTTTATAAGGTGGGTAGGATGTGAGCACCCTGAATTTCGGGCTGATTTTTTTCATCTTATTTTATTTTATTTTCTGATTGATTGGTTTGATAAATAATTTATTCTGTTATTTTTTCTAAGTGTATTTTCCCGTGCCATAGATATTTGGAGTATCAGGGATGTTCAACTCTGGAAATCTTCTTTACGAGTTTTGGAGTGGACACGATTACCTTCATGACGGTATATGGTGTCCCACCCAAACTTGTTCCCTTGTGCTCTTTTGCTTCGCTGAACTTCGGGTCGAATTAGATCGTTTGATTATTAATTGATTTTCCCACTCTTTTCCTTGATCATTTTTAGCACGTTACCGTGACTTTTAATTTTGGAGCGCAAGACCAGTCAATTTCTTGAAACCAACTCCTCATTGATGATCTACTCGAGACGCTCGTCACCCATGACCTTCGTTTCCCACTCATTCACGTCATTTTGTGCTCCATTTGCTTCGTACAACTTTTCTGACGCGTGACCCGATTTTATTTCATTCCACGGCGTCACATTCATTTTCCAACTCGATTTGTGGGTCCCCTGTCGACCAAAACCTGTCAGCCCCAACTATGGACATGGCCCACTTTGAGCCTACTACCCGTCCGCTACTTGTGTCCCATTTATTGGAATCTCCATGTGCTACTTATTCACTCATGATCATTATCACCTAATTTTAATTCGATTTTTGCTCAATGTCTGATTCTGACCCAATCCGGCTCCACCGAGTCCAGCCTAGCTCCATGTTGCTCTCCATCATAACATCCTCATATTTCTTGCCCAAAAATACCAATTATTCTTTCTACCTATTTTTCTATATTTATCAGAATTTTCCGTTGAATAAAATCCTTTTGGAATAACCATTTCTCCATTTAAAATCATAGCCATTGATTTCCCAAACAAATCATCACCATTTATTTTCCTACACTCCCACTCAGCCAACATGGCCGGCCCTAATTTCTAGGTGGGACAACTTTTTCTCACTCTCTCAATCATTATCATCTCTCTCTCTCTTCTTCTATTATTTCCTACACACAAAAACAACCACACCAGCAACAGCACTTGGCCGAGCCTTTCCCCCATGGCAAACCCGACTTCTTCTCCTCCTCCACACCAAAGCTTCCTCCACCTCACCTCCCCTCCAGGCCGTCGGCCACCCTGGCCGAGCCCGCAGTTCCTCTCCTCCTCCTCCTTCATTCCTCCTCCTTCCTCCTCCCTACACAACCACCACCTACTCCATCTTTCACTTCCAGCCACCGCCACCACCACTTAACCATCACCCCGAGCCACCACCGGCCTCCACCGCCGCATGTATGCTGGCGTCGCCACATCGTCGTCGGGCAAGGCCGAGCCCAGGTCGCGCCACCGTACAGCCCGCGCACAGCAGGCCGACCGGGAAAACGGCCGTGTGGCGCGCGTGCAACTCTGCCGTGACGACCACGTGCCACCGTGGACACCCTCCCCCTCCGACGAACTCAGGCGAGTAGCCCCCTGACGGCCACCGTCCTCCGGGATGCGCCGTCGAGGCGATTTGTGTGTTTTGAACGACGTCCCGTCGTGACGCGCGCGGGATCGAGTTCGTTTTGGCGCTCCATCGCAGCAACTTCGCGCACAATTTCTCAAAAATCCGACCGTTGGATCGATAATTTTTTCACTCCGTCGCAATCTCGGTATATCCACCTTCATCCCTGTCAATTTTCGTCCGTTAATTTTATCGTTTGATACATCAAAACCGGCCACCAAGTTGACCGTTTAAATTGTATTAAATTTGGACAGTTTTGCGGGGCCAACTTCGTCAGCTTGTATCTCCTCCACCGTAGCTCTGTTTGGCGTGCTACCAGTTCCGGTACGAAGCTGATATAACCCTCTTACTACCTCTTCAGTTTCGTTTCATTGTGAGCTTGTTTGATTGGTTGAATTCGACGCCAAAGTTGGCCGTCCGAATTCGTAATTTCCAACTTGTAAAATTCCATTTTTGAACACGGGACTCCAGATTTCATTTCTGACACCACCATTAGACTTGTGGCATCGTTCTGGCATGTTTTCATATAAAATTTCTTAGATTTGGAGAACGTGGGCCCGGGCACGCATTTCAGTGCAAAGCGGGTCCCACTTTCTGGGTCAACGGGACTTTTTGACGCCGGCTCATCGGAATCCAATTCCGGAGATACCGTTGAGTTCGTATCATCATTCTGGACTTGTTGACAGGTAGTTTGCTAAGTTTGGAGAGCTTTGGCTCTGGCACGCATTTTCGTGCAAACCGAAATTCCAAGTTCTGGTCAACGGGCCAAAATGAGATTGGGTCAACGGAATCCAATTCTGGAGATACCGTTGGGTTTGTATCGACATTCTGGTTTCGTGGACATATAATTTGTTATATTTTATTGACTTGTTTTCTTGCACGTTTTTCGGTACACAACGGCTCCGACACGGACACCGTTTTGACCCAAAATTACCTTTTTGCCCTTGTGTCTAAATTGGACCGTTGGGTAGGCTATCCTAGCTAATTTGACCATTCTGGACACGTTGGCGATGTTCATTTCATCGTCCGACAATATTTGTTGATAATTTTTCTGAGTTTAACCTTTTTATAATTAATTAATAATTAATTCATATAATGTTCGCTGAAATTGACAAGTTGGACACGTGGATCACTATAATAAGATTATCAACCTTATCGATAATTTTCTTATCTCGATTTGCGTGTCGTAAGTTTCGACGTACAAATAACGAAGTACACTTTATATTAGACTAGAATTGACCCTGTTTGACCAGAGTTGACCAGTTGACCCAAAGTCAACTGTAAGTCAACACTTGACCTAGTTTGACTAGATTATTGACCGGAGTCGACCTAGAGTTGTTTTGACTTAGAAGAACCTAGGATAAAATAGATTGTTTGTGGATTCATTTATTTTCAACTTGAACACCTTGTAACCCGTGTTGCTTTAAATAGGACTCTGTGGCTTCAGTGGGACCTCTATACTTATCAGCTGTTCAGGTTATCGAGGCGAGTATATTCTCTGATCATTTCATATCCTGCTTAGAATTATATTCCTGCTTTAGATTACTATACTTGATGCTGTCACGACATTATCACGGATTAGTACTATACGGATCTCTTCATGCGGTGTTATCCCCCTCGGGAGCATCGGGTACATTGTGTCATGTGCGTTTCACTTTCATCATGTACTCCTGTGCTTTCACCATACATGTACACTCTTGTGAATCTTGTACTCTCTTGTTCACAGAGCCTTCATGTATACTATCATGTGCACCCTTTTAAGGGCCCCATGTGATATCATGTACAATAACATAAACTGTTTAGATCCTTGTGTATTGATTGGAGAAACGGGGGAGTGCTAGTAGTCATGTGAACAATTCCATAGTAGTGTAGATCATGTACAACTCTTTAGTGTAGATCATGTACAAATCTGTCCCGTTCACATGTGTTATCCTGTACTCTACATTACTAGCCGCTGTTAGTTCTCTATTTATAGTAGATATTTCTATTACAGTTCTCTCTCCCTGTTTACATACTGTATTTCTTCAGATCCTGTATCTTACTTTACTGCATGATTATATTTTCTAACCTGCTATAATTTGTTGAGATGTAATATGCTCGCTCCTGTCCTGACTGGACCTGTTGATAAATTTTACAGATGGCCTGAGATTGCCTGCTAGCCTGGAGGAGACACAGTAGAGGTTGTTTAGATAGTTATCTCATTTTGTCTGGAGCTGTATTTACTTTGTGGATTACTGTATTTGAGTTTGAGATGTATTTCTGGGCTTATGTATCTTAGACACTTAGACTTCTATCTCCTGTATTTATTTTGGATTTCATATTTTATCTATCTTTATCATGCTCTACCTTAGATGTGATTGAGATGGTATCTGCTATGTCACCCCCACTCGGGGAGTATAACTGTTAGTCTTATACTGTTAGATGCATTGAGACCTAGGACAGCGTTCTACCGCCGACACTGCGGCGTAGACTGGGCGTTGTTACGTTCTCGTGCCCTAACTCTAGGGTACGGGTCGTTACATAAATTCAATAGCAAGGAATGAGGGTGAATCCAAATAAGAGGAAAAGGAATTCCAATTGAAGTTCAAAATAAGTTTCTCAGGGGTCGTCCCAGAAATCTCTCAAAGAATCCTAAGTGTGATTGAGTACCTTGGATTTGAAAATATAAATCTAAATACAAAATTAAATCAACAGCTACAAAATTTTATCAAAATCATCAACTAATACCAGGATTCAAAGTTCTACAATGAATCCACAAAATCAAATTCAAATCAAGGAAAAAGGTGAATCAAAACGAGGAAAAGGAGTTTAAATCGGAATTCAAAATGAGATTCTCAAGGGTCATCCCAGGAATCTCTCAAGGAATCCTAACAGTGATTGAGTATCCTCTCATCCTAACATCTTAATTTATATATCCTATAACAGGCTCGTAGTAGTACAACTAAGTCGTTGTGCTACTACAAAATCGCACTAATGCGAATCTCGACCTGCATGGGCCACCACTAAAAACGTGTCACGATCCGCACCCTAGAGTTAGGGCACGAGAACGTAACAACGCCCAGCCTACGCCGCAGTGTCGGCGGTAGAACGCTGTCCTAGGTCTCAATTTATCTAACAGTATAAGACTAAACAGTTTATACTCCTCGAATGGGGGTGACATAGCAGAATGTAAACTCAATCACATCTAAGGTAGAGCATAAAGGAAGATAGATAAAATATGAAATCGAAAAGAGATACAACAGATAGAAGTCTAAGTGTCTAAGATACAAACTCAGAATACATCTCAAAACTCAAATACAGTAATCCATAAAAACAACTCAAGATGACTGAAAATAAACTATAAGCAAAAATCCTAGCTATCTATGCAACCTCTACTGTCTCCTCTAGGCTAGCAGGCAACCTCCAGGCTATCTGTAAAATTTATCAACGGGTCCAGTCAGGATTGGAGCGAGCACAGTACATCTCAACAGATCATAGCAGGTTAGAAAATATAATCATGCAGTAAAGTAAGATACAGGATCTGAAGGAAATACAGTATGTAAACAGAGAAAGAGAACTATAATAGAAATATCTACTATACATAGAGAACTAACAGTGACTAGTGAGTCATAGTAAAATATAAACATGTGAATGGCATAGGAGATTCATGACTACAGCTAAGAGAGTGATTCATGACTACAACTACTTGGATAATATTCACATGTCTATTTTTACTCCCCCATCCCCAATCAATACACAAGGATCTGTTCAAGTTATGTTAAGATTCGTGAAACTTTATATGGCTCATAAAATGAGTGATACGTGAAGGTGATTCATGATGGCTCCGTGAACGTGAGAGTACATGTGTCACAAGCGATTCGTGAATCAGAGGAAGCATAGAGATACGTGATGATTCGTGAAACGCACAAAACATGCAGTATCCGATGCTCCCGAGGGGGATAACATCTCATGAAAAGATCCATATAGTACCAATCCGTGTGACCAACGTGACAGTATCAAGTAAAGTAATTTAAAGCAGGAAAATAATTCTAAACATGATATGAAATGATCAGAGAATGTACTCGCCTGATATCTGAATGTCCAAGGTAAAGATACTGTCCGAGGAGAGGTGTTTGGCTCCTAATTAGAACAGCACAAGTCACAACATGTCCAGAAGGGTAATATAAAGCACTACAATGCATTATACATGAATCTAGGTCAAACTAGGCCAAAGTCAACCCTTGGTCAACTCTGGTCAACTGTACTGGTCAAACTAGGTCAAACTAGGTCATGTCCTAACCCAGCAAGTCTTACTAGGCCTAACCAAGACTATCATAGCAAGCACACATCAATACAAGGCTATACAAGCCAATATACACCCAACTCTATATAGCATGCAATTATTCAATACTCAAATAGGCAAGAATTCACATTGGATATACACTAGGTAATCTATTACTTTAAGCTATATATGTCTACACATATATACACATGCATATATTGGTATTCAACATTAGGTCTATAATCATGGCATTTCAAATGGTTATATAAACTTATATATTACAACACAATATGCTAACATATATATAATATACATACATAGCTAAGTTAACTATATTCATAAATACTTATGTAAGAGGCTATGTGTGTGTATGTGAACATAGCAAAGGGGCAAGTGAGGGTTAAATGGGCATACATAGTGTATACATATCAAAGAGTGTCAAAGTGTAAGTGAACAAAGTATCAAGTGTGATAGTGTCAACATAGTGTAAGGGGGTACATGAGGTAATATAGGATTTGTGTTAACATAGAACATTACATCTCATTAACTTGTATATTGCATACATTACATACTATGGAACCTACATATTCATTACAAGTCATACTTATACATGCTTACATTAGATATGATACTTACACCTCATACATCATTTATTTAACCATTTACTCATGCTTGCATTCTCTATTTAATTACATAATGTATATACATTAATATGGGTTAAAATCAAATAGAATATTATATTACACACAAGGGTGCACAAAATGCATATGCCGAATAGTAACTCCTACTAATAATCAATACTGTACCATCTCAGCATGAATTAAAATCTAGGATTAAAGTATGTTATATATCTATGTGTTAGCTTTTCGAAACTTCAAATGGATCGCGTTTTCGTTTCTGGAAACTCCCGGAATCGCAAAAACACCGAGAACGCGTTTGTCTTTCGTACAGCTGACACTCAAATAATTCTCCAGAAAGTTACAGAAAGAATTAGGCCTATTAATACATGTTTTTGGAAAGCTAACTTCAATACTCTTCTTTTAAAAAGAACGAGAGATTAAACCGAGCTTTGAGCTAGAAGTTATGACATTTCTAAGTTAGGGCTGAAATTAAAAACGTGGATAAAAATCATGACGGATTTAGATAGTTTGAGCCAAAAGAATACACAATATATATCCTAATTATCCACAACAATAATGTCAATAATAATATGAGTAACCACACTCACAAACTTGATTATATAATCATCATGAACCATTTATTACATATATAAATATAGATACACTCTCATTACAATATATATATATATATATATATATATATATATATATATATATATATATATATATATATATATATATATATACGCAAATCTATATATGTAATATTCAAATCTGAGATTTAATATGAATTAATTCATTTAATGAATATTTTAAATATAAAGTGTGTCCAAGTTTGGGGGTTTTCCCCATGAACACAAGATACAACAATAATACAATAGAAATCCCTAAAGGACACATAATGGACACAAGAGGACACAAAATAGGGACACAATAATGGGGTCATTCCTATGGTTAAAACTTTCCTAAATGCAAAATGGAGAAATAAAAGAGAAGGAGATATTACCTAAAGGAGAGAAAATCCAAGGAGAAAGGCTTCTTCCTTGGGAGAGCTTGAGAGCTCTTGGGGAAGAAGACTTCTCAAAAAAGGAAATGAGATGGGAGTCCTATTAGGGCCGGCCACAATGGTTATCCCTCCCTCATTGAATATTACAAGTTTGCCCCTCCCTTAGTTACATGTTTTTAAAACAATTTTGGTTAGGGTTTGGGGGTAAAAGGGTCAAAATAAAAACTCTAAATGGTTAACCTAATAATTAGGATTATGACTAATCTTTCTAACATGACTAATTAAAATGTGGGCCATGGCTAACTAATGCATGGGTCCAACTAGAGTCTAAGTTACCTCGGGTCCCCGTTACAAGTCGGTTTGAGATGAAATTCGAACCCGACTCAAATAATCCCAAAACAATATCATAAATAATAAAATAATATCAAAATAATTCAAAGAGGTCAAATGCAAAAATATCCTTAGGCCATAAATGACATTAAAATATCATAATCACATGGTTAGGCTCTAGGTCAAACAGTCTCTAGGGTTTCACTAGCAAAACGTCAAAACCACAAGTCATTGATTTAAATAATTTTAAAATGATTTAGAATCACCAAAAATCATATCATGAATTAAATATCATTATTAAAATAATTATAAATATAAAATTTTGAAATTACCCTCATTTGGAAAACTGGGTGCTACAACTCTACCCACCTTAGAAAAATTTCGTCCTCGAAATTTAAGATCGATAGTACTCCTTCTAGAGCCTCTAACCTACCCAATATCTAAGGTAACACTTTCTAACACTGGAATAATAAACGGACATCTAAATAGTATCAATCTAGGAATACCTCCAACACTGCTCTGCTGTACGGCGGTAATGGAACTTCAATAAAATATGGACTGGAACCTATATCCAAGGGACTGGACCTATTTTAAAGTGGTCTTAACTAAGGATGAAAAGGAACTGATCATAGGCTATAGGTATGCTCAAACTATTATCTTCCTATTAACCATCTATTAATACATTCTATTACCATAGGAATGATGCATTACTAAGACATATAGGCCCCTATCTCTCATAACACATTTATACTCACCAAAAGACTAGTACACATTTACCGATGTCATGATAGACAACACATGTGGTTTTGAACGCATGTCTTTCATGGACGGATTTTCAGGATATAATCAAATTAAGATGCATCCAGGAGATGAAAAGCATACCGCTTTCCGAACACCCCTTGGAGTCTACTGCTATACGGTTAGGCCATTTGGACTGAAAAATGCCGGTGCTACGTATCGGCAGGCTATGAGCAACATCTTTCAAGAACACATACGGAAAATAGTTGAATGTTACGTAGATGATATTGCTGTCAAAAGTCGATCAAAAGATGATCATATTCAAGACTTAAAGACGGTATTTGAGTTGATGCGTCAACTGAAGATGAATCCCACTAAGTCTTTCTTAGGGGTGTCCAGTGACAAGTTTTTAGGATTTGTCATCACTTCTCAAGGTATCCATGTTGATCCTGACAAAATCAAAGCAATTCTTGAAATGCGTCCTCCACGTAATCTAAAAGAATTACGTGGTTTCCAAGGTCGCTTTGCTTATATCTGGAGATTTATATCCAATCTTTCTGGGAGATGCCAACCTTTCTCTCTTCTATTAAAGAAAGGTGTATCATTTGTCTGGGATGAAACATGTCAGAAAGCCTTTAATGACATCAAGCAATACCTTACAAATCTACCTGTTCTGGTACCTCCAATGGTAGGAAGACCATTTTTGCTTTATGTTCGAGCCTTGGATCATTCACTTGGTGCTCTTCTTGCACAAAAAGTGACAAAGGTCATGAACACACAATTTATTATCTTAGTCGAATGATGGTTGGAGCTGAACACATGTATACTCCTGTGGAAAAAGAATGTTAGGCCTTGGTTTTTGCTGTTCAAAAGACACGACATTATGTGTCAGGACAAACTATTCATGTTATTTCAAGAATAAATCCTATTAGGGTATTGATGAAAAAACCAAGCATTCTTAAATCAGGTTAGCCACTTGGACGATGTTGCTTACTCCTTATGATATGGTTTGTGTACCTCAAAAATCAGTGAAGGGTCAAGTATTAGCTGATTTCTTAGCAGCTCACCCTATACCTGAAACTTCTAAGTTATATGAGGACATTCCAGATGAAGTCGTGGATTGCAACATGACTTTGAAGGATGACATTTGGCAACTATATTTTGATGGAGCATCACGGGTTGGACCTAAAGGTAATATTGTCTCCGGAGTAGGCATCGTCCTGGTCTCTCCCAACAAAATGGTCATATACCGTGTTTATTCTCTTAATGAGTCATGCTCTAACAATGTGGCCGAATATAATGCTCTGCTAATTGGACACCATGTAGCAAAACAATTGGACATTGAGTTCCTGGAAGCTTATGGAGATTCTCAAATGATTGTTAATCAGGTCAGAGGGACATATAAAGTCAGAAATCCTGACCTCATCCCTTATCATCAAGTGGTAATCGAATTGGTCCTTTCATTTAAAGGATTCTTCATCGAGTTCTTACCACGTTCTCAAAATTTGGAAGCTGATGCTCTTGCTAGCTTAGCTGCAGACTTAGCTGTTCCAATTAGAAGACAAAATACCATTACTTTGTTGGATCGAGACTTGTTCTGTGTTAAGAATAATCTGCACATCAAGAATAGTTATACTACATAATCAAGTTCTCAATAAAGGGATTGGAGAAGTCCGTTCATTGATTATGCGGTTCATAGGGTTTTACCTGAAGATCCGAATGAAGCTTAATCAATTAAGAGACGATCATTTTGATTCTACTATAATTCTTCTTTGCATATGTTATATCATCGTTCTTATGACGGACTTTTGCTGCATTGTCCCTCTGAGAGTGAAGCCAAACAAATACTCCGTGAAGCTCATGACGGTGTCTGCGGTGCTCATCAACCAGGTCCGAAATTACAGGATCGTATCCGAAGAATGGGGTATTATTGGCCTTCCATGGTCGCAGATGCCGTGGATTATGCAAGACGATGTAAAGCGTGTCAGATTCATGCTGATTTCATTCATCAACCATCTAAATTTTTATATCCTACAGCAGCTTCTTGGCCTTTCGAAGCTTGGGGCATGGATATTATTGGTCCGATTAATCCTTCTTCTGTCAAGGGACATCGGTTTATCTTGGCTATAACCGATTACTTTTCTAAATGGGCGGAAGCGATTCCTTTTGTTGAAGTAAAAACATCAAATATGGTTAGTTTTATTAAACACCATGTTATTTATCGTTTTGGGATTTCCCGACGGATAATTCATGACAATGGACCACAATTTGCCAGTCAGACATTTTATCGATTCTATAACAAGAATCGGATCCAAAATCGGGCGTCTACGGCCTATAATCCAGCTGCTAATGGTTTGGCCGAAGCTTTCAACAAGACAATCATTAAACTTCTCAAAAAGTTTGTCTCTTCTAATAAACGTGACTGGAATGAGAAACTTGAAGAATGTTTATGGGCTTACCGAACAACAGTCCGAACTCCTACTAGTTTTACACCATTTTTACTGGTTTACGGATGTGAAGCTGTCCTTCCACTGGAAATCCAGATTCCATCTCTCAGAATAGCCATTGCTAATGAGCTAACTACAGAGAATAATGACCAGTTGAGACCTCAAGAACTTGAAGGTCTAGACGAGAAATGTCTTCAAGCACAACAGCACATTGAGCTATATCAGGCCCGCATATCTCAAGCTTTCAATCGTAAAGTTAAAGAAAGGGTATTCAAAGTCGGTGAGCTGGTTCTAGCTGTTCGAAGACCGATGGTGATGACTCATAAAAGCAGAGGAAAATTCCAAGTAAAATGGGAAGGTCCTTATGTAATTGAGTCGGTATTCTCCAATGGTGCCTATAGGTTGTCTAAACCTAACAGAGATTTGCTCATGATGCCAATTAATGGCAAATTCTTGAAGAAATATTATGTCTGAACTTCTTCTTTATTCCCCAGCTATCAATGTTTGGTTAAAGCTGATTATGTCTCCTAAAAGAGAATTTTTGATCTTCTGTCTTACCAGCTGATTAAAAAGGGGGGATCTAATTATTTATCATGTTCTCATGACCTCTGAATAAATATTAAGTCTATTTTTTTTTCTATCTATCATGTCCATATGGCCTCTGAATAGATCTTAATCTATTTTTCTTTGAGTTGCTATCTGTCACGTTCATATTACCTCTGATAGTATCGTATACTCTAAACAGAAAATAAGATTCATTATTTATCATGTCCACATTACCTCTGGATGGATATAATTTATTGAGTTTAGAAGACTTGTCATGTCCATATTACCTCTGATAAGTGTTCTCTATCTCATATCTATTATTTAAATTCAAAATAAATGATAGGGCCACAAAACAAAATATTTCATTCATGTCTTATAAACATTACAGAATGAAAAAGATAGAAAATTACAAAAGCTCTTTATTTGCCTAAGGTGGAGCAGATAAGTCTTCTAGCAGTTTCTGCAGCTCTGCTAGACGTTTCTCGCGAGAGTTTATCACAGTTGTAGTAGCTAAAGTACGTCGAGCTTCTGGAGTACAAATATGGGAGAAGTCAGCGAAAGTAACTATCATCTTGTCCTTGGCTTCGTCAAGGGTTTTGATGGTAGATTCAGCTTCGAAGACTTGTTCCTCCAAAATTGAGCTCTGTGTTAGTTGCTGGTCTCGAGCTTTGATCAACTGCTTCCTCTCCGCCTTCAAACGAGCCAATTCAGCCTCAACTTCTCGAATTCTATCATTTTGTTGATGAATTCTCATATTCGAAGTTTCATAGGCTTCTCTTCGGATCTCTAGCTGGGGTTTAGCTTCAGCCAAAAAAGCTTTTTCTTTGGCGACCTTTATGCTGTACTCATGGAGGGCTTCATTGAAAGTCGTCTCCCGAGCAAAGTATTCAGCTGATAAAGCATCATACTCGCTTTGGATAAGACTTTCAGTAGTTTTGCTTGACAGCCTTAGATATTCTCTAATGGGCTGTTCAAGTTCCTCTACTGTCTTCTCTAATGCCGCTGCTCTCGCTGCATCTTTGAACATGGCAATATTTTTGATCGTAAGAGAAATAGACGCCTTCAAGATTTCATAATTGAGGCCCTTATTCAGGACCATTTTGATCACAGCCGCCAGAGTCTTATAAAAAGTCTCAGTATGAATCTCAACTAAGAGATTCATTTCTGTGTTTGAGCTCGGTGTGACGACAATCTCTACCAAATCTCTTTTATGAAGAGTAGGAGTAGATGTTGTTGCCTTTGTAGCAGACTGAGATGAAGCCATTGTTGTTGCTGCTACTATGGCTAATTGATTCCCAGGAGCTTCAGGAATAATATCTTCAGCACATGTTATTTTAGCCGTTTCTATAGTCGAAACTACTTGAGTTTCGGTGACGGTGATTGGTGCGGGTGGAATAGTAGTTATGGCAGCTGACTCCGGTTCGGGCATTGTCTCTTCAGGAACTTGTGCTGGATCAGTAGCAATAGCAGATGATGCTATTACAACGTCCTCAGCTTCAGTTGATAATTTGACTATGTCTTCATCACCTTCTTCGGTTACCGGCTCTGCAGGCTCTTTAAGTATTTCAGTTGTAATGGTTACTTCTACAACTGGTTCTTCGTTGAAGTCTATTTCTTCCTCAGTAGCCTTTTCGTCATCTATAGTAGGTTCTACTGCAGTTTGTTCTTTATCCCTGCCCTCAGCAGGAGGAGACAATTCTGGCTGAGCCTGTACTTGGGCTCTTGTTGTACCTCTATAGATGGAGGATATTTTTCTTGAGCATCTTCTTCTTCTGAAGAAGAATCCTCTTCTTCAGACTCCACATTTTTCTTATAAATATCTTCTTGAGGAGGAGGAGGAGCCACAAGCTTTGATGTAATGATGACACCTACAAATTAAACAAAATAAATTAATAAACAAAATCATAATACATAATCTTGTATAGATTTTGTGTGATATTTATTTACCTGGAGTAGGTGCAGAACGTACCAGGTATGAGTTATAGTCCCCATCCCAGTCATCATCATCGAAAGCCAGAGCTGGTTCATCAAATGGGATCAGCTCTCGATCAACAGTATGTGTAGGGGCAACCTCCTCAGTAACTTGTGCCTTTGATGGCAAAGACAAATGAAGTGACGAACTGAGGTGGCCTGGAGATAGAACCCCCACACCTTCTGTGGATGTTGTCGGTTGAGATGTAGAGGATCCTTCTCCAGGATGAGCTGAAGAAGATGCAAGATGTTGTGGCTCATCAACCGGAGTGTCACTCTCTGGGGTAGCGGCTCTTGGTCTAGATGGCCCTGTGACGGTAACCTTCTTCTTCTTTTCAGGGAGGGTCTTCTCTGGAAGAGTAGCAGCTGCACCTTGATTTCGGGACTTGCCAATAATGATTGGTCCCGCAGCTGCTTCCCCAGCTCCCATAGGAATGACTTCCAGATACTGATCTGGAACAACAGCATCATCGGGTATATCCGGAAATACCCTGACCGGCTCTTCTATATTCCCTTCCTTGGGCCATCTTAGACTACCTTCCAAGTTGTAGCCATGTGCGAAGGAGCGGATCGATGTATAAAAGAGAGCATACGTATGAAGTATACGTAGCTCAGTCATGCTTGTAGCAGTCGATACTTTGAACTTAGCACCGGTACAAGCGGTGCTAAAATACCTCCAGGCCCTTGCACCATCGATTAGCTTCCCATAATGGCCGAAGCTGGTGGAGGGATTACCAAAATGAAGTTGGTCATATCCAAACTGGCGAGTGAACCGACTTGGTAGATATGGTTCGAACGCGCAGTTGTCTTCATTCTTGTATATCCGATGTGAGGGTCTGATGCACACTAGCCATCTGAAAACTGGCACAGGCAATGAAGTTGTTCCTTCCCCCCTATCTTCAAACTGTATGCCGAGGCAGTCGGCTGGAACTTGTGGCCGTGTGCAGAAGAAGTTCCAACCGTGAGAATAGTTCAATACTGCTCGGGTATCTACCACTGTAGTAGCAGTCCATGTGGCCTTGTTGAATTTTTGGAGGAAGACCTCCGCATTATCTCCAGGGCCTGGCGGCAGCAAATTGCAGTTATGATGTAGCAGCCAGCCCATTAGACAAGTATAGGGCATCTCCACCCTTGGGAAATCTTTTCGGTGAGGAGCATTGTTAATTAGTTCCTCACAGAAAGTCCTCAAACTTACGTTTATTCGGCACACCATTGCCGATAGCAGGTTAATTCTGGCTTTGAACACCAAACGTACTGCCGGCCACAGTACATTTTGGTTGAATTCGGTCTACTGTGCTGATCCCGGGCATAACCCATCTTCGCAGCCACAAGGAAAGAAAGCCTGCTAGCAAAGCTTCCCTGGAGAGCTTTTGACTACCGTGCCTCAGGTGGCTCAAAGTTTCATTCCCCGCAGGGATGTCTCCGGTCTTTTTGGACAGATACTTGTCTGGAGACTTATGTGAGATCATTAAACTATTGATCAAATCTACAGGGATTATTGAACAAGGGTTGATGTTTGGAGCCTTGTTTTCTTGAAATCTTTTCTGTTCGTTCTTGGATATTGTATTCTCATGATAGAATAGATAAGTTGTCCATTTATTAGTGTACGCCAAGTGTGATCCACTGTCATACATAGATGTACAAATTAAGTAATGACACATCAATTCTTGGTAAACCTCAACTAATCGAGGATTCTTCTCTCTTACTTCTGCCAGTTCGCTGTTGGAGGGAACATATTCTTCATGAGACGCTTCATCCATTGGCAGCTTCGAGATGAATTGCATCTCGTGCAGGGCAAGACCCATCTCACCGAGTGGGGTCGCAAAAGTTCCTGTTGAACTGATATATATCTCCATCAGAGCCAGGAACAAATTACTGTTCGGTGGTATACCTTGGCTTGTAGAGGCTACCGCTTCATAGAGGCCGATGGCTTCCAAGTCTGTCTTGAAGTGCTTCAGGATCCAGGCACTAAGCTGAATCCAATTCTGGTTATATGGAGTCAACCACCCTGGTAGCCTAGGGTTGACTTGGGGATATAATACTGCAGCCCCTATGAACTTGTTAATAAACATTGGGGTTTGCACTGGTTGGATCAAAGCCGAATCTTCACTCAGAGTAAATCCAGGTAAGAGATCGGAGAAGGGGACAATTCTACCACTGGAAGTGCTGGTGTGGTAGCCCATGTCATTTGCTCTCTCCCTCTAGAAGATGATCCTTCCCGGCGTAGCATGACTGCTGGGAGTCAAGTTCCATAGCATCTTTCGGGGATGGGTGGCATGGACAAATACAGAAAGGAGATAATCCCTGTCCATGTCGGGAAGATACATCGCCCTCTCCCCAAACTTGAACACCCAAGCCTCTTTCTTGGGGTGTATTTGTGATTTAAAGTCTATCGCATCTCCGAACAAGAAGGCTGGCTTCAAAAATTGTTGGTCATCTAACGATACCAACACTTCCTGTAACCCCTCTTCCCAGATTTTTATAATTTATTTTATTTATTTATTTGAATTAAATGGTGATTTTCAGAATTTATGAATAATTACTTAGTTAATTATTATGGTAGATGATTTTAGCCATGGCGGAGTTTTGGAGTGCATGGTGACTAAAATCGTGGCACGGATAGTACAAGGGCGTGCTTTGATTAGAGTATTAGCCCTGATAGGGAAGGCCGAGCCATAGTAAAGTCCTAACTAGGAAAACCAGGCCAAGTTGCGACATAACCCTTACCGAAGATTTATTTATATTATTTATATTATTGGGTTTAGGGAACCCGAACGTACCGAGCTAGCCTAGACTGGACCCGAACTGAGCCCAAGCCCGTGTAGTCATGCGGCACGTTCAATGACAATTGTGTTGACGTGTTTTGGTAGGATTGGGTTGTATTTCGTTTTAATGAATTAATGGTTATTTTTAAGTATTCTTAATTAAATATTATTATTAGTGGGTATTCGATGACGGTTGTATACAATATGTCCTTATACACCTTGGAATTTCTAGACTGTACATAATGGTATATACACACCATTATGATTTATTGAATTTTGTTATTATTATTATTAGTATTATTATTATCATCATATTATTGAGGTTATTATTATAATATTATTTTATTACTATTGGTTATATTAATTGTCAAATAAATATTGTAATATATGTATATATTCATAATTATATAAATATGCCCTAATCTAGGAATAGATAATGTTGGGATTTTTATTTAGAATTTTTTTGGATATTATTATACTAATTATTTACTTGAGCATGCCGTGACTAGCAACCCTTAAGCCTTAACTCAACCGTCCCTCGACCAAAGCCACTGCTTGGACTTGAGATGAATAGACAAAGGTAAGGGCAATCCTTTACCGTGACTATGGTAGACACTCATCCCGAGATTGGTTTTCAACAAATATTGTCCTAATTATGTAAATTTCATAATTAAGACCTAACTAGTATTGGAACACCACAGCTTAAATACCTGTCATATTATGACCTACCAGTTATCAACAGCAATGCATGACCAATGCAGCCCATACCGCTAGAACCCTTGTGACCATAGTCTAGCAGGCTTGACACATATAGAGATTCACGACTCAGTTGTTAGAAATTCTTTTCTTATGATGTGCCTTAGAGTTGGTTACCCCGTGATAACTCTCGTATACTAGGGACGAGTAGATCATTCTATTTTATTGACCACGCGTCGTTGTACACACTCGTTTCCTATTTATTGAGAAATGATCCTTGAGTTGATTTATATCTACTGTATCCCGATACGCCGTGCCTTATTCCCTATTAACAAAGAGTCGAGGTACAGTATCCGGACTTTGGGGAACCCTCTAATCTCAATATTCCTAAGACCATGTCCTATTTTAAGGTGGATAGACTGTAAGCTTTCAATTTTTTTTTTTGGATATACGAGGATTACCGATTGATTAGAATAATTTCCATCGGGATAAAAATTAGTGCCCCATGGACTCCCACTTCCCATTTAGATCAATTTGTGTTCCCGGCCGTGTCATTAATATTCGGAGCACGAGACCAGCTGTTATCTTCCAACAAATTTTATATGCAAGATCTAGACGAGTCTACCTTCATCTAGGTATATCATGTCCCACTCAAATCCGTCCCCTTGTACTCTATTCTTGTGGTACGACTTTCAGGACAAAGGGACTAGATATAACCCTTACCATGATACGAGTATACTTTTCGACCACAAATAGAGACTCAACCTCGACTCGAATCTTTCGACCCAATATATGGTTGTGATCTACTCGAAGCCACTACGCACATGTCACTAGTGCACCACTCAATTTCGTCTTCTCGTGCCACTTAAACACAAAAGTCACTGAAGACGCATTTTTGGGCTTTAGAGACCTAGTTAACCATTTCGACTGCCCAACTAGTTCAACCACTTGGGTTGAAATCTATTCTAGGTTACCTTAACCTAGTAGAAGTAGTATAATCATTGGGATCTTGACCAGTCAATAGAGACTGAAATTCGAGGTTCATCCAATCCACGATTGATGTCCAATCAGGAACCCATTAAGACCCAGTAAAACCCATTCATGCATACCACTATTTTTGGACTATAAAACCGAACCCATTGAAATAGGTCCCTATACCTACTATGAAGTCTCCACCCCTTAGAATGTGATGTCCTTCGTAACCATTATTCCATCTACTTGGACGTCGCGAGACGATCTTGCATTGCATTCGCATCCCTTGCTTGTGTGTTTAATTAACCACGGGAAAGATCACAATCTGGACTCCTCAAATTTCGTCCTATTATGGAACCTTGTTTAGATAGAATTTCGAGAACGGAACTTCTATATTGCACGGAGTGCAAGCCACTCTAAGAGACGAAGGGTTCTTCGTTTTAAGTGACTGGACTAGAGTAGCCCAATCTAACAATAAGTCAATGGCTCGTAGAATTTCTTGCTGTCCGCATCATTGGATACTCTCTACTGCACGTAAAATTTTATATTTACTCTAGATCGTTCTTCCCTATTTTTCCTCCTATTGTAGAGCGACGAATGGTCATGCTCATTAGAATTTAATAATATTTCTTAGCTACTTGTGTAAATTTGTTGCTTGTTAGATTTTAGGTTGTTTAAGAGATAGGAGATTATTATAGAGACCAAGGGCAGTAAATATCTATTTGTAGAAATTTTAGCATAGTTGGATGATTATAAGGCTGTAGGGACATAACACTGAGGGAGTAGTGTGACCAAAGGTGGGTGGAAGTCCTCGAGATTTTTGTAGTTGCCAAGTGACCAATGAGAAGGATATAGACTGTTTGAGGAATTAAAATTCGAGGAGATTAAGGTAATGGTAGATTTTCTTTGAATTTAAGGAATAGTTACGAATTAGAATTAGAATTTCGAGGACAAAATTATTTTAAGGTGGATAGATTTGTAACCCCTCTTACCAGATTTTTATAATTTATTTTATTTATTTATTTGAATTAAATGGTGATTTTCAGAATTTATGAATAATTACTTAGTTAATTATTACGGTAGATGATTTTAGCCATGGCAAAATTTTGGAGTGCATGGTGACTAAAATCGTGGCACGGATAGTGCAAGGGCGTGCTTTGATTAGAGTATTAGCCCTGATAGGGAAGGCCGAGCCATAGTAAAGTCCTAACTAGGAAAACCAGGCCAAGTTGCGACATAACCCTTACCGAAGATTTATTTATATTATTTATATTATTGGGTTTAGGGAACCCGAACGTACCGAGCTAGCCTAGACTGGACCCGAACTGAGCCCAAGCCCATGTAGTCATGCGGCACGTCCAATGACAATTGTGTTGACTTGTTTTGGTAGGATTGGGTTGTATTTCGTTTTAATGAATTAATGGTTATTTTTAAGTATTCTTAATTAAATATTATTATTAGTGGGTATTCGATGACGGTTGTATACAATAGGTCCTTGTACACCTTGGAATTTCTAGACTGTACATAATGGTTTATACACACCATTATGATTTATTGAATTTTGTTATTATTATTATTATTATTAGTATTATTATTATTATCATATTATTGAGGTTATTATTATAATATTATTTTATTACTATTGGTTATATTATTTGTCAAATAAATATTGTAATATATGTATATATTCATAATTATATAAATAGGCCCTAATCTAGGAATAGATAATGCTGGGATTTTTATTTAGAATTTTTTTGGATATTATTATACTAGTATTCATAGGAATGTATATATATATATATATATATATATATATATATATATATATATATATATATATATATATATATATATATATTAAATAGATTAATAAAAAGAAGAAGAACTAAACCTCCCCAGCAGAAAGCCGGCCCAGAACCCATCTCAGCCTTAACATTGAACCGGGCTCAGTTGAATACCCGAGCCCAACAATGAGACACCCAGGTCCACCCGCGCGGGTGAGTCCCCTCACTGCGAGCCGCGTATATACGAGGGAACGAGAGAGAGAAGGACAAGGAAAATCGAAAAAATCTAAACACTAACCCACGCACGCCGACCCCCTCCCCTGGGTGCACATCCCAGTCATCGTGCGCCGACACGACCGCCGAAATGCCGCCTTGGCCGGCAGACCGTGCGCGCATCAGAGCGCATCAACAGCAACTAGGCGAAGTAAGGTACTGTTTTCTCCATCGAAATTCTTTACGTACACTCAACGAAATTCGATTCTGTAAAATCCTATAGAATTCTCATATCACCATCTAGGATCCCTGTCAATTAGTTCTTATGGAACTTATTCAGATTCGTCAAGAAATCGATGGCAACATCAAGGAAAAATTATTTCGAAAACAGTTTATAGGTAATCCGATTTCCCCTGTTTGCTGATAAATTCTTGGCAACCCAGTAACTATTTAGAAATTCTAATTGAAGACAGTTATAGACAACATATAGGGCTTCACAACCCTATTTGTGGATTTGGAAATCATCGACTAAGCGTCGAGAAATCGAATCCCGAAGTTGACCGAAAACCTGTTTTAAAATTAATAAAATTCATCCACACGACGTGCGTCCCGCCATTCCGGGCGACGTGGTCGCGAACCGAAGGCATCGAAAGCTGCGTAACGGCTTCGTGGTCGTGTGGGCTTTGACGGAATTCAAATTGGTCGCGTGTGCGCGACGAATTTGATGCGTATCGTCGAAATTCACCGTATCGGCCTCTGTGCAAATTTCTTAATTACTTTGCGCACGCTCGTCAGATCGAGACGAAAATTGTGCCAGCAGGACCGTATCATTTTTCTGGTCCTGTACGCTAATTTTGGTCCAATTCTTAGACAGTTGATCGGATCGCCGTTTTGCGGGTCCCACGGTCCGACTCGACGGGTGATTTTGTGCACGGCCTGCCGGAATCAACTCTGGACATACGGTTGGGTTCATATCGGAAAACTGGATCCGTAGACATGTAGTTTGATGACTTTAGAGAACGTTGACTTTGGCACGCTTTTCGGTGCAAAGCGGGTCCAACGGCGGACACCGTTTTGGCCTAAAATTACCGTTTTGCCCCTGTGTCCAGAATTGGACTTAAGGACAGGCAATCCTAGCTAATTTGACTATTCTGAGATTATTGGTATTTTCTATTTCAGCATCCGGGAACTGTTGTACGGGTTTTGACTATTATGGCACATTGAGAAGTTTAGACTGTCGGGTTCACCAGCAGAGGACCACAGGCGAGTACAGTTTATTGTCTACATTTCGATATTGATTTTCACTATATTTTATTGGTTGGCCATTGGTTATGTGATTATTTTCTATTATAAATTGTTGATTCGGGAATGAGAAGTACCAAGGATGTGTGATCTGACCTTAGACTGTGTAGACCGTATTTATTATTGCATTTATTTCTTGTAGACAGTGTAGACAGTGATTTATTTATTACAAAGTAGACAGTGTAGACATTGATTTATTTATTATAAAGTAGACAGTGTAGACCATGATTATTATTGTATTTAAACTGTATAGATCGTGATTATTATTTTGTAGACAGTGTTTCTTTATTGTAATATTTTCTGTAGACCGTGTAACTGTAGACCGTGTAACTTTAGACCGTGTAGACCGTGTCGCATAATTGTTCCGAGACCGATCATATATCAACGGTACTTCTAACAGTTGGGGAAAGTATTTTTGTGTCTATTTATTGCTATTGATTTTCTGTCTTTACTGTTTATTTTCAAAACTCATGATTGATGTCTAACCTTTGTTTTATAGTCATTTTCTTTATTTGAAATTGCATTCAGTGAATTGTGCTCGTTCCATTCCTGACTGGAAACCAATATTTTTCAAGTTCGTCGTGGATTTACTTAGCTTGGGGAGTGACGGGAATACTTGCAGACAAAAGCCTAGAGACTAGCTAGATAGTTGAGTTGTAGTCATTCGTTTATTTGTACAAGTTTATGTTGTTCTACAAATATAAACTCGTAATCATTGTAAATTAAATTAATTATGTGAATGAGCATTATTTGTGATTTTGATCTCATGGCCGTGACAGCATTCTACCGCCGACACTGCAGCGTAGACTGGCTTGGACACGTCTTGTATCCGGTTATTAAAAAAATGGGTGCGGGTCGTGACACTTCCCCATCTATCATGGACAGCAGCATTCGGTCCCCTTAAGCAGCTATCAGTTGTGCTCTCTCCTCAGGGTATTCTGGATTCGTCTGAGGGAACTCTACGTGGGATAAATTCTCTAAGTAATTTGAACCCACCATATCAGCTGGCGGGCCAAATATTTTTGTAAGTGGGTGAATTTGCAAATCCACTGCCAAAAGAAAAAAGAAAAAAATCAAGTTAGTGAAAATCTAATTTAAAATTTTTACGCAGATAATTTGGTCTGAGTTTTACGCATAAAGATTAAAGACTCTGACTATGCAAACTTTACGCTTATTAATGGTGATAAAAACTTTTAAAGTGTAAAGATTCTTTGTCTTACGCAAAGTCTTTTTTCACTTGTGAAAATTTTATGCTGGCACATATTGATGTGAGCGTATTACGGATTTTATGCTGGCATGTGTTGACATGAGCGTATTTTAAATTTTACGCTGGCACATATTGATGTGAGCGTATTACGGATTTTACGCTGGCTTGTGTTGACATGAGCGTATTTTAAATTTTACGCTGGCACATATTAATGTGAGCGTATTACGGATCTTACGCTGGCATGTGTTGACATGAGCATATTTTAATTTTACGCTAGCACATATTGATGTGAGCGTAATATGAATTTTACGCTGGCACGTATAAACGTGGGCATATGTTTCTATTTTTACGCTTACACGTATAACGTAGGCGTATTTTCTTATTTCAAACTTTACGATGATACGTATAACGTGGGCGTAGAGTTTAAAAGTTGGGTTCTTCTTCTTCTTTGATGAACTCGCGGCCGAAGCTAGGTAGTGCTCTACCTTTTATGGCCGGAGCTACAGTGGTATTTGTCTGTCGGGGCGTCGCCGACGATAGGACGGTAGTTTTTGCGCAGTCGGCCGACGATGAATCAGTGGCGGGCTTCTTGCCCTTGCTGTCGGCGGCATTCTTGTTCTTGGGAGCCATCGAATCGAAATAAGAAGTATGAAGGAGAAGAGAATCAAGAGAGTTCGAGATTGCAAAAGATAAGTAAAGTTCTCTCTCTACTCGAAGAGCTCTATTTATAGAGAATTTTGAATTCGGTTCAAATTCCTAAAATTTACGCTGACTGTTGGATATCCCAACTTTTACGCGGACTGTTGAGTATCCCGAATTTTACGCGGATGACCGTTGAATATCCCGAATTTTACGCAGACTGTTGAAATCTCAACTTTTATGCTTCTGTTCAAAGTGTTTCAAAATTTGAAAACTTTGAAGGAGGTTTTGTAGGAGCGTAAAAAGTACTTCATAGACCAAGTCAAAGAAGTTGAGAACTTTACGCAATTCAAAATGAGTCAATCTCAGAATTTGCGCAGAATTTAAACAGAGTACAACTTTACGCGAGAGTTATTCACTCAGCTTTTACGTGGAGGACAGGCTATCAAATCATGTATTTAATACGCATGATGCTGATTCTGACATAATGATTTTCTGACAGCACAGAAGCCGAGAAGATTTAATTTACACCAAACCCAACACTATCGTTTAGTGTGCAGATGGGCTACTTTACGCTCAAGAGATTGCTTCTTTTACGCACGAAAGCTATTCGAGCTTTTACGCTCAAGGCTGTTGTGTGCGTAAAGTTTATTTGAGCTAATTTTACGTTCAAGGCTATTTTCAGCCACTTTACACGGGAAGTTTATTTTGGGCTATTTTTACGCCCAGTCTGCTACTTTACGCAGGAAGTATATTTTGGAACATTTTTTACGCCCGATCTTTTCTGGCTACAGGAGAACGTGGTTTGCTTATGTGGCTTTCATGTCTCACTTATTGAGGGACGTGTGTACGTGCTCTCCTCATTTTATTGAAGTAGTGGGACACGTGTCACCATGCGTAAAGATCAAAACTATACGTAGGACACGTGTCATCACGCGTAAAGGTTGATTCTCATCATAAGTGACAGTTACCAAACTTGGTTACGCACATAGGATCTAGTCTATAAATAGACTTATTTTTATTCATGAAGGGATCAATTGAGAAGAAAATACAGGAGAAGAGATTCTGAGAAAACTCATACTTTCAGAGTGATATTTCCAGAAGCATTCTTCAACTTTTTCTCAAGAACATGGTGAAGCAAAGAAAGAAAGCCTTCGACTGTGCCATCAGTGCCGTTGCTCGATACCTTTCCGATGACTTAGTTCTTCCGATTGTTCGTCTTCTTAAATGGCGGCTCTGCTGGGGACGACCTTCTCCTCTGACGAGAAGGCAATTGCTCAATATGATGATGTGTCGGTCGGATCGACAAAGAAGACTTTGGTTGTGCACTTTGACCATACTGCCTATGAAGAAATGCTCCGAACTGGGGGTAGTACTCGCTGCTGCAATGTTTAGAAATTGCAGAAGGCGCGAAAAGTTTGGATTCCTAAGTCCAAACCATCATCGGATCTCCCTGTTGTCTCTGAAGGCAAAGAAATCCTTCCTACTCATGTTGTGAAGACTTCCGTCGGTGACGAGGCAGTCTCTACTTCAGGGATGCACCCCGGGCGTAAATATCAGTCTCCCGTCGACGACGTAGTAGACTCTCAAGTTTTACGCTCTGCGCGTAAAAATCAAGCTTTACGTATTGCACGTAAAAACCAGTCTCCCGTCTGTGACGTGGTAGACACCCAAGCTTTACGCTCCACGCAAAAAGGAAAATCTCCCATCTGTGACGTGGCAGATACTCATGTTTTGTGCTCTACGTGTAAAGATAAATCTCCTGTCGGTGACAGAGTAGATAAAGTTCATAATGTTGCTTTTGCATCTAAAGTGAATTTGCCTACACGCATGTAGCGTAAGAACATGAATTATATTATTGGTAAAACTTCAGTTTCTCACCAACAACCTTCTTACACTGCTTTACGTAAGGTTCCAAACCTTCAAATTATGCGTAATGCTAATGGAGTCCTTTGTGCACAAAAATCTCAGGATTTACGCACGCAACTCCAAGCACGTAAAAATGAACAATTTGGTTCTGCTAATGCAGCCAGTAATCTTCTTTATACGCAAAGGACTATACATTTCTCTGTCCCGAATGTAATCAAGAAGACTACTCCCTTCACTCCTTCTGATTTATGCGAACTGCTTGTACAAAAGAGTAAAGACAGAAAATCTTCCGTGACACTCCCCAAAGAAAATCACCATTGTGAGTGTCAACAGATTGTAATCAAGTGTTGCTGTTCGGCTTCTAAACGGTCAGTTTTTGATCGGTTAAGCTACAATTCGCCTCAGCAACAAGTTGATGACCATGAACATGAGTTGTCATATGCTTCAGTCAATATGGCATCTCATACCAATAGAGGACGACGTCCAAGACGCAACTCGTCCCAGACTCCTGGTCAACAACAGTCCAATCGACTTCTTGATAGTTTCGAAGGGGTATATCAGAATAATCGATCAAGAAGTCAAAGACAGTTGCAGTCTTCTGATTCAGAAGCTGGGGGTACCCAGTCGTTGGAGTCAGAAACTGATAGTGTTGATTCATACCTCTATACCAATTCATCTGTATCTTCAAGGGAGGTTGAATCATATGTTATCGAAGATGAACCGGAGACATCAACTGCTAATACAGAACAACGTCTCTCTGTAGTTGAACAGTCACTGAAGGACATGCTTGCCATGGTGTAAAGTATGCATCAAATAATAATGACTCAGCAAACTGTTCAGCCGACAGTGATAACACCGGTTCAGGTAGCAGTACAAACTCAAGATAGTCAAGGAGTTGACACACCTTTAAATAATCAAGAGCCTGCTATCAATCAAAATTCTGCAGTTCTAGATCCTCTTATTCCAGAAGATGTACCACCTCCGGTGGGGGTCACGGTACATCCAGCAACTATTCAATCGAATGTGCTTCCTCAAACTAGTGAAGCTATTCAAGCAGTACGAGAGCTAAAAGCACAGTTTGAAGTTCTGAAGCACAAGGATCAACTTCAGAGGTTAGGGATTAAGCAACCCTATCCTCCTCACTGGAATGATGTGCCTTTACTCCAAAATTCAAGCCACAGTCGATGGTGTTATTTGATGGAAAGGCTTCTCCCAGTCAATATATCAATTATTTTGATATTATGACTGTACATCTGCAGAAGAATGAGGCTCTTCTTATCCGAGTTTTCATCAGGTATTTAACGGGTTCAGCTTATGACTGGTATCGCAGTCTACCCGATAATTGTATATCGTCTTTTGACGAATTTAAAGCAATGTTTCTCTTCCGTTTCTATGAGGGAGGAATGGACATGAATATGTCCTCCCTAATAGAAATCAAGCAAAGGGAGAAAGAAGATACTCGGACGTTTATCGAACGTTTCCGATAGGCAACTTTGAAGATGCCTCCGGGTATGCCAGATTCAGCATTGATTGACACATGCAAGATGAATCTGCGACCAACTATTGCTGTCTTTACAGGATCTCAATTCACAGATTGGGCCTCATTTACTATAGCAGCAGTTTTAGCGGAGACCAATGGTAGGTTGGCTCGTGAACACGGGATGATCTTTGCCTCAGAGGACAAAGGAAAGAAAGGCTCTTCAAGCAATAATTCCGACAATCGCAATAGGAAAGGGAAGGAAACCCTAGTGGTTAATCTTTCAAACCCCAAAACGATGCCAAATAATCAGGAGTCTTCCAAACCAAAGGAAGAATACTCTTTTGATGACAGTGATATCCCAAGGATATTCCAATGTCTTGTAAAGAGTGGCAAACTCCAGATACCGGAGCCAAAAAGGCCTAATGAGGTGAATCTGACTAACAATCTCAAATATTGTTTCTATTATAGATACATAAATCATCCTACCAAGGCTTGCTACGTCTTAAAGAAGAAAATCCAAGAGTTGATAAATGCCAATGCCATCGCTTTAACCAATGATGAGCATACGGTTACAACTAATATGATTTCTCTTTAATTTGGAGGTTTTCCTCCGCAGCAAGTTCCGGATAGGATTGTCTCAATTTCTAAGACGACAATGAAGATTGTGAATCTCCCGCCTGCTAGAGAGCAAAATGAAGGATTGCTGCCTCTCACACTAAAAAACGGTAAAATTATATGGGTACATCCTGACTTAGTACCTGAAATGGAAAATGAAGGTAAAACTTCAAAACCCAAGAAAGGTAAAAAAGTCAAAACTTACAACATAATTTCTCATGTTTTTACTCCAGATCGTGATGATTTGGATCATCTTTGGAACGACATTCCTTTGGAGGATAGACTGAGGGGTTTGAATATATGCCCTCCAAGTTTGGCTCTTCCTACCAAACTCAAACTTACTCATCAACAGTAGTTAGCTATGAATAGTGTCCCTTTATACAGGGCACAACAAGTCTTTGCTGCTTATGAGAAAGCACCTGTAGGGATTTTTTCTCCTATCCTGAATCCTCCTTCTCCTGTGGCTATAGAGGTTTCTATTTCTTCTGTGGCTATACAAGTCTCTATTCCTCTCTCTTCTGCTGAACCATCTATTGAAAGTCCGCTGCCCATTCACATGTATAGTCAATAATCAGTCCATCTCATGAAAAAGATGGGCTATGACTTTCAAAAAGCGGAAGGTTTGAACTATGATAAAGGAATGCGACTTCCTTTACAACTTCAAAGTCAAAAATCCACTATTTGATTGGGATTTGAAGTTCCTCATAAAAATTCTTGCAAGAAGAAGACTAAGGGAAAGAAGAATAAAATATGTAATATGGTACTTTATTCTTCTGAGCCTGAAGAAAAAATCTTTGTTGGTACGACATCTAGAAAAGAGTACCACAAAGAATATGAGGGAACTTCTAAAGAAGCGGAGGACGTTGCTGAAACATTACCGGTTCAACCGTCTCCTGTTCTTGCTGAAGCAAGACCTTCTAAACCGTCTGTGGTTGAGAATGGAAAACAGAAAGCAATATGCTTTGACGTTGTAAAACCCCTAAATTTCTACTATTGTTTTATTATTTTATTTAAATTTTGGTACTGATTTAAAATTTTGTATTGTATGTCGCGTAGTCGTATTTTACGTCGCGCACAAATTTTTTTTAATTGCTCGACGAGTGCGAATATGTGCGAGCATACATATTTTTAGGAAAAATATTTTTTCTTATTTTTTTATAGTTTCAAAAATATATATATATATATATATATATATATATATATGTATATATATAATAAGTATTTTAGTTATCGTTCCAAATTTGTTATTTATTTATAAAGCCTTTCTAGTTATAATAATAAATATGTTTATTATAAAATGGTATATTAGAAAAGCTAGTTTTATATTTTAAAATTGTTATTCAGTATATATATGTAATTTTCGAAATTAATTAATAGCATATTTTAATAGATGTGAAAAAGATATTTTTAATCTTATTTTAAACCGATTTATATTAATGGTAGAATTTATATTTATATTAGAGATTAGATGATCTAGATTTAAAATGGAATTTAATTTTAATTTGAGATTTGATTTATTTGAATTAATATTTATATTATCTAAATAGGGTTTAAACAAACCCAAGCCTTATCCTAGTGGAAATTTCCACATCCTATAAATAGGCAGGTACTCCTCCATGTATTTCTACCATTCACAAATTTCTCCAAAAAAATTTCTACCAAAGTGCTGTGCAACGTGTCCGTGCCCCTTTTCCATCCATTATATCTCTTACTGGTACAAGTACATTGTTCATCCGTGCCCGACAACCCCGGACACAACCCATTTCCATTCTTGTGTCTCGCAGGGCACGCCTACCCTAACCCTAGTTCCCAAATCCCCACAACACCCCCTTCGTGTCCTAACAGCAGGACACGAAACAATCAGTAATATCAACCCTAAACCCTAACTGCCTGGCCGCCACCGGCTTTCAGCCAGGTGCCCACCGCGTCTCGCTGTCTATACCACCGTAACCACCACCATCTTCCCCGTCCAACCATCGGATCCACCTCCACAGTCACCACCGCCATCATCATCATCACAAATTTTTTCCAAGACAAAATCACAGGAAGGTAGAGGAAGGGGTAACCAACCTCACCGACGACTAGCCGCCGACCTAGGTGCAGCGCCGCCTCCGATTTCGGGCCCTTCCTCCCTCGCCGCTGTGCCTGGACCTCCCTAGGCCGCCCAATCACCGCCGCGCGCCCGCCGGAGAGCTCCGCGCCTAGCATCTCCGCCAGCGCCGAGCATCTCCGCCTCTTCTGCGCGGCGTCGACGACCGCCGTTCTCCAGATCCTCCGCGCATGGACCCCTCTCGCCGCCCCGGACTCCAGCGAGGTCGCGTGCCATCGAAATCCCCGCGCGTCGACGAGCGCAAGGAGCGCCCTACTCCACCGCGCCGACTCCTTCCTCACGTAGCAGCGCCGGCCGTCGCGCCGCTCTCCAGCCGGCCGGAGAAGCCCCTCCGCTGCGCAGGCCGTACGCCCATCCGCCACCGCCCTGCTGCGCCAGACCACCTCGGCTCTGCCTCTCCTTTCCCCCTCCGCGCTGCCTCCACCAACGTCGGCGCCGGCTCCGCCTTCCGCCGCCTGCTGCCCGACCGCCGGCCTCGGTGAGAACCCTCTTCCCGAAACCCTCTATCTCTCTCTCTCATTTTTTGAGATGGGGAATAAGCTGATAGTGTTAGAGTTATTAATAATATTAATATTACTATTACTAGTTTATTATTATTATTATTATTATTATTATTATTATTATTATAGTTTATATTATTATTATTATTATCATTATTATTATTATTATTATTATTATTATTCGTATTATCATTAGTTTTATTTATTACTATCATTATTATTATCAATTATTATTACTATAAATTTTCTTGATTATTATTATTATTATGATTATTAAATATCATTAGATATATAGATATTTCTATTAAATATTTATCTAAAATATGTTGACCAATAAATATGTAGCCTCTTATAAAATAATTTATAGTATTCCTTTAAAAAAATTCTTTTATCTAATTAATAAAGATATAGTTTTTGTAACCATAACTTTTATTTTGATTGACTTAGAGTTTGTAGCCTAAAAACGATTTTCGATTTTTCAAAGTTTGTATTTTATTTAAAAACTATTTAACAAACAAAATATTTTCAAGTGTTATAAATACTTTCTAAAAAAATTGGTATACGTATTTACCTCCCCAAATTCTCCTTGATTATCACCATTGATCCTGACTGATCATGCGTTTCTATTTCTTGTGAATTTTGGACCCTTGCACATCGACCCCGACCATTGGACAGAACAGGACTTGATGGAACACCACCCCACACCAGATGACACACCAGGCAAGACACCTTGCCTTTACTGTCTAAATTTCTTGCTCAATACCATGCATGTTGTGTTTATTTTCATGTTGTTTCTTTCTAAATTATATGTAGATGCAAATTATAATATTTTATAAAATTGGCTTAGAGTTAAGGGACTACCGTCAAATTTAGTGTGTCTTATTGACTTGTCACGATTATACACGAGTTGTGTGTGAGAGTTGTGAGTATCATATAGAGGTCACTTGCGTGTAGGCTGATCCCTCGTCCGCATGCGTTAAGATATAACTGCTAATAGATTGTTTAGAAGACTTTGGCAGTTATTAAGGATTAAACAGTATCGTGGAGTCGACACATATATAGTATCACGGGGAGGGGGGAAGATAGTTATTAGCGTAGGGGCTACATGTTCAGTACACATATAGATTTGGGCCGATAGTGTCTCGGATGAGCGCTACTTACTGTCCCGGGGCCGATAGTTCTCGTATGAGAACTACTTTCTGTCCATAGTCGATAGTGCCTCTTATGAGCGCTACCTACTACTACTCTCTCTCCATCTATGCTGAACACCTAAGCTCCTGCGTAGAACGTTGTCTTCTCAAAATATATATCACATAGAACGGTTAGGAACCTTACGCATGTATATTTTCTATTGAGCTCTTACTATTCAGTTTATGGTATGATATTATGTGTCTTGTTACGTCCCTCTGAGGACCTGGTTTTTTCCCCAGTGTGTGTTTTTCATGATTTCTTGCAGGTGCTCTAGCTAAGGCCATGACTTGCGCTCTATTCCATCGTGATGATTACTCTTGGATTCGTCACTTGCTCTCGCTTGCTAAATCCTTTCCTTATATATTTTTCCATATTTAATTTCGTTGGCAGTGGACTTTGTCTCCGCCCAACGATTGTATACATGATAAACTCAAAGTTGCTTTATATTATTATTTCTCTTTGTGGATGAGATTTAGTGTCTTGGCTTTCTACATTTACAGCTTATGTATATATACGAGTCGTATATTTTCTCGTATGCATACAGCTGGCATGATACGTATCTAGTCCCAAGTATTTTGGGACTGGGGCGTTACAGACGTCCCATTAAAGTCTGCTTCAAATCAAGGGGTGGTGATGAAGCCCTACAAATTTGATATTCTAGCCCAGTTAGCTAATACTCCGGCTAAACTTTCTATCTTTGAATTGCTTCGCCTTTCTAAAGAAAGCCGTGAAACTCTGAGTGAAGCTTTGCTACAAGCAGACTCATGCTTAGCTCAACTCAAGACTCCTGACAATATACCGGTGTCGTATCCACAATGTCATAGTGTGATGGAAGCAATCCCTAACATTACCTTCACACAAGAAGATATGCTGCTGAAGCATAATAAGCACGACAGACCTCTGTGCTACACAGGGTATATTGAATATACTAAAATTGACAGGATTTACATCGATCCGGGATCTTCTATTAGCATAATCCTTCAGATTATGCTACGGCCTTTGAGGATCCCTACTAGTGATTTGACTTACACTAGTACCACAATAGTGGGTTTCAACTCTGGAAAGAGTAAACCACTGGGGAAGATTCGTCTGAAGATTCAAATTGGAGATCTTCGAACTGTGGCAACTTTTTATGTTATCAACTCAGATGTATCTTACAACATCCTCCTTGGAAGACCGTGGACACATGAGCATAACATTGTGCCTTCAACTCTCCACAATGCTTTAAGTACGTGGATTCTCAAGGGGTTGTGAAGACCGAATTTGCATATATTAATCCTTTTAAGGGTGTTGAAGAATATTTCTCTAACTCAATACTCTACAAACAGGAGCAGGTGAAAGAAATATTTGATATGGCTGAAGACCGGTCGCCTGCAGAAGATCAATCTATCAATGAAGATCCTCCAGAAGATCAACCTTTGAAGATTAAAGTCAAGGGAAGAATTCAACCACAACCTATCAATGATCAACCTCTGATAATCAAGGTTAAAGGAAGAACTCGAGCTTTGTCTGAGGAATCTAAGAAAATTCCAGTCAAGACCCAAGTTCAACCCCTTATGATCAAGGTCAAGGGACGTACTTCTCGTACGAATGATCCAGAACTACCACTGATTATCAACCTTGACAAGCCTACGCAGAAGACAGATGACGGTCTGTTAATGATCAATCAAAAGCGTAGTAGTCAATTTGTAAATGATGTAAATATTGATTATTTTGTACTTTCTAATATCAATAAATATTTTCTTTTGGAGTATATGGCTGTCAAATTCATTGAAAGAATGACTTTATCTTCTGATGATCAAAGTCATTATAAATATGACATAAATACAGAGGAAACCTTATACATTGACTATAAGGAAAATTCCTTTCCTCCTCATGTCGATGTTGGACCTTATGCTAAAAGGTTCCTAACATCTTCTCCCTATCTTCTTCCTATAGCTGCTTCATCACAAGCTTGTGTAACTTATAGACGTCACGAAGAATCTTATTTCGTGATTCCATCTGATAAGAAAAACAAGCGCCAAATTGTGTTTGGTCTGGCCAGTAATATTTCTGTTATTCAGACAGATGATCTTAGAGATAAAAATAAAAGAAGAATCCGAATTGACAAATATAGTCAACAATCTCTCAAGATTATCCAGAATATGGGGTATGATTTGAAGACTATGCAAGGTCTCAATCAAGGCAAAGGTAGATGGTTACCCTTATGTGGCGATCCATTCTACCAGAAAACTCGGCATGGGTTGGGATACGATCCGTTCCACATATTTAATAAGGATATACAAGAAAAATTTTCTTCCAGTGTTTCACAATCCTCAGATTTGGAAGAAATCCAATTCATCGAATCGGATACACTCCACATGTACAAAGAAGATATACAAGAAGAATTTTTTTCTATTTTTTTATAATTCTTATATTCTGATGGAGACTATTATGATGAATCTGAGTGTATATTCTCAGTTAACATGGTTCAAACCGAAGGTGAATCGGAACCATTTGAGAATGACCCTTGGGCACAACAAATGGACACTCAATGAGAGCTTCGTTTTGAACAGCGACAGCCACCTACAGAAGATGAAGTCATCCAGATTGACGTCGGAGACGGAACTACGTCCAAGCCAATATTCATCAGTAAAAACCTTTCTGAAGATGAAAAAGAAGAATTGATACAGCTGATTAAAGAATACATTGACATCTTTGTATGGAATTATGAGGATATGTCGGGTCTAGACCCTAAAGTAGCTACTCATAAACTTAATATTCTTCCTAATGCCAAGCCTGTGAAACAATAGCAGCGGCATTTTTGACCAGATATGATGGACGCAATTGAAGCAGAAGTTAAATAGCTGATCACATGTGGCTTTGTTCGTGAAGAACAACACCCAGATTGGGTTGCCAATATTGTTCCTGTTATGAAAAAGAATAAAAAAGTCCGAGTTTGCATAGATTTTTGAGATCTTAGTGCAGCTTGTCCGAAAGGCGAATTTCCACTTCCGATTACCGATGTCATGATAGACAACACATGTGGTTTTGAACGCATGTCTTTCATGGACGGATTTTCAGGATACAATCAAATTAAGACGCATCCAGGAGATGAAAAGCATACCACTTTCCGTATACCCCTTAAAGTCTACTGCTATACGGTTATGCCATTTGGGCTGAAAAATGCCAGTGCTACGTATCAGCGGGCTATGAACAACATCTTTCAAGAACATCTACGAAAAACAGTTGAATGTTACGTAGATGATATTGCTGTCAAAAGTCGATCAAAAGATGATCATATTCAAGACTTAAAGACAGCATTTGAGTTGATGCGTCAATATCAACTGAAGATGAATCCCACTAAGTCTTTCTTAGGGGTGTCCAGTGGCAAGTTTTTAGGATTTGTCATCACTTCTCAAGGCATCCATGTTGATCCTGGCAAAATCAAAGCAATTCTTGAAATACGTCCTCCACTTAATCTAAAAGAATTACGTGGTTTCCAAGGTCGTATTGCTTACATCAGGAGATTTATATTCAATCTTTCTGGGAGATGCCAACCTTTCTTGCGTCTATTAAAGAAAGGTGTATCATTTATTTGGGATGAAGCATGTCAGAAAGCATTTAATGACATCAAGCAATACCTTACAAATCCACCTGTTCTGGTACCTCCAGTGGTGGAAAGACCATTTTTGCTTTATGTTCGAGCCTTGGATCATTCACTTGGTGCTCTTCTTGCACAGAAAAGTGACAAAGGTCATGAACAGGCAATTTATTATCTTTGCCGAATGATGGTTGGAGCTGAATACAGGTATACTCCTGTGGAGAAAAATGTCTGGCCTTGGTTTTTGCTGTTCAAAAGACACGATATTATGTGTCAAGACAAACTATTCATGTCATTTCCAGAATAAATTCTATTAGGGTATTGATAAAAAAACCAAGCATTCTTAACTCCGGGTAAGCCACTTGGGCGATGTTGCTTACTCCTTATGATATGGTCTATGTACCTTAAAAATCAGTGAAGGGTCAAGCATTAGCTGATTTCTTAGCAACTCACCCTATACCTGAAACTTCTAAGTTATATGACGATATTCCAGATGAAGTCGTGGATTGCAACATGACTTTGAAGGATGACATTTGGCAACTATATTTTGATGGAGCATCACGGGTTGGACCTAAAGGCAATATTGTCTCCGGAGTAGGCATCGTCCCGGTCTCTCCCGATAAAATGGTCATATACCGTGCTTATTCTCTTAATGAGCCATGCTCTAACAATGTGACCGAATATAATGCTCTGCTAATTGGACTCCAAGTAGCAAAACAATTGGATATTGAGTTCCTGGAAGCTTATGGAGATTCTCAACTGATTGTTAATCATGTCAGAGGGACATATGAAGTCAGAAATTCTGACCTCATCTCTTATCATCAAGTGGTAATCGAATTGGTCCTTTCATTTAAAGGATTCTTTATCGAGTTCGTACCACGTTCTCAAAATTTGGAAGCTGATGCTCTTGCTAGCTTAGCTGCAGACTTAGCTGTTCCAATTAGAAGACAAAATACCATTACTTTGTTGGATCGAGACTTGTTCTGTGTTAAGAATAATCTGCACATCGAGCATAGTTATACTACATAATCAAGTTTTCAACAAGGGGATTGGAGAAGTCCGTTCATTGATTATGCGGTTCATGGGATTTTACCTGAAGATCCGAAGGAAGCTGCATCAATCAAGAGACGATAATTTCGATTCTACTACGATTCTTCTTTGCATATGTTATATCGTCATTCTTATGATGGACTTTTGCTGCGTTGTCTTGCTGAGAGTGAAGCTAAACAAACACTCCATGAAGCTCATGATGGTGTCTGCGGTGCTCATCAACCAGGTTCAAAATTACAGGACCGTATCCGAAGAATGGGGTATTATTGGCCTTCCATGATAGCAGATGCCGTGAATTATGCCAGACGATATAAAGCGTGTCAGATTCATGCTGATTTCATTCATCAACCATCTGAATTTTTATATTCTACAGCAGCTTCTTGGCCTTTCGAAGCTTGGGCATGGATATTATTGGTCCGATTAACCCTCCTTCTGTCAAGGGACATCGGTTTATCTTGGCTATAACCGATTACTTTTCTAAATGGGCGGAAGCGATTCCCCTTGTTGAAGTGAAAACATCAAATGTGGTTAATTTTATTAAACACCATGTCATTTATCGTTTTGGGATTCCCCGACGGATAATACATGACAATGGACCACAATTTGCCAGTCAGACATTTTATCGATTCTGTGACAAGAATCGGATCCAAATTCTAGCGTCTACGACCTATAATCCAGCTGCTAATGGTTTGGCCGAAGCTTTCAACAAGACAATCATTAAACTTCTCAAAAAGTTTGTCTCTTCTAATAAAAGCAAAAAGTTTATCTCGAACTTTCAATCGTAAAGTTAAAGAAAGGGTATTCAAAGTCGGTGAGCTGGTTCTAGCTGTTCGATTCCCGATGGTGATGACTCATAAAAGCAAAGGAAAATTCCAAGAAAAATGGGAAGGTCCTTATGTAATTGAGTCGGTATTCTCCAATGGTGCCTATAGGTTGTCTAAACCTAACGGAGATTTGCTCATGATGTCAATTAATGGCAAATTCTTGAAGAAATATTATGTCTGAACTTCTTTTTTATTCCCCAGCTACTAATGTTTGGTTAAAGCTGATTATGTCTCCTAAAAGAGAATTTTTGATCTTTTGTCTCACCAGCTGATTAAAAAAAGGGGGGATCTAATTATTTATCACGTTCTCATGACCTCTGAATAAATATTAAGTCTAATTTTTTTTTTCTATCTATCATGTCCATATGGCCTCTAAATAGATCTTAATCTATTTTTCTTTGAGTTGCTATCTGTTACGTTCATATTACCTCTGATAGTATCATATACACTAAACAGAAAATGAGATTCATTATCTATCATGTCCACATTACCTCTGGATAGATATAATTTATTGAGTTTAGAAGACTTGTCATGTCCATATTACTCTGATAAGTGTTCTCTATCTCATACCTATTATTTAAATTCAAAATAAATGATAGGGCCACAAAACAAAATATTTTATTCATGTCTTGTAAACATTACAGAATAAAAAAGATAGCAAATTACAAAAGCTCTTTATTTGCCTAAGGCAGAGTAGATAAGTCTTCTAACAGTTTCTGCAGCTTTGCTAGACGTTTCTCGTGAGAGTTCATCACAGTTGTAGTAGCTAAAGTATGTCGAGCTTCTGGAGTACAAATATAAGAGAAGTCAGCGAAAGTAACTTTCATCTTATCCTTGGCTTCGACAAGGGTTTTGATGGTAGATTCAGCTCCGAAGACTTGTTCCTCCAAAATTGAGCTCTGTGTTAGTTGCTGGTCTCGAGCTTTGATCAACTACTCCCTCTCCGTCTTCAAACGAGCCAATTCAGCCTCAACTTCTCGAATTCTATCATTTTGTTGTTGAATTCTCATATTCGAAGTTTCATAGGCTTCTCTTTGGATCTCTAGCTGGGGTTTAGCTTCAGCCAAAAAAGCTTTTTCTTTGGTGACCTTTATGCTGTACTCATGGAGGGCTTCATTGAAAGTCGTCTCCCGAGTAAAGTATTCAGCTGATAAAGCGTCATACTCGCTTTGGATAAGACTTTCAGTAGCTTCGCTTGACAGCCTTAGATATTCTCTAATGGACTGTTCAAGTTCCTTCACGGTCTTCTCTAATGCCGCTGCTCTCGCTGCATCATTGAACATGGCGACATTTCTGATCGTAAGAGAAATAGACGCCTTCAAGCTTTCATAATTGAGGCCCTTATTCAGGACCATTTTGATCAGAGTCGCCAGAGTCTTGAAAAAAGTCTCAGTATGAATCTCAACTAAGAGATTCATTTCTGCATTTGAGCTCGGTGTGGCGATAATCTCTACCAAATCTCTTTTCTGAAGAGTAGGGGCAGATGTTGTTGCCTTGGTAGCAGACTGAGATGAAGCCATTGTTGTTGCTGCTACTATGGCCAATTGATTCCCAGGAGCTTCAGGAATAATATCTTCAGCACTTGTTATTCTAGCCGTTTCTGTAGTCAAAACTACTTGAGTTTTGGTGACGGTGATTGGTACGGGTGGAATAGTAGTTATGGCAACTGACTCCGGTTCGGACATTGTCTCTTCAGGAACTTGTGTTGGATCAGTAGCAATAGCAGAGGATGCTATTACAACGTCCTCAGCTTCAGTTGATGATTTGACTATGTCTTCATCACCTTCTTCGGTTACCGGCTCTGCAGGCTCTTCAAGTATTTCAGTTGTAATGGTTACTTCTACAACTGGTTCTTCGTTGAAGTCTATTTCTTCCTCAGTAGCCTCTTCATCATCTATAGTAGGTTCTACTGCAGTTTGTTCTTTATCCTTGCCCTCAGCAGGAGGAGACAATTCTGGCTGAGCCTGTACTTCGGGCTCTTGTTGTACCTCCATAGATGGAGGACATTTTTCTTGAGCATCTTCTTCTTCTGAAGAAGTATCCTCTTCCTCAGACTCCGCATTTTCCTCATAAATATCTTCTTGAGGATGAGAAGGAGCCACAAGCTTTGATGTAATGATGACACCTACAAATTAAACAAAATAAATTAATATACAAAATCATAATACATAATCTTGTATAGATTTTGTGTGATATATATTTACCTGGAGTAGGTACAGAACGTGCAAGGTACGAGTCATAGTCCCCATCCTTGTCATCATCATCGAAAGCCAGAGCTGGTTCATCAGATGGGATGAGCTCTCGATCAACAGTATGTGTAGGGGCAGCCTCCTCAATAACTTGTGCCTTTGATGGCAAAGACAAATGAAGTGACGAACTGAGGCGGCCTGGAGATAGAACCCCCACACCTTCTGTGGATGTTGCCGGTTGAGATATAGAGGATCCTTCTCCAGGATGAGCGGAAGAAGATGCAAGATGTTGCGGCACATCAACCTGAGTGTCACTCTCTGGGGTAGCGGCTCTTGGTCTAGAAGGCCCTTTGACGGTAACCTTCTTCTTCTTCTTTTCAGGGAGGGTCTTCTCTGGAAGAGTAGCAGCTGCACCTTGTTTTCGTTTTCGGGACTTGCCAATAATGATTGGTCCGCAGCTGCTTCTCCAGCTCCCATAGGAATGACTTCCAGATACTGATCTGGAACAGCAACATCATCGGGTATATCCGGAAATACCCTGACCGGCTCTTCTACATTTCCTTCCTTAGGCCATCTTAGACTACCTTTCAAGTTGTAGCCATGGGCGAAGGAGAGGATCGATGCATAAAAGCGAGCATACGTATGAAGTATACGTAGCTCAGTCGTGCTTGTAGCAGTCGATACTTTGAACTTAGCACCGGTACAAGCGGTGCTAAAATACCTCCAGGCCCTTGCACCATCGATTAGCTTTCCATAATGGCGGAAGCTGGTAGAGGGATTACCAATATGAAGTTGGACATATCCAAACTGGCGAGCGAACCGACTTGGTAGATATGGTTCGAACATGCAGTCGTCTTCATTTCTGTACATCAGATGGGAGGGTCTGATACACACTAGCCATCTAAAAACTGGCCAAGGCAATGAAGTTGTTCCTTCCCCTCTATCTTCAAACTGTACGTCGAGGCAGTCGGCTGAAACTTGTGGTCGTGTGCAGAAGAAGTTCCAACTGTGAGAATAGTTCAATACTGCTCGGGTATCTGCCACTGTAGTAGCAGTCCATATGGCCTTGTTGAATTTTTGGAGGAAGACCTCCGCATTATCTCCAGGGCCTGGCGGCAGCAAATTACAGTTATGATGTAGCCGCCAGCCTATTAGATAAGTGTAGGGCATCTCCACCATTGGGAAATCTTTTCGGTGAGGAGCATTATTGATTAGTTCCTTACCGAAAGTCCTCAAACCTGTGTTTATTCGGCACACCATTGCCAATAGCAGGTTAATTCTGGCTTTGAACACCAAACGTACTCCCGGCCATAGTACATTTCGGTGAATTCGGTCTACTGTGCTGATCCCGAGCACAACCCATCTCCGCAGCCACAAGGGCAGAAAGCCTGCTAGCAAAGCTTCCCTGGAGAGCTTTTGACTACCATGCCTCAGGTGGCTCAAAGTTTCAGTCCCCGCAGGGATGTCTCCGGTCTTTTTGGGCAGATACTTGTTTGGAGACTTATGTGAGATCATTAAACTATTGATCAAATCTGCAGGGATTATTGAACAAGGGTTGATGGTTGGAGCCTTGTTTTCTTGAAATCTTCCCTGTTCGTTCTTGGATATTCTATTCTCATGATAGAATAGATAAGTTGTCCATTTATTAGTGTAAGCCAAGTGTGATGCACTGTCATACATAGATGTGCAAATTAAGTAATGACACATCTATTCTTGGTAAACCTCAACTAATCAAGGATTCTTCTCTCTTATTTTTGCCAGTTCCCTATTGGAGGGAACATATTCTTTATAAGGCGCTACATCCATTGGCAGCTTCAAGATGAATTGCATCTCATCAGGATAAGACCCATTTTACCGAGTGGTGTCACAAATGTTCCTGTTGAACTGATATATATCTCCATCAGAGCCAGGAACAAATTACTGTTCGGTGGTATACATTGGCTTGTAGAGGCTACCGCTTCATAGAGGCCGATGGCTTCCAAGTCTGTCTTGAAGTGCTTCAGGATCCAGGCACTAAGCTGAAGCTAATTCTGGTTATATGGAGTCAACCACCCTGGTAGCCTAGGGTTGGCTTGGGGATATAATACTGCAGCCCCTATGAACTTGTTAATAAACATTAGGGTCTGCACTGGTTGGATCAAAGCCGAATCTTCACTCGGAGTAAATCCAGGTAAGAGACCGGAGAAGGGAACAATTCCACTACTGGGAGTGCTGGGGTGGTAGCCCATGTCATTCGCTCTCTCCCTCTTGAAGATGATCCTTCTCGGCCTACCATGACTGCTGGGAGTCAGTTTCCATAGCATCTTTCGGAGATGGGTGGCATGGACAAATACAGAAAGGGGATAATCCCTGTCCATGTCGGGGAGATACATCGTCCTCTCCCCAAACTTGAACACCCATGCCTCTTTCTTGGGGTGTGTTTGTGATTTGAAGTCTATTGCATCTCCGAACCAGAAGGCTGGTTTTAAAAATTGTTGGTCATCTAACGATACCAACACTTCCCCATCTATCATGGACAGTAGCATTCTGTCCCCTTGAGCTGCTATCAGCTGTACTTTCTCTTCAGGGTATTCTGAATTCGACTGAGGGAACTCTATGTGGGATAAATTCTCCAAGTAATTTGAACCCACCATATCAGCTGGCGAGCCAAATATTTCTGCAAGTGGGTGAATTTACAAATCCACTGCCAAAAGAAAAAAAATCAAGTTAGTAAAAATCTAATGTGAAATTTTTACGCAGATGATTTGGTCTGAGTTTTACGCATAATGATTAAAAACTCTGACTATGCAAACTTTATGCTTATTAATGGTGATAAAAACTTTTAAAGTGCAAAGATTCTTTGTCTTACGCAAAGTCTTTTTTCACTTGTAAAAATTTTATGCTGGCACATATTGATGTGAGCGTATTACGGATTTTACGCTGGCCATGTGTTGACATGAGCGTATTTTAAATTTTATGCTGACACATATTGATGTGAGCGTATTACGGATTTTACGCTGGCATGTGTTGACGGGAGCGTATTTTAAATTTTACGCTGGTACATATTGATGTGAGCGTATTACAAATTTTACGCTGGCATGTGTTTACATGAGCGTATTTTAATTTTACGCTAGCATATATTGAAGTGAGCGTAATATGAATTTTACGCTGGCACGTATAAACCTGGGCGTATATTTCTATTTTTACGCTGACACGTATAATATGGGCATATTTTCTTATTTCAAACTTTACGCTGACACGTATAACGTGGGCGTAGAGTTTAAAAGTTGGGTTCTTCTTCTTCGATGAACTCGCGGCCGAAGCTAGGTAGTGCTCTACGTTTCATGGCCGGAGCTACAGTGGGATTTGTCTGTCGGGGCATCGCCGACGATGGGACGGTGGTTTTTGTGTAGTCAGCCGACGATGAATCAGTGGCGGGCTTCTTGCCCTTGCTGCCGGCGGCGTTCTTGTCCTTGGGAGCCATCGAATCGAAATAAGAAGTATGAAGGAGAAGAGAATCAAGAGAGTTCGAGATTACAAAAGACAAATAAAGTTCTCTCTCTACTCGAAGAGCTCTATTTATAGAGAATTTTGAATTCGGTTCAAATTCCTGAAATTTACGCCGACTGTTGGATATCCCGACTTTTACGCGGACTGTTGAGTATCCCGAATTTTACGCGGATGACCGTTGGATATCCCGAATTCTACGCAGACTGTTGAAATCCAGAATTTTATGCTTCTGTTCAAAGTGTTTCAAATTTTGAAAATAATTTGAAAACTTTGAAGGGAGTTTTGTAGGAGCGTAAAAAGTACTTCATAGACCAAGTCAAAGAAGTTGAGAACTTTATGCAATTCAAAATGAGTCAAACTCAGACTTTACGCAGAATTCAAACAGAGTACAACTTTACGCGAGCTACTTTACGCGAGAGCTATTCACTGAGCTTTTATGCGGAGGACAGGCTGTCAAATCATGCATTTAATACGCATGATACTGATTCTGACATAATAATTTTTTGACATCACAGAAGCCGAGAAGATTTGATTTACACCAAACCCAACACTGTCGTTTAGTGTACAGATGGGCTATTTTACGCTCAAGCGATTGCTTCTTTTACGCACAAAATCTTTTCGAGCTTTTACGCTCAAGGCTGTTGTGTGCGTAAAGTTTATTTGAGCTAATTTTACGCTCAAGGCTATTTTCAGCCACTTTACGCGGAAAGTTTATTTTGGGCTATTTTTACGCCCAGTCTGCTACTTTACGCAGGAAGTATATTTTGGAACATTTTTTTACGCCCAATATTTTATGGCTACAGGAGAACGTGGTTTGCTTATGTGGCTTTCATGCCTCACTTATTGAGGGACGTGTGTACGTGTTCTCCTTATTTTGTTAAAGTAGTGGGACATGTGTCACCATACATAAAGATCAAAACTATACGTGGGACACGTGTCATCACGCGTAAAGGTTGATTCTTATCATAGGTGACAGTTACCAAACTTGGTTGCTTTTTTACGCACAGAGGATCTAGTCTATAAATAGACTTATTTTTATTCATCAAAGGATAAATAGAGAAGAAAATACAGGAGAGGAGATTCTGAGAAAACTCATACTTTCAGAGTGATATTTCCAGAAGCATTTCTTTAACTTTTTCTCAAGAACAGGGTGAAGCAAAGCAAGAAAGCATTCGACTGTGCCATCAGTACCGTTGCTCGATACCTTTTCGGTGACTTAGTTCTTCCGATTGTTCGTCTTCTTCAAGCAGTTTTCTTCATCATCATCGTATGGTCCAAGGAACAAAGTGATCGCTCTCAGATCATACTTTCATAGCAATACTTCCCAAAACAATTTATACTTTTTGTACTTTTTCTAGTTTTCTTTCAAAAGTCAATTTTAGGCATTTTGTTAAGTGAAACAGGGTTATGTGAGATATTTTAGAGTATGTGTTATGGTTAAGGGTTAGAAGTTATGAGTCTAGTTTAATATGGAGTATACATGTGTATGTTGAACTTAGGATTTAGTTGGTCTTGATAATTTTTTAACACTATAGACTACTTAGGTCTGAACCCTAGATTAGCCATTGACCCAATAGTCCAAGTTGACTTAGTTGACCAGTTTTGACCAAGTGCTTGGATGTTGACAAATTGACTAGTTGTTGACCGGTAGTTGACTATTGACTATGTTTGACTTAGTTGATTAGAGATAGGATTAGAAGTAGGTTATTGTTGTTTTATTTGTTTGATCATGTTTGATTATTTGGTAACAAGAGACCTTGTTTGTGTTTAGGTCGGAGACATGGTTTTTCTGCGGATATCTCCGACTCGTGGTACCATACGTTTTGGTGGAGGTGGGAAGCTTAGCCTGCACTTCATCGGACCTTTCGTGATCAGCGGGAGAGTCGGTGATATGACATACATGCTAGACTTGCCACCTGTACTAGTGGGTGTCCATAATATATTCCACGTATCATAATTGAGACGGTACGTGGCTGACCCTAGCCATGTACTCGATCACTCGGAGATTGAGGTTGGACCTACTCTCAGTTATCCAGAGCAGCCAGTGGAGATTTTGGATCGCCGAGAGAAGGTACTGAGAAACCAGGTGATACCCTTGGTTCATGTCGTATGGAGGCATCATTCTCCAGGAGAGTCTACCTGGGAGCGGGAGGATGAGATGCGCGAGCGATACCCTTATCTTTTTGGACCGTGAGATATGATTGTCTATCCTTCTCTTCTGTTAGTTTTGCCTTTCAATTTTGAGGACGAAATTTTTTTTAAGGAGGGTAGATTTGTCACTACCACATTTCTAGTTTGAGGATATTTTTGTCATTTTAAATTTATTTGAATTTAATATATATATTATTTGGAGTGGTATGATTTTAATATTATTTAATTAATTGCCATGTGTTGTGATTAGCCCTAACCTAGATTGGACCTAACCTATATTAGTCATAGCTAGTCTTAGTTAACCATGGTTAGTATTAGTTAGTTATGATTAGTTTTGGTTAAGTCATGATTAGTTAGAGCTAACTAGGTTGCAACTTAAGACTAGTGTGAAACCTAGATTTTAGACCCTTGATTAGACTAGATAGAAGAACAACCATTGATCTATCCCCAAAACCCTAACCCTAGAGTATTGGCCGACCACTAGGGACACCCCCTATTTAACGTCTTCCAAAATACTTGCCTCTTTTGTTCATTCCTCCATTTCTTCAAGAGCAAGGTTTGTTCTTCATTCAACCCTTTCTATTTTGATCAATATTCATCCATTATAATTCAAACTTCTTGCATTGTAACCTAATTCCTGTTCTCCTACTGTTGGTGGAGGCTAACAACAGTTTTGGACTACTTTGAAGCTTTGAGCTAGCTAGAAGGAATCTCTATTGTTGAGCTTCTTGAGGGAAGAGCACCACATAGGTAACTTCCTATCCACCCATTAGATTTTCGATTTATTGGCATAGTTGCATAGCCCTAGGTGTCCTCTAACTGTAGGAATAGGTTTCGTATGGTTTCGTATCCTTTACGTGTCCGTATCAGTCTAGGTTTAAATATGTTCGACGAAATGCCACAGTGGGCATTTCGACCCTATTTTAGAAATGTATTTGAATAGAAAATTAGGTCTTCCTGTGACTTATCACTTTCTACATGACTGAGCTGGATTCGAGTCCATTTAATGTCGAGTAGGACTCGTGGACACGCCCCGCGCGCGTGTGACTGGACTGTCCTGCTACTCGCATGTCCGTACAGCCGTTCTAGGCACGTGGACGTGTGTCCTTGGACACAGAGCTTGGGGTAATGTCTGACACGACACCCCCAAGGCCTCGTGTCCATTGAGTTCGTGTCGAGTGAGTAAATCGACTAGCACTGGACACGGGTGCATTGTGGACTGAACCCAGTTCGTGTATATTGGACTTGTGTAGGTTTGGACACATTCGTGTCCTATTTTTGGACACGATACTTTAGGAATAACAATTACACATATTAGTTATTAATTACCAACCTATTAATTGTAATTTTGATGATTAATTGATTTCGAATTCATTAAAAATTCCCAAGGCCTGATACATCACTGATACACCCCTGTACTGAATAAATTTCTGATTTTAAATTTGCATCTTCTCTGATTTAATGTTGCTACAATGTTTAGATTAGGTTACCTACATGTGTAAGGGTTGATGTACATGTTAATTGTGAATTGTGTGAAGCAATGGGGTTTTCGAATGTGGAATTGGTATGTTAACTGTTGTTTTCATTGAACTGTCATTAGTTCAAACCTGAGAACTGAGTCCATCATATTTAAACACCCACACCTATGTCTAATTCCTAATCGAACACATACTCCTACAAGGTTTTTCCTAAGATTTATCACACAAATCTCCACTGTTTGGGTTTTGTTTGGGCTGTTATTGTTTGAAATCCTAAGAACTAAAGTTCTGTCACTTGATCCTTCACTTTTTGATTTCTGAAAACACACACACACAAAATCTGAGACACACACCACTGATTTCCTATACATCTTCTTCATAAACACGCACACACACTATTCTACATTTCCTATCACAGGAACCTATTGACACACACATATCCTCACTGATTTTGACACTGTTTTAACCCTCACCACACTCTCACATTTCTGTCACCTAGAACTGAGAACTCACCTATGTGACACTATTTACACACACACACTGTGGTTCCCTGTCACACTGTTGCACATGTTATACACACCAATTTCTGAAATGACTGCATGTATACACATAAACTTGGGTTTTATATGCACTTGCATATATATAACTGTCCCCTTGACAAACCTGAGATACACTTTAATACATACACACCTTGACACTCACCCATACCCCACCTTGCAAATCTGAGAAGCATTACATGTTCCTAACTACTACACACAACTGAGACACTGTCACACACAGGAAACACAAACACACTCATGTACACACACTATTTTCTCCCATATCTCACTGTCATTTTGTTAAACCAGAGATTGAATCATTTTTTCACATGTTAGCACACTGTTTTCAGCTCACACACACACACAACTTTTGGACAGCTATACACAAATTGCTATGTACACAAGCCCATTACACTCACACATTCACATGCTCTTTTCTCTCTTTTCCCCTCTTTATATATATGTAATATATATAGCTAAATATGTGAATGTGTAAATAGAGATTCCTATATATATATATATATATATATATATATATATATGTATATATATATATATATATATATATATATATATGGAGTGTATGTGTACTGCCTATAAGGGCCTATGGCCTATAACCTAGGTACATAGTCTATGGTAGTCTTGTGTGGAATTGTGTATATGGAATATACACATATGTAGAGTCATATAGACTAGTGTATGGTGTATACTTGCTAGGGTAGACTGGTTAGGCCTAGTGAGACTTCATTGAGTCTAGGTTGACCTAGTTGACCTAACTTTGAATATTTAGTTGACTGAAGTTGACCAGGGTTGACTTTTGTCTAGGATTGACCTAATATCATGTAGATTGTATCATAGTAGCTTACTTTATTTAGTTGGACATGTTATGACTTGTACTGTTCTGATTAGGAGCCAGACACCACTCCTCAGGCAGTATTTCATTCAGACGTTCAGGATATCAGGCGAGTACATTCTCTGACCGTTTCATACTTGCTAGGAGTATTTTCTTGCTCTAGATTATTTTACTTGATGCTGACATGATGTAAACACGGATTAGTACTATATGGATCTTTTCATACGATGTTATCCCCCTTGGGAGCATCAGATACATCATGTCATGTGTCTTTCACTTTCATCATGTATTCTTGTGCTTTTACCATTCATGTGCACTCTAGTGATTCATGTACTCTCATGATCACGGAGCCCCCATGTTTACATTCATGTGCACCCATTTATGGTCTCCCATGTGAATTCATGTGCAATAACATAACTTGAACGGATCCTTGTGTATTGATTGGGGTACGGGGGAGTATAAATAGTCATGTGGACAATTTCCAAAGTAGTGTAGTCATGTGCGACCTTTCATGTTTATTATTAAGCCGTTCACATGTCTAGCTTGTACTCTAAATCACTAGTTCACTGTAGCTCTTTATTTATAATAGATATTTCATTACAGCCTTCTCTTTTACTTCATGTATATTCTTCAGCGTTTCATGTATCTTACTCTATTGCCTGTATTTTATTTCTGTCATGATATAAACTGCGTGAGATGTACTGTGCTCACTCCAATCCTGACTAGACCTGTTAAAATATTATAGATGACTTTGAGGAGCTGTGTCCCACCTATTATGGAGCAGGCTTAGATGACACACTTGAGCTGGACCCTCAGGAGGACCTAGCACTTCCTGATGACACTACCCCTATAGACTAGGCTAGTTAGCTAGGCTAGTTCTATTTATTTTCATGTTATGATACACTTGTATATATTGGAGTTGTACTCTGGATTTGTGGAGATGTTATCTTAGATTTCAGCTATCTCTCTATCTTGTATTTATCATCTGTGGATTCTGTGTTTCATCAATTCTATCGTATCGTACTTTCTTCCTTAGTTGTGATTGAGTTGTACTTATTTATGTTACCTCCATTCGGAGTGTATAAACTGTATAAGTACCTTATAACTGTTAGATGTATGTGACCTAGGACAGCGTTCTACCGCCGACACTGTAGCGTGGGCTGGACTTACCCACGTCTCGTACCCTTACTCTAGGGTGCGGGTCGTGACAGATTTAATCGGATACTCCAATGCTAATTTTATGGGATGCAAAGTCGACCGTAAGAGTACCAGCAGCACGTGTCATTTGCTAGAAAAGGCGTTAGCTTCATAGTTTAGTAAGAAGCAGAACTCTGTCGTACTATCCACAACAGAAGCTGAATACATCGCAGCTGGTCATTGCTGTGCACAGATTCTGTGGATGCGACAAACCCTTGAAGACTACAACTTATGTTTCAAGCACATACCTGTTTTCTGCGATAACACTAGTGCCATTAATCTGACCAAGAACCCAGTTTGTCACTCACGTACTAAACACCTAGAGATTAGACATCACTTTTTGCGTGGTCATCAACAACAAGGCACGATTAATTTAGAATTCATAGACACTGAACATCAACTAGCAAATTCCTTTACCAAACCACTGGCCGAAGAGCGCTTCAACTTTCTCTGTCGTGAATTAGGAATTTTGGATGAAACGGTCATTAAATAAATGCATTTTATGCCGAACTTGCTCTTTGGCTTTGGTTTTCATGAATGTGTTTTCGTGAATGTTTTCGATGCTTTGCCTGGCTTGTGTTTTCAAAATTCGCATTCGTATCGAACTCCTTCAATGGCATATTATTCTAATCGGTTGCTTGTGAGATTTCAGGTGATCGCTTAGGCGTCATCTAAGCGCGGCCAACCAGTCCCTCGCCTCCAGTAAGAATAATGTGAGTGGCTGAGCTCCTTTACCTCAACCCTCTGGTTTTAAATCAAACCTGAAACATAAAATACATGCTTGTATTCAAAGTGTAGAATCAATAAAATTTGGCAAGATTCTTCACGAACACTTTGTTGACCCAAACTGGATCGCAGTCAACCTAATCTTGATAATTAAAAAATCGATATTTGACATGATCCAACTCGACACATAAATTGATATCAAAGCTACAAATCAGACGACTACAACACATCAAGTCAGATAATCATCATCGACGACTGCTTGACGAATACTGCTGGATCTTGTCTTCGAAAGTCTGTATTTTTATATTTTATTTGAGTCTAGGCTATTGTACGTTGAGTCGCACTGAGTACGTCAACAATACACTAGATAACCAAAAAGCCCCACAAACAAAAAGCCAAATTGCCAAAGCCCATTAGCCCATTGAGCATTCTGTCTCCTTGGAGGCAGAGTTCGGGCCGAACTCTGCCCCCACACAGAGTTCGGGCCGAACTCTGTCTCCTAATTTCCAGGAGCTAATTTTTAGGGATTGCTCATTGCAAGTTGTCCAACGGCCATAATTTTTGAATTTTGGAAAGAGTTTTGGCCGAACTCTGCCTTCCAGGACTAGTATATATAGGCACCCTTTTCACCCATTTTATCAAATCTTTTCATCTTTTCTCTCTAATAGCCTATACATCTCAAAGAGCCATACTCTTATCATCTACTAGCCACAAACTTTCCAAGCCTACAAGGTGCTCGGTGCGAGTCAATTAGAAGTTTTGTGCAAGAGTCTTCAAGAAGTCACTTGAAAAATTCCAAATTTTGCCTCAGCGATCTTTTCAAGAAGTTGGTGTGCTCTTCTGTGTAAAGGCACGTGGTTGTAAAGCTATTTCACAAATAGTGGATTTCAATCCTGAGCTAGAGTTCTCAGGCCTGGACTAGTCCTCCACGAGGGAAACCAGATTAAAAATTGCTGTGTCTGCATACGCTTTCTGATCTCTATTTAAATTTTGCAATTATACTCTGATTAATTATTTACTAGTTGGGATTGAATAGAAATGATTTTTTTAATTGTTCATTATTATTACAAGTACTCTATTCACCCATTCCTCTAGAGTTTCCTACACGTTCTTCACACTTACTATAGATCTGTGCAAAATATAGATTGAATTGATTAACGTATATTGCAACGATAAGGCGACACACATTAAAAATTGGCTAACTCTCAAAGATTTTGTAGACCATGCTTGAATGATTAATTTTAGCCTAGCACAGTCATGGACAACTTGTGCACAAGTTCCGCTTCCTCGAACGGCAACCCGAGGCCACGGGACCGTTTTGACCTAAGAGGAACGCAAGGTAGCTATGTTGGATGCTAGCACGGGTCATTCAGAACTATTAGCGGGGCTAGCTACCCACGCTGAAAGGGTCATCGACTCGACCAAGCTATACGTCCAGGATGGCTTGAATTACGAGTGACCCTCACTTGTATATTGTTTACATGAATTTATTATAAATCTGACAGGAAAAGAACATGGTAAGTTACGCTGCAACAGCACGCTCTGCCGTGGGTAAGATTTATCGTAGTTATGTTATATTGCCTATCAAATGTTTTCCCCGTAACATGTTAGCATACAAATCGACCAGGATGTTTAGAAAGATCATAAAATAGCTAACATGTTTTATAAAACTGTTTGAACAAATGAGAGCTTGAGTTTAAATTAGCCACTCGTCAGTACATGTGATCGTACTGACCCTCGCTCTCTACAAGTGCTACAAATCATGATGAGCGCGCCAACTAACCAAGACGACGTTCGCATTTTGAAGCTTCGATCGCTAGTTGAAGACTCGCTGCACCACTTTTGAAGACTCTCTCCAATCAGTCCAAGATGATGTCTCGACTTCCCTCCATCCCAGGTGGCTGGAATACTTTTTTGTAATTTGAGGGATGTAATGTATGGAACGACTATCTCATCGGTACTCTTTTTATAAATCGAGTCATGTTGTAAGCCCATGTGGTATGAATGTAATAGAGTCTTGTAAAATGATGTCTATTATCAATAAAATCAAAATTTCTCCATCTCAATGTGTTCAATTTCTCTACGTACTCTCTTAGATGTTGTGTTTTAGATAACCTTATGACTATTCCTTGTGCGATTGTAATTAAGGTTCGCATGACATCACGTCCAGAGGACGACTATCGATTCTACGGAATCAGGGCATAATATAATGGTATCAGACCACAACTTTACATCTTTGGCCTTCAGTCTCGAGTCTCTAGTCTCGAACCGTTGACTTCGTGTCGTAAGATGAGTTGTTCCATATGGTAAAATCAGGATATTTTCTGAAACTAACAAGAGTTGCCTTTTATCCCAGAAGTTGCGAATCCTTCAGTAAAGGACGAGGCAAGCGCTTCCAGCGGCTCGAATAGTTCTAAATCCGAGCCTTCCATCAACCCGACAAAAAGGATGCCTTCCGAAGCCGGGCCTTCCAAAAATTTTATGGAAAAGATGCTGCATATGCTCGAAATGCAGCAGAGGCAGGCCGCAACATTCCAACAAGAAAGCGAGAAGCTGCGCCTGCAGTTCGAAAGGCGACAAACCCAATTTGAAGCCCGGTTCGAAGCGCAATTCAAGATGCTGCAAGGGTAACTTGATACGCTACGGCAGTTAGTGTAAACGATTGTGACCAACGGGAATTCTACAACCCGTACTGTCAAACCAGTGACACGACCTACTAAAGTCACACCCAGGGAGCCTTCGCCTCAGCTTGCACCACGAGAAAATAACACCTTCGACATCACCAACTTCAAGAAGGCATTTTGTACTTCCTTCTCCGATATTGAAGATCCATTTCTCGCGATCGATTGGCTAGAAGAGATTGAGAATAATTTTGAGCTCCTCGACATCGATGAAGCTAATAAAGTTGCTTGCGCTCAACTCCAACTTCATTTTAATGTGCACGACTGGTGGGCTGTACAAGAGTAAGCGATCCTTTACGATGAATCCACCATACCGATCTCTTGGGATACATTCTGTAAGGCCTTCGAAGTCGAGTATCTACCAGCAGCGATCCGCCAGGTGAAAGAGAAGGAGTTCATACAGCTAAAGTAAGAAAATAGGACAGTACGTCAGTATGCTGTAGAATTCAACAAGCTGGCCTGATTTGCTGGGGTCTATCTGCCAATAGTGGCAAGTCGAGCACGGAGATTCGAAGTGGGCATGAGGACTTCCGTTTCTATCCATATGTCTGTGCCCGAATATTAAATAATGGGCGAAACACTCAATCACGCCCTCCGCCTTGAGCCCCAGTATTCTTCTGCCACTACCGGCGCTGTGAACTATAATAATCACAAATGCCATAGTAATGTAGGAGGCGACAACATGCATAAGCGCCCAAACAATAGCCACCAGAGCGGATACCAAGGACGGAACCCAGGCACTCGCTGCAACAAATGCAACAACTTATGACACCATGTCGCCAACTGCAATATCTCTGAAGGCAGATGTTGGCACTGCGATAAGCCGTGCCATCTGTGCTCAAACTGCCCGACGAAAAAGTCTAACCCAACGGCGCCTTAACAACAATAGTACCAGCAGAACCGAGACTAAGCACCTCGAGCTTCGCAAGCCACGCAACCTAATGGCCAAGACCGTCGTCCTAATCCCCGGGACGAGTCTACGCCATGACCCACGATGAAGCATTCGCATCTGACATAATCGTGACAAGTATACTGCTTTTCAATAACAAACCTTCTCGTGTACTGTTTGTTCAGGTGCCATACACTATTTTATATCGGTGGACTTTATCGTCGAGCATAAATTTTTTATGACATCGCTAGGCCTCAATCTTAGTATAAATGTACCGTCGAGCACGTCACTACTTGCATACTTAGGTTGTAGAGACAGAATCATCTGTATCGGAGGTAAACAAGTGTATCTTGATACGATAGTTTTTTATTGACCCAAACTGGATCACAGTCAACCTGAGCTTGATAATTAATAAGACGATATCTGTTATGATCAAACTTGATACATCAAGCTCCATCAAGCCCCAAAATTGAACATCAACACATATCAGTTCAAGACAGACATCATCGACGATTGCTACAACAGTGCTGCTATTTTTTGTACTCTGAGTCTGTACTTTTATATTTTATTGAGTCTAGGCTGTTGTAAGTTGAGTCGCACTGAGTATCTCAACCCTAGACTTAATACCTAAAGCTCCACCAAACAAACTCAAAAACATACCAAGCCCATCTAGTCCATTTGAACATTTTGTCCTCTAGGAAATAGAATTCGGGCCGAACTCTGGCCGACACAGAGTTCGGGCCGAACTGTGCCCCACACAGAGTTCGGGCGCGTAGAATCCAGGACCTTAATTTTAGGGTTTCTTGGATGCTAGTTGTTCAACGGTCGAAAATTTTGAATTTGGAAACAGAATTCTGGCCGAATTCTGACTCCCCTGATTAGTATAAATAGGATATGTTTTCACTTTTTTCATTCATCAAATCATCAAATCAATTCTTCTCTTCTATATCCTATACATTCTAGAGCTTACTCTTCTCATCTTCTAGTCACTAAACTTCCCAAGCCCTAAAGGTGCTCAGTGCGAGTTAGCTAAAAGTTTGTGTGTAAGAGTTTCAAAAGAAGTCACTTGGACAATTTCAAGTTTTGCCATCTACGAATCTGTAAAAAGTTGACGTACTCTTCTGAGTAAAGGCACGTGGTGGTACGTTATTTCACAAATAGTGAATTTCTATCATAAGCTAGAATTCTCAGGCCTGGACTAGTCCTTCACGAAAAAAACCAGGTTAAAACTGCCGTGTCTGCGTATGCTTCTCTGATCTCTGTTTATATTCCGCATTTATACTCTGATTATACTTTCAGTTGGTTGGACTTGAATAGAGTTATTTTTTAATTTGAGTATTATCGACACATACTCTATTCACCCCCTCTAGAGTAGCCTACATGTACTTCAATTGGTATCAGAGCTCTGTTCTCTTGATACGGATTAACATCATAGAGCTGATCTATAGCAATCACACAACCTATTTTTACCAACCATGATGAGGGACAGTCCACACATAGGCCTGTTTGCCATCGAAAATACGACAAGGTTTTATTGATTAAAACTTTGGTACTTTAATTACAAACAGAACAGTATACAATGTAGGACTTAGATATAGTCCTAGGAGTACACTTTTGTTTTTATCTGGGAACTGTATCGGTGGAGCGAGTGGTAATGCATTGACTCCGTTGACAATCTGACGACGATCTTGAACTCTCTGAAGGTTTGGATTACTCTGGATGCCAGAGCGTTACGAGGAGAAGCGGACGTTAAGTGTCTCTTCTGGCCTCTGTATGTGGATATAACAGTCCTTGTCTGCCTTTTGTCCTTTTCCCTCTGTGTGTGTTGGATGAAGGAATGATCCTTCTATTTATAGTCAGCAGGCTGGCTATTCATGCACGTATATGTCGGATGCGCCTGGACGTACGAACATGTGGCTGATGCTGGCGGGGTACATGGTTGATGTGCCCTAAATTGAAGCTGAATCTGCTGGACTGCTGCATTAGGCTGCGACGGAGTTGACACGTGGCAGTCGCGAAGAATTGGTTGTTACAGAGATCTTGGGTGGTTAGCACCCATTCTTTGAATAGAACCGAGTCAAGGGACATGTGGCGTATGCCTGTGGCTCAGAGATCTCGCTTTTGGAGGAGAGTGATTTATTAGGCTGCACTTAGGATCGGGCACATGAAGGCGACTTAGTCTATGAGTTTTAGGCATCATAGACGAGTCTGGGTGCATGGCTTTTGAGGCGCATGCATAGCTTCGCATCAGGGTGCACCTAGGATCAGGCGCAGGGAAGGCGACTTGGTTTTATGATCTTTAGGAGCCATGAGCAACTCTAGGCCCATGGCTTTTGAGGCACATGTATGGCCTAGTCTTCTGTTACTTAGGATCAGAAGTAAGCCGGGGGGTGCATGACCACTAAGGAGCATGTAGTCTTCTGGGCGTATGGCCATGCGGCTCTTCGCTTTCAGCATTGGCTGCTGATTGGACATCTTCGAGAGACGTATTGCCGCCTTTTGTTATTCAGCATTAAATGTTTGATGGAGAGGGCTGCATTGGTTAGTGCCAATCTGGGCGCATGGCTATAGCCCGCTGGACGCATCCATGGGGAGCGCATGATATTAACGGCGCATCTGCCAATGTGTCGCATCCTCTTTGGCCCGCCTGTTGGGTTCTTCGAGGCGTTAATGGTTGCCTTGACTTAGCCGAATACGAGACAACAGATGTATTTGCTATCAATGCAAATTTATTGCATAAAATTTGGATCGTTGGCCATTTAGTACTCGGGTGTAGGTTGCCTATGTTTATAAATAGCCGTATAAAGGAAAGTTTTGTTTTTATTCTTCAAAAGATGAACTTGGCCGAAGCTCTGCCTTGGTGAACTGTCGAACTCGAGCTTTTTCTGAGGGTAAAGATGCGCTGCCCCAGTCTTTCCGTCGCTCTGAGCTTCTGTGATAGTGTCTGTTGCATCCAAATATCGGGATCATCGAGTCCCGACACAGGCCGATGGTGCCTGTTGCATCCAAAGATCAGGGTGACCGTACTCCGTCTTTCGTTATGCTAGCAGAGCTACAGGTTGCCGAGTGTGCCTATTATTACCGAAGATCGGGGCGTCGTGCTGCGATCCTTGTCGAGCTAGGAGAGCTCCTCCTCCGGCTACGTAAGGTTTGATTGGTGTAGATAAGAGAGAGTGATTCGCTCTGACTATGCACGAAGATACACATACGTTGAAATACTAGAATGATACGCCTGGACGAGACATCAGAATGATGCGCCTGACAAATGATACGCCAGGCAGGGGGCACATGGCAGTTTGCTGCGTCTGGCTGTAGCTTTAGGATCTTTCTTTTTTATAGAAGTTTTCCTTTGTAAAGCTTTTCTTTAGTCATGTAATAAACTTTCGCATGAAATAAAAGTCTTCTTTTGAATGTCTTTAAATTTGTACTTTTTTTGCTGTGCTAATTATCTGTTTGAGTTTTCTGGCGCATTTGAGTTGGTCGCATGGTTGGGTTAAGTGCATAGGATTCTGGCCTATAGATGTGCCTGAAATTCTATGCTTCTGCAAGACCCCCTTCAAAGTTTTCAAAACTTTCTGTGCAAGTTTTGGAATACTTTGAATAAGAAGCATGGGGATTAATGACTCTGGACGCATGCCCTTCGCCTAAGCACATGGATTTTTCTGGCTTATAGTCGCTCTGCACGTCGCTGTGGGGTACGCTTGTTGTTTAGGCGCATACTGCTAGGGTGCATGCTTATTCTGAAGAGATAACGCCTCGATCGTAGGAAAGATTAATGATGATCTTTTGAAGATAAGCAGTCGATTATTTCTCGAGACCCGAAGCGACTGATTGCTGATGTCATGTCTCATCGGTTTACGCACGAGGCCAAGCCTATAAATAGGTGGCTTGTAAGGAGAAAGAGTCTTCTACTTTTCTGTAAAAGTTTTCTTCTTCCTCAGAACTCTTTTCTTCCTTCTTTATTAAAGAGATGGCTCCCAAGACTCCCCGAGGCGGTGCTGCTTACCGAGGAAGGGGCCGAGGCAAGGAACCCTTGGAGGTTGACCCGAAGGAAGTCCCCGTCGTCAGGACGACCTACGCCGATGTTCGCCCGGAAGTGCTCGGTGGATATTCTCTTGCCTTGACCTGTGTTGCAGTGGTGTTGGGGTATCCCAACTGTAGATGATCTGCCTTATGTGGATGTGCTTAGGCTGATGCGCATGAACTTTTATCCTGATGATGCGCTGAAGCTCTTTCTGCTGACGCTCAGGGACTTAAGTCCTGATGATGCATCGAAGTTTCACTTGCTGACGCGCATGGACTTAGGTCCTGATGATGCGCCGAATCTTCACTTGCTGATGCACATGGACTTAAGTCCTGATGATGTGCCGAAGCTTCACTTGTTGACGCACATGGACTTAGGTCCTGATGATGCGCCGAAGCTTTACTTACTGACGCGCATGGACTTAGGTCCTGAGCATGCGCTGAAGCTTCACTTGCTGACACATATGGACTTTGGTCATGATGATGTGCCGAACATCCCTTCAATTCCACCCGGACTTTTGATCTGGTGTATCTTTATTGGGATTCCCTCTATGCACATGGGTTTCAGCCTAGTTGATGCGCCAGAGTGCCTGATGGCTTCATTTTATTTTGTATGACAGTGTCGATGACTATCCCCCTGTTAAACGAAGTCCTTTTGGACCATGCGCTCTGTCCACTGGATGTAGACTTTGATGAAGAAGTTTCGAACCTGTCATGACCCACACCCGCTTTTTTGGATACGTGACGTGTCCAAGCCAGCCTACGCCACAGAGTCGGCGGTAGAACGCTGTCACGGCTAAGATGCTCAAAATTACAAAATATAACATTTGTTGCTCATTCGCATTTATAAATTTATTACAACATTTATATTTAAAAAAAATATAAAGTTTTCATAATTAATGAAAATGATACAACTGCTATCTATTTCTAGATTTCTGTCTGCAAGTACACCTATATCTTCCAATGCTAAGTGAAGCCACAGCTAACCTAAAAAATGTTGGTTTCTAGTCAGGTATGGAACAAGTACACAAACCGACGACAATACAAAAACACAATAGAATTAACAAGACAGAAAATAACATATGAGAGATAAAAACTAGAAAGTAACTGATGACATGGCAAGTGGTGAAAAAGACAAGGAAAACAAATAGAATGCAACTATCTATGTGTTTTGAAATATCCTGTTCGACATGTGAACGACTAAGGGATAAATACAGCACCCTGTACGTGTCGTGTGCAGCTGCTATCAGTCAAGATTCGACATATTAGGATAGTTAAAGGGTAGTTCATATGTCTACTAAGATATTTTCCCGCCCATCTAGTAATCATGGAATCAGGTCGCAAGCATGGTAATCGTGAACATGACAGTCAAGAATGTATAATAAATCCATGATACTAATCTCTATGTGACGAGCGTGTCATCAAGCAACAAGACATATGTATAAACATGAAATAAAAACACTACTATGAATCGGAAGCAATCAGAAAGTGCACTTGCCTGAGGTCCTTAGCTGGTAAAACCGATAGTACAACCACATCAGATGAGTCACTAAAGTCAACACATACAAAAAGACTCCGGATGCTGAAATAAAAATTACCAACGTTCTCAGAATAGTCAAATTAGCTATAATTTGCTATCCTTAAGTACAATTCTGGACACAGGAGCAAAACGGTAATTTCGGGTCAAAACGATGTCCGCCGCTGGACCCGCTTTGCACCAAAAGCGTGCCAGGGTCAATGGTCTCTAAAGTTGTCAAACTATATGTCTGAAAGTTCGTTTTGAAGATACGAACCCAACCGTATGTCCAATGTTGGATTCCGGCAGGCCGTGCACAAAATTGCCCGTTGAATCGGACCGTAGGGCCCACAAAACAGCGATCCGATCAACTGTCTTAGAATCGGACCAAACTTGTCATACAGGACCAGAAAAATGATACGGTCCTGTTGGCGTAAGTTTCATCTCGATCTGACGAGCGTGCACAAAGCAATTAGGAAATTTGCACAGAGGCCGATACGGTAAATTTTGACGGATACGCATCAAATTCGTCGCGCACACGCAACCAATTTGAATTCCGTCGAAGCACACACGTCCACGAAGCCGATACGCACCTTTTGATGCTTTTGGTTCGCGACCACGTCGTCCGATTTGGCAGAACGCACGTCGTATCGAAGATTTTTTTAGATTTTAAAACAGGTTTTTGGTAAACTTTGGGATCCGATTTCTCGGCACGTAGTCGATAAAATAGACTTCTGCAAAATGGGTTGTGGAGCCCAATATGTTTTCTATAAATGTGTTCAAGTAGAATTTCTAATCAGGTACTAGATCGATCGAAATTGATCTTCAAACGTGGATGAATGGACTGTTATTAGCTCCATTTTCGAACAGATTTTTTATCGATTTCGACTTAGTTTCTTTTCGAATATGGATCGATTCCATACAAACTAGCTAGATGGGTTCCTAGGTGGTTATGTTGGCTTTCCAACCAATTTATAGATCAAAAATTGGTTAACTATAGGATGAAAAATACAGGTTCGAAGTATACCTTCGCGTCTGCTGTCCTGTTTTCGTGCGCGCGCGCGCGCTTCGCCTGCTTCCGGCGACTCATGCGGCGACGTGCGGTCGCGGGTGGCCCAGGACGTCGAGGGGTGGCGTATCAGAATCTAGGGTTTAGAGGTTTGAGGTCTCGGGTTTCTCTCCCGTTATATATACTTATACGCGCTGTTGTCACCAAATAGGGTCGGGGTCGTCTGGGTTTGTGGGGGAATGTGGGTATTGGGTCGGCTTTGCCAGGGGTGGCTCGGGCCTGAGGTTTGGGCCTGGGATTTGCTTGGGCCCAGGGCTGTTGTTGCTTCTTTTGCTCATTTCTTTATCTAATTCTTAGTATATATATATATATATATATATATATATTTTATATATATATATATATATATATATATATATATATATATATATATATATATATATATATATATATATATATATATATATATATATATGCCTATGTACATATATACATATATATACATTTACACACATATACATGTATATTTCTCTATAAATACACACACACACACACACACACACACACACACACACACACACACACACATATATATACATATATAAACATACACACATATTTAATATATATTTATATTTTTTTTTTATATTCATACACATACACACATATATAATATATATTCATATATACATAGACATACACACATATATTATATACACACACACACACACACACACACACACACACACACACACACACACACACACACACACATATATCTTTACATCTAAATAAACTCCATAATACCATTTCTAGTTTAGATCCATTTTAGGCCTATATAATATATACACACACACACACACATATATATATATATATATATATATATATATATATATATATATATATATATATATATATATATATATATATATATATATATATATATATATCTTTTGATAAAGAATAAAATGATAATAACTAATAATAATAGATAATTTATACTTAAACCACAATAATAATATTAATAATAATAAATTCCAATAGTAAAATAATTCAATAGCAGTTCCTGAATGGACATATCATATATTCCCATTACTGGGCTCCAGAAAATCGTATCAATACTCTAAGATACCAACTGATCTTATCAATATCTATTTTATACGTGTAATTTATATTTAGAAAATATTAGGCATTTTCCAAAATATATACAAAGTATTTGCACATACATGAATATGTTTACGCGGGTGTCTTTGGTCTCGTTGCATGCCTACATGGGCTTGGTCCGGTCCGGGTCCAGTCCGGACCCTTGTTAGCAATCACCCGAATAAAACTCGTATTATACGCAAATTTTTTCGTATCTTTCATAAACGTATAATACTTGCGTACTTTTGACAGATCCAAATCAGTACATAAATTTTAAAAATGCAAAATTTTAAACGTGTTCTGGACAAATTATTAAAAAGTTTGGCACAAAAAATGTACTGAAAACCTGTTTAATTAATCAAATTTGACAACATATTTAAGAATATGAAGTTTCTAACCTCAATATTTCTATTTTTTGAATATTGGACCAAATTTTCTACGTATTCTATTTGCATTGAGCCGATTTATACTCGTACTTTTGTCGTCCCAAATTTTTTCCGTTTGTCGAATTGCTAACAAGGGTCCGGACCAGTTTGGTACCACCGGGTCACTTAAATGTCAAATAATATTAATAATGAATAATTAAACTATTTATAGAGGTTAAGTCACAACTTGGCCTAATTTTCCTTGTTAGGACATCATTATGGCTCGACTTTCCCTACCAGGACTAATACACTAGTCGAAGCACGCCACTGCACTATCCGTGCCAAGATTTCTAGTCACCTTGTACTTAATTTCCTAACCATGACTAAAATCATCTACCGTAATAATAAACTAAATAATTATTTATAAAATCTAAAAATCACCATTTAGATAAAATAAATAATAATTAAAATATTTCAAATTTTTGGGAAGGTGAGCTACAAATCTACCCACCTTAAAAATAATTTCGTCCTCGAAATTCTAATTCATAATTATTCCTTAAAATTTAAAAAGGAAGTCTACGTTAACCTTAATCTCCTTAAATTTTAATTCCTCAAAATATTTTATAACCTTCTCTAGCCATTTTATAACTCCGAATACTTGAGGACTTCTACCCACCTTTGGTCACACTACTCCATCAAATCTCCTGTCGCTAAAACTTTATAATCTTTCAACTAATTGCTAAAATTTCTACCAATAGATATCTACTGTATATGGCATCTATAATCCTCTCCTATCTATCAAGCAACCCAAAATTTAACAAGCAACAAATTTACATAAGTAGCTAAGAAATATTGATAAATTCTAATAAACATGACCATTCGTCACTTTGAAATAGAAAGGACGGAAAGATAAGGAAGATTAATCGAGAGCAAATATAAAGTTTCAAGAGCGGTAGAAAGTATCCAATGATACAGATTAGAAAGATAGTTTATGAACCATCGACTTATTTGCTAGATGAGCTACTCTAGTCCAGTCACCTGCTAAATCGAAGAACCCTTCGTTTCTTAGGGGAGCTTGCAATCCATGCAATACAGAAGTTCCGTTCTCGAAATTAATCCAAACAAGGTTCCATAATGGAACAAAATTTGATAAATCAAGATTGTAATCTTTTTTGTGGTTATTTAAACACACAAGCAAGGGATAAAGATGCAATACAAGATCGTATCGCGACTTCCAGGTAGATGAAATACTAGTTACAAATGACTTCACATTATAAGGGGTGGAGACTACATAATAGGTATAGGGACCTATTTCAAATAGTTTAATTTTATAGTCCAAATATGGTGGTACGCATGGATGGGTTTTACTGGATCTTAATGGGTTCCCTAATTGGACATCAATCGTTGGTTGGATGAACCTTAGATTTTAATCTATATGGAATGGACAAGATCCCAATGATAAAACTATTCCTACTAGATTAGGGTATCCTAGAATAGGTTTTCACCCAAGTGGTTGAGCTAGTTGGTTAGTTAGGTCCCTAAAGCCCAAAATGCGCCTTCAGTGACTTTTGTGTTTAAGTAGCACATGAGGCCTCAATTGGATGGTATACTAGTGGCATGTACGTAGTGGACTTCGAGTAGACCACAACCATATATTGGGTCGAAGGAATTGAGTCGGGGTTGAGGTTCTAATGGGAGTCGAAAAGTATACCGGTATTATGGTATGGGTTATAGCTTGTCCTTTTGACTTGAAAGTTGTACCACAAAAATAGAGTAAAAGGGACATAGTTGAGTGGGACATGATATACTTAGATGAAGGTAGATTCGTCTAGATCTTGCATATAAAATTTGTTGGAAGGTAACAGCTGGTCTCGTGCTCCGAATATTAATGACACGGACGGGGACACAAAATGATCTAAATGGAAAGTGGGAGTCCATGGGGCACTAATTATCATCCTAATAGAAATTATTCTAATCAATCGGTAATCTTCGTATATCCCAAATTTTTTGAAGGCTTACAGTCTACCCACCTTAGAAGCTAGGACATGGTTTTAGGAATAATGAGGTTAGAAGAATTTCAATGTCAGGATATTGTCCTTCGACTATTATTAATAAAGAATGAGGCACGACGGAACGGGATACAGTAGATATAAGTCAAGTCAAGGATCGTTCCTCAGTAAATGAAAAACGAGTGTGTACAATGACACATGGTCGATAAAATAGAATGGTCTACCCGTCCATAGTGTACAAGAGTTATCGACGGGGTAACCAACTCTAAGGCACATCATATGAAGAGATTTCTAACAACTGAGTCGTGAATTTCTATTTGTGTTAAGCCTGTCCAACTATTGGCACAAGGATTCTAGTGGTATGGGCTATAGTGATCAGGTATTACTGTTGATAACTGGTAGATCATAATACGATAGGGCATTTAAGCTATGGTATTGGCTAAGCTAGTGACTGTGGTGTTCCAATACTAGTTAGGTCGTAGAATATAATTTACATAACTAGGATAATATTTGTTGGAAACCAATCTCGGGATGGGTCTCTACCATAGTCATGGTAAATGTTTGTCCTTACCTTTGTCTATTCATCTCAGGTCTAAACTGTGGGCTTTGGTCGAGGAAAGGTTGGGTTAAGGCTTAAGGATTGCTAGCTAAAGCAAGCTTCAAACAAATAATTAGAGACTCACAACAATTGGTTTCTTGAGAATAGATAGTCTCCTAGGTTGGCGTTTGACTAAAGGTAAAATCCTAATCATTCTCAAATTCAGATGGCTAGAAGGTCCCAATAGTAGTTTGAGGGTCTAGAGGAGAACGAGTAACTCAAGGCAAGGTTCTAGTCACCTGGCTGGACGATGGTAGCTACACTTGTATATACAACTATCATAGTCATGGGGGATACTCTGTATCTATCTACCAATCACGAGATTTCGTCTTTCCAAATTGGTGAAAAGATAAAAACAATAAAGAGTTCAAGAAAGGTGTCATCGGATACAATTACGTTATTCAAGGGCGAATGTATAATTCAAGAGGAATTATCAATACAGTCGCGGATGAGATCCTGGATACCTCTATATCTCAATCCACGTAGGGTAATTAAATGAAGAGTGAACCAAATGCATCATGGTTGATCAGACCGTGATACACGGATTCTGATTAGACAATATGTTATTAGGCATCCCTAATAAATATATGTCTTGAATCAAGCTCGATAAAAAAGTAAGCTTGCAAAACTAGGCTGTAATAGCAGCATTGGTCAAGATAGTCAAAATACAATTATACAAGATTTTTGAAAAAAGACACAGATAGTTCGAGTTTTAAGAGAATCAAAACCTTACCTGGTGTTATTGCTTATACAGTCGTCATGCTATCTTCTTATCCATAAGGCCTTGTGTGAGCCCTTAGCCCAATTTTCTTATCTATTTTTTTAATTCAATTTAATCTCTCCCCTAATATTTTTCTTTTGGCAATGTATGTAATTAAATAGTGGAAGAAGGATTGTGGGCTTGCAAATAGAAAATCCTTAAGGGGTTTTTGTGCAAAATCTAATTCAAATTCAAAAGCCCAGCCAATACTTCCCTCTGCTCGAATACAGAGTAGTTCGACTAGTTCGACAGGATCAAACCCACAAATTCAAATTGGGATCTCTTCTTATCTATTCTCCCCATTGTTGCCTACATAAATACTCGATCAAGCCCTCCATCCCAAAACCCTAGCAATCCCAAATCGTTCTTGCCGTGAGAACAACAAGGAAGAAGCCTGAGGAATCACTCAATCTTGCATCCGAAACCACCAGGTATTCCCCTGTCCTCCATCCTGAAATTCCTAAATTGTATCTATCAAGTATTTAAAATAAGGACCATAAGGAACCCAGAACCACCTTAACCTATAGTCCCAGAGATGGATGGTGAAGTTAAGACCCTGTGTTGATATACCAAGTCACCCATCAAACACATCGACCTAACACATTAAGCTATTGACACTTGAGGTCAGGACCTCTAGACACAGATGGTACACTAGACAAAGGAATTGATAGAATTTTGTAGGTATAGCCTACAGAGCATAGGCTGGTAACCAGACTAGAGTACCCAATGGCATAGGTAGAGGGGGGTTAACAACCATAGGAAGTAGGACAATCTTAGTGTCCATTGATTTAAATAGGCTTGATGAATGTACACAACATATTGATGTATCAGTAAGGATGTGATGGAGAATCAGGACAGAGCAAACTGTAGCAGAGTCTAAAATATGGATGACACCAGTTTAAGGAAACATTCCTTCTATCTGATCAAACTGCTATTATGACTGGGTGTTAGCACACAAGGTACTTGTTTTCTAGGAGTTTTAGCCTGATGGGTTCTTTGTAGTTTCTCCTAAACGATTTTACCAACATTAATTAAGGGTTAACTAGAGAAAGGATTATTAGGAGTCACCTCAGGAATATAGAAAGGTTTACCACTGACCAGCACTGGTAAGCATCAGAGGAATACCTATGAGTATGTTAACAGGAACCCACAAGTGTATTGAGTTGTCACCATAAATCTGATACACCATGTGATACCTAGCTCTTCTCAACTAACTTTGATGTGGTATCTATAAACATCCAAGGAGGTTTATTTGTGTTAACCTAGGTTCATAGATATACACTAACCCAGATAATTATCTGTGGCTGTAACAAAAGAAACAGTAGGGTCATAAGAGTATGGATAAGACCAACATCCCTTGACCATTCCATATTTACAATATACTTTAATAACCAGACATGTATTAGAGTATCACCCCACTCCATATGGGTTACAGGCCATGTTTGAATACCTTGGTGAACAAGGGGTTATTAACTTTTAGTTAGTTTTTGCTTTAGTATCAGAGGTTCCCTAGTATCCTGCACTCCTCTCCATTGCTTATAGGATAAAGTGATGTACTAGTAGTGCACTGCATACTTATAGCATGTCCTGCATGATCAGACATGCCTTGCATTGTCTCATGCATCACAGCCATGCCCTGCACATTCATTTATGTGAAATTGCACCCTTCACCATACTCAACTCTTTGCACAGGTTGCATACCCTCTTGTAGATCGTGAGGTGGGTGGCAATGACGCCTACATTACCTACCTATAGGTTGGGTGTATAGGCCTGTGGAGGATGTACCAACCTGTTCAAACTTAAACACAAGGCTTGGAGCCCGAGACTTCCTAGTCACCTCTGTGGTTAATGCTTCAAGATTGGTGTGGGCTTGGTTAGTATAAGGTACACCTGTATAGTCTTGGTTGTATAGGAAGGGATGACAGACCATGGGTTAATTTCCCTGAACACTTTAGCCCCTTCTGATACATCCATGTATCAAAACACAAATGCCAACATGTATTTTCATTTAGGGTAGGTTCTACAGTACACCATGGTACTATTACCATAACCCTTACATCACCTGCCTACTCAGGCACAACACCCAAGTTCCAATATTGGTGTGGCTCACCCTGTCCCTTATCATAGGGTTCAATCCACTGACATGAAGTGTCAGCCCAGAAAACCTGGTATCATTTTCACCTTTGAGTGTTATCTGTAACAGACTGCTACCTGTCCTGTCCCATTGGCCAAATGGTTTCAGTCTAGTTTGGATTATAACCATATACTAATATGTGGGTTGCCTTGTTATCTTAACACCTAGGTTAACCTGCACCTGTCCATTTCGATTCCATTCAGTACATTCCTGGGTTCAGTCACAGGTAAATGCTCACCTGGGATGCCCAGTGCCTGCTCTCTATCATGTCCATGTTAAACTTAATATATGTCCCCATTCAACTCATTCAGTCAAGCGTTTTTCCTATTTTCTATATAAAATCAGTTAGATATATATATAAGCTAATGTTATATAAATGGTGATTGAGGTTCAGACAAGAAGCTGACCTTAGAGAGTGATAGACAGTCTAGTTAGCAATGCATCAGTCCAATTAACAGTGCACCAGTCCAGTTAGCTATTTCCTCAGTCCAATTAGCTATTTCCTCAGCCCAGTTAGCAAGTGCATCAGTCTAGTTAACCAGTATTTTAGTCCAGTATAGGGTTATACTGATACACCCATATGTTGAGTTTCATTTTGATGTACATTATAGATAAGTGGATATATGGAGGACAGGAACCTCATCCTTGTGAGCCACAAGAGAACATGAAATCTATACTAGTTAACAGCAGTAAGAAACATGTGTTCCTAAGCACATGTACTAGATATGAGACCTAGTGGTAACACATGTGTAAACAATTACAAAATAGAGTGAGGTACTGGTGTATGAAACTTTTTGGTCAAATAGGCTAAATTACAGGTTGCTACATGCAGAGTGATATGGGTAAAGAGAGGTAAGGGGGATGAGTAAAGGGCAGTAGTGTGGGGGACCTAGCAAGGTCATTTTGGAACATAGATAAATGAGTATATCCTCATAATCTCAAGAAACCTAAAAAGGGTAACATGTCTTTTGGACAGTTAGTAAACCAATGCTATAACTTTCTAATTAAAGTAGGAATAGAGATGGGAATGACCAGGGCCTAACAAGTAAATGAATAGGTTACTCTTGTTTGTATATTGTATTTTAACTTTGTAAATCATAACCAGGCTACTTGGACATCGATACGGATTGTAACCCGTGCAGCAGCTCAGGACCACAGGCAAGTATACCTTGCCTTTCTACACAGCTTTATTTACATGCACTGTCTTTTTATTATTATCCAGTTTTTCTTATATTATTGACATGTATCTTTCATATCCTGCTTGTATATTTGTATCATTGCTATGAAGATCGTGTTCACAGTTAGCTTTGCGTCTTATTGGTCGTGTTCACTTGTGCCTTGATTGAGTCGTGCCATGGGTCGAGAAGTCATGAACTGAACTGCTTTACCTTATTGTCTTGAAATCTAGATGCTAACCTGTGAGTCTACAATAGGGGCAAGAGTTAGTAGTTATCTGTGTCTTAAGATAACCTGCGAGTCCACAATAGGGGTGAGGGTTAGTAGTTATTAGTCCACACCTGCGAGCCTACACTAGGGGCGAGGGTGATGCTAACCTGCGAGTCCACACTAGGGACGAGGGTTAGTAGTATATGTTTCACACCTACGAGTCCACACTAGGGGCGAGGGTGATGCTAACCTGCGAGTTCACACTAGAGACGAGGGTTAGTAGTATATGTTTCACACCTGCGAGTCCACACTAGGGACGAGGGTGATGCTAGCCTGTGAGTCCATACTAGGGACGAGGGTAAGTAGTATATGTTTTACACCTGCAAGTCGACACTAGGGGCGAGGGTGATGCTAACCTGCGAGTCCACACTAGGGACGAGGGTGATGCTAGCCTGCGAGTCCACACTAGGGACGAGGGTTAGTAGTTGTTCAAACCTGCAAGTCCACACTAGGGACGAGGGTTTGAGTATTCGAGTTGATTATCCGTGACACCTTGACATGAGTTCTCTCGTCCTCGTTCAGCAGTTCATTTTATGTGTAGACAGTGTACAGATTTATGTTTTGTTCATTGCTCAGTTTTACTTGTTTATTCTATATTTTTCTCCATGCATAATAAACTGTTAGAAAGGCTCGTTTTTATGTATCTTGCTAGTCCTCTGAGGACCTGATGATGTCTTCAGGTTTAGCCGAGTTTGAGTCAGGAGCAGTTGAGCCGGTTGAGTCAGCACCAAACCGCGGAGCTTTGCAGTTGGCGTTGCCTTGATCACTACTAAAATATGATCTATTAGCGACGTAATTTAGCGACGGCGTAAAATTACGTCGCTATATATGGAAGTCAGCGACTCCTTTATATAAACATCACAAAACGTCGCTGAATAGCGACGTTCAGCGACAGGTATAAAATTACGTCGCTGAATAGCGACGTTACGTCGCTGGATTATTAAAATATGTCGCCAGTTTACGACGTTTAGCGACGTCCTCATGTGACGTCGCTAATATTTTTACTTAGGGCACAGCGTTTCGTTTTTCCCACTCACTCGAAATTTCCAATTTTTTCCACTACTCCTTCCCCCCCTCCGGCGATTCCTTCGGCGACCCCTCCCCCCCCCCCCCCCGGCGACTCCCTCCCCCCCCCCCGGCGACTCGTACCCCCCCGTCGAGCTTCTCCTCCTCGAGCTCAGGTAAACCCTAACCTAACTCCTCCTCCTCCTCCTCCTCCTCCTCCTCCTCCTCCTCTCCCACGGACACACACACACACACGGACACACACGCACACACACAGAGAGACACACACACACACACGGACACACACGCACACACACAGAGACACACACACACACGGATCACACGGACACACACACAGATGGACACACACACACACACACTAGACACACTGTGTCATGTTGTGTTGGACACGAGACACTATATTGGACACGTACACATAGCCTAGATCCTTTACCAACCATTTATTTTCCATTTTAACATATTTTTATATATCAATTTCTAAATATCCTATGTTGACTGATACCTTGTTAATTTATTGTATTTTCTAATTTTGAAAACCCAGTTTTGACAACCATTTTAACCTAGTTTAATGCTTTAATTTAGATGTTTAAAATCCTAGTGTAGTGTATCTATATGTGTGCTGACTGAGTTTCAAGTTTGGGGTGATTTGGTTAGAGTTTTGGTTCTCGATTTGGGTTTGAGGTGAATGGGTCTGAAATATGTTATAGGAGTATGTAATGTTGTGTGAAATGAACTGATTTTCTTTCTTTTTCTTTCCTATTTGACTGAACACAGTAAATCCCCTTACTATCCAGATTGGACTGACCTATAGTTCATATCACTCACTCACTCACTCACTCTTGCCTAGGTACACACACGCATATAGCCTAATACAAGCATGTTAGCCTCCCTCATATACACGTATATGTGACTGTCACATGTAACAGTCAACACACTTACCCCCCATTCACATGTGCATGTACACACACCACCCACTCTCTACTTCTCTCTCTATATATATATATGTTTGATAGATGGTATTGTATACATATATACATAACTATATCATGTAACTCATATGTGATATAGGCATATAGCCTATGTTAGAGTGTCTAAATATATGAATGCATGAAAGTTGCCTTGTCTTGTAATATAGGCATATAGTATATACATGCCTATATATATATATTATATGTATATATCTATATAGATATTACTTGTGTGTATGAGATAGCTTGAGTTGACTTTGGTCATTATTGGTACTTGAATTGATCGGAACAAAGACCCCCAATGTCGGTATCGGTCAATATTTGGTATCGGTCGGTATCGGATCGGAACATGCCAAACCGTATCGGTATCGGCCGTATCAGATCGGTATCGGCCGATACTTTAAAATTATATGAAATAGTAGTCACCCCCAAGAGGGTGTCTATTTTTACTGAAAGTCAAAGTAGAGTAAACATCTGACCTAGATTGGACTAAGAGTTGACAAAGTCAACTATAGGTCAACCCTTGACCTAGTTTGACCTTGTTTGACTTAGCTTGACCTTGTTTGACTTTGTTGTCTTCATGTTTGTTAAATGACACCCAGATACTAGTTTTAGTTGTTTAAATGACACCCAGATACTAGTTTTAGTTTCAGTTTGCTTTGGTAACACACTATTGCTTATTACTTGGTACTAGTTTTAGTTGATTGTATTTTTTTAAGACTAAACAAATGACACCCAGATATTACTTGTGTGTATGAGATATCTTGAGTTGACTCTGGTCATTATTGGTACTTGAATTATAGGTTAGGCTTGTATAGCCTTGAATGGTGTGTGCTAGCTAGTATTGGGATACCAATAGCGATAAGGTAAAGGGTACCTTGGTAGGTCATGACTAGAAATAGGATATTTGACTTAGATTTGACCTTGTTTGACCAAGGTTGACTATTTGACCTAGTTTGACCTTGTTTGACTTTGTTTGACTTAGCTTGACCTTGTTTGACTTAGTACAACCTAGTTTGACCTAGTTTGACCTTGTTTGACTTTGTTTGACTTAGCTTGACCTTGTTTGACTTAGTACAACCTAGTTTGACCTAGATTACATATTATTGTTATTAGTAACTGTCAACTACTAATGTGTGTCCCATAATAAGACATAATATACGAATTTGTGCCTGTTGGATAATGTGTGTCCATCTTTGCAGAATTATTTCCAAAAGGATATGAATTACTACTTGCGGAATCGTTCATGGATGTACAATCGTCGTCCTAATGATATGTGTGGTGTGCGGGATAAATACATAGCAGGAGTAGAGCAGTTCCTGCAGTTTGCTAAGGCGTTCCCTCAGTACATGGACGGCACCAAAATTAAGTGTCCGTGTGTGAAATATCATAACGTGAAATATTATCCAGAAGTGGAAGTGACATATCATTTGTGCTCGAGGGGTTTCACGCCTAATTACTATCAGTGGACCGCACACGGAGAACTTGTGTCTTTAGCATCAGAGCCGGAGCCTTATGTTGAGCCGTATATGTATGCGGGACCTAATTTTGTTTCAGATAATCATGCATACGACGACGGGTGCGTGAACATAGTTTTCGACGCTGCGGGGCCTAGTTTCGTTCATGATGCACCTGAGGAGGCACCGAACGTCGATGCTGCAAAGTTTATGGAGTTGTTGGAGAATGCAAGGACTCCATTGTATCCTGGTTGTGAGGATCATTCACCGTTGGAGGTGGTTACAAGACTGTTGAGCATTAAGTCAGATTTTAACATGTCGCAAGAATGCTACAACCGAGTGTTGGAGTTGATTATAGAGATCTTGCCGGCGGGTGCTAAGTTGCCTAAAGACTTCTACCGGTCTAAGAGGATGGTGAGATCGCTCTGGATGGGATACGAGAAAATCGATTCCTGTCGTAATGGGTGTATGCTGTACTATAAAGACGACAAGGACGCAGATGTGTGCAGATTTTGTGGTGCTGATCGCTATAAGACAACTAGTACAGAAAGGTCTACCGGTGCAAGAAGACCGACCGATTCAATGCACTACTTGCCTTTAACAACTAGTGCAAAATTTTAAACGTGTTCTGGACAAATTATTAAAAAGTTTGGCACAAAAAATGTACTGAAAACCTGTTTAATTAATCAAATTTGACAACATATTTAAGAATATGAAGTTTCTAACCTCAATATTTCTATTTTTCGAATATTTGACCAAATTTTTCTACATATTCTATTTGCATTGAGCCGATTTATACTCGTACTTTTGTCGTCCCAAATTTTTTCCATTTGTCGAATTGCTAACAAGGGTCCGGACCAGTTTGGTACCACCGGGTCACATAAACGTCAAATAATATTAATAATGAATAATTAAAATATTTATAGAGGTTAAGTCACAATTTGGCCTGGATTTCCTAGTTAGGACATTATTATGGCTGGGCCTTCCCTACCAGGGCTAATACACTAGTCGAAGCACGCCACTGCACTATCCGTGCCATGATTTCTAGTCACCTTGTACTCAAATTCCTAACCATGACTAAAATCATCTACCGTAATAATAAACTAAATAATTATTTATAATATCTAAAAATTACCATTTAGATAAAATAAATAATAATAAAAATATCTCAAATTTTCGGGAAGGAGAGCTACAAAACCCGGCCAGGGCTACTTTTATGTTGTATCAGTCTTCGGAGAGGATGACTCATATTCGTGAGTAGCACCACACTTTTCTCCAGGGCATGATGGAGAGAGGGAGACTCAAATCTGCTGAGTCTGAGAATGAGTCTTTCTTGAAACCTGAATTCATATCTGGAGATCGCCTGACTTCTACCGAAACGAAGGAGCTGAAGTTAAAGGAGGACTGGTTCTTTAAAGCCAGAGGCGTAATCCTGTATATCAAGCAAGCGGAGCGCCAATTGCCTTTGATGGCCTTTCGTAGTCTTGCTTCGAAGAGAAGGATGGAGTGGGAACTCACTCCCTCTCATGAAGGAGCTGTGGCTGGCACTATAAGGCTCGATACCTCTTTGAACCAGAGGGATACCTTGATGGCTAAGCGAGTCGGGACCTCTTATCATTGGCGAACTTTGTGCCCCGGGGGTTTCTATATTGATGTTTCCATCGATACTTTTGCGTTCAATGCTTCAACCTTCGTTAATCGTCTGGCGTCGGCTAAGCTATCGTACCCGAAGGAAGAGTTTCGAGTCGAGGGTTGGTGCCACTATGTACAAAAGTGGGACAAGTTGACCCTTTAGATTCTGACGAAGTTTAGGGCCGATCTCAGAAAGATTGGTCTTACTGCTGCTGTTCGTGCTACTCAAGCAGGCATAGACCTGAATAGGCACATGTTTCTCGCTCTTCTAGAGATGTACAATACTCACACCTTTTCACTCCTATGGGGGAGTTAGGACTGGCACTGCACGAGATGTACGAGGTTTCAATGCTCCCTTGGGGATCTGAACCCTATGAGGAGTATTTTCCTTCGAACGAGGAGTTATTGGTTTTAGAAAAGAAGAACCCTGAGATAATGGCGGTCTGCAAGGAGGTCGCGAGCCATCACTACCTGCTCCAGCACAGGAAAAAAGGCAGGGCGTAGTCCCGTATGAATGCTTGGAAGGAGTATATCTTCAAGCAAGACTTGACAGATCATTCGAGGATCCATTTTATGACTCCTCAGGGGCTTTCCTATGCTGAGGTACTCGCTGATATGTCTAGGCTCAATAAGAAGAACCCTCATGAAAACAAGAATCAGGAGCCATCCGAGCACATCTATAGCTGCTTCTGGCACTGTGCTCACAAGATGTCTCAAAAGGACGTGTTGGCATCCTTTCTGATGCTGTGGCTCCGTGACCATGTATTCACCGGTGGGTCCGGTTCCTTGGAGAGGATATCCAAGAATCTTATTTTGTTGGCTGTGAAGCTGGTCTTTGGTTATCCTCTGGTTCTGCTTCCCGTTATGGGTACAACCTGAAGCAGGATTTGAGAAAATTCACCGATGATGTGATAGGTGAGAAGAGCAAGAGGGGAAATTTCCCTCGTACGGAGCTGTCCTTCCATTACATGATGGGGTGGCTGATTCTGCACCACCCAAACATAATGACTCCTGGGTCGACCGAGGAGCATGAGGAAGGCGACGCTTTTATTCGTCGCTTCTACCGACGGAAGTGGTTGCATACAGGGGTACCCGTCTGTAGGAGGGTTCTGTCATATCTCCAAGGATGGAAGATTATCAAGGTCGCCCCAACCTTTGATGGTTGTGAGGCGGATGAGGAGCTGGAAGATGCCGGTGAAGGTACAATTTCTTTGGTGCCATGGGGGTTCCACTGGTTGCAGAGTATCTGACCTTCACACCTTATGTATCGGAATCGGAATTGCTGCTTCTTGGAGCCATATTTATCCAGTCGCTTCGCACGCCAATTCAGTTGTACCCAACCGATGTTAAAAAATCCCAGTAGCTCTCTGGAATTCGTTGGGAGTTTACTGGATGGTGCCCGGGGGTGGCAGTATTACAATAACGGGTATACTGGAGTGCGATTCACGCTGCCGGTCCGCAACCCCCAGCCGCATATATTGTATTCTGCCACAAAATTTTACTGCACAATGAATACCGTTCCCGTTGGATTTGACCGAAAGACTAGTTTTATTGCCGGCACGCAGCTCGAAACTTCGGAAGGCATGCTGACAACGGCTCGAGCTTATCATCCTTCTGAAGTGACAACATATAGAATTGCCCCTGTGGCACCGACAGAAAGCTCCCAGGAGGACCCCTCGGCCAGACCAACGAAAAGACATGCCCCGACGGAGGCAGATTCATCTAACCCAAAGAGGTCCAAGAAGGCTTTAGCTACGCAGGTGCGGCCTTCGACAGCTCCTGCAGAACCAGCTCCCGCAGCGGTATGTGCATTTGTTATCAATCTGGTTCTGTTCCTTCCTCTTTTGCTTATATATCTCTTATTTTGCAAGAGAAGAAGTAACCCCGATCATCGAAATCGGGCCCGAGTCAACCATGGCATGCACGCCTGATGAGCGTGTCCCTCCGATTGTGCCGTCTCCTGTGGAGGAGACTTTGGATGATGTTATCACCGTAGAAGTCCCCAGTACTTTGGACTATTGTGGAGACGTTACTGCAGGTGGTGCGGCACCTGGGGATGTTGACCCTCTCCTCGAAGAGATAGAGCAGAGTCTTTATGGGAATTGAAGCAATCTACTGTAGGGTCCCCCAAAACTGGCACGGGGGGTTCAAAAGAAGTTGTTAGACAAGTCCCTCCTGATGAGGAGGAAGAATTGGACTCGTCGCACTTGAAGAAGATGTTGCTGGGGACGTTCCCGCAATAAGTAGAGAAGAATGTGCCAAGAAGTCGGCCGTTGAACCCTTTCTTAGGAAGGCTTTGGAAAGCCCAATTTCAAAGGCTGCTCCATTGTCTGGCTCTATTCTTGCCCTCGTGGGTGATATGACTCGGATGCCAAGTCCGACTCCTGTCCCGAGAGTTGATATTGATGAGGGAGGAGTAGCTCAACTACCAAGTCCTACTCCGGACTTGAGTGAGCAAGAGGCGGGAGGATCTGCTCACTTGCCTGATATTGAAAACCTTCCGTCGTCGGTAGGAGGATACGTATCTGCCACTGATGTTACTGTCGGGATCGCTTGTTTGCCATGAAATATAAAAGAACAGAACAATTATCGGAGGACCGAAATTTTACTTCACGTTACAAACTCGCTTGTACAAAGAAAGCCTAAGAACGAAAACATAGGTACAGCAGTCTAAGTATAATTGTTTATTCTAGATTCTGGGGGGTGACGATAGAGGCTCGGAAAGGTGACGGCAGCCCTGCCTTACTCCTTGGACGATCGGTATGCAGCCTTGGCTCCTTGTGAAAAGATGGTTGGCGTTGATGAAGAAATGCTCTTCTTGCTCCTCTGTTGCTCTTTTGGCTTCTCTCTCTCTGTGTGTATTCTTTTTCCGACTATGGGAGAAAGTCTCCCTGTATATACGTATTTCTCTCTGATATTGTATATATACAAGGGAATGGCACCTTGCTATTTATAATAGTGGAATGTGATCATTAGGGTTGCCAATGATTAGCTCTTGGAGATGGCGACGGCCCATAGATTGGTCAATCCAGGCCGTTCAGTTTTGATTGTGACGAATCCGAGCCATCGAGTGTAGATTACACCAAATCCTATTAGCAATTAATGCTGATTGGAATAAATCTTCCTCATAATGATCTTCTGATGTCTGCGAATAAATTAGATCTATCCTTCTGCCTCGTGTCCCAGATTATTAGGATTTGACACAATCTTTAATGGCAGCAAATCTGAGGAATTAATCGGTTTAGGACACGTGTCCTAGAAGCTGCTGGGGGGATCTGGACCGTATGACGAGTGAGCCGTATATGAATTTGGGCCGCATATGGTTAAGCCCACGTGTCAGGGTTGCCTGGGAAGTGGCCCTCACTTGAGCCCTCGAACCACAGAGGAGTAATCCTTGTGGGCCCTATAGGTACATATTCGCCTGAGCCGCATGGACATGATCCTCTTGAACCGCATGAGAAGTCCTCGCTCGAGCCGCATGAGGCTTTCTTGGCCTGAGCCGTATATGACAGATTCACTCTGAACCGCATGAGAAGTTCTTTGCTCGAGCCGCATGAGGCTTTCTTGGCCTGAGCCGCATAGGACAAATTCACTCTGAACCGTATGAGAAGTTCTTTGCTCGAGCCGCATGAGGCTTTCTTGGCCTGAGCCGCATAGGATTCATTCTGAACCGCATGAGAAGTGAGCCGCATACGAACGCCCACGTGGCAAGGCCACGTGGCATTTTTATGGCTCTCGGGGGATTTGTGTCAGAGATCTCTTTTCTCTTCCCTAGAGATTCATCATTATGACAGAGTCATAATTACCTGCTTTTGTGTCAGGGCTGTCAACTTTTCAGAGGGGTCAGCCGTCAAAGCAATTAATGCAGCATGGGTCGGAGGGGAGCACTGTCAGGCCACGTGTCTTCTGAGCCGCATGGAATGCCTCGGGCCGCATAGCTCCTTATGCCGCATGACTCCCTGAGCCGTATGAGTTTTCTGAGCCGCATGGATCTTTTCTGGCCGCATGAGTCATTTTCTTTAGTATTTTCCATGCTTCTATAAGACCCCCTTCAAAGTTTTCAATTTACAAAATTGAAATACTTTGAATAAGAAGCATAGCTGGATATTCTTCTGGCTGCGTATGGATATCTTGGCCGCATGGAAAGTTCTGTCGCAGGGGCGTCTCAGCCGCATGAGAATTTCTCTCTCCTGACCATCTGAGTCGCATAGTTGCTATCAGCCGCATGGCCATTTGAACCGCATAAGCTCTTTTGCCACGTCATTATGCCATGCGTATGGATCTTTTTGGGACAGGATCCCAAGAGCTCAGTCTTTAAACGGCTGGTTTGGCTCGATAACAGAAGAGTTTGATCGCGTTTGTACGAGGCATCGGTCCATAGTTCTCTGTCTATAAAATAGAAGGACATTTGGACGGTCTTCTCTTTTAGACTATTCTTGACTCAGATTCTTGTCGTGTTTTCTTCCTCTGATCATCAGACAACAATGGCACCCAGAGCTTCTAAGGCTGTGAAGAAGGCTGTGACGAGGAGTAAGAAATCGGCTTCGCCCTCGACTGTCGTGCCCCCCGTTCGTCTTGACGTTCGTATTGCCATCGAAGGTAAGGATTAGGTTGTCGATTTGAAACCCTAGCAGAGCCTGCTTTACTGCATGCTTTATGTACACGACTTTGACGTGAACTTCTCAAACTACATGGTCCACATACACGTCCCATGACTGAGCCGCATGCGGATATACCCCATGTTTGAGCCGTATGAGACTTATCTAGAACGAGCCGCATGAACATTTCTGACTATTTTTATTTTCTTCGTCTTTGGTTCTCGCAGTATCTCCACCGAATGTTGAGACTGCGACGTCAGAGGAGCCGCAGCCTCTTGTCATCAGCCAGGGATCTCCCTCTGTTAAGGAGGAAGTGAAGAAAGAAGAACCTGCGCCCGAGGGGAACGGCAGCCCTCCAAATATCGAGACTGTTGAGGGTGACAGCGCTGGGAACCCTGTTTCTCCTATTCTGGACGAGGACGCTCTTCACTTGCATCCTTCATATGTGAGATGGTTGAGGGAATGGTATATGCGCTCATGTAACTAGGATGTAGGGGCTTCTCATGGATGTCTGCCTGTAGTCTTTTATTTTGTTTCGCCTTTCTTCTTGCCTTCATGAAGAACTCTTTTGACTTGCTTGCAATCGTGCGGATGTAACCGATTTCTGGATGGAATATATATTTGCTTCACTCTTTTGTTTTGTAATAATCCTCTTATTGGGACATTTTGCGTGGACCCATTGTCCCTAACGTACCCTGGTTTTGGATGCGGGCAACAAGTTAAAAAGGAACCAACATACTTACTCAGAGGTACTGAGGACATGGTGAGCACGAGGGTTTCCTTTGCGGAAGGGGTACATAGAACAACTCAGAGGTAATGAGGACATGGAAGTTCTATGTAGAGGGGTAATTTGTTTTTGGGGGAAGTGGAACGACTCAGAGGTAATGAGGACATGGCCATTTTGGAAATTTGTGGATCGATTACCCTTTTTTGTGCACTGAAAGTGCGGGTATTGGATCATGGGGGAGGATCTCCTCCAGGAAGAAAGTTCAGAGGTATGATCATACATAACTTTCTATCTGAAAGAGTGACCGGGATGTGAGTTCAGAGGCACCATCGGGTACATGACTCGAGAATCTGGAGAATGGTGAGCGTGAGTTCAGCGGTACCAGCGGGTACATGACTCGAAAATCTGACAAACTATGAGGGTGAGTTCAGGGGTATCAGCGGATACATGACTCAAAAATCTGGAAATTTATGGGGTGAGTTCAGTGGTACTAGCGGGTACATGACTCGAAAATCTGGAAATTTATGGGGTGAGTTCAGTGGTACCAGCGGGTACGTGACTCAATAATCTGGGAAATTATGGGGGTGAGTTCAGTGGTACAAGCGGGTATGTGACTCAATAATCTGGAATGTTGTTTAGACATAATATTTCTTCAGGAACTTGCCGTTGACGGGCAACATGAGCAAGTCTCCATTTTACTTAGCGAGGCGGTAAGCACCGTTTGAGAATACTGTCTCTATGATAAATGGGCCTTCCCATTTTGGCTGGAACTTGCCGGCGGTCTTGTGAGTCATGACCATTGGCCTCCGGACTGCCAGAACAAGATCGCCCACTTGGAATGTTCTGATTTTGACCTTCTTGTTGAAGGCTCCTGAGATACGTGCTTGGTACAGCTCGATCCTTTGCTGAGCTAGGAGGCACTTTTTATCTAAGGCCTCTAACTCTTGTAGTCGACGTCGGTAGTTGTCATCCGTTGTCAATTGATGAGTGAGGGCGACGCGGAGTGAGGGTATTTGAGTCTCTAATGGGAGAACTGTCTCACTCCCGTACATTAGGGAGAATGGCATATTCCCGGTGGCTGTTCGAACTGTGGTACGATAAGCCCATAAGCATTCGTCGAGTTTCTCATTCCAGTTGCATTTGTTGGAGGAGACAAACTTCTTGAGGAGTTTGATGATTGTTTTGTTGAACGTCTCTGCTAACCCGTTTGCTGCCGGGTTGTACGGCGTCGAAGCAATATTCTGAATATGGTATTTATCGCAAAACCGATAGAATGCGTGGCTTGCAAACTGCGGACCATTATCATGGATGATCCTTCGGGGCAGTCCAAAGCGGTAGATGACGTGATGCTTAAGGAAGCTGATCACGTTTGAAGTCTTGACTTCTGCGAGTGGGACAGCTTCCGCCCATTTGGAGAAGTAATCAGTGATCGCAAGTATGAAGCGATGTCCTCTGGAGGAAGGTGGGGTGATTGGACCAATGATATCCATTCCCCATGCTTCGAATGGCCAGGACGCCACCGTCGAATGTAGAAATTCGGATGGTTGGTGAATGAAGTCCGCGTGGACTTGGCAGGCTTTGCATTTTCTAGCATAATCTATCGCATCTGCCACCATCGTGGGCCAATAGTAGCCCATTCGGCGAAGGCGGTCTTACAGTTTTAGGCCGAGCTGGTGGGCCCCGCAGACACCGTCGTGAGCTTCTCGTACGGCTTCTTTGGCTTCTGCATTTGACAGACATCGAAGCAGTAATCCATCGTAGGAGCGGCGATACAGCATTTTTGTCTCTGTATCGTAGAAGAATCTGAGAGAACGTCGTCTGATGGAAGTAGCTTCCTTTAGATTTTCGGGCAGGATGTCGTAGACGACGAAGTCGATGAATGGTTGTCTCCAATCTGGGGCCTCATCGATCGTCTGGGCGGAATAACTCGCCACGGATTGCACATTGTTCTTGGGACAGACTAGTTCGTGGCCTATCATATCCACTGATTGGCGATCATAATTTGGGACTGCTAGGGAAGCGGCAAGACCAGCTAGGGCATCGGCTTCAATATTTTGGAGTCTGGGGACGTGCTCGATGAAGAACCCCTCGAATGAGGAGATGATATCGATCGCTATTTGGTGATAAGGGATCATGTCTTCGTGGCGGACTTCGTACGAGCTCCGTATCTGATTGACGATTAGTTGGGAATCGCCGTATGCTTCAAGGTATTCTATCCCCAGCTCTCTTGCAAGTTGGAGGCCAATGACCAGAGCGTTGTACTCGGCCACATTGTTAGAGCAGGGCTCGGTGAGGGAATAAGCGCGGTTAATCACCAATCCGGAGGGAGAGATCAGCACTACCCCGACTCCGACGACTATATTGCCTTTAGGTCCGGTCCTTGAAGCACCGTCAAAGAACATTCGCCATATAGCCTCGTGGGATGTTGCATGCGAGTCGGCGACCTCGTCTGGGATCTCTTCATATATTCTGGAGGACTCCGAGCCTGGGTGGGCTGCTAAAAAGTCCGCCAGGGCTTGACCTTTGACTGCCTTTTGTGGGACAAAGATCATATGATAAGGGGACAACAATATTGCCCATGTAGCGAGTCGAGAGCTAAGTGCCCCTGGTTTAGTCATGAGGACTCTGAGAGGGTTGACTCGTGAGATCACATGTATCGTTTGTCCGGTAACATAGTGCTACGTTTTCTGAGTGGCGAATACCAGGGCGAGGCATTCCTTCTCCACAGCGGTGTATCGGTGCTCTGGCCCAATCATCATTCGACTGAGGTAATATATGGCCTGCTCGTGGCCTGCGTCGTTGTTCTGTGCCAGCAAAGCCCCGAGGGAGTGTTCCATTGCTCGTACATAGAGCAGGAATGGTTTTCTAGGAACCGGGGCCACCAAAACTGGGGATTTGACAAATATTCTTTGATGCTGTCGAAAGCACGCTGGCATTCCTCGTCCCATACGAATGAGACTCCTTTCTTCATGAGGTGCGTGAACGGTCGACATCGCCCGGAGAGGTTGGAAATGAACCTTCTGATGTAAGCTAGCCTCTCTTGAAGGCCTCTGAGTTCGCGGAGATTTTTCGGGGGACCCATCTCCATGATTGCTTTTATCTTCTTAGGGTCTACATGGATACCCTGTACGGTGATGATGAAACCCAAGAACTTCCCGCTGGATATGCCCAAAAAGGAGTTCGTTGGGTTCATTTTCAAATTGTGCGCTCGCATTAGGTCGAATACCGTCCTTAGATCCTGCAGATGGTCTCCCTTGCTACGGCTCTTAACGGCTATATCGTCAACGTAGCACTCCACTGTCTTATGTAAGTGGTCTCTGAAGATGATGCTCATAGCTCTTTGATATGTGGCGCCGACATTCTTCAAACCGAAAGGCATGACTGTGTAGCAGTACGTGCCAATTGGTGTTCGGAATGATGTATGCTTTTCGTCATCAGGAGACATTTTGATTTGGTTGTACCCCGAGAAGCCATCCATGAATGACATACGTTCGAAGCCGCAGGTATTGTCGATCATGATGTCTGTGATATAAAGGGGGAATTCATCTTTGGGGCACGCCTCGTTCAGGTTACGAAAGTCGATGCAAATTCGAATCTTCCCATTCTTCTTGAGGACGGGTACTATATTAGCGACCCAATCGGGATGTTGCTCCTCACGAATGAAGCTGCTGGTTATCAGTTTGTTGACTTCGGCTTCAATCGCGTCCATGATGCCTGGACGGAAGCGTCGCTGTTGTTGTTTGACTGGCTTCGCATCTGGTCGAATGTTGAGTTTGTGAAGGGCGATGTCGGGATTTAACCCTGGCATGTCTTCATAGCTCCAGGCGAACACATCAATGTACTCTCTGACAAGTTTTATTAGCGACTCCCGTTCTTCGTCTGTTAGGCTTTTACTGATGAAAATCGGTTTCGAAGAAGATTCGCTGCCGAGGTCAACTTGTATAACCTCATCTTCAGTAGGAGGTTCTCTCAGTTCGAACCGCTTTTCCTATTGTCCATCCAATTGCTGGGCCCACGGCTCTAGCTCGAGGATCTCGGGAATGTCTTTGTCTTTCTCGTAAGCGTCGACAAATGCCATGTTGACTGACATGACTTGTCTGAACACATCTCCGATGCTGGTATCTGAGTCGAAAGTTGGTGATCCGGTTGAATGTGACTGCCAGTCGCATTCTTCATCTGAACTTTCAGGGGTCGTAGTAGGCGTTACATACCCTAACCCGCATCGAGTTTTGTTATAGTAGTTTCGTGGTTTGCCCGCCGGGACTGGCGGCTTCAAAGGTAATCGTCGCCCAGTGCCGTAGTTCAATCCTGGCGTCGTCTCCAGATCATACCCCTATTTTTGCAGGAGATATTTGGATTGAGGGCAATAGAGATACAGAGGCAGTCTTCCGGCATCTGACCCGAGGTCGACTTCTTCTATGGTAAGGGGAATGCGGGTTGTTCGTCCGGCCGAAGATGATCGGATGATCTCCTCCCTCGAATATTCGGTAAGCGTCTTCTACTGGAGTAAGCTGGATCGCGGTGTACACATTTGTCACCTGTGTGTGTAGGTGAGTGCCTATACCGTGTTCCATGGCATACATTGCACATAGTTTATTGAGCTCGGTGTAGTTCAAAGATAACCCTTTATTGAGGAAGTAAGGTATCTTTTCGAGGGAGATTACATCATCTACGGAGGGAACATCAGTGTGGACGGCCATATACTTGGCTAGCTCCGGTTCCTCTTCGGCTACCCCCTGTGTGAACGAAGACTGAGAGGACAACCTGGGAAGCTTGATTGTCAGTGGTTCAGTTGATGGAGCAGAGCGTGGAGTTGTTGGCAGACTAGCGACCCCCAGTTTGGCATTTAATGTGGGGCGAGGAGTAGCTGGTTCGCTAGAAGTGTCAGACCTTGCATCGGGGTGACGACCCTTCTTGGGAAGGCGTATCGTCAGCGGCTTGTCGGAGGAATTGAGCTTCCCTGTTTGGGGTTGACTGACTCTCGGCAATCTGATTGTTAGTGGCCCCGTTGTGGGTCTCGGCACTTGGCCGGACCTTGGCAGCCGAATTATCATCTGCTCCTCCTACGCTGAGAGGCTGATTGCGTCCTTCCGCAGAGTAGCGGTAAGGGGTACGGACTTGCCCGGTTTGCGAGCTTGGAGGTGGATCGCCAGGGGTCCTTCTGATCCGGTGGCTGTCTCGGTATGAGCTTGTATGTCTCCTTCATCAAGGTGCCTCTTCGACTTTTCGTATAGGCAGGAGTCTGAGTAGTAGGATTCGACCCCTTTGAAGGGATCGATATCAGCAAATTCCGTCTTCACGAAGCCGTGTTTGTCGATATATTTGAAGCACTGGTGTAGCGTGGAAGGCACGATCATGTAATCATGTATCCATGGGCGCCCCAAGAGGATGTTATAAGAAGTGTCTGCATCTATGACGTAGCAGGTGACTTCGGATTGGAGGTCGCCAATTTGATACTTCAGACGAATCTTTCCAATAGGGTAGCTCATGTCCGAATTGAAACCGCTGATGGCGGTGCTTGTAGGTGTCAGGCGATGCATTGGGATGCAGAGATGATGTAGCAGGCCCTTCGGGATGATGCTTATGGAAGAGCCAGGATCAATGTGCATCCGATCCACCTTCACGTCGCCGATGTATCCCGTGTAGTATAGCGGGCGATCATGTAGGTTGGTTTTGATGAGCATGTCCTACGGAGTGAAGACGATGTTGGGCATTGCTCCCGTACAGGCACTGTCTTGGAGATCCACAGGTGAGTCCTCCCCGGTGAGGTTGGATTGAGCCAGATAGGCATCGGCATTTTGGAGTGCTTCGCTCAATGCAATACGAACGTCCTTGGAGAGCCTTAGGAGTTCGTACAGTGATAATTTGGCCGGTATGTTAGCCAATTGTGCTAAGATGTCAAAGTTGTAGGGCCTCTCTAGCCCTTGGGATGCTTCTTTTCGGAGGGATTTGTCGAAGCGAGTCTCCTTCGGCCTAGGCTTGTCGGTCGTCGAAGGCTGAGCCGGTCCCGGAGCATCAGTTGTAGTGGGTTGATGATTTTCAGCTGGATTGTCAACCATAGGTTGGGATTGTGCTCCGGACCGCGTGACGACGGCTGTAGCTTCCTCGTTGTCTGCTGAGATTGTGTGGCAGGTCCTGATTTTTCCACTCTTCTTTTTGTTGGTGGGAGATGGTGTGGGCCGAGTTACTTCTAACACCAAGTCTGGATGGACCCACATGACCTCCCCTCGTGATGTGGTGAGAGGTACTAGACCAGCAGCCTGTTCCCGGGGAGGTAGAAGATTGGTAATCTCTATCGTCGCCAAAGGGACGGGGATTACCCCGTCTTGAGTCTCCGTCGGAGGAAAGCTGCCGAATTGTACAGACACCATATTGGCTGCCACGGTTACCTCTTCGAAATCGATGGCCAGAGCGTTCGAATCGATGAGGCTTTAGATGTACCGTTTTAGTTGGTAGCAGTCGTGTGTAGCGTGGTGTACATAACGGTGGTAATGGCAGAACTATGGGTTCTCCAGATCAGCCGGCTGAGGCTCCCGTCTTGGTGGAGGAAGCTGAATTCTATTTCCTTGTATGAGCATGTCCAAGATAGGCTTGACGTGGCCGTCTTCGAAAGAGTAAGTGATTTGAGGCCATTGTTTGTCTGCTGGTTGTGATTCGGGCTTCTGGGCCGTTTCGGCCACCATAGCCTGCTTTCCCTTGCTGTCCCGATTGTTGGAGGGGTTACCCCCATTATCGTTGTTGGGACGCTTGCCCTTATTTTCTCCTTCTGAGATGTGCAATCCCAGTTGGCAAGCCTTCTTTAGTCGTTCTTCGGCGCTTGTGGCGCTGATGATGAACGCCTTCCAATCTTTGAATTGACTTTCGCCCATCCAGAGACTGATCGTTGGAAGCAGTCTCTTTTGGCAAATTTCAATCAAAGAGGAATCTGGATTTCCGGAAGGCAGCTTCATGGCGGTCTGGCGGAACCGCTCGATGTAGTTCCTTGTCAACTCCTTCTTTCCTTGGACGACGTCCATAAAAGTGGACATTGTGACGTCCTGCCCTACCTCATAGAATCTCTCCAAGAACAAGCGTTTGAAGCCAGCGAAGGAGTGGATGCAGTTGTCCGGTAGATTGCGGTACCAATCGAAGGCGACTCCTTCCAACGCCCCAATGAATAATCGTGTGAGGATAGCATCATCATGGGGCAGATGGTCGGTGGTGACCTCGAAGTAAGTGATGTACCGGCTTGCTGAGGTTTTGCCATCATACGGGTTGATTTTGAACGGCTTATATCTTGGTGGGAATGGAACATCCCTCCATTCAGCAGGGTATGGTTGCCGTATTCTGAGATCTTGAGCGTTTTCTCGGGCATGGAACATAGCTCGGAGCTCCTGGACCTCTCTCCTTACTTTTCTGGTCTCATCTGTCGTGGTAGGGGCTGTTATTTCGGGAGGATTATTGTCCGGGTTTGGTGCCGCTGAGTTCGAATCTATATTGACCACGGGGCCCGTGCTTGTTTGACCAGGCGTTCCTCCTTGCAGAGTTGGAAGAGCGGCTTTGATTTCATCTACAGACTTGACCAAGGCCTGCAGTATAGCCTCCAAAGTGTCGATGCGTTGGCGATCGCTGGAACCACCTTGGTTGTTGTCCGTCATGAATACCGTCCTTACATGAGGAGTGATGGAAGGAACGGTGGAGGACGTGCCCTCCGAGTCATACCCATGCACCGAGAAGTCATCGGGGTAAGTGGGAATGTTCTCTTCGGGCTCGGACTCGGAGGGAACGGTATCCCCAGCTTCAGAGCTTGCTTCGTCTTGAGAGTTACGGATGTCCTCGGGGACATCAGCGTCTGTTGTAGTTGTTGGGAGAGTTGTTTGTCCGGGCTCGGCTCCTTGAAACATCGGATTGTTGCGGATGTTCAGAGGAGTGCTACCCCCAGTTCCCACAACCCCCAGCGATGTGGATGATGAATTTCCCATCGTGGCAGGTTTCGTCTTTGAACGGGTGTGTTGGAATACACCGGTAGAGGACAACCGTTTAGATGATAGTTTCTTAGCTGTAGTGGTTGATATCTTGGGACTGGAGATACTTGTCTTTTTTCCTCTCCCTTCGGTGGGGATGTTTTGAGCAGAATTACAGGAGACAACAGGAGGTGCCTCATCTTCTGAGTTCAGATGCTGTAGCCTTTGGAAGACGGACGGCCGATCTTACGTCACTGCCGCGTTGCTGCAGCAGCAGTTGACGATGATTTGGGTACAGTGATGCCCAAGTGGGGACTCTTTGCACGCCGAGGCTCCTTCTCTTTCCTTGCGCTTGTGGAGGATCACCTCACGCAGGTCAGAGGAACCACTTTGTCCTTTTGCCGCCGGGGGCTAGACTCGAGCGGTTCTATACAACTTCCCATCAGAGGCCCATGTGATAATCAACGAGACGCCTCGATAGTTAGAGGTTGGGACAGCTGCCTGGGCTTGGTGAGCCCGCGCTGCCCTAGACTTCCTCCTTTTACCACTTGCAGGTGCGTAATAGGAGGAGTCCAAGTTGAACACCACAGAGTCTGGCTTATCATGCAGAGAACCATCAGAGTCAGGACCGCATAAGAGACGGTCGAAGACTGATCGAGAGAAGCGTAGAACGGTCGTTATGCGGCTAGAATTGGGTGCCGTGCAGGCTGTCTGCATGCTGTTGTCTTCTGCCGTTGGATGAATTGTTTTTATACGATTAGGAGTCACGACCGTAAAGGCTGGCCGCATGCGGTTGGCAATTGTGGCCGCATGGGTTTTTTCAAGCGATTGACTTTCTTAGCCGCATGAGTTTCATCCATGTGGTTGGCAACTGTAGCCGCATAAGCTATGCGGCTGACAGATGTGGCCGCATGAGTTTTCTCCATGCGGCTGGCGGATGTTGCCGCATGAGTTTTCTTCCTGCGGCTAATACCCTTATGCGGCTCGGATCTCATAGAGTTCCTATTTGCCCCTACAAGTCCAGTATCATAGTATTTTCTTCTGTCGGACTTGGGGACAGCAGAGTTGTCTATGGTCTGAAGTGGGCCGCAGGAGAGTCTTTCTCGCCGTCTTGAACAACAGAGGGCGTCTCCGTAAGAGCTTCAGTAGGAACGAAGGATCGGGGTCTCCACTTCTTACGGGCCTTCTTTGTGCGGGCTCGCTTCTGGACCGGGCCAGTGCTCTTGTCGGAGAGCATTTCTTCGAACGCCTGTTGGTCGAACCAGGCGACCATCTTTTGTTGCGTGGAGCCAAGCTTGGCTGCATCCGATTGCGTCACCAACTCCTCAGCCGTGGAGAAGTTAGTCCCCAGCAGAGTCGCCATCGCGTTTGCCATGAAATATAAAAGAACAGAACAATTATCGGAGGACCGGACTTTTACTTCACGTTACAAACTCGCTTGTACAAAGAAAGCCTAGGAACGAAAACCTAGGTACAGCAGTCTAAGTACAATTGTTTATTTTAGATTCTGGGGGGTGACGATAGAGGCTCGGAAAGGCGACGACAGCCCTGCCTTACTCCTTGGACGATCGGTATGCAGCCTTGGCTCCTTGTGAAAAGATGGTTGGCGTTGATGAAGAAATGCTCTTCTTGCTCCTCTGTTGCTCTTCTGGCTTCTCTCTCTCTGTGTGTATTCTTTTTCCGACTTTGGGGGGAAGTCTCCCTGTATATACCTATTTCTCTCTGATATTGTATATATACAAGGGAATGGCACCTTGCTATTTATAATAGTGGGATGTGATCATTAGGGTTGCCAATGATTAGCTCTTGGAGATGGCGGCGGCCCATAGATTGGTCAATCCAGGTCGTTCAGTTTTGATTGTGACAAATCCGAGCCATCGAGTGTAGATTACACCAAATCTCATTAGCAATTAATGCTGATTGGAATAAATCTTTCTCATAATGATCTTCTGATGTCTGCGAATAAATTAGATCTATCCTTCTGCCACGTATCCCAGGTCATTGGGATTTGACCCAATCTTTAATGGCAGCAAATCTGAGGAATTAATCGATTTAGGACACGTGTCCTAGAAGCTGCTGGGGGGATCTGAACCGTATGACGAGTGAGCCGCATATGAATTTGGGCCGCATATGGTTAAGCCCACATATCAGGGTTGCCTGGGCAGTGGCCCTCACTTGAGCCCTCGAACCACAGGGGAGTAATCCTTGTGGGCCGCATAGGTACATATTCGCCTGAGCCGCATGGACATGATCCTCTTGAACCGCATGAGAAGTCCTCGCTCGAGCCGCATGAGGCTTTCTTGGCCTGAGCCGCATAGGACAGATTCACTCTGAACCGCATGAGAAGTTCTTTGCTTGAGCCGCATGAGGCTTTCTTGGCCTGAGCCGCATAGGACAGATTCACTCTGAACCGTATGAGAAGTTCTTTGCTCGAGCCGCATGAGGCTTTCTTGGCCTGAGCCGCATAGGATTCATTCTGAACCGCATGAGAAGTGAGCCGCATACGAACGCCCACGTGGCAAGGCCATGTGGCATTTTTATGGCTCTCGGGGGATTTGTGTCAGAGATCTCTTTTCTCTTCCCTAGAGATTCATCATTATGATAGAGTCATAATTACCTGCTTTTGTGTCAGGGCTGTCAACTTTTCAGAGGGGTCAGCCGTCAAAGCAATTAATGCAGCATGGGTCGGAAGGGAGCACTGTCAGGCCACGTGTCTTCTAAGCCGTATGGAATGCCTCAAGCCGCATAGCTCCTTATGCCGCATGACTCCCTGAGCCGCATGAGTTTTCTGAGCCGCATGGATCTTTCCTGGCCGCATGAGTCATTTTCTTTATTATTTTCCATGCTTCTACATCGCTGTGGCAGACCCGACTGTTGTGGCGCTGTCTGATGCCCATTTAAATAAGGGCAAGAGTCCTATGGTGGAAGATGCACCCTTTCTCCCTCCTGCCAGGGGGGAGATATCAGGTCCTCAAGGAAGTTCAGGGGTCATGATTTTCGAGACTGTGATTTTCGAGACCTGAAGGTATAAGACCTGAGGCTCCTGTGAGCCAAGCGGCGACTGCACCCTCAGCCTCAGGTGTGGGAGCTTCTGCAGGAGTTGCTCCCTTGACTCCCTTAACGGCCTCGACAACTCCTGCAATGATGCCTCAAGTACTGGCTGATGCAGATGAATACGTAAGATTCATGGTTGAGGTTGTCTACAAGATATTGCGACAGGGGGTGTCGGCTGTGTTAGACGAAGGTAGAAGCTTCGTGACCGCGAGGCACATGGCGCTCCCTTTTATCCAGCAGATCTATAATTATCAAGGCCATGATCATATGGTCGAGATTTTGGAAGCTTCTTTGACTGAGCTCGATATTCGCCTGACGGAACTTCGGAACGTTCGGCAAAATAATTTTTCTGCTTTGATCGAAGAAGAGTAGGGTAAGCTGGAGGCTACCGTTGAGTCGGCTCATTCTGACACCATGGCTACCTAGGCACAAGAGATGGTCGATGCTGTAGACAAGGAAGAGAGTTTATCCTCGTCGATAAAGAAGAAGACCAAACTGCGAGAGTCCATGAAGGTCAATCTCGCGATAGTTGACGCGTAAATTCGTCATTTGTAAGAGCAGTGAGCCCAACTTCTGGCAGATTTCGAACAGGCGCAGGCTGAACACGTCCAGCTTATGGAGGAGACGGCGAGGTGCACTCGCCATGCGGCCTTCTTGCTTCGTCAGAAGAAGGATTTGGATGACATGTTTGCTGCTAACCTTGCTCCTAAGGCGAGGCGCGCAATGCGCCATGAAGCTGAGCGTCGAGTTCTAGCGATTGTGGAGACTCGAGCTCAAGAATTGCAGCGTCGGGTAGACGAGCTGATTGCCGACCCTTAGTCTATTTTTAGATTTATTTTCTTTTGATTTGGAGACACTTCTGTCTCTATTTTGATGTAGGTTTTTGTAAAATGTAGCTCTTTGTTACTTCCTTTGTTAAAGAAATAAAGAACCCTTTGCTTTGTTCAACTATTTTGGTGATTTTTTTGTTTTGAACCTACTATCTTTTGCGCACTTGGGCATGGGTACAGAAAATAAGTTACTCACGGAGGAAACCGATACATTCACTCATTGGTAGTACGGACGTGGTGAATATGGGGATAATCTTTGTGTAGACTTATCACCCTTGGCGTACCTTGGTGTTAGGTACGGATAATAAGTTGAGAGAGATGACCAACATATTTACTCAGAGGTAATATGGACATGGTAAATATGGGCTAAAATGATATAGTTTTCCTACTCAGAGGTAATATGGACATGGTAGGAGTGAACTCTGTAGGTATTTATAGAACAACTCAGAGGTGATATGGACGTGGATGTTCTATGGTGCAACAACAAGGATTGTTGTATGGAATATTTACTCAGAGGTGATGTGGACGTGGTAAACATTGTCTTAAGCATGATCTTACATGTGCCAGATCTTGCTTGATGAGGTGTAGAGAAGCAACTCATCGGTAATGTGGACGTGGTTGTTCCTCTACTAGAGATAGAATGCAACAAAATAGCTGGGTTCCAGAAGCATATAATTTGTCAAAAGAAGGGGTGTGAACTGGGCTTGGTCAAGTTTACCAATCCTCTCCCCGGGGAGAGGCAGTACGTTCTCGACGGAGGTCAAGAATGGTACTTCCCTAAGGATTTGCCATCAATAGGAAGTACGGTTGTTAAGTTGGTTGATCGTACTTTTTTGAAGACTGAACTGATGCTGGTATCGGAGTCCAAAGTTAAAGTTTTAGATGAGTGAGAATGTATAAAATCCTCTGCTTCTGATTCTTCTGGAGTTGTTGGAGGCGTGACGTAGCCTACCCCCCGTCGGGTACGGTGATAGTAGTCTTGCGGCTTCCCTTTTGGCACCGGAAGTCGTAGGGGAAGGCGTCGACCTTTGCCGTAGTTCAGACCTTGGACGCTCTTCAAGTTGTAATGCATCTTTTGGATGAGATACTTAGCTCGATCATTGCACCGGTAGATTTGTATTCTGCCGGTATCGAGTTTTGGCTCTGTCGGTGGGAGGTCTTGGTGACGTTCGACTTTGCCAAAGATAATACGCTTCTCGTCCTTGTTCCGATGTGGGACTATGTAACAGACTCCTTGGTACATGACGACTCAATTTGTATGACTCACAATCGTTATTTGTGTTTACAACGACTGTAGAGCATTATCTAGAGTATACATGGTATTCCAATATGGAAGATAAGAATAATTGAAAGACACTCTATTATTGATAAAATATGGGATCTTGTCCCGAGGGATTACATCATCGAGGGATGGGGCATCGACATTAGCCGATATGTACTTTCCAAGCTCTTCATCGGTGAGAACTGGAGCAGCCTTGGGAGGTTCAGAAGAGTTTTTCGGGAGCTTGGTCCATGCTGGCTTCTGGGACTGTGCTGAGAAGGATGTCGAGGTCTTCTCTTGTGGCATGACGGGTGCTGACAACTGAGAAGGCTTGCCTTCGAGTCGCACATTGAGGGGAGCCTCGATTGGTGTGCCGGGAGCTGGAGCCTTTTCCCGTAGCTTAGCTACGAGGGGAGCCGCCACTTGAGGGGACCTGCCTTTGAGGTATATCTTCAATAGAGCTTTATTGGGTGTAGTACCCGGAGAAGCTGGCACCTTCCCGCAGAGTTTGACTACTATAGGGGTCAACATTTGAGGTGGCCTCCCTTTGAGTCGCACTTTTAGGGGAGCGTTGATTATCATGTCCTACTCTGAATCAGCTTCGACCTCAGCTTCTGCCTCATCATCAGCATTATTGGCTTCATCTTCGAGACGAATTGGTTTATACAGATCAGTGTTGGTGAAGAAAGCTTTAATCCCTCAAAAGGGATCGACATCAGCAAACTCTGTTCGGATGATGCCGCTAGTGGATACGTATTTCATACATTAATGGATGGTGGATGGCACCACCATGTATTCATGTATCCATGCATGTCCTAACAGGATGTTGTAGTTGACGTCTACATCCACAACATAATAAGTTACCTCGGTCTGGAGCTCGCCGATGTGACACTTCAAGCGGATCTTCCCCAGCGGCTCACTCTTACTGGCGTTGAAGCCACTGATGGTAGTGTAAGCCGCTGTCAGGCGATGCATCGAGATCTCCAACTTCTGAAGTAGAGTTCGAAGGATGATGCTGAGAGAAGACCCAGGGTCGATCTGTATTCGATCCACCTTGATGGTACCGACATACACTGTGTAATACAGGGGTCTATTATGCCTGTTGTTCTTGAGCAACATATCCTGTTGAGTTAATGTGATATTGGGGATGATCTCTCCCATATTATGGCTGTACAAACATGCTGTAGGATCATCATCAGACTGCTTGACCTGACTGATGAAAGACTCGGCGTCCTTCAGGGCTTCGCAGAGAGCTTCCCGAGTATCTTTGGATAAGCGGAGGAGCTCAAATTGGGAGAGCCGTGCTCGAGTACTGGCCAGTTGTGCCAGTATGTCAAAGTTGTGGGGCTTGGCTAACCCTGGAGTATTTTCTTTACGAAGAGGCCTGTCGAAGCGGGCCTCATTTTGCCTTTGTTTATCAGCTGTAGGAGGTTGGGATGAACCTTCTTCTTGGACAACTGTGGTGATGATAGGAGGTGTCACTTCGGACGGAGCCTCCTCTAACTGGGCGTTCTACTGTGAATACGTTTGTACGAGCAGTGCTTTCTCAAGGGAGGAAGTCACCATTCGACAAGACTTGGTCTTCTTGCCTTTGCTTTTGGAGGTAGCGGGTACCCCATATTGAGTCAGCTCTGGAACGAGATCCGGGTGAACCCATATGATCTCTTCCTTGGATATTGTGAGTGGTGTGAGCCCACCCACGTTGTCGCGGGTTGGTGGAAGGTTGACTATCCATTGTCACCTTTGGGATGGAAACGACGCCATCTTGAGCTGTGGTAGGCGGTAAGGTGCCGAACTGGAGCGACACCATATTAGCCGAGACTGTCTTCTCCTCGTAATCGACTGAGATGACGTTCGCATTAATCATGCGCTGTATGTAGTCTTTAAGGATGTAGTAGTCTTTAGTTGGATGTCCAATGACCGATGGTAGTAACAATACCTTGGGTCACCGAATCTGCCTACTTCGTCCTGACGCTTGGGATCAGGCAATTTGATTTTGTCGCCCTGCTTTAGCATCTCGAAGAGCTGTAAAGTATTCTCATCATGGAAGGAGTAGACCATCTTTGGTCGTGGCACGGTAGAAGGCCTATAGGTAGGACCCTGCGTGCTGTTAGATGCATTGACAGTCAATGCCTGCTTCCCTTTCGCTTCGTGGCTGCTACTGCTGGTCGCAGGCCATTTTTCTTTGTCGTCAAAGGTGGGAAGTTAACCCCCAGAAGGCGAGCGTTATGCGCCTTCTTCTCAGCAGATTCGGCTTCGATGATCAAAGAACTCCAATCAGACGGGGGAGTGGAGTTGAGCTAGAGCTTGATTACGGGGATCATATTCATGCAGGAGTCGATGAGTGCTTGTTCCGGCATGCCTGGAGGCAACCTTAGTCATGCTTGTCGAAAACGCTCAATGAATTCTCGAACAGTCTCCTTCTCAGTCTTTCGTACTTCTATTAGAGACGACATGGTTATGTCTCTCCCTCCGTCGTAGAACCGATCGAGGAAGAGGCATGTCAAGTCGTCGAAGGATGATATGGAGTTGTCAGGGAGACTGAAGTACCAGTCGTAGGCAACTCCCTTCAAAGCCCAGACAAATAGGCTCGTAAGCAAGGCATCGTCCTTCGGGAGGTGTCCCGTCTGAGACTGGAAGTAGGTCAAGTACCGACGAGGAGAGTCATTGTCACGACCCGTACCTACTCTTCGGATACGAGGCGTGTCCAAGCCCCTTAAGAATTCTGATTTTGGTTTGATCAGGATTGTGAATAGCAGTTGCCCGTTTATACTTAGGATTTTAAATCAATGGGTTTTGCAACCAGTCCCTCTTATAATTTTGTTTTACAAAACTCACCTAAAAGTCAAGTTTATCATATCAATACATATCCTTTATAATAATTCACTAATTTATAGTATATATTAGTTTAAAAAAAATATTTATAAAACACAAGATTTATTATCTCATAAAAATACTGAGAATGAAATAACAATTATCGGGATGGGGGTTTACATCCTACCCACCTTAAAATAATTTTGTCCTCGAAATTCAATAAGGCCAAGATCTATTAGAAAGAGTAGTCTACGCTACTATGATTCATAAACTCACAAACCAATATCTACTATAAGTCTAACCATAATATTACTACTGTAATCTACTATGACTTTTCGTCAGCTCCTCCTTGTGCGGTAGGTAGTGGTGGGGCAGTCGCATTTTTCTTCCGATAAAATCGAGATACGTGCTGGTTGGAACCACAAGTCCAACACAACCCTAACCATTTGCAGTAGTGTTCTTGGATGTGGCCCTTCTTCATACAATACTGGCAGGTAGGAACGTCTTGCACTTGATATGGGGCTGCTTGTGGATGTTGTTGACACTGTTGGGCTGCGGTCTGCTCTGGGACATTAGATCGCTTTGCCGATCTCGATTGGCTGCTACTTCCTCCATGTGCGTCTCGATCTCTCTTTTGCTTGCGATTCAACTCTTTCCGCCTGTGCGACCTTCAAGATCCCTTCGTAGGTCATGGCTTGATTGGTGGCGATGGCTATACGAATTTCATGTGATAGCCCTTTTCTGAACTTCTTGGCTTTGGCTTCAGGGGTTATGGCATCTGCGAAGCGGCTGAGGCAGGAAAACTCTGCGGTGTACTCGTCGATGGAGAGGTTGCCCTGCTCTAGGCTCTCGAACTCGCTCTCCAACTCCTCTCGGGCCACGTCGGGGCAGAAATTTTTCTTGAACAGCTCCTTGAACTCTTCCTAAGTCATATCTGGTACAGCAAATCGGGGCTCATCTCTATACCATGTGCGGGCGATGTCGTAAAGCTGCATGCTGGTTGACTCGATCTTCTGGTCTTCAGGAACTTGAGCCATCCGAAGATATCGATCCACGTTCTTAACCACTCATCCGCGTAGAGAATCCCTTCCGTCCCATTGAATTCCCTGGGCCTAACGTCTACGAAAATTTTGGAAGTTTCGGGGCGCTGTGGGGGATCATCCCTAGTCAGAAGAGCCTCCCTCAAGGTATTGCATAAGATGTCGGTCTGCCGCATCTGGGAAGTGATGAGCTGCTGGAAGATCCCAAGGAGCGTAGCATTGTCCAACGTAGGTGCTGGAGGCAGGACAGGGGCTGGATGTTGAACGAGGGCTGGTGGAAGAAATGGTGCTGGTGGTGGAGTCGGCGGAGGAAACTGCGGGGGTGGTAGAATGTCGTCTCTGCAGAATCTCGAGTTTTGCTGCTGTGACGGGTCACCTAGATAAGTAAATTGGTCTTTACAGTCCTTCCCGTCGTATGGTGTCAGTGTATATGGTTTATACTTGGGAGGATAAACTGTCTTGTTCCACTCAAGAGGGTAGGGTTATGGAAGCCCCAACTTCTGACATTCCTCCTACTTGTTTCGGACCACAAAGCGTTCAAGCAGGTCTCTGATCATCTCAGCCAAGTCTTCTGTCGAGCTGGGAGTAGGTGAAGGTGGAACAGCCTGAAGTTGGATATTGGAAGGAGCTGACGCTCATGGTGTAGTGTGGTGCTTCGCCCCTGAAGATACTCGTTGAGGGGGTATAGTTGACTCTCCGTTAGCCCCTGGATCGGGACTGGTGGAGACAGGTGCCCTTTCCAGAGTGGTTCGAATGTCGAACACCGCCTGGGTCAGGATCTGCATGGAGGCAGAGAGAGAATTGAGGCTCCCCTCAAGGGTGTCTATGTGCTGCAAGATGTCTAGCGCTGGAGCATCTGATTCATCTTCATCACCACCCCTTGCCATGTAAGCTGTCATGACATAGGTGGAAGTGGATGGATCGGTAGCGGATTCGCTTTCGACCTCGCTTTCCTGTGGAGGGGCCTCTTCTTCTGAGGCCTCGTGTTGGCCACCCCCAGCTATGTCGGGGTCGCTTTGTCGAAGCGCTTCTTCGTCTTCGAGGGGAGGTTTGTCAGAGGTTTGACTACCCCCGGCTGTGGCTTCTGCCAGGGCCTTGACCCTTGTTCGGGTGCGTTCGTACACCCTGAGGATGGGACCACTGTTTTGCTCTTCCTTAGCCGAGTCTTGGATACAGAGGCTGAGGAGTTGGTGGTTGTCTTTCTCCCGGATGAGTGGGAATTGGAGACAACATGATAAGAAGCCATCTTAGGCTCCGCTTCATCTTCGATTGACACTTTCTTTCTGAGGCGACGTCGGATAGGCGCCATAGATTATAGTCGCTGAAACACGGAATGCCTTTGCAGTGGAGCCGCTATTTTTTAACAACAATACTTGATGGCGACTATAGCACAGATGTGCCCTGCGAGGGACACGTTGTGCTAATTGGTCAGCTCTCCTGATCTGCGTTTGTGACTGATCACATTACGCAAATCATGTTGGAAGAGTTTTACTTTAACATCCATATCAGGCGCATGGCAAGGCCAAGCACCGGGGTGGTCATGTGAATATTATATCCCCTGATCTGGTTCACGCGCATGAGATACGCCCAGATCATTGGTAGAGGAACAACATTTATGGCAACTTGAGTCCACTTCATGTGCGTCACCCAGGTGGGCGCATGGACTCAACATCGCAGTTGCCCAGCCAGGCTTCGTTTGAAATACAGTAGATGCGCCCAAGCGGGACAGGGACTTTAAGAGCCGACTCATTTCTGGCACAGATGCGCCTGAGTCGACTCTGTACAGCTTACCATCATCAGCGTGCATAATTTTGAGCACATGCATCTGGTTTGCTGTTGGCGTAGCACGTTCGTGGCGCATGGCCTGTGCTGCCTCAGATTTCTTTGTACTAGCCCACGAAGGCACATAGTACTCAGAGTCCAATTGTGTCTTGCCATGACAACGAGTGAGTCTGTTGAAGACAGACGTTCTCTCCTGTGCACCAGAGCTCATGCGCTGTAGATTGGTTTTCTGCTCCGTTGGCGTATCTTCTTCGGCTGGGAAAAAGACAGTTGGAGAATGCATTCAACACTGCATTTCCCAAACAGATGCACAACACCAGTGGGTATATCCTTGTTGCTGAGAATGTCAGTAGGAAGGGCCATCTGCGATGGTACATCCCTTTCAATAATGGTGCTAAGCGCATCCGCCTTGCGCACCCAGACTTGGCGAGTCTTATTCGGCTTTGGATGCCCTTCAAAGGACTCGTGCTGCCTTCAGAAATAAACTCTTCATACTCCTGTTGATTGAGGCATATCACAAGTGTTTTGTAGGAGGAGACGAGCTTGATGTCGTCAGATTGTGACACAGCTTTCTCATTGGAGGAGAAAGAAGTCCTCAGCAGAGTCGCCAACTTGTTTGCCATCAAAAATGCGACAAGGTTTTCTTGATTAAAACTTTGGTATTTCAATTACAAACAGAATAGTATACAATGTAGGACTTAGATATAATCCTAGGAGTACACTTTTATTTTTATCTAGGAACTGTATCGGTGGAGCGAGTGGTAACGCGTTGACTCCATTGATGATCTGACGACGATCTTGAACTCTCTGAAGGTCTGGGTTGCTCTGGATGCCAGAGCGTTGCGAGGAGAAGCGGACGTTAAGTGTCTCTTATGGCCTCTGTATGTGGATATAATAGTCCTTGTCTGTCTTTTGTCCATTTCCCTCTGTGTGTCTGTGTGTGTCGGGTGAAGGAATGATCCTTCTATTTATAGACAGTAGGCTGGCTGCTCATGTGCGCATATGTCGGATGCGCCTAGACATGTGACCGCCACGTGGCTGATGTTGGCGGGGGCGCATGGTTGATGCGCCCTGAATTGAAGCTGAATCTGCTGGACTGCTGTTACGAGGACCCTGGTTTTTGGAAAATATATTTTTTATTTTATTTTATAGTATTTCTAATTATTAGGTTATATTGTATATTTAATTAGGATTTATATGTACTTAGGACTAGGTAATTTTGGTTACGTAATTGTACCGATGTGAGCCTGCAACATAGAATTAGAATCTAGGAATCTCATCCATACAGCTTGACCTCTTACCTTGGCTTCAAATTTCGAACTCTCGTTCGACTTCCTTGAACTGCATCTTGCTTGATTCCTTTCTACCGTCGATTCATATGTTCGTGCTTAGTATCAACTAGGAAGATGACTACACTAGTATATGCTCATAGGTCAAACACATGGCTAGAATGGTTATATTGGCAATTGGAATACATTTAATACACTAATTGAGTAAAAAGGTTTTTTTTTAAAGTGTGATTTAATGATTCGTAATTGGTAAAGTAGGATATTACCACCGAAAGTGTTAACCTTGAGATTTCTAAATAGTAAACACCAGAGGATTTATAGGATTTCATACTTGGTTTAAGAAATTGATTGATTTTCAAAGATTTGATACTTATGATTTATTGGATTATAGTTGCACATCTTTGCACAAGTATAAAATTGATTTGCTTTTTAAGTTGTGATATTTATGAGTTTGGGTGATAGATATACATCTTTGAACAAATATAAAATTTATTTGACTTTCGAGTTTTGATAATTTATAGAATTATAGTTATATACCTTTGAACAATTATAAATTTGGTTTGAAAATGATCTTTGCTTTTAAAAATAGTCGTAGGAATTATTTAAACGGAGTTGTACAAGTTACGATTTTCGTGTTTAGTAAATTTTAAATTTTAAGTGGAAGTAACGACGGTGAATTTTGGTTTAAAATATTTGAAAGTTATGAAAACAATTTTTGAGAATTTTTCTTTATTTTAAATTGTGTCCTATGATTGAGGATTTACAAATCTATTTAGATTTTTGGTAAAAAAAAAAGATTTTGACTGATAAGATTATTTAAACATTTATTTTAATGTGGGATTGCTAATATTAAATTTTTTTGGGAGAATTTCGAAGGATGTGATGGAAAGTTATTTTGATTGATTAAAGTAAGTTACCATTTAAAGGTTGTAATTTTGTTGGAATAACTTAGCATAAATAGAAGTTGAAATTGATGAGAGCATTGAGCTAAATTTTTGAGATTGTTTTTAATATGCTAAGAGTTTTATTATGAGTTATTTGAAAATCTTAGAGTGTTAAATTTTTGATTGATTGTAAAAATTTTATGGATTCGTAAATTATGAACTCTTTGAGTTAAATAGTCGAATTTAAACGTTAATTTTGGAAAATGTTAGTAGTAACATGATAAAATTTTGCTTTGAGATTTATGAGAGTGATTTAAATTTTTCTGAATGAATTTGAATGGCTTGGAGTGAATACAAATTTTGGTGGTTTATTTTTGAAAGTTTATTTTTGAAACTTTTTGGAGGAAACTCGAGTTAAAATTTTAATGGTAGGCCCCAAGATAACCCTACTGAGTATTCCACACTAATTGCCATGTCACTCATGACCATGATAGTAGTATATACACAAGTGTTGCTAGTAATCTATCCAGCTATGTGACTGTATTTCCACCTCGACTTACTCGACCTTCTTTCAATTCTAGATCCTTTAATTGCGACCTTCTAAGCCATTTGCAATTTGAAAGGTGATATAATTAGAAATTGTACATAAAATTCTAAACTAGTTTAGGAAATATTTCTAAGTACATAAAATATTTGTTCAATTATTGGTATTTTATTATTAAATAATATTTTACAATCTTGTACATGTTCCTGGACCCAGATAAGGGTGTGTAGTACAGTTCACCCATTGGAGTAATTTTTATTAATTTATTATTATTAAATTTATTTTGTAGAGATTTAATAAACATGATTATTCTATAGAGATATTATTATTATTTTTAGTTGACTTATTGTGATTTGAATTATATATATATGTAGATATGTTTAAATATATTAAATAATTGGGTAGATAATATTTAATTTGGTATTTAAATTTTTAAATAGATTTTTGGTGTATTTATGGATATATACATATATATATATGGATATATATATATATATATATATATATATATATATATATATATATATTGAAGTTAGAAAAGAAAAAAAAAATATTGAAGTTAGAAAAGAAAAGAAAAGAAAAGGAAAAAAAGGCATAAGGGGTGGTCGGCCCCACCCGACCACCCCAATCTCTAAAGAATAAGCAACAGCAGCCGTAGCAATGTAGCATATGTGCGCCCCCTCCCTTGCATTAGTAGCAGCAAAATAAAGGGGCCGACCCCCTTAAAACAATTCAGCAGCTTGTATATTGGCCGACCCCTCCCCCATATGTATTTAATACATATAGTGTTATATATATATATATATTTTTTTTTTTTTTTTTTTTTTTTTTTTCCTTCCTCCAAATTTCCTTCCACCTCCTTCCTCTCCTCCTTCCTCCTACCCTCTCCTCGGCTGGCTGTCCGCGAGCACAGCAACACCCCGCGACAGCGGCGACGGAAACGACGACGACGACAACAACAAAAATAGATTTCCACTTTAAGGTATCCCACTTTCCCGATCGATTTCTCTGTCAATTCTACTCCGTTTTTAGATTCGTAAATTTGTGTAGAAAGCCCACATGACCCTCTTCGAGATCCCCAGGTGGATTTCGACATAGCCATCCAACTTGCTCGAAAAATCGAGGCAAAGTTGGAGAAAAACCCACTTTTCTGAATATTAAAAACTGTTTCAAAACACCAACTTGTCGGCCACTTTTCTCGCTGTCCATTAAACTTTCATAAAAACTAATTGAAGACAGTCAAAGATAACATAACTGAGATTGTAACGCACCTTCTGGATTCACTTTTCATCTAGTATGTAGAAAGTTACACGTTGTTGAAGTTTTATGAAAAATTATAAATTCTGTTTTCGAAAATTAGAAAAATACTCTGATACGGCGTCCGTCCCGACAAACCGGGCGACGTGGTCTCGCACTATACGTATCAAAAGGAGCGTATGGATGTTGTCGACGTATGGGAACTGACGGAACCCGATTTCGTTGCATGTGCACGACGAAATCAGTACGTATCCGTCGAGATACCCCGTATCGACCCTTTGCAAATTAAGTCACAACTTTGTGCACACTCATCATATCGCGATGAAACTTGCGCCATTGGACTCGAAATATTTTTCTGGTCCTGTGAGCCAAGTTTGGTCCGATTCTGAGACCGTTGATCGGGATACTATTTTGGTGGGCCCACAATCCCACTCATCGGGCGATTTTGTGCACAGCCTACCGGAATCCAAAATTGGACATACCGTTGGGTTCGTCTCCTCAAAACAAATCCGTAGACATGTAGTTGGACGACTTTAGAGACTGTAGATTTTGGCACGCATTTCGGTGTAAAGCGGGTCCAACGGCGGACATCGTTTTGACCCAAAATTATGATTTTGTCCCTGTTCCAGAATTTAACTTTTGGACAGGCGTTTCCTAGGCATATCTTTAATTCTAAACTCGTACGTGATATTTGTTTCAACATCCGGAGCTTCTTGTGAATTTTGACTTTCGTGTTGACAATTCTGATTGTTGGATTTTGCTGCTTCTCGCACCATCCTCAGGCAAGATACCTTGCCATTATACTGTTTATATTCAGTTACATTTTATTACATATCACTGTTCATTTATTTCTAGTTCTTACCGTTCCTGATTTACTGTCTGCTCATTGATATTAGATATACTTGTTATTATCCTTTGATTACATGTGGACTTAGAGTTAAGAGACTACCGTTTGTAGTGTATTGCATATACCTTGACACAGTTGTACCACGAGGATATGTGAGATGAGTAGCATGTAGAGGTTCTTGTGTGTGGGCTGATCCCCCATGCGCATGCGTTAGGGCTAACTGCTAATAGAGGCATGTTAGGAGACTTGGCAGTTAGTAGAGGTATATGAGACATGGATGTGACTCTATTAGACATTGGGTGGGAAGAACAGTTCCTTAACGTATGGGCCAAGTATGCACTTCCCTATTGTCGGTTATCTCCACGGGAGATACGGTCCTGGATCCTGATACTGATTTACTGCTGGCCTCTGACATTCGATGAATGTTATGCTTTGAGGTCCCTGGTATCCTGATGGGCCATACCTGAGATTACTGTTACTGAGCCAGAGTGCCCATGCGTTGGAGGTTTGTTCTTAACTGCATAAATACTGTAGTACGGTTAGATTACCTTATTGTCGTCTTGTCACTTATTTCGGTTTGTGACATATTATATATTCAGTTTATTATGGCATGTTCTTTATGTATCTTGTTACGTCCCTCTGAGGACCTGGTTATCTCTCCAGGTGTGTGCTTCTGTAATTTTGCAGGTGTTCTAGCCAAGGCCGTGATCTTCTCCATTCTTTCGAAGACGATTGCGCTTGGTTCGTCTCATTATTTTATCGATCACTTCTTATACATTTTATTTGAGATAGTTGGTAGTGGACTTTGTCTTCGCCCAACGATTATCTACATGACAAATTCAAAGTTGCTTTTATATCATTTATTTATCTAGTGGATGAGATTTAGTTATTATGGTTCTACTGTATTTTACAGCTTATATATACATACGAGTTTTCATATATTGGAGTATACTTCGTATGTATGCAGCTGGCATGGATACGTACCTAGTCCTAAGTATTTTGGGACTAGGGCGTTACACTGGCGGGGGCGCATGGTTGATGCGCCCTGAATTAAAGCTGAATCTGCTGGACTGTTGTTGCGAGGACCTTGATTTTTGGAAAATATTTTTTTTATTTTATTTTATAGTATTTCTAATTATTAGGTTATATTGTATATTTAATTAGGATTTATATGTACTTTTCCGTGTCTTTGATTTTTGGAGCACAAGATATGCCCATCTCTTGAAACGTCCTTCATGAGTTTTATAGTAGACAGGATGACCTTCAACTTGATATATTATGTCTCATCCAAATTTGTCCCCTAGCATCCTTTTGACTTCGCACAACTTCGAGCCAAATTTAGACAATTAGATTATTTACCATAATTCCATACCTAGCTTCCCTTGTGAGTTCAGAACTCGATATAGATCAAAACCATTTGACCCAATATATGGTTTTGACCCATTTTGAGTCTACGACACACATGCCAAGGGGGTACGACTCAATCGAGTTCCCATGTGCTATTTATTTGCGAATGGCACGAGGGACTTATTGGTTGACTCTTAGAGTTCGATTTGATTAGAAAATATATTTGGACCCTAACCTAGCCAACCCCACTTATAAAGCCATGATAGGTTGCCATGGCTTAGTATAATTATTTTGATATTTATTTTGGGATGTTATACATCCAAATAGATTTATATACAATTTTGTATATATATGATTATATTTATAATAGCCTAAATATTGTATATAGATATGGCCTTAGCCATGGATAAGTTTTGAGATGCATATCGACTAGGAATTTTAGCACGGATAGTGTAGTCGGGTCCTTTGACTAGTCTATTAGCCATGTTAGGGAAGGCCTAGCCATAGCAGTGTCCCTACTAGGAAAACAAGTCAAAATTGTGGCTTGACTCCTATAAATGATTTAATCAGTTATTTATTTAGATTATGATTTTTAGGAGATCCGATTTTATCAAACTAGCCCAGACTTGACCCGATCTAAACCAAGCCCATGTAGACAGGTAGTGCGTCCAAAGATGTCCATGTATATACATATTGTATATATATATAATTATGTTGGTATTTTTTATTATAAATTGTATGCTAAGTAATTTTTATAACTAAGTGTTATAATATATATATATATATATATATATATATATATATATATATATATATATATATATATATATATATATATATATATTGCTATTAAATTGATATTTATTTTGGAAATATGATGACATTTTTGAAAAATATCTTTTTAAAATTTTGGGATTGTGAGGCTACATTATCTTGTGTGTATATAAGTGGATACATAATATATGAATATTTGGCTTTATATAGATACACATATTGGTAGAGTTATATTAAATAACTATGTAGTATATTGTTCAATCTAATTGTCACTCTAATGACTAGGACCCCTTTAGATACATCTCCAAATAAATTGTGAATCTATTCTATTAGACTCCATCCTAATCCATCTACCTATTCAAATACTATTCTACTATATCCTATATAAATTCCTTTGACCAATTGGAATATCTTTTAAAAACAATACATATCTTTCAACTACATAAAGCCACAACCAACCTTGTTTGGTCTTTTAGGCCCCTACACGTCTCGGCCCTAGCGTGAATTCCCCTGCAAACCATTGCCATCGATGCCGCCCAAAACTGACGGAGATAGAGCTTCGCCGAGTAGTTAAACCTCGTCATGCATCACCTTTTCTTTATGGTGTGTGTTCCTATGTGATGCCAGCATAGAGCTCGAACAGTTTCGATCGCAACCCCCGACGTTGACGACACCTTAACTGTTGTCCTCGCCGATGAAGCCTCGGCACGGCCAAGGCTGTTACAAGAATGATTGCATCCGTACCATCTGTCCTAGGACCTCCGTACGACTCCCCCAGCTACCTGCGCGAGTGCCCCAACCGCCTGCACCGTCGCTAGGGCTGCCATCGGCCGTTGGGACGCATTGGACGGGCTACAGCGCATGCACAGGGCGGCAGGGCAGTACAGCGGAAACCCCATCTTCTCGACACGATTCCAATATCGTCGAGCCATTGTTTCTCGAAATGATTGTGCAGGTAAACTCACAACCTAACCATCTTGAACCCCAGCCAACTATTTTGAATCAAAACATATTGTGTTCGACGAGAAAGCGAATCCAAAATCGGAGAAAAACATGGAACATTGTTCTTTAAAACGGCCTAAAACAGTCCCAACCACCTGTTTTGGAAGACGGATTGGAGGCAGGATATTGATCAACTTGAAAATCTACTAAAACAATTTCGTAAAAAACCTATAGGTCTTAGAAGCCTTTCTTGTAGTTTCTGTTTTCATCAATCATAGGCTAAGTTATTAGCTTTCAAAAATTAAGAAAAACTATTTTTGAAACCTCGAAAACCCCGATACGACGTACGTTTCGCCAATCCGGACGACGTGGTCGCAAACCGAAAGCATCAAAAGGTGCGCATCGCCTTCGCGGACTTGTGGGCTTTGACAGAATTCAAATTGGTAGCGTGTGTACGACAAATTTGATACGTATCCATCAAAATTCACCGTATCGACCTTTTCCGAAATTCTCTAATTACTTTGTGCACGTTCGTCAAATCGAGACAAAACTTATGCCAACAGGACCGTATCATTTTTTGGGTCATTTATGCCAAGTTTGGTCCGATTCTGAGACAGTTGACCGGATCGCCGTTTTGCGGGCCCCACGATCCAACTCAATGGGCGATTTCGTGCACGGCCCACCGAAATCTAAAATTGGACATACCGTTGGTTTTGTATCATCAAAATAAATTCGTAGACATGTAGTTTGACGACTTTAGAGACCATTGACTCTGGCACACTTTTCGGTGCAAAGCGGGTCCAACGGCGGACACCGTTTTGACACGAAATTACCGTTTTGCCCTTGTGTCCAGAATTGAACTTAAGGACAGAAATTCTAGCTAATTTGATTAATCTAGAAACGTTGGTAACATCTATTGCAGCTTCTGGAGGCAGTTGTGAGACTTGGACTTTCTGACTTGATGATTGACGATATATTGTTGGTTCTCCGTGCAACCCTCAGGCAAGTACACATTGCCAAACTCTACAGTATTTACATGATTTCCTATATTTTCAGTATTTCTTGCTTTGTTACATATCTCTCTTGTTTCCTCTCATGATTCTTTCTAGTTACACGTACACGTAGATTCTGATTTTTCTTTCTATACTACTTGTTCTATCTTTCCTATCTTGTTCATGTCTAGTGATAGTATTGATATGCCTGTGCCATATTTTCCTTGACCTGTTTGACCTGTACTTGACTTAGACATGACTGGATAGGCTTGACTTTCTAGTACCTTAGGAGGAAATATTTTATTAGCCGTGGCTATCCTCTATTGTTAGTGCCTCCCCGGGCTACGATAGAGAACCTATTATAGGATTGTTAATGCCTCTCCGGGCTACGGTTTTAGCCATGATTAATATTACATTCTCATGACATGTCACCATCTATAGAGTTCCTTTATGTGTTATCATTTCCTCTACTTGTTTTCCTATTTTTTTTGCATGTTATTTACTGTACAGTTGGCATGTATATTATGTGTCTTGCTAGTCCTCTGAGGACCTGATGATCTCTCCATGTATTAGATGAAGGTATGGTACACCGATATAGGATGATTGCTATACCGAGACTGCAGGTATATTTAGTTGATGTTTTATCTTTCTCTTCTGTAATTAGATTTTGTCCTATATTTGATTATTGCTACATTATAGCCTAGTCTTGTACAAGCTTCTATTTTCCTCTGGCTTGTTCATGATAAATGTGTTACTGGGGATCCACTCTAACATATTTATCTATTCTAGAATCAGTATATTATGGTCTGAACAGCCTTACTGCACTTGATTCGTTATTGTTACCGATATTTATTGGATTGAGATAAAGTTGGTCTAGAATAACCAGACAGCTTATACGTATTCGAGCTGGACTGGAGTCCTCTCGATGCGTAGTTGGTATGTATACGTATCCTAGTCCTACGTATTTTGGGACTGGGGCGTGACATATTTTTTTGGTGGCCCATGCAGGTCAAGTTAGCCATTTCCGTTACGTTACTGTACCGAGCGGGCCTGCGACCTGATTAAAACCTTAGGAATCTCAATCCACTACTGCCTTGACAAATCTTTTAGAAATTTCTCTACCGCCGTTGAACTTCGTATTTACTCTCGATTACTCTTCCTTTGCTTTCTCATATCATTGCTTCTCGTCCCTTCCAATTTCGAAGTGACGAATAATCGTGCTATATAGGATTTATCAGAAATTCTTAAGTATTAGTATAAGTTTGTTTGCTTATTATATTGTGGTTGCTTAATAGATCAGGAAGATTAGAGATGCCATAGGGCATCATGTGTTTGATGGGGTAGTTTTACCAAAGGTAGGTAGACATTCTAGAAATAGCTAAATGATGGTAGTCATTTGATCAAGAATAGAGTGGTAGATTGACCCTCTACAAGAAAAACTTAGACATACGCCTAACCCAACCTATTTACTATTATACCTTGTTAGTTTAAAGTAAGGATTAGGCGGATTAGTAGGTACCACTTAGCTTGGTTAGAAAAAGGAGACTCATATAATTATGAGGGACAAGCCTTCAACATGATCGTTGCAAGATCGCTAGTACCAAGAAAAAGAGCGACTAGACATAACCATATATAGCTTTACGAATATTGCAAAACCAAATTGATTAGAATTGATTATTACTGGAGTTATTAGGAGACACTGTAGTGATGGTGCTTATAAATAGCCGCATGAGGTAAAGCTTTGCTTTTATTCTTCAAATGATGAACTTGGCCGAAGCTTTGCCTTGGCAAACTGTCGAACTTGAGCTTTTTTCGAGGGTGAATATGCGATGTCCCAGTCTTTTCGTCTCACTGCGATTCTGTGATAGTGTCTGTTGCATCCAATATAGGGATCGTCGAGTCCCAACGTAGGCCGATGGTGCCTGTTGTATCCAAAGATCGGGGCAGTCGCGCTCCATCTTTCGTTATGCTGGCAAAGTCACAGGTTGCCGAGTGTGTCCGTCGTTTTCGAAGATCAAGGCATCGTACCGCGATCCTTGTCGAGCTAGGAGCGCTCCTCCTCCAGCTACACAAGGGATGATTCGTGCTGATGAGAGAGAGTGATTCGCTCTGACTATGCATGGAGATGCGCATACGTTGAGATCTAGAATGATGTGCTTGGACAAGACATCTGAATAATACGCCTGACAAATGATACGTCTGAAAGATAATGCGCCAGGCAGGGGGTGCATGACAGTTTGCTGCTCTGGCTGTAGCTTTAGGATCTTTCTTTTTGTAGAAGTTCTCCTTTGTAAAGCCTTTCTTTAGAAATATAATAAACTTTCATATGAAATAAAAGTCTTCTTTTGAATGTCTTTAAATTTTTACTTTTCTTTTGCTGTGCCAAGTATCTGTTTGAGCTTTCTGGCACATTTGAGTTGGTCGTATGGTTGGGTTGAGCGCATAGGATTCTGGCCTATAGATGCGCCTAAAATTCCATTCTTCTACAAGGCCATCTCTATTTGATGAAACCAACTACATTTATTGGAAGACTAGATTGAGTTTCGATCTCAAGTCTCTAGACTTTGATCTTTGGACCATCGTCATTAATGGTTACCAGAAGCCTGCTAGGATTACTGTCGAGGAGACTCTTGTTGACAAACCTCACGACAAATATACCGACGAGGAGAAGAAATAGGCTAGTCTAGACGCTAGGGCTATTAATGCTCTTTTTTGTGCCATAGACATTACTGAATTCAACATGGTCTCTACATGCTCAACCTCACACGAAGTATGGAGGCTTCTGGAGGTGACTCGTGAAGGAACCACACAAGTTAAAGAATCAAAGATCAGCCGTCTGGCACAAGAATACGAGGCATTCAAGATGAAGTCCAATGAGACTATCACTCAAATGTTCACAAGGTTTCTCGATATCATCAACCCGCTATCTTCCCTTAGCAAAGAGTACTCCAACCATGAAAAGATTCGCAAGCTGCTCAGGGGACTACCAAAGATCTGGAACCCTTATGTGACGGCAATTATAGAAGGCAATGATCTCACCAACATGTCAATAGAAAATTTGATGGGCAAGCTGATGACTCACGAGCTCGACCTAAAAGACTTCAACGAACCTGCTCCAAAACAAAAGGAAATCGTGCTTCGAGCTCATCGTCGAAGAACTGTTCTAGAGGAGACAGACGATGATACTTCTGATGGTGATGATCAAGCACTCTTGGTACACAATTTTAAGAAGTTTCTACGCTTCAACCAAATAAAAAAACACCAAAAGGAAGATGAAGAACCTACTTGCTTTGGATGCAAGAATATAGGAAACGTAAGAAAAGGCTGCTCTGTAGCAATAAAAGGTAGCAGATATGAGAAGCCGTATAAGAAGTCATCCTCAAGGAAATATGCCAACACCAGCATCTGGCATGAAAGCGAAGCCAGTGACTCCGACGAAGAAGACTCTTCCCAAGACTCGACAAACGTCTGCCTAATGGCAATCTCTGATAAGGTAACGTGTGATCCTCTTAATGAATTCACTTTCGATGAACTAGATGATGCCTTTAGTGATCTACTTGAAGACCACAAAAAGGTTTAACAAGTATAAACATGCTAAGGATAAAATCACAGCTCATGAAGCTAAGATCCATAGACTTTCATGCTTATTAAATAATGTTAGAGACATTCCTCCCACAGAGGACACCAATGAGGTATCCAAGCTTAAGTTAAGCTTATACGATGCCGAATCCATCATTGAAAAACAAGCACGAAATATTTTAGTACTCAATAAAGAGCTAACAGAAGAGAACAACAAATGCAAAGTTGCTACTGCTAGAATTATTGGTCTTACTGCTAAATATGATGAGTTGTATGTCGCTTCTAAGAAATTAGAGATTAGACTGGATAAACAGGTTATTCAACCTCAAACTCAGCTTCATAGTCACAACACACACACTAAACACCTATACAATAGAACACATCATCACAATAACATGCATCTACATACTACACGAAAATATGCTTTTATGTACAGCTACTCCCACACAACATGTAAAATACACACATAAATTCTATCATCATCCTGCTGTTGCACACAATCACTATAATCATTGTGCTGCTGCACGTAGCTATCATCATCGTACACCCACATATAGACATCACTATCAGCCTGTACCTAATACAAATATGCATGCTACATGTACTTAATGTGGTTTATACGGACACGTATCACCACAGTGTAGAATTAGAAAATTAGTTGATATTAATCTATATGCATGGGTACCAAAAACTAACTTTTCAGGACCCACAAGAATCTGGATACCAAAGGTCACATCCACTCGTAGTGTAGGTGGACCTTCCTTCTCAAACTAGAAGCAAATGTGTCACGACCTGCATCCAATATTTAGGCATGAACCGTGTACACGCCCAGCCTACGCCGCAGAGTCGGTGGTAGAACGCAGTAACAATATGATAAAGAACAATGCAATATAGGTATACCACAAAAAAATATAGCAACTCCATATCTCAACTCAGCCTCTAATAGATAAAATAGAACTGTCTCACAATAAAATGTATGAAGTCTAAAGTCAAAAATAAGCTCCACTACATGTCCCCAAACGCCAACTCAAATATCCAATACAATGTCTCAGTGCTAACTAAATTATCTAAGAAAGTGCAGCAGGATCAGATGCTGCATACTCCTCCTGGTAAGCTAAGTCCGTCTGTAATACATCTTCCAAGTACGGGCCATACTGGTCAGGGCACACGATCTCTTCTTCAGCACCTAAAATTTATTTAGTTATCCAGTCAGGATGGAACAAGTACAATTTATTGAATGCAGTTCCAATATATGAAAATGACTATATAACAGAGGTTAGCCTTTAGACATATGATTTATAAAAATAAACGAAAAAAACAGAAATAAACTAAATATCGAAAATAGTAAATAAAATGCAAGAAAATACTCACCGACTGACTGACTGAAGTACCTTTGATATGTGATCGGTCTCGAAACAATTATGCGACACGGTCTATACTATCTACACGGTATATAGTTATACGGTCTACACAGAATACTGCAATAAAGAAATACGGTCTACATGGTATAAATGTAACGCCCCAGTCCCAAAATACGTAGGACTAGGATACGTATACATGCCAGCTACGCATCGAGAGGACCCCAGTCCAGCTCAAATACGTATAAGCTGTCTGGTTATTCTAGACCAACTTTATCCCAATCCGCTAAATATCGGTAACAATAACGAATTAAGTGCAGTAAGGCTGATCAGACCAGAATACACTGATTCTAGAATAGATAAATATGTTAGAGTGGATCCCCAATAATATATTTATCATGAACAAGCTAGAGGAAAATAGAAGCTTGTACAAGACTAAGCTATAATGTAGCAAGAATCAAATATAGGACAAAATCTAATTACGGAAGAGAAAGATAAAACATCAACTAAATATACCTGCAGTCTCGGTGTAGCAATCATCCTCCATCGGTGTACTATACCTTCATCTAATATCTGGAGAGATCACCAGGTCCTCAGAGGACTAGCAAGACACACAATATACATGCCAACTGTATAGTAAATAAAATGCAAGAGAAATAGGAAAACAAGTAGAGGAAATGATAACACATAAAGAAACTATACAGATGGTGACATGTCATGAGAATGTAATATTAATCATGGCTAAAACCGTAGCCCGGAGAGGCACTAACAGTCCTATAATAGGTTCTCTATCGTAGCCCGGGGAGGCACTAACAATAGAGGATAGCCACGGCTAATAAAACATTCTCTCCTAAGGTACTAGGAAGTTAAGCCTATCCAGTCATATCCAAGTCAAGTACAGGTCAAACAGGACAGGGAAAACATGGCACAGGCATATCAATACTACCACTAGACATGAACAAGATAGGAAAGATAGAACAAGTAGTACAGAAAGAAAAATCAGAATCTACGTGCACGTGTAACTAGAAAGAATCGTGAGAGGAAACAAGATAGATATGTAACAAAGCAAGATATACTAAAAATATAGGAAAGCATGTAAATACTGTAGTATCTGGCAAGGTGTACTTGCCTGGGTCGTGAGCATTGTGGTGACGAAGATCAGACAGAAAAGTAGGTGGAACAACGGCTGCCGAGGAACTATGGTCCAAACAAACGTCTCCGGATGCTAAAAATAGTCTATTATCTAATTATAATTAATATTGTACCTATTAGATTTATTTAGTTAGGAGATGGTATAGATCTTTGTATCAGCTTTCTGAAAAATTAAACGGATCGCATTTTCGTTTCCGGAATCTCCAGGAATCGTGAAAATATCGAAACATGTTTATTTTTTGGAAATCTAATACTCAAATAATTTTACAGAAATCTACAGAATGAATTTTGTCTATTAAAATATGTTTTTGAAAAGATTACCTCGATATGCTTCAGAAAAAAAAACTGGGACGTGTTTCGAGTCCCGAGCTAGGAGATATGGCCCTTCTAAATTGCTTTGTCGGGTAAAAAATGTGGCTGACTTTTCTATCGAATTTGGAGAATATTTTTGGACGAAAAAGAGAAGGTGTGCATGATATAAGAATTATGAGATACTCATATATATATATATATATATATATATATATATATATATATATATATATATATATATATATAATTAAGATATATATGTATTATTTAATTTAAGTATGATTAGATTGGACATGTTAGAATAAGATAATCTAGATAGTAGTAAGATTACCAATAAGGCTAAATTTAGAATATAATTTGTTTAAATATTATATCAATGGTCATTATTGAAGGAGATTTAATTTAAAATCTATGTGCTGCTATTAGATAAGAAGCATATAAGTTTTAAATATTAAATTTAGATTTAATTAAAATACAAAGAAGATTTGCATGGAGGGTTTCCTAATATGGAACTAGTTAGATTTCTAAATATAAATGTAATCTAAATTTGAATAAATATTAAAAATATATATATGGTTATTAATATATATTAATGCCTAACATGCCTACATAGGTTTAGGTTGGACTTTGGGTCAAATATTAACTAATGCCACCAAGGATTACACGTAGAAACTTTCCAAAATTGAAAACATATTAATATTAATAAGATATATATACAAAATATATATCAACATGAAGGTATTTGATAGTACTACATGTCTATTTAAATTTGGATTTGGGTCGGGTCAAGTCGGGACTAAATTGGTACAATCGGGTCTCCTAGAAAGTCAATAATCTAATAATAAATCATCGGTGGGGGTTAAGTCACAATTTTATTTGGTTTTCCTACTTGGGACATAGCTATGGCCGGGCCTTCCCTATCATGACTAATATACTAGTCAAAGCACACAACTACACTAACCGTACCAAAATTTCTAGTCGCTATGCATCTTAGAACTTAACCATGACTAAGGCCATATCTATATAATATATTAGGCTATTATAAATATAATCATATATATATACAAAATTGTATATAAATATATTTGGATGTATAACATCCCAAAATAAATATCAAAATAATTATACTAAGTCGTAGCAATCTATCATGGCTCTATAAGTGGGGTTGGCTAGGTTAGGGTCCAAATATATTTTCTAGTCAAGTCGAACTCAAAAAGTCAACTAATGAGTCTCTTGTGCCATTCGAAATTAAGTAGCACATAGAAACTCGATTGAGTGGCACACCCTTAGCATGTGTGTCGTAGACTCAAAATGGGACAAAACTATATATTTGGTCAAATGGTTTTGATCTATATCGAGTTCCGAACTTACATGAGAAGCTAGGTATGGAATTATGGTAAATAATCTAATTGCCTAAATTTGACTCGAAGTTGCGCGAAGTCAAAAGGATGCCAGGGGATAAATTCGGATGGGACATGATATATCAAATTGAAGGTCATCCTGTCTACTACAAAACTCATAAAGGACGTTTCGAGATATGGACATGTCTTGTGCTCCAATAATCAAAGACACAAAAAGTACATATAAAATCCTAATTAAATATACAATATAACCTAATAATTAGAAATACTATAAAATAAAATAAAAATAATTCCCAAAAGTCAGGGTCCTCACAATAAATACAATAATAAATACGATATACACGATATTCACGGTATATGGTCAGATCACACATCGTTGGTACTTCACCCTCCCAACACAACAAAGAACAAAATCAACATAAAAACTGAATTTACATATTTATCGACTAAACACTGATGTATAGTAAAGATCAATACTGAAAGCAAGCAATAAACTGTACTCGCCTGGCGTCCTTAGCTGCTGACATGGGTCGAGGTCTGAAACGAAGTCCAAGTAACCTATTTAAAGAATTTACAATGTCACTAAGTGAAATAGAATGGAATTAACTAGTTACAAGGTTATCAGCTCCCTAGGATACTTGTTTCCTCCACTTACTAGGCCACTAGTTCCATTTAACTATATTCCCTATGTAGTGTGTTCATATCTCTATGTAACATACCCTACCACAATATATACATGTATATACATATGGGTATTGTATACCCCTGCCCCTGCAACTGACAGACCCCAATACTCCTCTACTTTTGGTTTTATATTTGATATTAGGTTACTAGACTTCCTAGACTGGATACCCTTTCCTTCCCAGCCAGGTCTTCACTGATGCACAATACCAGTTTTTTTTGAAACTAGTACACCCAATTCAGTTCTCCTTGAACTGAATACCCCAAATCAGTGACTGACCTTACACATCAGTTTGCACTGTTTCACAGGTCAACTTGAAGTTGATGGACTCATCAGTCATTAGCCGTCCCCCCTCCATATTGGTGGTTATCCTAGCCTTTTACCTATGTGATTCAACCACACTAGGATGATGATGCCACTACCCTTTACCTGTATTTGCTCTGAACAAAACTTAACTATTTTGGGGAACATGTCTATAGGATTTACTTGGATCCTTCGGTTACAGGAATGGTTTCAGGCTTTATCCCATAGTACTAACCTTATACTCCTCTGTCTTTACAAGTTAATTTAAGGATTCAAATTATAAGGGAGTCCACCTAGGTATCAGGTTTTCCAGGCTAACCATGGTGTAACAGGTCAACTAATACCTATTTCAATTTGTCCTATCCTGTGTACTCAATTGATACCCACATGTCTAATCCTAGGTATTATCCTGAATGCAAATCTCAGCCACTACCCAATATCCTGGCATCCTGGAATACTCTGAGATATCCATGACAAGTATAGGTCTAACCCCAAGACAGGTCCCCATATATCAGGATATTCGAGTAGGGATTTATCCTAGGCTTCTACAGGGCTGTTTTCATGTGAGGTTGGGCTAGGTTTATGTACAACCTACTTGTATTGTGGCTCCCTTAATAGCTACAGGGCATGAGTTCCTTATTAGCTACAGGTTTCTATGGCTCTCTGTACCTTTCACTACTAGGTACTGGTATTTCCAGGTTTCTTGGTATAGGACTTACTCCATGCCAATACTTCTCAGTTTCCCACTAGGCTTTCCCTCTTTTAGACCATCCTACTGATAACTTAGCTTAAGTCTGATCTAGCCTAGAGGTCATATGTTGCCTGTTATACACGAAAATAGGTTGGTTGAGTAAAAAACTTATCTAATACTTTACCAATCAACCCAATGGCTGATTTGGCTCCCTATCTTATTGATAACTAGTAATATCCCAAAAATTTGGGGATATCCTACTCACCATACCCTACATATCAATCTGCAAGGCCTTGCCCAATGCAGTTACCAGGCTTGGACTGTTTTGATGTCCCCTGTCCCAGTATTGACTCAGGACAATAGTGCTGGTATATACATTGCTAAGTTTGGCCTATGCACTAGGCAGCAGGTTTCAATGCACTAGACAGCACGATACTCACTGGAACCCCGTCCAAAAATGAGACGTGAACCTGCTGTCGACGATGACCCAAATAGTATCTTTCCCGTCCGATGAACGTGGAAGACCGAAAATAAAATCCATAGTGATGTGTTATCACTACTACTCGGGTATCGGTAGCGGCTGCAACAATCCTCCTTGTCTCTGCCTCTCGACTTTGACCTGCTGACATACGAGGCACCTAGAAACGAAACGTGCTATTTCACGTTTCATACCATACCACCACACATGGTTTCTCCTATCCTTGTACATCTATTGGCTCCTAGATGCAGAGAATACTGGGAACGATGTGCTTCCTACATAACTTCTTCTCTAAGCCCTCCACTAGGTACACAAAGCCTCGTCCCGTGCTTCAACGAACCATCCTCTGCAATAGTAAAATCATCTAACAAGCCCGTTCGTGCTTGTGCTATAATGTTCTTCAGCGGCTCATCCTGGTGTTGTGCCTTCCGAATCCTGTCCATCAGTCCTGACTGAATCTGTATGCCCACCATCTGCATTTCGGCTCCTGGAATGACGATCTCGATGCCCAAACTCTCCAAATTTGCTAATAAATGACGATCTCGAGTCAAGCACATTGCTACGGGATACCTGCTTAAAGCATCTGCAACAACATTGCCTTTTCTCGGGTGATACTGTAGAGAAATATCATAGTCACTCATCAGCTCAAGCCATCTGCGCTGTCTCATGTTCAACTCCTTTTGTGTGAAGACGTACTTCAAGATTTTGTGGTCAGTAAAGATTTTCACTTGCTCTCCATACAAGTAATGTCTCCATAGCTTCAAGGTGAAGATCACGACTGCCAACTCTAGATCATAAGTGGGATAGTTTTTCTCATGCGGTCTCAACTGTCGAGACGCATATGCTATCACCCTCTTGTTCTGCTCTATGACACAACCTAATCCTTTGCCCGAGGCATCACTATAAATGTTTACACCTCCCAATCCTGAAGGCAAGGCTAAGATAGGGGCTGTCATCAGTGTCTTCTTCAATTTATCGAACGCAGCCTGGCAGTCCTCTGTCCACACAAACTCTTTATCCTTTCGAGTGAGCCTAGTGAGCGGCTCTACAATCTGAAAGAAGTCTTGTACGAACTTCCGATAATACCCTACTAATCCCAATAAGCTTCGTATCTCTGCCACCGTAGTCGGAGTAGTCCATGCTTCCACAGCTGTAACCTTCTTCGGATCGACGGATATACCGTCGCCAGTCACTACATGACCAAGGAACTCTATCTTGTCCAAGAAAAACTCTTATTTTGAAAATTTTCCATAGAGCTTCTCCTTCCTGAGGGTCTCTAGCACGATCCTTAGATGTTCCTCGTGTTCCTCCGGTGTTTTCGAATAAATGAGTATGTCATCGATAAACACCACTACGAGCTTGTCAAGGTATGGATGGAATACCTTGTTCATCAAGTTTATAAAGACAGCCGGGGCATTAGTCAACCCGAACGACATCACCATAAACTCATATAGTCCGTACTTGGTTCGAAAGGCAGTCTTCGGTATATCTTCTTTCTTCACCTTCAGCTGATGGTAGCCCGACCTCAAATCTATCTTTGAGAATACCCGTGTGCCACTCAACTGATCGAAGAGATCGTCAATCCTCGGCAGCGGATACTTGTTCTTGATAGTGTGATTATTCAAGGTTCGGTAGTCGATGCACATTCGCACCGTATAATCTTTCTTCACCACAAAGAGGACAGTGGATCCCTATGGTGACGAACTCTCTCTAAAGAACCCCTTCTGTAGTAATTCATCGATCTGCTTTTTCAATTCTTCAGCCTCCTTGTTGTTGATCCGATACACTGGTTGTGTCGTTGGTACTGCGCCTCGTACCAGATCAATAGAAAACTCGATGTCTCTGTCTAGCGACAATCCCGGTAGGTCTTCTGGAAAGACATCTAGGAACTCCATGATGATAGGATGTGGTGCCTCTTCCTCCTGAATTATAGCTCCGCAAAATCCTTCACTCTGCTGCTCTATTCCCCCTCTGGCGAATTCGAATGCCGACTCCCCAGGAGGACTAAATACGACACATCTTCGGTGGCAGTCTATACTGGCAAAATTCTTAATCAACCAATCCATACCGAGGACGAGGTCGAAACTCGATAGTGGCATTACGAGTAAATTGGCGCACAACTTCCTACCTCCCAAGGTGATGCGCCACCTCATGCAAATATCCTTGACTAGGATAACGCCTCCGCCTATCATAATTTTGCAACTACCACCTAAGGGTACAGAAGCTATACTATGCTTGAATACGGAAGCTACAGAGATAAAACTATGGGATGCACCGGAATCAAACAAAGCTATAGCGGAGAAAGAATCGAGAAGTATGGAACCTGCTATCACATCTGGTGTAGGCTTAGGCTCCTCAATAGCCATGGCAAAAGCTCAGCCCTACTGGGGTGCTCCTCTCTGCTGGTGCTGAGCGAACCGCTGCTGCTGAGTGGGTAGTGGTGGACCTAGCGGCTGTATAGCTGCTGGTGGTCTAGCTGGTCCTCTCTGTACGGAAACTGCCTCGAGTCCTGCTCGGTCGGGAGCCAATGCGCACACCTTCAGCTGATGTGAATGTGATCCACAGTATAAACACGATCCAAGCCTTGTTCTACAATCGTCCCAATTGTGTCCGATCTTCCCATAAAATATATAATATGGGGCCTGCTGGAATTGCCTCTGTGGCTGCTGTGTCTGGGCTCTGGCCGGGCCTCGGTGCTGCTACAGTACTGGGGCTCTACCAGTGGACTGGAAGGGTTGCTGGTGCTGGAAGGTCCTTGGCTGCACCTGAGGACGCTTCGCCTGTGCGGGTGGATGGTTGCCTCCGCCGAAAGTGTCTCGACTCCTCTTCGGCCTGTAACTCAGTTCTTCTTCGACAGTCTGGGCGACCTCCAGAATCTCCTCGTAGGTAGTGGCTCGGCTGGTGGCGATAGCTAAATGAATCTCGTACGATAATCCCTTCCTGAACATTCTGGCCTTGCTCTCTGGGGTGTTGACCAAACTCTCGGCAAAACGACTAAGGCGAGAAAACTTCGCAGTGTACTCGTCAACTGTGAGATTCTCTTGCTCCAAGTGCTCGAACTGGCTCACCAATGCCTCTCGTGCTACATTAGGATAGAATTTCTTCTTGATTAGCTGCTTGAATTCTTCCCAAATCACGTCTGGAGCAGCAAATCATGCTTGCCATGGTACCACGTCCGTGCGATGTCGAAAAGTTGTCGACTAGATAACTCCACCTTTAGATCTTCTGAGACACGAGCCATCTTCAGGTACCGCTCCACGTTTTCCAACCACTCATCAGCGTAGATAATACACTCGGTCCCATGGTACTCTCTGGGCCGGAGGTCCATGAAGTTCTTGGACGTTCCAGGGCGCTGTTGGTGGGCCTTCCTTTGCTGAAGGGACTCTCGCAAGGTATCACAAAAGATGTTGGCCTGCTGTTGGAAAATACCGAGAAGGGTAATATTGTCCAGTGTCGGTGGCGGGGGCATAGCAGGTGTCGGGTACATCGTCGGCGCTGGGTGCATGGTAGGTGCTGGGTACATATAGGGTGCCTGCTGCATCATCGGGGCTGGATACATGGCCGGTGCTGGATACATCGTAGGTGGTGGATAGACTGCTGGTGCCGCGTATATGGTAGGTGGAGCAGGTGCTGGAGGAGGGATCGTTGCTGGTACAGGAGTCTAAGAAGGAAACTGCGATGGCGGTGGAATGTCATCCCTGTGAAATCTCGAGTACTGCAGCTTGCCCAGATCGTCCTGGTGAGTAAGTTGGCCTCCCTGCGTCTGTGGAGTCCCGTAGGTGAAAAACCCGCCAACTGCCGGTGGAGTGTTCAGTGCAGCATTGTTCCTGTCCTGCGAATCCATTGGCTGAAAACAAACAAAATCATTAGACGATAGAAAGATTCAAAAAGGTTGCATAAAGGTACTTAAAATTGAAAATAGAGGTCAATAACGCAATTTCAACTCACGGAGATAGTCCTTAGGTCCCTATTTCTAGTCCTAGTCACAGGCCCGTAGTAGTACGACTAACCAAAGTACTACCACGGTTTCGCTGTCCTTGCGAACGTCAACCTGCATGGGCCACCAAAAAAATGTGTCACGACCCGCACCCAATATTTGGGCATGAACCGTGTACACGCCCAGCCTACGCCGCAGAGTCGGCAGTAGAACGCTGTAACAATATGATGAACAACCACGCAATAAAGGTATACCACAAGGAAAATATAGCAACTCCATATCTCAACTCAGCATCTAATAGATAAAATAGAACTGTCTCACAATAAAATGTATGAAGTCTAAAGTCAAAAATAAGCTCCACTACATGTCCCCAAACGCCAACTCAAATATCCAATACAATGTCTCAGTGCTAACAAAAGTTTCTAAGAAAGTGCAGCAGGATCAGATACTGCATACTCCTCTTGGTAAGCAAAGTCCGTCTCTAATACATCTCCCAAGTACGGGCCATACTGGTCAGGGCACACGATCTCTTCGTCAGCACCTAAAATTTGTTTGGTTATCCAGTCAGGATGGAACGAGTACAATTCACTGAATACAATTCCAATATATAAAAATGACTATATAACATAGGTTAGCCATTAGACATATGATTTATAAAAATAAACGAAGAAACAGAAATAAACTAAATATCGAAAACAGTAAATGAAATACAAGAAAATACTCACCGACTGACTGACTAAAGTACCTTTGATATGTGACCGGTCTCGGAATAATTATGCGACACGGTCTACACTATCTACATGATATAAAGTTACACGGTCTAAACGGAATACTACAATAAAGAAACACGGTCTACACGGTATAAATGCAATAATAAATACAGTCTATATGGTATACACGGTATATGGTCAGATCACACATCGTTGGTACTTCACCCTCCCGACACAACAAAGAACAAAATCAACATAAAAACTGAAATCACATATCTATCGACTAAACACTGATGTATAGTAAAGATCTATACTGAAAACAAGCAATAAACTGTACTCGCCTGGCGTCCTGAGCTGCTGACATGGGTCGAGGTCCAAAACTGTCACGACCCGCACCCTAGAGTAAGGGCACGAGACCTGGGTACGTCCAGCCTACGTCACAGTGTCGGCGGTAGAACGCTGTCCTAGGTCAAACATCTAACAATATAAAGATACCTGTATAGTATATACACTCCGAAGGAGGTGACATAGCAAATACAGTCTCAATCACATCTAAGGTAGAACAGGATAAAGATAGATAGATAGATAGATAAATATCCAGAACAGAAGAAATCACAGAAATACAATCCAGAAGTCAAGTGTCTAAAATAAGTACATATCCCAAAATCTCAGAATCCATATACAGTAATCCATGAAAAGTAAAGACATCCTAATCTAAGGGAGTGTCATCTACTGCTAGTGGATCCTACTGCTGGTCCAAGTCCAAGCACTCATCTAGTGTAGTACCGTAGTAGGTAGGGCAGAATGCCTCAGCCTCGTCCTCTTTAATATTTTAACAGGTCCAATCAGGACAGGAACGAGCACAGTACATCTGAACAAATCATAGCAGGTCAGGATATATAACCATGCTAGAGAGTAAGATACAAGAAACTGAAAGAATAACATGATAAAAAGGAAGACCGTAAATAAATAGATACAGTATACAGAGAACTACCAGTGACTAGTGATTCAGAGCATAAGATGGTTATGTAAACGGCACGATATTGTACACGAGTAATCTACAGAGGTTGTACACGACTAATCTACTGGATTGAATATATAACCACTTCTACTCCCCCGCCCCAATCAATACACAAGGATCTAGCCAAGTTATGTTATTGTACACGAAGTATAGTCGCACACGAAGATCATGTGAATACATGAATATACACGATTTCATACGATTTGTACACGAATGTCACGAATACAAGGAGTACACGATGCTCACGATAAAGTACACGAACACGAATACCCGATGTATCCGCTAAGGGGATAACCTCGCTCGACAAGATCCATATAGTACTAATCCGTGTTTCCAACGTGTTAGCATCATGTAAAGTAATCTAAAGCAGGAAATATACTCCTAATACAGGATATGAAATGATCAGAGAATGTACTCGCCTGTATCCTGAGAATCTGAAGGATATCTACTGTCCGATGAGTGGTGTCTGTCTCCTATAGAACAGTACAAGTCACTATAAGTCTAAAATGATAATAAGATGCAAATCAATGCATTCTACATGATTCTAGGTCAATCTAGACCAAAGTCAACTCTTGGTCAACTTTGGTCAACCCTAAAAGTCAAACTAGGTCAAACCTAAGTCAAACAAGTCTATACTAGTCTAACTAGTCTATTCTAGATCTAACAAGGCTATACAAGTCCAATCTAGACTCTGTACTGACAACAGTTACACCCATAGGCTAAGAGCCCTATGCTAGAGGCTATTAGGCAATTCCATGCCTAAAACCAACCATAACACATATACACATGTCAAATTATATATATCTAAAATAACACACATATTGATATATTTATATAATCTAATATAGAAATACACATGAGCATATAGGCTACTATATGTATACCACACATACATATATATATCTAATATATATAATAGTACACACACATAGATATAGGATACATATATGTACATCTCAAATATATATACATACATGTAGAGAATAGGAAAGACACATGTATGTGTCCAAGTGTGTGTGTGTGTGTCATGAGAGTGTGTCAAGAGAGTGTGAGACATGAGGGTTCTGTGTTCAAGTGTCCCTGAAATCAGTGAGCACATGGGGTATAATACCCTGAATTCAGAAAAGTGTGGTGATACTTTGTGTACATGTATCAAATGGAAATCAGTGAAATGTTAAAAGGAAAGAACAGTGGCAGCTAACAATGTGAAAACTGGAAATATAGACAATTGAAGGTTATGAAATATATTGACAGTCTATCATAAATCAGCTAGCTAATTACCAAATACCTGTGACAGTTAAGATCAATGAATATCATGCTATTACAGTTCATTAAGGAATGAATGAAAACTCAGGTTAAAGGAATCAGTGAACTGATTTGGAAGTGTGGAAAAAAGAAAACAGTGAACAGGTAATTCCTGGAAAACAATTAACATTGAAGACAAACTGGAAATACATTACAGGAATAGGAATTCCTGGAAACAGTGAGCACTAGAGGAAATCAGTGAAGTGTCCATGTGGTTTGCAAAACAGTGTACATGTGTTTAAGGAAAACAGGGAATGATTGCATTAAGAAAGGAATCAACTCAGATTTTAGCATTGAAAGAATCATTTAAACTCAGTTCTAAAGAAGAAAGGGAACCTCATTCGATTTTAGTTAAAATAGGAAAGAACCCAATTCTCAGTTTTTATCAAAACCAATTCAAATCGAACCCACATGTCCAAATTCCATTCACAAATCCAAAAGTCCATTTAAATTGAAATACTTCATTTACATATACTAAAAATCATGTGGGGACATTTAATCAGTGAAAACCATTACTAAACAGGGATTTAAAAGTTAGAAAAATGGAAAAACAACCAAGTATTAGTAACCTGTGTAGCATGTATCAGCCGAATGGCATTAAACCCAACATTCGAATCCAATTTACATCAACAACCTAACTAATCATGTAAACTAATTTATCATAGATAATTAGACATGTTAGGATCTAAATTAGCAAATAATAACATGTATTAAACATTTAAAACTGAATGTAAACAGAGAACAAAATAATACACTGATACGCACAGTGCACTCCTCGTGCACGCGTGATACCGTGTCCGACACGACACGAGAGGTCGTGTAACTTGACACACGTGGTGTCAGTCAGTGCCCCTACTCGTGTGTCCAAAATCACGTGTCAAAGTGGCGTGTCCATGGCGTAAACAACCCCGAGCAGCAGGGGAAGCACACTGCTCGCGCGCGTGTGGTGCACCCACGTGTTCGTGTGTCTATTACGATACGACACGACACCAATAATGACTCAGAACACCAAAAATTAATAAACGAACCTAAACCCTAATTTTCTATTCAAAAATATTCCAGAAATCAATTCGAAATGCCCTTCGGGGCATTTCATCAAACACATTCATACATCCACTGATACGTGTCCGATACGGACACGTATTGGATACGAATCCTAGGGCTAGCAATACCTACAGTTAGGGTAGGCCTAGGGCTTCCTAAATATACAATAATAACAGAAATTTATGGTGTAGATTCGAAATTACCTATAGGTTTGCAAAGTATCAAAAAGCTCCAAATGAGAGTGGATCCTCAAGCCACCAAACTCCTTCAAATTGCTCACACTCTGAAATTTCTCACCACAAACAGCAAGTAGAATAAATTTAGAGCCTATTACAATTGGTTTGAGGGAAAAAGAGTTAAATAGGAATTTCTTGGAATTATTGAAGTTGGAGCATACCTCTTCCTTAAACTTGAGAACTTCCTAAAGGAGGCCAGCCCTAACTTTGAGGAGATTACTTATAGGGGAAAATCCCTAGGCTAGTGTGGCCGGCCAAGTGGGGTTGTTGGGGTAGGTTAGGGTTCCACTAGTGGTCTATGGGCCTAAGTCATTAATCATGACTTGTGAAACCACAAGCAATTCTCTATTCATATTAATTCCTATTTCTTCCTAATAAATTCTAATGAGTAGGATATCTCTAACTTAGGTCAAGTTAGGGTTACACACTCTAACCAAGTAGTCATGACCTAGGTTAGCTTCTAGGACAGTCTTCTAAGTCACCCTGAGTCAAAGTCAATAATAGCACCAAATCAATTATACTAAAAATCACACAAAATTCCAATAATTATAATTAATACAAAATAATTCCAAATAATTCCAAAATTTTAAAAATGACCAAAGTACCCTCAAGCTAGAAATGTGGTAGTGACAGAAATGAAGTCCAAGTAACCTATTAAAGAATTTATAATGTCATTAAGTAAAATAGAATGGAATTGACTAGTTACTAGGTTATCAGTTCCCTAGGATACTTGTTTCCTCCACTTACTAGGCCACTAGTTCCAGTTAACTATATTCCCTATGTAGTGTGTTCATATCTCCATGTATCATACCCTGCCACAATATGTACATGTATATACATATGGGTATTGTATACCCCTGCCCCTGCAACTGACATACCCTAATACTCCCTTACTTTTTGTTTTACATTTGATATTAGGGTACTAGACTTCCTAGACTGGACACCCTTTCCTTTCCAGCCAGGTCTTCACTGATGCACAATACCAGTTTTTTTTGAAACTGGTACACCCAATTCAGTTCTCCTTGAACTGAATACCCCAAATCAGTAGCTGACCTTACACATCAGTTTGTACTGTTTCACAGGTCAACTTGAAGTTGATCGACTCATCAGTCATTAGCCCCCCCCCCCCCCCCGCCCACATTGGTGGTTATCCTGGCCTTCTGCATATGTGATTCAACCACACTAGGATGCTAATGCCACTACCCTTTACCTGTATTTGCTCTGAACAAAACTTAACTGTTTTGGGGAACAGGTCTATAGGATTTACTTGGATCCTTCGGTTACAGGAATGGCTTCAGGCTTTATCCTATAGTACCATCCTTATACTCCTGTGTCTTTACAAGTTGATTTGAGGATTCAAATTATAAGGGAGTCCACCTAGGTATTAGGTTTTCCAGGCTTACCATGGTGTAACAGGTCAACTAATACCTATTTCAGTTTGTCCATCCTGTGTACTCAGTTGATATCCACATGTCTAATCCTAGGTATTATCCTGAATGAAAATCTCAGCCACTACCCAATATCCTGGCATCCTGGAATACTCTGAGATATCCATGACAAGTATAGGTCTAACCCCAAGACAGGTCCCCATATATCAGAATATTCTAGTAGGGATTTATCCTAGGCTTCTACAGGGTTGTTTCCATGTGAGTTTGGGCTAGGTTTATTTACAACCTACTTGTACTGTGGCTCCCTTAATAGCTATACGGCGTGAGTTCCTTATTAGCTACAGGTTTCTATGGCTCCCTGTACCTTTCACTACTAGGTACTGGTATTTCCAGGTTTCCTGGTGTAGGACTTACTCCATGCCAATACTTCTCAGTTTTCTACTAGGCTTTCCCTCTTTTAGACTATCTTGCTGATAACTTAGCTTAAGTCTGCTCTAGCCTAGAGGTCATATGTTGTCTGTTGTACACGAAAATAGGTTGATTGAGTATAGAACTTATCTAAGACTTTACCAATCAATCCAATGGCTGATTTGGCTCCCTATATTAATGATAACTAGTAATATCCCAGAAATTTGGGGATATTCTACTCACCCTATCCTACCTATCAATCTGCAAGGCCTTGCCCAATGCAGTCACCAGGCTTGGACTGTTTTGATATCCCCTGTCCCAGTATTGACTCAGGACAATAGTGCAGGTATATACATAGCCAAGTTTTGCCTATGCACTAGGCAGCAGGATTCAATGAGCAGTATACATGGAAATTCTAATAATGGCATTAGGCAACAGTCTTTGCCTGTGTCTATTGATCGGATACAATGTGGCCATATTCCTAGGCTTCTAAGGGCATGGCTCCATACTCCCTGCAGTGGATAAACAGTTGATAGACCCATACCTTCACAGGGGTGCAATGGGGAATACCCATTGGTTTTTCCAACTGTGGTGATGAACCTACATGCTATTGATTTCCTGTCAAAGCCTAGAAGGCAACCAAGCCTGACAGGATGTCTATGTGAAGGCTCAGGCTCCTAGAGATGATATTTGGTGTTAAGTTCAGCCTGAGATCTCTTCCAAGTCTCAACAGAGTATCCCCATGTCAGAGGTTGTCTAATATACTGCGGTAGGACTCCTTACCTATTGTTCTTGGACTGGTTTACATCAACCGTACCCATGAATTACACTTACTCGACTGCACAAACACCCAGGAGTCTATGAACAGATACTCCTATCCCCTTATAGTTCTTTACCAGGTATCAAAAAAACCTAAATTCTCTTAGAAATTGTTTCGAACATTAGAAGCACCCAGATGGACCAATGGGGATATGGGAATACCTGTGATGCAGTAGCAAGGATCAGATGGTTCCTCAGTCCTCCTTGGTTGTTCTGCTCTTGAGATGTGATCGAGAGGGTGTTATTAGGGTTTGCAAGGGGAACACACAATAGAATCATCATGTATATATATACAGGTGATATGGATAGGATCGAAGGAAGCTTAGGGAGATTCAAATTATTTGAATTGATCCTATGCATATCTAATGATGCTGGAGAACAATATCTCAGTGTTCGACTTGAATCAGGAATATGGGTTATATCCTGAGGAAGTTTTAAATTCAAAAATACAGTAAGGTCCCTGTACAATCTTTTTTTTGCAAAGAAGCCCCTTTTTGTAATACATATATTTACATATATATGTGTATAGGAAACATGTGTCTAGTTTAAAATGGTAATTAAATAAATAATAAAAAATTTTAAATGGGGCTTACAAAATGGATTCTCGATAGTGGGTGCTCACGACATATGACTGGAGATGCAAATTTATTCGTAATACTATCGATGAAAAGGAAAAGATATGTATCCTTCGACAACAATCTGAAAGGCTATATCATAGGTAACAGTACAATTGGTTATCCTCCTTCTCCCGTCATTAATGATGTCTGTTTAGTGGCCGAGTTAAAGCATAACCTGCTCAGCATTAGTCATCTTGCTGATCATGGATATGACATTAACTTCGGGAAAACTAAATGCTTTATTTATAATAGATCATCTGGAGACATCACTTTTGAAGGGATAAGAGAAGATAACATATATACTTTCTATCTATCTAGAGATACTAACAATACAGGTAGATGCCTTTACGTCTACAAAGATAAAAGGCTATTATGGCACCAGCGTCTTGCTCATGCCAACATGGACACCATATCAAGATTATCTACCAAAAAGCTAGTAAGAGGATTGCCTGAAATCACCTTCAAAAAGGAATGATATGTGCTGAATGTAAAAAGAATAAGGCTACCAAATCTTTTTTTAAATCCATCAACACTGTAAGTACCACTCGACCTTTGTAATTACTCCACATGGACTTCTTTGGACCTAGTAGAGTAGCCAGCCTTGGCGGAAAGCTCTATGCTTTTGTTATTGTAGATGACTTTTCGAGATTTACTTGGATTTTCTTTCTTGCAAAGAAAAGTGATGCTATTTCAGTTTTCAAAGTATTTTCTAAAAAGGTCCAAAACGAAAAAGGCTACATGATTACTCGAATTCGAAGTGATCATGGTGGCGAATTCAAAAATTCTGATTTTGAAAAGTTTTATGAGTCAAATGGTTTTGATTACGAGTTTTATTGTCCTAGAACCCCTCAACAAAATGGTATTGTAGAGCGGAAGAATAGAACTCTTGGCAATATGGCCAGAGTCATGCTGAATCAATTCTCTCTTCCAAAATACTTTTGGGCAGAAGTTGTCAATACAACATGCCATATTTTAAATAGGATTTTGATTCGACATATTTAGAAGAAAACACCCTATGAGCATTGGTTTGGTAGAACACCAAATATTTCTTACTTTCGTGTATTTGGTTGTCGCCACTTTATCCTGAATACTAAAGACAACTTGGGCAAGTTTGATGCCAAAGCTGATGAAAGTATTCTTCTTGGTTATGCTGCCAAGAGCAAAGGATATAAAGTGTTCAACAAACGCTCTATGACTGTTGAAAAGTTCACCAATGTCACTTTTGATGAGAGTAATAGTACAGCTGCTTTAACTGATGACGACGTCGACGCTCACTCCGAACCATCAACTTCTACTCTTGTTGATACACCACCTAAAATCAGTTTTCCAGAGAGCTTTCCAAAGAAGTTCCAATTCAAACCTTCGTATCCAGAAAGCTTGTTAATAGGTGAGGTATCACAAGAGGTAACTACTCGATCTTCTTTGAGAGAATCTATTGCTAGCACTGCTTTTATTTCTCAAATTGAACCCAAAAATGTTATAGAAGCTTTTAACGATGAATTTTGGATATCTGCAATGCAAAAAGAACTCAACCAATTCGAATGAAATTAGGTTTGGGAACTTGTTCCTAGACCTGCTGATCACTCGATCATTGGTACTAAATGGGTTTTTCACAACAAAGTAAATGAGGACGGTTCAGTCACCCGTAACAAGGCTCGTCTCGTAGCTCAAGGATACAACCAAGAGGAAGATATCGACTACGATGAGACGTATGCTCCTGTTGCACGACTTGAATCTATTCAGATGCTTTGCGCCTTCACAAATTTCCAAAACTTCAAACTTTTTCAAACGGATGTGAAAAGTGCTTTTCTAAATGGCTTCATTAAAGAAGAATTTTTTGTTAAGAAACCCCCTGGTTTTGAAAATCACAAATTTTTTGACCATATTTTTAAACTTAAGAAAGCTCTTTATGGCCTCAAACAAGCTCTTCGAGCTTGGTATGAACGCCTTAGTACTTTTTTACTCGATAAAGGTTTTTCAAAAGGGAAAATTGACACTACACTTTTCATAAAAAATTTTGATGACACTATTCGGTTAGTACAAATTATAGGGCCTAAAAATCAAGTTGCGCCTCCAAAAATCAAGCTGCGCCACTATTTTTAAGCTCAGAGATCAAGCTGCACTACTGATCATGTTGCATCTGATATCAGACTGCGACTAATTATGTTTTGCCAAAATCTATGTGGCGTCTGACATTTAATGGCCATCATTACCTGACAACATTGACAACTGACAAACACAGTGAACGAGGAAAATCTCTTCGAATCCTTTGAATTGTGCCGCTCGAGGAGATTGGGCTGACAGTTGTCCTGCATATCTTGTGAGTTGCGCCTAGGCGCAATCCAGACAAGTTTCTTAGTTGCGCATAGGCACAATCTGAACAACTTTTTCTCAAAAGCTGCCACATGTCCAGGTACAGTCTAATCAGGCACAATTTAACTTATTGACTGAAGCTCGCACAACCTGATAAAGTTGAGACAATTTTTATTTCCAAAGCAGGATGACATGGCACACATGCCACTAATCTATCAAGACGTGTCTACTATCCTATACACGATCACGTGCATCTCAATCACATGATGCCACGCGTCTAAATATAGTTAGTACACGGCTGATAACTGAATAAAAGTTGATGCAATAGGAGGTTGGCGCAACCCAATGTGGCACAAACCAGCCTCGCGTACATCAGAATAACTGCTAAAACAGTTATTTCCTGAACTCTATAAATAGAGTTTCCAATCATTGCTAAAGGATCACGCACAGAGATTAAGAACTCTTATAAAATTGCTGCTGCATTCTTCAGAGGCTCTAGTCTTCAAGTTCACATGGTCCAAAGGATAAAGTGATCGTCTTCTGATCAGATTCCTATAGTTGTACTTCCCCAGAATTCATTGTACTTTGTACTATTCTTTTAAAATTTTGGAATAAACTTTTTATTTTTGCAAACAAAATGGCGACTCTGCTGGGGCCGACTTTCTCCTCTGACGAGAAGGTGAAAACTCAATATGATACTGCGTCGATCGGCAAGACGCAGAAGACTCTGGTTGTTCAGGTCAACAAGACAGCCTACGAGAATATGATCAACACCAAGAGCAACAAGCGCATTGTGGCTATCACCAAGAACAGGACGGTGTGGACTCCTAAGTCTTCTGCAATTGTTGTTGTCCAGGTACAACTTGAGTGCTCAGTGGCCAAGGCGCAATCTACCTCAGTGGCTCAGGCACATCCTGCTTATATTACCAGGGTGCAATCCACTCTTCCTGCTGCCCGTACGCAGTCCACTACTCTCTTTACTGCCAAGGCGCAGTCTGTTCAGGCCGTTGCTGAGGCAAAATCTACCCATGTTGTTGCCAAGGCGCCACCAGTAGCCTATATTACTAGGGTGCAACCAGTAGCCCGTAGTGCTATGGCGCAACCCAAACAACCAGTGACTCAGGCGCAGTCTGCTCCTCTGGTGCAACCTAAAGGAACTAGTCTTTTGGCTATTCTCTCTCAATTTTTAAGTTCTAAACTTGGAGAAACAATGCTCTTGTACTAAGACTAGACAGAAAAAAGGAAAAAGTCTTTTGACATTTCCTCAACTGGCGCAACCTATGCCTAAAGTGATCCCACAACAGAACAAAAGGAAACGCTTTTTAGCTAACCCTCTACAAAATAAAGGAAAGCACCCTTTGGTCTTTTCCAAAGCTTCTCTGGTCTATGACTCAGAGGATGATATATCAGATTCTATTTCTTTAAACAGAGGTCTTCAGATCTCTGATATCGGAAATGATATTGATCAAAGAGGCATCTTGCCTACCCCTATGGGGTCTGGTCAAGATCTTCCCACCTTGCAAATTTCAAGATATAAGCAAGGGAAATTGAGGGTATCACAAACTGAGACACCTGGAGCAGAATTTTCTGATTTACGCGCTTATCTCAATAGGCGTCAACCAGTATCAACTTTGGTGAAACGTAAGAACCCTATGCCAAAGGCCAATCTGTACCAGAAGCTAAAGTTTGAAAAGAAGGACCCAACCACTTATGCTAATGAGTTGAGTACATCTTTGTATACTCAGGAAACTAAACATCTGAAGAATAGGAGACATGTTCCTAACATCATTAAGAAATATGTTCCTCCGACTTCTTCTTGTCCTGTAGTTGTAACTGATCTTCGGCAACGTCTTACACAAAGACGATAGATTACAGGGATGTCTCCCTCACCTCTAACTCACTCTTTAGATAACCACTGCCTTCATGAAGTTGTCATCAACTGTTGTTGCCAATTGGCTCGACGATCTGTCTTCGATCGTTTGAACTATGCTCCAACTCCCAAACATATAATAGAAGATGAAGACGAGCTATTATATGGTTCTATTAACATGACTTCTCAAGGCACTAGGGGTGGGAAACGTCCAAGACGTAATGCATCCCGTAATCCCAGTCAATAATACTTGGATCGAATTCATGCATCCAGTGAAGGTGTATTTCAATACACTAGATCAAGAAATTGACATTTGAACCAAGGTGTCTTTAATCAAGAAGATCTCCCCATCACTCAAGTAGGAGAGGACTCTTTTTCGGAATTTGATGCAGATAGTGAAAGTTCTAAACAGACTATCTCATCAATAGCAGCAAGAGAAGTGATGGCATATACCATTACGGAAGATCAAGATGCCTCTACTTCAACCAGTCAGGAGCAACAAATTGTTGCACTAGAAGACAAATCGAAGACCATGGCAGAAATGGTTGCAAGTATGCATACAATAATCGTGGCTCAACATGCAGTGCTACCGATTATAAATCCTGCTACAAATCCTGAGCTTATAGCATCTTCTGTACCTGTTAGTCTTGGGGTACCACCTCCTCAGGTTGCTTCCGTGCCAATTCAAGCTGATCCTAGTCACTCTGGTGCCGGGGGTGGTAATTACCACGCTGTTCCTCCTCCTAATCAACCCACTAATTTCCAAACATCAGGAGATGCTAATGAGGCTGTGAAACTCTTACGTACTCAGTTTGAGTCCTTCAAGCAGAAAGATGGTCTACAAAGATTAGGCATAAAGCAACCATATCCTACAGAGTGAAAGGAGGTTCCATTCCCTCCTAAATACAAGCTTCTGACTATTATGCTGTTTGATGGCAGCACTTCTCCAAGTCAGTACATTAATCACTTTGAAGTGATGACTGACCAATTACAGTCGAATGATGCTCTCCTTACCAGAGTGTTCGTTGGTTGTTTAACTGGCACAGCATACGACTGGTATCGTAGCTTGCCTGATGGCTGCATCACTTCTTTTGCTGGTTTCAAGCAAATATTCTTGGAACGGTTTTATAAGGGAGTCAATGACATGACAACGTCTACCCTCATTAAGATTAAACAAAGGCACAATGAATCTACGAAGAGTTTTATTGAAAGATTCTGCCGAGAGGCACTCAAAATGCCTTTAGGAACTCCATCTGCTGTAACAATAGACACTTGAAAATCAAACTTGTTGCCTATTATCAATTTGTGGACGGGATCTACACAATTCCAGGATTGGCCTTCTTTCATTGTGAATGCCAAGGCTGCTAAGGTCAGTGCCGAAAAGCTCAAACAGTTAGGAGTTCAGATGACTCATCCTAACCAAGACGAATATTCTACACTCGGGAGTAATAATCGCCAGAATAACCGCAAGGGTAAAGAAATACTGGCTATCAATCTCAAGGACAAGGAGTCTTTGGCTGTCAATGTCACTCAGACAGTACCCACTCCATCAGCACCACCGCAGAAGACAACTCGTCCAAAGGAAGAGTATTCTTTCGATGAAGATGATACTTTGAGCATCTTCGATTGCTTGATCAAAAGCAATAAGCTTCAACTTCCAGAGGCAAAACGGCCAGAAGAAGTGGGTTAAACCGATCACCCTAAATACTGTGTTTATCACAGATTTATAGGGCATCCAACCAGAGCATGTTATGTACTCAAAGGTAAAATCCAAGAGTTTGTCAACTCTGGAGCAATCCCTCTTTAACAGGACGAGAAGACGATGACTGCTAATGTCGTTTCTGTGCAATTTGGTGACTTTCTACCACAATTTGTACAAGATGGCATTGTCCCCATTCCAAGGACTACTCTTGAGATCGTGAATCTTCCACCTCCTCAAAATGAAGGTATTGTTCCGCTATCAACTGACAGGGGAGAGATTATGTGGATTCATCCAGATCTGGTGGCAGATTTTGAAACAACTTCCTCTTCTAAGTAGAAGAAGCACTCCAAATCTAAATCTAAAAGCTGCAATATGGTATCCTTTGAACCAGTAGCAGAAGAAAAAATTCTAATAGGCACTAGATCTGGGAAACCCTATCTTCGGAAATATCCCAAAAATCAAGAGAATCCTGCTCCATCTCTTGATGCTCCTCCTACATCATCTTCTCCTGCTGAGAATATACCATCTACATCCCCGCCGGTGGTTGAACCATCTCCTTCTAAACCAACATCAACAGACAAGGAAAAACAACCAGTTCGCTTTGACAAAGCACTGAAGAAGTCCTCATCTCTTGGACTTGAAAGTCTTACAATTTTGACATATTGGCTCAATTGGCCAATACTCCAACAAGATTGTCAATCTTTAAACTCTTACGTCTCTCAAAAGAAACTCGAGAGACGTTAAGTGAAGCCTTGATGCATGCTGACGCTTATCTTACTCTTCTCAAGAAGCCTGAAAAGAAGCCAGTCAGTTGTGCACATTATCATAATGTATTTGAATTGATGCCCAATATTACTTTTACACAAGATGACATATTGTTCGAAGACAATCGTCATGATCGTCCTCTCTCTTTTACGGGGTATGTGGACACCATGAAAGTCGATCGCATTCTGATTGACCCAGGGTCCGCACTTAGCATCATGCCGAAGTCTTTACTGGATGCTTTGAAGATCCTAGTACATAACCTTTCTACAACTATCACTACCATCCTGGGGTTCAATCAAGAAAGAAGTGAACCTTTGGGGAAGATACGCCTAAAACTTCAAATTGGCAATCTTCGTACAAAGGTAACTTTCTATGTTACTGACAATCATGGCTCATACAATACTTTGTTAGGAAGGCCATTCCTCCATGAACACAAACAATATTGTAACTTCTACTCTCCACTAATGTTTCAAATATGTGGATGGTAATGGAGAAGTCTAAAAAGAGGTTGCAGATCTGAATCCTTTCAAAAGGGTTGAAGCATACTGTAAAGGTTCTCGCATATACAAGGAGGAATTCATGAAGGTGGTACTGGCAATGGACACAGATGAAAAACAAAAAAAATGTGTCGGATGATACTCTGGTGATCCCGGTCAAAGGACGTACCTCTTGTCCTAGTCTTCCAAACCACTGACTATCTATCTTCCTTCCCATGAGAAGCAGCCCAAGGGTGATAGTCAGGAACAAAGGGAGCTCACATCTTCTGAGCCACTTGTAATCGATCTTCGTCGCAAGAAGCCCCCTCCTCCTTCTCTTTTTTCTTCTTCCCCTCTTATCATCAATCTGACTAAGCCTGCTAAGGCTAATGTTCCTGTTGTAAATCATAGTATAAAAATCAATAAAGCATCTCCTTTGCAGTATACTGATGTCTCTTACCATTCTCAGTGTTATTTGGATATGTTAGATAGTTTTAACCCACTTACAATAGAAGTTGTATTATCTCTGCAAAATGTGATATCATTGGATTCAATACAAGAGTTGTACTTCTTAGTACCAGCTCGAAAGAAGGATGAAAAGCCTATATTCTTTAATAAAAGAGAGGAACCAAAAATCATGGTCTATAATGATAATAGAGATGATACAGAAAGGCTACAATTACGTCGCTATAGTCCACAATCCAAAGCAATTATCCGCAAAATGGGCTATGATTTCAAAACTAGTCTCAACAACGGTAAAGGAAGGCGAACTCCTCTTCATATTGCTGTTCCAAAAGGAAAATCACAACAGTACCACATTAAAACGAAACGGGGACTAGGTTATGCTTCACCACTTCCAACTCCAGAACCTTCTGAATTTGATGAAGAAGAATGATCTAACTCTTCTGATTCTATCTCATGGGATTCTGATACCAGCATCGATCATGTTCATAGGGTGATAGTATCTTCTAACATGGTGTCTGCCGAATTCTTAGAAGATGATAAAGATGACATTGAAGAAGATCCTGAAGTTGACCCTTGGGCACAAAGGATAGACAATCAGTGGGAACTTCATTTTGAATAACGAGAGCCACCTACTGAGGATCAATTAGTCCAAATCGATATTGGAGAAAAGGGTGTATCACGACCAATCTTCATTAGCAAGAATCTTTTAGAGGATGATAAACAAGAATTAATTCACCTTATTCGTGAATATATCGATGTCTTCGCCTGGAGTTATGAAGATATGCTGAGATTAGATCCTCAAATTGTAACTCACAAGCTTAATATCTTGCCGAATGCCAAGTCGGTCAAACAACAACAACGATGATTCAAGCCAAAAATAATGGATGCAATTGATGATGAAGTCAAAAAGATTATAGCTTGCGGTTTTATCAGAGAAGAACAGCATCCTGACTGAGTAGCCAACGTTGTACCAGTTCGAGTTTGTATAGACTTTTGGTATCTTAATGATGCTTGCCCTAAAGACGAATTTCCTCTCCCAATTACTGATGTCATGATCGACAATACATGTGGATTCGAACAAATTTATTTTATGGATGGATTTTCTGGATATAATCAAATCCGGATGAATCCTGAAGATGAAAACATCTTCATTTCGTACTCCTCGTGGAGTGTTCTGTTATACAGTCATGCCATTTGGTCTTAAGAATACAGGTACAACTTATCAGCGGGCTATGAGTACTATCTTTCGAGATCATTTACGAAAGACTGTCGAATGCTATGTTGATGATATTGCTGTCAAAAGTCGTCTCAAGGAAGATCACATTCAAGATTTAAGAACTATCTTCAATCTAATGCGCCAGCATCAATTCAAAATAAACCCCACCAAGTCTTTCTTGGGTGTCTCTAGTGGCAAATTTCTCGACTTCGTCATTACCTCTAAGGGTATACACGTTGATCCCGAGAAGATTAAAGTCATTCAAGAGATGCATCCTCCACGCAACCTAAAAGAGCTACGAGGATTCCAAGGTCAACTTGCGTACATCAGGCGGTTCATTTCGAATTTATCTGGACGTTACAGACTATTTACTTAGTTAATGAAGAAAGGTATATCTTTCGTTTGGACGAAAGAATGTCAATAAGTATTTGATGACATAAAGCGGTATTTAATAAGTCCACTGGTTTTCGTACCACCGATCTCAGGAATACCCTTCTTAATGTATGTCCGGGCAATGGACCATTCATTAAGAGCTTTGCTGGCTCAGAAGAACAAGAAAGGTCATGAACAAGCCATCTACTACCTTAGTCGAACGATGATTGGAGCTGAACATCGTTATAGTCCGATGGAGAAAGAATGTTTAGCCTTAATGTTTGCCGTTCAGAAGATAAGACATTATATTATAGGCCAAACTATTCATATCATATCCCGGGTCAATCCTCTTCGAGTCTTAATGAAGAAGCCAAGTACACTCAATTCTAGACTTGCCACATGGGCCATATTATTAGCACAATATGATATGGTTTATGTTCCTCAAAAGTATGTGAAAGGCCAAGCACTTGCTGACTTCTTAGCATCTCATCCTGTCCCTGAAACATCTAAACTCTATGATGAGATTTCGAACGAAACATTGGAATCAAATATGATCTCAGAAGAATTTTCTACCTGGAGGTTGTTCTTTGATGGAGCTTCTAGAATTGGACCTGGAGGTACCCTTATTGCTGGAGTAGGAATTGTTCTTATTTCACCCGATAGATTAACTATTCAAAGGGCTTATTCTTTATACGAGTCGTGCTATAACAATGTTGCAGAATACAATGCATTGCTCATTGGACTCCAATTAGCCAAACAATTGGATATTGAATATCTCGAAGTATATGGTGACTCTAAGATGATTGTTAATCAGGTTAGAGGCATATATGAAGTCCGATATCAAGATCTGGTACCATACCATGAAGCAGCAACCAAGATAGCTTCTTTATTCAAAGGGTTCTTCATCGAACATGTACGTCGTGCATGCAACACAGAAGCTGATACCTTAGCTAACCTAGCTGCGTACTGGCAATTCCAGTCAAAAGACAACAAATGGTTATTATCTCTAATAGAGAACTATTTTGTGTCGAAAACAACTATAACATTGAATTCAATAATCGAACTGAAGTCATTGTCATTAGCGAGGACTGGAGAACACCTTTCATTGATTTTGTAGTACATGACATTTTGCCAGAAGATCCTAAGAAAGCCACAAACATCCGTCGTCGATCACTTCGATTCTATTATAATCATACTACTAAAACTCTCTATCGAAGAACTTTTGATGGATTACTCTTGAGGTGTCTTGCTGGTGATGAAGAAAAGCAGATATTATGCGAAGTTCATGATGGTGTTTGTGGAGCACATTAGCCTGGTCCTAAACTACAGGATCGTATTCGACGTATGGGCTACTAATGGCCCTCTATGGTATCAGATGCTATTGACTATGCAAGGAAATGTCGTGCATGTCAAATTCATACAGATTTTATTCACCAACCATCGGAATTTTTTTATTCGACTGCTGCCTCATGGCCTTTCGAAGCTTGGGGCATGTATATAATTGGCCATATCAATCCTCCTTCATCTAAAGGACATCGGTTCATCTTGGCTGTAACCGATTATTTCTCCAAGTGGACAGAAGCTATACCTTTGGCTGAAGTAAAAACTAGTAGTATCATCAACTTCATCAAACATCATGTGATATATAGATTTGGTGTCACTTGCCGAATTATTCATAATATTGGCCATAATTTATCAGCCAGAAGTTTAATAGGTTCTGTTATGACAACAGAATCAATAATGTTGCCTCTACGACCTATAATTCTGCGGCTAACGGGTTGGCTGAAGCATTCAACAAGACCATTATCAAACTCCTTAAAAAGTTAGTCTTTATTAACAAACATAATTGGAGTGATAAACTTGGAGAATGTCTTTGGGCATATCGCACTACTGTCCGTAATCCCACAGGTTGCATACCTTTTTCTCTAGTATATGGATGTGAAGCTGTCCTACCTCTGGAAATTCAGATTCCATCATTGAGAATCGCCATTGCTAACGAGCTTACTACAGAAAATAATAATCGTCTTCGAATTTAGGAATTGAAGGCACACGACGAGAAAATATTATTAGCTCAACAGCACATCGAACTTTATCAGGCCCAGATTTCAAAAGCCTTCAATCGCAAAGTTAGAGTGCGAACATTTCAGAAAGGCGAGTTAGTTCTCACAGTCAGACGTCCTATGACTATGACACATATGAACAAAGGCAAGTTCGAGGCAAAATAGGAAGGGCCGTTTGTGGTAAATAAAGTTTTCTCAAATGGAGCATATCAATTAACAAATATGGACGGTAGAGTTGCTATGATGCCTATCAAAGGCAAATTTCTCAAAAAATGTTATGTATAAAAGCAAAATGTACTTTATTCCAGAGATATCGTGTATATAGAAGTTTATTTTATTCAAAAGTAGAATGGAATTACATAATATTACGAACGGGAAGGAAGCCCAGATACTTCATGATTAAATATATAGTTTGCCAATTGTTCAAAAATCTCATTGCCGGAACTCATAGAAAACTCGCAAGCAGCCATCCTCAATGCTTCCTCTTTCGCAGTTTTCCCAGGTTCCACTAACTCAACAATTAAGTCCCGCCTTGGAACATGAGCAGTTGAGCCTTCAACCCTTTCTTTCTGAGGAGGCACTGGAGGCTCAGTAGGAGGCGTCTCGATCTCTCCTTCAATCTTCGGAGTGAGCAAATCTTTGGAAGATATTTTGTATAGAAAGGAAAGAAAGTGACGATATCTATGAAAGTTTTGTTCTATTTATAGACAGAACAATTAGACAGTCAACATCGAGAACCGATGCGACTTTTTAAAAAGAAGTCCAACTGTTCGTTCATTTATAACCGTTCGTTCATTTACGACTATTCATTCATTTTCCTTTCTTTAAAAAAACCGACATGATGGTTCATTCATTTATTCTCTTCCTCGAAAGTTGCAGTAATTGTTCATTCATTCAGTGTCCTTTCTCGAAAAATTGAAGTGACTGTTCACTTTTCATAACGAGAGTTCACAATCTCCCTGCTTCTGAATTCGATTTATTTACACCAATAACTTCTCATCTCCACTTTTCTCCTTAATTCTATTTTCATTATCACCACATCAAAATTAGATCATAAAAGAAGAGAAAATCATTTTTTTATTCCTTCTTTAAAAATATAGATACATCTTAATGGAAATCTATTACATCTCGGATTTTTATTCTAAATATAATATGAAAGTCTATTATATCTTTTGGATCTTCTTATTTGTTGGTGCCAGTTCCTTATCGTCTCGACCTGAAGCAACGAGCCAGACAATGGAATCAACTCTGGTCTTCTCTCTCAGAGAGACGAGAGGAGAACCACAGAATACATCAGCTCAAAGATAAGCTGTTGTCAATATAACTGGTGGAGAGAAGATGGCCCGCCAGGGGAACTAGGAACGAGATCACCTTCGTGATACGATTCCTAATTCTGTCTTTCCACCATCTAACTCTCATGTATAAAGGCTCTTCCTACCATCTGAGAAAGACCCTTCTGGAATACAGAGAGCCCTGAGTTGTCTGATCTGAGTGTCAGAATCATATGAGTTGTCTGATATGGGTGTCAGAAGAATTCTTTTTATAGTATCCAGGTCACCGATGCCAGTTTCGAAGAAGCTTGCCAGCCAAACTTCTGCAAATATGAACGAAGAAAGAAAAGTCAGTAAAATCTATCAAAATTGTGCGCGAATCAACAGTGAGCGCCGATCAACAGGCGCATATCAGCAATGTGTGCCTACTCTCAAAAGCACAGGCGAACATCGACAGTGTGCTGATCAACAGGTGCCAATCAACAATGTGCGCCTATTTTCAGAAGCACAACCGCATCTCAACAGTATGCGATGATCAACAGGTGCATATTAAAATAGTGTGCTTATCAACATGTGTATCTCAATAGCGTGCATTGATAAACAGGCGCATATCAAAATAGCGTACTGATCAATAGGCATATATCAGCAGTGCGCACCTATGATCGAAGCTAAGCGTTGGACCATAGTGCGCACCTATTCTCAGAAATAGTTAGCACATATCAACGGAGTCTACAATATACAGATCAATACCTATCTTCAAAAGTGACGCAGAAGAAAAAATGCTCATACCATTGATCCTTTGTTGAGACTTACCAATTTTTGAAGGCACATCATGCAAACAAATAACATTGAGACGAAGTGGCGCAAGTGAACTTATGAATAGTAAGAGCTTGTGAGGAGCCATTTGTTTTGAGAAAGTATAAATGACTATTTCGTTCCTTGTTGTCCTTTTAAAAGTGTTGAAGATGAAACAGGCACGTCATTCTAGGAGCCTATTTCTGGAAAAGAACTAAACTATAGGCAATCGAAGCCATGTGATGACTGCCATGTGTCCCTCAATGAAATAGTAAGCATTGAATTATCCAAAGGACCACATATACATATGCCATTTGAAATCACAGCCTCACAATATATCAAAATTTTTAGATTTCATTGCATAAAAGACGGGTGGACCCCTACATACAAGGACACAAGAAAAGAGAATAAAAAGTTGTCATGCATAAACATTATTCATTTTTCTTGTCTTCATCGGTCTGATGAAGGGCGACGTCCAATTCTTACATGTTGCGGATTCCCGAGCGACGCATCAGGTTAAGGAATTCCTTTGAATCGTCGCGCTCTTCAGAGGATGGCCCACCACTCGAGCGATTAAAGACGGTTGGGTTTAACCTGAAGCAGTCTAGAAAGTTTGCCGCTCTCAATGCTGGGTCAGCCTCCAATAAATAAGTCAAAGACGGAACATCGGGTTTCGCTTCGGGAGACTGGGTTTTGGTGACAGCATTGGTCTCCATCTCCTTCTTAGATGCCATCGAAAGCATAGAAATGAAGAATAAAGTATGAAGATCAACCTCTACATATATATCATCAAACTGACTCTTCATATTCCTCATGGAAAACTAAAATCATCATTGAAACTCGAAAAGACAAAGAGGAGATTGAGTATTTTTGAGAAATTTATTTAATTGAGATGACCGGGTGTTGACTGGCGCAACTTGACTCAGTTAAAACTTTTATAAATTCAAAGTATTTTAAAACTTTAAAATATTTTAAGTTTTGAAAACTTTGAAGAGGGTCTTGTAGGGCCTAAAAATCAAGTTGCGCCATGAATCTACTACTCAATAATCAAGTTGCGCCCCAAAAATCAAGCTGTGCCACTGTTTTTAAGCTCAGAGATCAAGCTGAACCACTGATCAGGTTGCGCCTGATATCAGACTGTGCCTAATTATGTTGTGCCAAAATCTACGTGGCGTCTGACATTTAATGGCCATCATTACCTGACAACACTGACAAGTGTCAAACACAGTGAATGAGGAAAATCTCTTCGAATCCCTCGAATTGTGCCGCTCGAGGAGATTGGACTGACAGCTGTCCTGCACATCTTGTGAGTTGCGCCTAGGCACAATCCAGAAAAGTTTCTTACTTGCAGCTAGGCGCAATCTGAACGACTTCTTCTCAAAAGCTGCCACATGTCCAGGCGCTGTCTAATCAGGCACAGTTTAACTTATTGACTGAAGCTCGCGCAACCTGATAAAGTTAAGACAATTTTCATTTCCAAAGCTGGATGATATGGCGCACATGCCACTAATCTCTCAAGACGTGTCTACTATCCTGTACACGACCATGCGCATCTCAATCACATGATGCCATGCGTCTAAATACAGTTAGTACACGGCTGATAACTGAATAAAAGTTGGCGCAACAGGAGGTTGGCACAACCCAGCCTCGTGCATATCAGAATAACTGTTAAAACAGTTATTTCTTGAACTCTATAAATAGAGTTTCCAATCATTGTTAAAGGATCACGCACAGAGATCAAGAACTCTTGCAAAATTGCTGCTGCATTCTTCAGAGGCTCTAGTCTTCAAGTTAACATAGTCCAAAGGATAAAGTGATCATCTTCTGATCAGATTCCTATAGTTGTACTTCTCCAGAATTTATTGTACTTTGTACTATTCTTTTATAAGTTTGGAATAAACTTTTTGTTTTTGCAAACACAAATCTATGTAGATGATATCATATTTGGGTCTACTAATGAGGGTCTATGCAAGGAATTTTCTAAGTGTATGCAGAACGAGTTTGAGATGAGCATGATGGGGGAGCACAACTGCTTCCTTGGATTACGAGTCAAACAATACTCGCAAGACGTCTTCATCAGTCAATCGAAGTATACAAAGGATATGCTAAAAAGGTTTGAGCTTGACAACATCAAACCTATCATTACTCCTATGGCTACTACAACAAAGTTGAAACTTAATGAAAGCGGCAAACCGGTTGAGCAACGTAAGTATCGAGATATGATTGGTAGTCTATTGTACTTAACTGCTAGTCATCCCGATATTATGTTTAGTATTTGCTTATGTGCTAGATATCAAGCTAACCCTAAGGAATCACACATGATCGCGGTTAAGCGTATCTTTAGATATCTTAAAGGAACTATTACGATAGTGTTATGGTATCCCAAAACCACTTTCTTTGACCTAATCGGATATTCCGATGCTGATTTTACGGGATGCAAAGTCGACCGTAAGAGTACCAGCGGTACGTGTCATTTGTTAGAAAAGGCTTTAGTCTCATGGTTTATCAAGAAGCAGAGTTCTGTCGCACTATCCACAACAGAAGGTGAGTACATCGCAGCTGGTCGTTATTGTGCATAGATTCTGTGGATGAAGCAAACTCTTGAAGACTATAACTTACTATTCAAGCACATAACTATTTTCTGTGATAACACTATGTAATAAATTTAACCAAGAATCCAGTATGTCACTCACGTACAAAGCATATAGAAATTAGACATTATTTCTTAAGTGATCATTAATTGCATGGTACTACAAACTTATAATTCATTGACATTGAACATCAACTAGCATATTTCTTTACAAAACCACCAAGTCGAAGAGCGCTTCAATTTTCTTTGTTGAGAGTTAGAAATTTTGGATGAAACTGCCATTCAATAAGATGTACCTACGTAAATAACGGTTATAACATATATCATTCATAGTGACATTGCTTTGGGTACAAGTCGAAAGGGACCTTCTGACAAAAAGGAGTAAAAGCCTAAGCAACACGGTGCACTAGTCTTCGGATTACCGCTAGCTGGGATCCGGTCCCTACAGCAAACTTGAGGCAGTTCCACTGTGCTGATCATTATTTTAACAATAATTTATTATGGCTACACTATTTTATGGCTTTTAACATTCATTATTCCTCATTCGAGATTTTTTTATCAAAACTATTTCTTTTTAACTCTTTGGAGTTCTAGAATCAGTCTACCAGAATTCGGGCCGAACTCTGCCTACACAGAGTTCAGGCCAAACTCTGCCTACACAGAGTTCGGGCCGAACTCTGTGTGCTTGGTTCCAGAACCTCAAGCAGCTCCTGGCCGCCCACTTTGTTGATCCAATGGCCACGATTTAACACGAGCTGCCGGTCCTAATTCAAATACCCAAATTTTTGCCCTCTTTCTTCATTCTTAACATCTTCAACCTCTCTCCAAAACCTTCTCTCCAAACCCTAAACCTAGAAATCTCAAATCTTAGGGTTTTTACCCCCTCAAACTCAAGGATCTAGGGTTTGTGGTGGTTCTCTTCCATCTCCAACAACTTTTGTGAGGTATAACTCATTTTTCTCACTTTTTCTATTTCTATTTTCTCTATTATCTATGGCTCCATGATTATTTGGTAGAGGCAAGAGGATGAGAAGTGAGGGAGCATCTTCATCTAACCCTCCTCCTCCCCCTTCTCCTTCGATTCATCCTTTGTTCAACCAACTACCTCCACCAAATCCCAACACCTACAATGAGCAAATTTTTGTCTCATTGGATGCATCCAATGAGTGGTACTCGGACTTTCGCTCACATAGTGTGTTCTCGGGCCATCCGATTAATTTCACCATTTTTTGGCATATGATTCCTACTTTCACAATTTATGCCTTGATGAACTCGTGACTACTTTATCTCTTATTTATCTCAATGCCATCCAGATGTTTTACTGTTATATAACATATGATGCCACGAGGATTTATTCCCGTGTCATCGGCATTGACATATCTTTTACCGATTTTGAACTTACTGAATACCTTGAACTCCCGGAACCCAACTCTTGGGAAAGACATATTGATGCCCGATATTTTCAATTCCTAGGTGATTCCACTCTTGAGGGTTTTAAGGACGCGTTGTGTACTCTTAACACACGTCCTCGTAAAATCTGAGCTAAATATCTCAATAATCTTTTTTATGAACTCTATCGGATTATCTTCTCTACAATCTTGCCTAAAGCAGGATCCACCGATGAAGTTTCATATCACGAGATCTTGGCTCTTTATCACCTTCACTTTTGTATTCCCTTTAACTTCCCTCGCACGATGATGGACTGGATGATTCGTGCGAGAAAGAAACCAAAATCCTTGGTTTATGCCATGTATCTACCAATAATTTTTCGTGCCTTCTGTAGGAACGAATTGTAAAGCGCAATACTCTAGGGGGTGAATATAGTGGGTAGCAAAATTTAGCTAATTAAAAATATTAGTAGCAAGATAACAAATAATATATCACAAGTAATTAAATAAAAAATAGAGATCAGAAAGCAAACGCAAACACGACGATGTATATTGGTCTTCCTCTTGTGAGGACTAATCTAGTCGGAAGAACTTTAGCTTCCAGTTGAATCTACTATTGGAAAATACCACAAGTTTTCGTCCGAAGTTCTTGCAACTTCTACAACGCGAGCTTTGATCCAAAGTACTCGACCAACTTCAATTGTGAAGTACCTTTCTTCAATCAAGCCTCTGATTGCAATCGCTTTGAAACTTCTAGACCGTACCGTACTGGAAAATTGACTAGAGGATTATAACTGGCTTGAGATTTAAAAATGGATAGCTCAGAACACTTTGAAAGAAGTAGTAGGCTTATAGAGAAGAGATATGAAAGTGAATTGGAGTGTTGAAATGATCAAAAATTTTCTCTATTTATGGTTTTTCTAACGGCAGAATTCTGACAGAATTCGGGCAGAACACTATGAGAAAATCTTGACAAGATCCGTAACTGCCGGAATACCAAGTTCAAATTCGAACGTCCACTAACCGAACTCTGGCCAAATTCGGGCCGAACTCGGACCGAATTCTGTTGGAGTTCTGTCAGAATTTTTGTAAATTGGTTTTCAGATTTTTGGAAAGATCAAGCAGTTAGAAAGTAGTTTGGGCTTTTGTAAGTGGGCTTATTTTAAAAATGAAAGAATATTTTGAAAATATTTCTTAGGTAGCCTATCTGCCAGTACGATACAGTTTACATCGTATTCCTAGACTCAATAAATATAAAAAATATATTGATCAAATAGGAAAACCAAGAGCCATTTGATGACGTATTTCTTCAGATATTTGAGCAGACCTGAAGACGCATTTTTCTTTGACGGCAGTCGTCCAAAGATAAATAGATCTGGAAATCTGAATACCTTTCGGTGGCTTCGCCCATGAAACCCTACTGGTGGCGTTGTCCCCTCGACCTCTGTCCGCTGACCGGACAGCGGAACCCTCGATGCGAGGCCCCAGATAGGTTGTTGGGTGATTCAGAGAAATCTTCTTGTATGACGTCGTCTTTGGCCCATCATTAATAATTCTCCATTATATATGTCCTAGTTTTACAAAGCTTGATCATGCTTACTATATGTCTATTAGAACATGTTAGACATACAAAATAATATGATACAAGCATAGCAATATGATATAGAACATTTAGGATAATGCTAAGTTTAAGTAGCAATATGATAGTGATTACATGAATATTAGTGATGTCATTATGGTAAACTTAATTGATTAGCCATATTCAAAAATATGATATAATTATTGGACTAACACCTTTAACATCCATCTTGATGAATGTCAGTTCCTACCTGCTCCTGCCTATCTGTCTAAGGCACGTAGGACTATTGCTGCTATTGCTCCTCCTGCTGAGACTGAGTCTTCTGACTCAGATGCTCCTGATGCTCCTCTGCCTGAGCCTCCTGCTACTCTTGACTCAATCCAGGCGATATTGTGCGATCGCTTCCGCTTGAAAGACGACTGCTGGACCCAAATGGACTACCGTACCATCCTTCAGATTAGTGCTATCAGCAACACACTGTACGACATTCAGTACACCCAGGCCACCCACCCTACTATGTTATTCCCTATGGTATGGGACCCTTCTCGTGAAGGTTACCGTATTTATGACACATGGGTCAAGTGGTATCTGGATCCGGATGCGGCCTTTGTTGACCCTCTTCGCTCTATTAGCGACCCTTCCGACTCTGCTGGTCTAGCCCGTGCTCAATAACGGTCGTGGTTTATTATCTGATTATGCTGCTGATGTTAGGCTTTAGTTTCATTATGCTTTACATAGTAGTTCTTCAAAACTTTGAGTTGTAGTATTTCTATTTTGATTGTCACAACCATGCACTTTGGTTCATTTTGAGTTATAAACTACTAGTTGTCTCTTTCCCCTATTTACTATAGTTATGGTTCAAATTTGTGTGATTGCATGTATTCACTTTGTCTATTTTTCTGGGGGAGCCATTATATCGTTTTTGCTAAATGACAAGGGGGAGAATACTTGATATTTGCTTTGGGAATACTTGATATGTGCTTTGAGCTTCTATATATGTATTATGTTTGCTTGGATTAGAACTTGTCTCAGGACATATCTATTTACGGGGGAGACGACATGTTCATCTACGGGGGTGCTATTGTATTTATTCCATACAATATGTGTCCAGGTATGAATGTTGCGACATACAAATATCGTATTTTTGTCAATTATCAAAATAAGAGAGATTGTTGATCCAAACTGGATCACAGTCAACCTGATCTTGATAATTAACAAGACGATATCTGTTATGATCAAACTTGACACATCAAGCTCCATCAAGCCCCAAAATAGAACATCATCACATATCAGTTCAAGATAGACATCATCGACGATTGCTACGACAGTGATGCTATTTCTTATACTCTGAGTCTGTAATTTTATAATTTATTGAGTCTATGCTGTTTTAAGTTGAGTCACATTGAGTATCTCAACCCTATACTTAATACCCAAAGCTCCACCAAACAAACTCCAAAACATACCAAGCCCATCTAACCCATTTGAACATTCTGGCCTCTAGGAGACAGAATTCGGGCCGAACTCTGTCCCACACAGAGTTTGGGTCGAACTCAGTCCCCTAGAATCCAGGACCTTAATTTTAGGATTTTCTGGATGCTAGCTGTTCAACGTTCAAAAATTTTGAATTTGGAGACAGAATTCTGGCCGAATTCTGTCTCCCTTGACTAGTATAAATGGGACTTGTTTTCACTCTTTTTCATTCATCAAATCATCAAATCAATTCTTCTCTTCTTCTCTTCTATAGCCTATATATTCTAGATCTTACTCTTCTCATCTACTGGCCACAAAACTTTCCAAGCTCCAAAGTTGCTCAGTGCGAGTCAGCTAGAAGCTGGTATGCAATAGTTTTAAAAGAAGTCACTTGGACAATTCCAAGTTTCGTCATCTGCGAATCTGTAAGAAGTTGACGTGCTCTTCTAAGTAAAGGCATGTGGTTGTACACTATTTCATAAATAGTAGATTTCAATCTTGAGCTAGAGTTCTCAGGCCTGGACTAGTCCTCCACAAGGGAAACCAGGTTAAAACTGTTGTATCTGCGTATGCTTCTCTGATCTATATTTATATTCTGCATTTATACTCTGATTATACTTTCTGTTGGTTGGACTTGAATAAAGTTATTTTTTAATTTGAGTATTATCGACACATACTCTATTCACCCCCTCTAGAGTTGACTACATGTACTTTCTTTTTGATATTAAGGACTATGACATCATATTGGGAATAGATTGGCTCGGTGCTTGCAATGCCACCATCGACTATGCAGGAAAGGCAGTCACCTTCCGCATACTTGGAGTGTCAGAATTTTGCTATTCGTGTGGTGAGGCATCACCGACCTGCATGATGACCTCGACGATAACAGTTCGAAGGATGTTACATTCCAGATGTGAAGGCTATTTGGCGTCCGTTCGGGACATACGATAAAATAGTACAAATGCGGATCAGACCGACGTTGTGGCAGAATTCCCAGACGTGTTTTCGGACGAGCTGCCTGACATGCCACCTGATCGAAAGATCGAGTTTACCATCGACACATTCCATGACACTCGACCGATCTCCAAAGATCCATACAGAATGGCTCCTGCAGAACTTAAGGAACTCAAAGTATAATTACAAGAGTTGCTCGACAAGGGATTCATACGGCCTAGTGTCTCGCCATAGGGAGCGTCCGTGTTATTTGTCGAGAAGAAGGACGGTTCAACGCTTCTTTGCATCGACTATCAAGAGCTGAACAAGGCCACCATCCAGAACAAATAGCTATTGCCCTATATAGCCAACCTGTTCGATCAGTTGTAAGGCTATTGGTATTTTCAAAAATTGATCTCCGTTCGGGCTATCATCAACTCAAGATCAAGCCAAATTATGTGCCGATGTCAGCTTTTTGCACTCGATATGACCACTATGAGTTCCTAGTGATGCCATTCGGCCTAATGAACGCCCTTGCTGCCTTCATGGTTCTTATGAATCGGGTGTTTCGACCCTTTCTCGACAAATTTGCCGTAGTCTTCATTGACGATATTCTCGTCTACTTGAAGAACATAGTGCAACATGCAGAACATCTACGGACCGTGCTCCGGACTCTCCGAGAGCATCAGTTGCATGCAAAACAAAGCAGGTACGATTTTTAGCTGAGTATAGTATCATTCCTTGGATACATCATTTCATCCGAAGGTATTGCAGTTGACCCGAAGAAAGTTGAATCCATTGTTGATTGGAAACGATATGCGTCAGTTGAAAAGATTCGAAGTTTCCTTGGCTTGGCAGGATACTGTAAACGCTTCATGAACGACTTCGCAAAGATCGTATCACCTTTGACTCGCCTCACTCAGAAAGGAGTCGCGTTCGAATGGTCAGACGACTGTGAAGCTTCCTTCCAGGAGTTAAAGCAACGGCTCATCTAGGCCCCGATACTCGCTCTTTCAGAAGGGATATCGGGATTCCAGATATTCATCAATGCTTCTGACCAGGATTTGGGGTGCGTGTTGATGCAACGGAATAAGGTGATATCGTTTGCTTTTCGACATCTAAAGCCGTACGAGAAGAACTATCCTAACCATGACATGGAGTTAGTGGCGATTGTGTTCACATTAAAACTGTGGCGACACTACCTTTATGGTGTGGCACGCATGATTTACATGGATCATAAGAGCCTCAAGTATCTATTTACTCAGAAGGAGCTGAACTTGCGGCAAAGGCGTTGTCTTGAACTAATCAAAGATTACGTCTTGACTATTAACTATATACCGGACAAGGGAAATATTATGGCAGACGTTCTGAATCGAAAATACATTGCCTCGTTATCCATCAACATAAGACTACTATGAGATTTAGAAGAGATAGGCATCGATCTCTGGGTTCAATTCAGGGAGTGCAGTTGGCACAGTTACAGCTAGAGCCGAGCTTACAGAAAAGATCAAGACAACTCAGAAGGACGATCTGTACCTAAAAAAGATACGTGATCTAATCTCATCGGGTAGGACGACCGACTTTGCGGAAGATGAAACCGGTGTGCTTCGATTGAAGGGTAGGCTATACGTTCTGGATGATTCATAACTTAGAAAGGAAATATTAACAAAAGTGTACTATACAAAGTACTCCTTATATCTAGGTAGCACCAAGATATACAAGGACCTCCGCACGACCTTCTGGTGGCACGGAATGAAGAGAGATGTGACAATCTTCGTGTCACAATGCATGGCCTGTCAACGGGTGAAAACTGAGCATCAGAGGCCGGGCTGAGAGATGCAGAACCTGGCAATTCTAGGATGGAAATGGAAGCAGGTGTGCATAGATTTTATTGTTGGTCTGCCGAAGACGCCACGAGGAAATGATGCCATCTAGGTCATCGTCGATCGCTTAACCAAGCCAGCACATTTCATTGCCATCAAATTTACTTGGAGTATCGACCGCCTGGCTCAGATTTATCTTGATGAGATAGTGTGGCTGCACGTATCATGCCCCAATTCGGGGAATCGTTCGTTTTGCTTGGATTCACACCGAATCATTCGTCCTCGCTAAGGCGTGATGTCGTACAAGTCTGGAATTGTACTTGTACAAGGCAAGAACGTACACTATTGTGTCATTTTGAAACATTGAAAACATAGCCACATTTGCAGAAACATTGAGTATGCGGTATAGGAAGAAATAATACTTATTTTATTTATATTTGTAGCCAAAATATAACTTTTCTCGGTACTCTTTGAAATGCCTTTTCGACTACATTGATGCATGAAAAGAAATACAACTGATAGGCTGCCATGAAATAACTTCTTATTTCATACATCATGCCCCTTTAGTATTTTAAAATCTAAGCAACAATCTTTGAAAGCTCCGCAATACTTTGTGCATCTTTTTTGAAAGTAACTTGAAAGGAAATAGTAGCAACTCAAAGCCTTACTTCAGACGTGCGTCCGAGCCTTCTCTAATACCTGTGGAGGAGGGGTTGGCACATTATAACAATGCGATGGTGAGCCCTGTTGGCCCACTCTACAAAACCAATATTTTATTATTAATGACAAGCAATTTAAATCATGAGATTTGTTAGGGACATGCAACATTCAGAGTAATTCACATTTGAGACAACATGATATTATATGAAACAACTATTTATTTTACTGTCGGTCGAATCCAGCTTCCTGCATAAGATACATGATAATAATAATACTTACCATCCCTGTGTAAAATGATCATTAGCATGCATCCTGACTACATAGCCACTGGTGTTGTTAAACCATATGGACTTGCCATATAGGACTTCAAGGGTATGCAATGCACCATTCATTCGGGTTGCAAGTCTGAATGAATGTCCCGATACCAATCGTGCCACCAAAGTACGCTGTAGTTCCTCCTAGACCGAATCGGTCCCGGCACCCCGGTACAGTTCGAGGAAACAATACCTTGTATACTATGCGATTGCGTGTCTGACTCGATAAGCATAGTGTGCATGGTATAATATTGAAGGTAAAAAGGTAACATGTTCATTCTCAGCATTTTATATTTCATCATCACAGACATCAATTCATCTCATTTTAATGTTCATTTTATCGCGGCATTTCATTGTTCAAAGGGACAAGCATAATCTCAATGTTCATAGGGACAAGCATGATCCATTGTTGTTAACAGTGTAATCAATTCATTCAATGTTCATTCTCTAGCTTCTTAGTGGTATTGACTTGTGCATTGGAATTTTATTATCGATCAACGGATGTTGCAAGACAATTTATTTAGTTGGCATGAAGGAGTAGCGAGAGGGACAAAATAACCACATAGATCCACACTCACCAGTTAGAGAATTACTGAGAGGGAGAGGGACACTTGTGCGTTTAGCTTCTCATCATGCGTCCGTCTGCAATGGCACCAAAAGTTTGGTTAATACTCTGTCTTGTTATGTTTTCTTCTCTCAGAATTCTCAAGAATGAATGCTTTGAAAGTCGATAAAAAGCGGGCAATAATCAAATCAGCGAAAACCATTCAGAAAAGCATCCATCAAAACCAAGAAACAAAACCAGCAGCAAAACATCCAGAGAAAACTCTTGGACGAATTTTAAGAGAAACCAATCCATCAGTTGGAAATGTTCTTATGCATTTGTCCGTGATCGATTCGATACCGACGGTCAGTTTTCCCAATACTCGATTTCGACCGAGTTGATCAAGCCACAAGCCTTACTTAGTAAACCACTATGAGCGGGGCACTACAGCACAGAATTTTAGTGTCCATTGTCTCTGATCGGAATGTACGGTTTCTATCACACTTTTGGATTAGCCTTCAGTCAGCATTAGGTATCAAATTGAACTTTAGCTCGGTTTACCTTCCCCAGACCGACGGCAAACGGAGCACGTGAATTAGATTATCGAAGACATGCTACGACTCTGCACAATTGACTTCAAGTCGAGTTGGGACGTCCATTTACCTCTGGCCGAATTTGCATACAATAACAATTATCAATCTAGCATTCAGATGACGTTGCACGAAGTCTTGTACGGACGAAAGTGCAGATCATCCATTTACTGGAACAAAGTCGGGGAGCGACAGATTCTCTGCCTGGAGCTAGTAGAACAGACAGTGCAAAAAGTTTGGCTCATTCGGGAAAGATTAAAGACTGTACAGAGTCGGCAGAAAAGCTATGCCGATATCCACCGTCGACCCCTCAAGTTTCTAGAAGCCGATCACGTATTTCTTAAAGTGACGTCCATGAGAGGAGTTACCCGGTTTGGGGCAAAAGGAAAGCTGAGTCTGAGATTTGTTGGGTCTTTCGAAATAATCAAGCCAGTCGTCCCAGTATCCTACCATATTGCCCTGTCGCTAGCGCTAGCAGGTGTGTACGATGTCTTCCATGTCTCTCAATTGCAGAAGTACGTGCACGATCCAAGCCATGTGGTAGATTTTGGTTAGCTGGAGCTGAAGGCCGACTTATCATATGCTGAAGTGCCGATCCAAATCTTAGAGCGCAAGGATAAACTGCTTAGGAATTGAGCGACCCCTCTCGTCCGCGTGCTCTGGAGAAATTATTCAGTCGAAAAATTGACCTGGGAGCTTGAATCAGAGATGAAGGAAAATTTTCCTTCATTATTTTCTGAAAGGTAGGTTATATTCTTTAGTTTCGAGGACAAAATTTTTTCTTTATTGGTTATGGTGTAGTGCCCTATCACTACATCGTACCCCATTTTTGTCCATAGGGTGCACGAGAAAGGAACAATGTCACTACCGATTCAGTCGGAATCGATAGATCGGGATCAATTGAATCGGTCGAACGAAAATGATTGAATTAAGAACATTTTCGCGTTATAGAAAAGCTTCTTCGGAATCAAGTCCCATATTTCGCGGGTTGCGCCTCGAGGATAGACTCTACGGCTGAGTCGAAAGAGACCTCCCATTGCTCTGCATTTCATGCCGTACTTGCTCTTTGGCTTTGGCTTTCGTGAGTACATTTTCATAAATATTTTCGATAGTTTTCATGGCTTGCATTTTCGAACATTGCATTTGTATCGAACTCCTTGAATGGCACAGTGTTCTAATCTGTTGCTTGTGCAATTTCAGGTGATCACATAGGCGACGTCTAAGCGCGGCCAACCAGTCCCTCGCCTCCAGTAAGACTAAGGTGAGTGGCTGACCTCCTTCCCCTCGACTCTAGTTTCAAATCAAACATGAGACACAAAATGCATGCTTGTATTCATAGTATAAAATTAATAAATTATGGCACGATTTTTCACGAATGCTTGCTATAGATCTGTGCAAATAAAGATTGAAATGATTAACGTATGTTGCAACGATAAGGCGACACACCTCAAAAACTGGCTAACTCTCAAAGATTTTGTAGACCATGCTTGAATAATTAATTTTAGCCTAGTATAGTCATGGACAACTTGTGCATAAGGTTTCGCTTCCTCGAATGGCAACCCGAGGCCACAGGACCGTTTCGACTTAGGAGAAATGCAAGGTAGCTGTGCTGGATACTAGCATGGGTCATTCAGAACTTTCAACGGGGCTAGCTACCCACGCTAAAAGGGTCGTCGACTCGACCAACCTATACGTCCAGAATGGCTTGAATTGCGAGTGACCCCCACTTGCACATTGTTTATAAGCTTTTGTTACAAATCTGACAGGAAAGGAACTTGGTAAGTTATGCTGCAATGGCATGCTTTGTCGTAGTTATGTTATTGCCTATCAAGTGCTTGTCCCTTAACATGTTAGCATCCAAATCGATCATGATGGTTAAAAAGATCACAAAATAGCTAACATGTTTTATAAAACTGCTAGAACAAATGAGCGCTTGGGTTTAAATTAGCCACTCACCAGTATATGTGATCATACCGACCCTCTCTCTCTCTACAGGTGATACGAATCAGGAGGAGCGCGCCAACTAACCAAGGCAAAGTTCGCATTTTGAAGCTTCGACCGCGTGTTGAAGACTCGCTGCACCACTTTTGAAAACTCTCTCCAATCAGTCCAAGAAGATGTCTCGACTTTCCTCCATCCCAGATGGCTGGAATACTTTTGTTATAAATTGAGAAATGTAATGTATGGAACGACTATCACATCGGCACTAATTTTGTAAATCGAGTCATGTTGTAAGCCCGTACGACATGAATGTAATAGAGTCCTATATATAAAATGATGTTTATTATCAATAAAATGCAAAAAATTTCTATCTCAATCTATTGTTCAATTTCTCTGTGTACTCCCTTAAATATTGTGTTTCGGATAACCTTATGACTATGCCATGTGCGATCGCAACCTAGGTTCGCACGACATCACGCCCAGGGGACGACTATCGATTCTACGGAATCAGGACGGGACACACCATACCACATTCGACAGTCTCGTCACATTCATGCCACAACTGTTCTCTTCGCAATGAAGCCATCTTTTATAAGTCTTATGCATATACGCACGTTTCGACATAAATATTCTCCATCCTTTGAGTCGTGCATTCGATGTACGCCTCGATATCGTATTTCCATGTTCTATGTCTTAGTGTTCAATGTTCATGGCTTGTGTACTAGGGCACTCGCCTTAATAGTCTTTCAATGTACTAGCTTTCTAACTCGTATGCGAAGGCACGAGCGACTCGTGCACTGAGGCACTAGCCGATACAGTTATCCCATGTTCTAATGGCTTATGCACCGAGGCGTTCCCTTTGTGATATTTTGATGTTCAATTATCGACTCGTACATTTGATGTACATTTTATTTCAATTGTTCTATCTAGAGTTCGACACGCACAATGATTTCTCTCCAACGAGCCACGTCCGTGGACTCGAGAGGCTAACTCGCATATAATGATATGTTTTACTTAGGCATGATGGAGTAGGAAAAAAGGGTCAAAGTTCTCCCACCTTAAGCCGATACGCCTGGTCGTTTCACCGAGCCGATGCGGCTCGATTTCATAACTTTCTTGTACGATAAAATCTTCTGACTTAGCTATTCGAGCATTTCGTGCTTCGTTGTATTATCCGACCAATTTGGCTTATCGTGCCTATGCCTCGGTCCGTTGTGAGGCGATGATTTAGTTTTGCGGACTCTGTTGCATACAAGGCAAAATATCGACCTCTTATATTACAGCGTAAAAGCATAGCCTACACATGAAACCAACTAAAATCAATATTCGTTCGAATCGGACTTGTGCGTCGCATCGATTCAATTTCTTAGAATCTTCGAACTGACTCAATGTTTTTTCTCGAGCCGACTTAACACTTGCATCGATCTTACTCGATGCATTCCTCGGGTCAACGCAACTTTTTGCATCGATTCGCATCGATACATATTTTGGGTCAACGAAACTCTTTGAGTCAATGACTCATCCTAATGTGTCACAACCCGCACCAGCTTTTTAGATACGAGTACGTAGCCAAGTCCAGCCTACATCACAGCACCGTTGCTAGTACGCTATCTAGGTCTCAATGCCAATCTCAAATGCAACAAAACAAATCTAATTGCTCATTCATAATAATTATTTTGTTTACAATTCTAACAATACAAAAACTGCTAAATATATAAATATAAGAAGTGTCTACTCTATCTAGAATCTAAGGTCAACCTCCAATCTCTATCTCCACCCGTATGGTCCATAACATAGAAGTAGGAAGCATGCCAAGTCACCTGCAATAATCCAATTAGAAAAGGAGCAAAGTACAACCCTATTACATTTATGTAACTTAGTACAAAATAAGCTAGACGATGCATTAGAAAATAAAAGAAACATTTGTATTAACTGGAGACGATAAACATGTTAAAAAATTACTAGCAAGAACAACTATGAACAAGACAACTGAATCATGAACATTGAAGACTAACCAACAATGTGTATTTAAAATATCTTTTGACATGTGAACGGCTGGGCTAATACGGCACATCATACGATGGCTATTCACATTTTTTATACGGCTAACCCATACGTGAGGTGTACGACTTCGCTATCCACATTAACATTCATTGGAGTTTATTCACATATCTAATAGACATTTGCCCTTTCGACTCCTTAAACAATCAATAAACATTCAATGATACAATCAAGAATATCGTGTCACAAGCGCGTCTCAACAGGATATCAAATGAAACACAATAAAGGATAGCACTATAATGTAATAAGTACAAAAGCAATAGTGTACTTGCCTCAATTAGTTGCAGCTGTTGTGTGACTTGATCATATTGGCACAGAATAGTCGCGGATGTCATAACTATGCAAGACGGCCTCTAACGATGGAACGGATATGGTCATTGGGTCCGGGACATTCCAATTTGCTTAAGGTCGATACAAAGTAGTCAGAAACACAAGAAATAGGAATGTATGACTAGTCACGATCAAAATAGGAATTGAAGAGAATAAATATATATATATATATATATATATATATATATATATATATATATATATATATATATATATATATATATATATATATACAACCATTTTGGAAAATATTTACGATATTCGAAAACTATATAGATGGAAAAGTACTAATATATTCTTGGGCTTATAACCCCATATTGAAATCACAATAGCTACAAAACTACATACTATATTTTAGTCATAATATAATTTAGAAAACTATTATAGAAAATACTCATCATATTTGGAAACTATATCGTAGGAGTCAAAATAAGATTTATAACCTATTTTTAGAAAATAATTATGATACTTGAAAACATATTCTAGGTAAATACTTGAAAATATAGGAATCATGCTTTTAAGTTAAACTATAGTTTTAGAAAACACTACGATAATATTTGTAGGCCCAAAACTATATTTTAAATAGACAACTTAATATAATATAAAGCAAAGTTTGAAGTTAAACCCATCATTAAAACCCAAAAAAATAATAATATTATTTAATTCTGAAATAAATCACTTAAAATCTAATTTAACCTAATAATAAACTGAAAATATAATTTAAATAAGGAAGTTTGGTCATAGAAAGTAACGTTTCCAATTTTGAAAACCATGGTACACAAATCGAGGCGTACCGTTGACTAACATGCCAAAGGTCATGAATTCAAGATTTTGAATGTGCATCTTGGTAAATTTCAGTGCCAGGAGTGCACTAGAATCGACCGTTCTGCAAAATAACGATTTGGTCAAAAGTTATCGTCGTTACGGCTAACCGTGACCAATCGATGGTTTACCGATTAAATTTGAGTCCGATTAAATTTGAGTTCAACATAATAAATAAAATAGTAAACGAACCTCTGAAATTGTGAAAAAATTATATGTCGAAGATCGTTGCGTCAGCCCAAAACTTTAAACAGATTGCAAATTAGAGTTCAAGATCTTTCGGTATCTTAAAAATCGTACGACGTGTCGAGTTTTGGACAAGCGACACTCAAATAATTCTCCAAAAAATCACAAATAAAATATGAGAAAATAAATATATATTCTAAAAGCTGACCTCGAGATGATTCCAATTAAAAATGGCGCACAAAAACGACATTGGGGATGTCTGCAATCGCTTCGGGAAGTCGGAGAATTCAAAATCGGCCAAGGAAAATAGGATTTTTGGAAAACCCTATATATATATATATATATATATATATATATATATATATATATATATATATATAACTGAAGGGAGTCGGGGGAGCTCGGCTCCTGGCCACATGGCAGCATTTGCTCTTCCCCGCTCATAAGATGAACGACTAGATGTCATTGCGGTTTGACTAAGCCGACTCGAAGTCGGTTGGTGAGCCGACCCATAATAGGAAGGCACAGTCAGCGGCCTATGCCGCTGACAGGTGGGCCCGCCCCCGCTCGGCCCAAACAGCCGACAGGTGGGCCCGGCGGTTGACTGTGCTCGCTGACTGGGTATTTAATAATCAGAAATTGATTTATAAATCAATTTTAGGTCAAATAAATCCCAATAAATATCTAAAAAAATCCAAAAATTTCTAGAAAAATATATAAAAATTTCTAACCTCCTAGAGCCTAAAAAAATTACTGAGTCTCAAAATAGTCTCAAATGACCCTATAGTAAATCTAGGCAGTTGTAAAAATATATAAACCTTTATAAATAAATAAAAAATCCTAAAAAGTATGAAGGCAAGGTAATTGGAAGGATTAGGAACAGTGTCCCTGAAAATTAAAGGACACAAGGACCAAATCGAGGAAACAAGAGAGATCAACGATCAAGACAGATATCAGGTCAAAGGATCCAAGATAGAGAATAATACAAAAGATATCAATAAAGGATAATTTTGATTGAGATAACTAAAGATTAGTAACCCCCACATATCTGATAAATCAGACCTGCATGGGCCACCACTAAAACCTGTGTCACGCCCAAAACCAGAATACTGGCAAGTGGGGACGGACAAGGTCAGCTACACAATTCCAAAGTACACCAGTACTCTGAAATAACGTATAAGCTGTCAAGACATGGGGGTTACTTCTACAAGCCAACAATCGATCCTAGGTCAAGCAATCCTAGGTATCTCAATCACAGGCAATTATATAAAGAACAAGAAGTATGGTCATCAGACATAAAATAATAAAGCATCCCAAACCATATATACATGGATGATTATGAAGATAGTAATACAAAATAGAGAACTAGCGAGAGCAATAGTCATACATGATAAGCTCTAGCTATAATCTAAAATATGCACATCATGTTTAGGCCCGAGGCTAAATATCAAGAACCAAAACACGAGCTAAACACGTGCTCGGAGGCTAAACACCAGAAAAGAATAACGTACACATCAAGTGGGAGAATGAAACAAGAAAACCACTCAGGTACTCTAGAGCTCCGGATAGTCACCGTCGAGTAGATAGTACAGAAGATCCTCTGGGCTTCTCTATCAGATCTGGCCAAACAAAACCAGTGAGGTCAGACCCCAAATAGCAAGTACCACAAAGGAATCCAAACTATGGACTAAAACCAGCAATGACTAACATAGCAATGGTTAGAGATACAATTAAGTAAAAGCAGATCGAGACTCGTGCACTACCAATGCACTTATCCCGAACATGGAAGACAATAAGTAAAGCATCATGTGATATAAGATAATTAACATGTGACATAATGTAAAGTGTAGACATGTTAAGTAAAAAAAATCTTGAGAATATGTAAAATCAACTGGTCATGTAAACATGTGAGATAACCGGATCATATGAACATGGTGACCCAGCATAAGGATCATGTATAGCTTGTGAGATAACTGAATCATATGCGCATGTGAGATAACTAGAGCATGAAATCATGTGAGAACTATATAGAACGATAATGATAGGATAACTTAGGAACTATTCTAAAAGTCAAGTTACGGCCCGTAAACCAAACAAGGACCGGAGTTGTAACCCTTTTTCTGAACAGAACTTAGTCTCTAATTATTGTATAACATAAGGATCTTGTATAACTTGTGAGTATCGAATAGGACAAAAAATGATAAGATGACTTAAGAGCTATTCCGGAAGTCAAGTTACAACCCTTAAACCAAACAAGGACCGGGGTTGTAACCCTTCTCCGGAACAGAACTTAGCCTCCGTTCATGTCACGATCCGCTCCCGAATAATCGGACACGAGTCGGACACGCCCAACCTATATTGGAAGACTCAACGTAGTAAGCTATACCAAGCTAGGGAAACTAACAAGTCAATAAGAATAAGTACAAACCACAACATCTATAAAATGATCCCAGAAATCCAAGTACATGACTAAGGGTTATTACATTCATCCAGCTAAAATAAAGTCTTATGGTCTCAAATACAAGTAGAATATAAACTTCTAAGGGTAAGATACTAGGCTTCCTCAGCCTCTAAGTCCAGAGTAACTCCAGCTGGCTCTACTGCATCTATAGGCTCACGGCCATAATAGGTGTCACACAAAGCCTCCATCTCATCTGCAACATATCCTAGTCAGGAGCGGAGCAAAGTACAGTTCTAGGTAATGAACAAGAAGTACAAATTTGATTCTGGAAAAGTATTGTTGTAGAAGTCTGATCTGTAAATGATCACTTTGTTCCTTGGACCATACGATGATGATGAAGATCGCTGCTTGAAGATGAACAACTTGGAAGAACTAAGTCACCAGAAAGGTATCGACGCACTTGGGCACTGATGGCGAGGCCGAATGCTTTCCTGCTTTGCTTCACTCTGTTCTGAAAGAAAGGTTGAAGAAGAATGCTCTAGAGAATCAAAAATCTCTGAGTTCTAATCTCTCTGTCTTCTCTCCTGTCTCTGTCTGTGTGTTATGAGAAAAATCAGTCTATTTATAGACTTGGGCTCTTGTGCGTAAAAACTCAGCAAAAGTTCCGTCTTTACGCTAACAACTGCCACCCATGACCGAAGTCATTCTCTGTATATGTTGACACGTGTCCCATCATTTCAGTAAGAAAAGGATGCACGTACACACGTTCTTCGAGATGTATGGCAGAAAAGCCATGTAGGCAGACCACGTTCTCAACTGATGAAGAAGAATAGGGCGTAAAACAACCCCAATGTACTCTGAGCATAAAGCAGTGGATTAGGCGTAAAATAGTCCTGTCATAGATTTCCCGTATAAAGTGGTTATTAAATAACCTTGAGCGTAAAGTAGCCCAAATAGACTTTACGCATACGTCGACTTTCGAGCGTAAAAACTCATATAATCTGCGTGCGTAAAAGAAGCCATAGTGTGAGCGTAAAGTAGCTCAGTCCACATACTAAACGACAACATTGGTCTCTGTATAAAACAAGTCCCTTCAAAATCTGTGGTATATGCCATCATCAATATCTTCATGTCAGACTTTGCATTAAATGCGAGACTTTGACAGCTTTGTCCAGCGTAAAAGTGGCTAGCCTGTCCTAGGCGTAAAACCATTGTCTTGATCCTGGCTGTTTTAGGCATAAAAGTGATTAGCCTTGTCTTGGGCGTAAAGTATTTAACCTCTCTGCGGCGTAAAGTAGATCAATTTGAGTAGAATGATCTATCACTTTCTGTGTAGCACTTTTTTACGCTCCTACAAGACCCCCTTCAAAGATTTTAATTATCTTCATAATTTGAAACACTTTGAACAGCAGCGTAAAAACTGGGATTTGACCAGTCAGCGGGATACGTAACAGTCATCCGCGTAAAAGCGGGGATATCCAACAGTCGGTGTAAAATATCATTAAATAGTGTCGGTCAACACTTAACCGTCACAATGAATTTTCTTCTCAAAACTTTCGAACGCCTTTTCACTTCCCCGAGTTTGCATTAATAATGAACAGTTTCCAATGAGGAATATGGAAAGTTGATTTAATTGTATAAATAAGGAGAAATTCTTCACTCTTGTCATTCATCTCCATAGTGACATGGCGCCAAAGAAGGAGATTAACAATGAAGAGGCTTCGGGCTCAAGGATTGACTTTGAGCGAGCATGCAACTTTGTAGAGTGCTTTGGATTAACTCCAGCAGTCTTCAGTCGCATCGATGGTGGTCTCCCGACTGCATATGAGGGCTCAGGAGATGCAGAAGCGTTTCTAAATCTGATGCGTCGCTCTGGGATTCGCAACATGCGCGAGTTAGGTGCCTCCCTTCGTCAACCCAACGAAGAAGAGAGAAAATAATATTTCATGTATTGCGACTGTTGATCTCATCTGTTGATGTACAGAATTGTTTAATCACTTCTTTTGACTGCTTCTATGGTTGTTAATTCTCAAGAAACAAACCGACACGTGGCATCTGTCTTGTGGTTACGAGAGCCTTTTAATAGGATCTTATCCCGAAATAGACTCATACCAACAGTTTCTTCAGTCTTTATAAATAGTCGAGAATGTTTTATATATTTTCATTCTCATTCCTCTGAAGATAACTTTTTGCAATGTCGTTTTCCAACAAATGATAATGGCGATGCTTTTCAACAGCGTTCCTTTGTACGCCCAGTCATCAGACGTAGATTCAACTACTATTAGAGCCAAACCATTTGACTTAAGTGGTAAGTCCGATCGTAAGCAATTATCTGCCTTCGAATTTTTTTGTTGAAAATAGATGCTCATGAGCGTAAATTCTTGACGAGCGTAAAAAACCTTACTGAATAGTGGTTCACCTGAAGCACTGAAGTAAAAGCCTTGCTGAATAGTGATACACCTGAAGCACTGGCGTAAAAAGCCTTGCTGAATAGTTATACACCTGAAGCACTGGCGTAAAAGCCTTGTCATCCATTTTTAGTTGGCATTTAATACGCATCTGATGATACTTCTGTTTAAAATACTTCTTCTTTGTTGTTTTCTGCAGAAGTTTGGCTGGAGAGCTTTTCTAAAACCGGCATTGGTGACTTTGACGCTGTAAAGAGCGTTCTTCTGACATCAACATCAGGGAGCTCATGCGATTTTGACGCACAAATCAGACAACTCAGAACTCTTCGTGAGATAGAAGGGTCTTCCTCTGTTGGTAGGAAGAGCCTTTATATACGGAGAGTTGAATGGTGGAGTCAACTCTATCCCGAAAAATCGGGTAGTAGAGTTCCTTTCACGGCAGGACTAGGAATTGTATCCCAATGCTGGATACATTCCTATCTCCTTTGAGAGGCCGCCACTCCTCCATCAGTTGTATTGGCAGCAACACGTCTTCGAGCTGCCATACTCTGGGATTCTCCTCTCGTCTGAGAGAGAAGACCAGAGTTTGATTCCTACCGTTCTGGTCGCCACAGAGGCTCAGACAGCAAGGAATTGACACCAACAACGAATCCGACGAAGAAGATCCAAAGAAGAAATAAATCTCCATTAGGCTATCGTTGTGTGTATAGAATGAAAATCCAAGAATGTAATAGATTTCCATTATAACTTGTAAGAAAGTCTAAGAAATATAATAGACTTTTTTGATAATTTGGGAATGGAAATGATAAGTCTTCTATGCTCAATGATTTGTATCTATCTGGATGTGATATGGACATGATAGATAATGAAATATTGTTTTCTTTTTTTAGAGTATATAATACTATCAGAGGTAATATGGACATAACAGTATATAAGGACTCAAAAGAAAATTAGATTAATTTCTATGCAGAGGTCAAATAGAAAATGATAGATAAGAAAAGTAGGTAAATTTAGTATTTATCCAAAGGTTGTGAAAACATGATAACTAATGAATCCCACTTTTTAATCAATTGATAAAATAGAAGATTTAAAATCCCTCTCCCAGGAGACAAGAAATTAGCTTAACCAAACCTTGGTAGCTGGGAAATAAGGAGACATATGTCATGAGCATATAGGTCCATATCAATATATGAATGAATCAACATAATTTTCGGAAAATAAAAACATTGATTCAATTCCATAATTAAATGAATGAACCTGATAGAATGGACGGATAGACCTTTTCGGGAATGAAAGGTTGTTTTCAAAGACCGGTTCATCAACAGATCTCTCCTATAAATAGACGAAAACTCTTTGTAACATTTCATTCTTATTTCCACTCCTCTATTGGAAATGTCTTACGAGGATGCACAGCAAAAGAATGAAGTCTCTAGGAAAATTGAGGACATCATTGAGACGTGTCCCATTGAGCCCATAGTGACAGGTCCGACCGAAGTAGGCAAAAGCTCTTCTACACCCAAGCCACCCCAAGATGTCTTTGCATTCTTAGTAGAGCCAGAAAAAACTCCTGAAGAAGAAGCGCTGAGGATGGCTGTCTGCAAATTTTTTACGAGCTCTGGCAACGGTGCTTTCTATGCATTGGCCGACTATGTATTCAATAAGGAAGGCGAAAGCAGTGGCCCTCGTCCTTAATCTTTTGTCTTGAATAAAAGAAACTCTTTTATACATAGTACTTCTTGAGAAATTTGCCATTGATAGGCATCATGAGTAGATCTCCATTAGGCTTTGATAACCGATAGGCACCATTAGAAAATACGGTCTCAATTACATAAGGGTCCTCCCATTTTGCTTGGAATTTCCCTTTGCTTTTGTGAGTCATCACCATCGGTCTTCGAACAGCCAATACTAGTTCGCCAACCTTGAACACCCTCTCTTTAACTTTACGATTGAAAGTTCGAGATATACGGGCTTGATATAGCTCAATATGCTGTTGTGCTTGAAGACGCTTCTCATCCAATCCTTCAAGTTCTTGAAGTCGTAAGCGATCATTATTCTCTATAGTTAGCTCATTAGCAATGGCTATCCGTAGAGATAGAATTTGGATTTCCAAGGGAAGAACAGCCTCACATCCATAAACTAATGAAAATGGTATAAAACCAGTAGGAGTTCGGACTGTTGTTCGATATGCCCATAAACATTCCCCAAGTTTCTCGTTCCAATAACGTTTATTAGAAGAGACAAACTTTTTGAGAAGTTTAATGATCGTTTTATTGAAAGCTTCGGCTAAACCATTAGCAGCTGGATTATAAGCCGTAGAAGCGAAATTTTGAATTCGATTCTTATCACAGAACCGATAAAATGCATGACTGGTGAATTATGGACCATTGTCATGAATTATTCGTCGAGGAGTCCCGAAGCGATAAATGACATGATATTTGATAAAGCTGATCACATTAGATGTTTTCACTTCAACAAGGGGAAATGCTTCTGCCCACTTAGAAAAGTAATCGGTTATAGCTAATATGAACCGATGTCCTTTAACAGAAGGAGGGTTAATAGGACCAATGACATCCATACCCCAAGCTTCGAAGGGCCAAGAAGCTGTTGTAGGATGTAGAAATTCAGACGGTTGATGAATAAAATTAGCATGAATCTGACATGCTTTACATCTTCTGGCATAGTCTACAGCATCTGCTATCATAGAAGGCCAATAATACCCCATTCTTCGAATACGGTCTTATAATTTAGGACCTGGTTGATGAGCACCGCAAACACCATCATGAGCCTCTCGTAGTGTTTATTTGGCTTCACTTTCTGAGAGACAATGCAATAAGAGTCCATCATATGATCGACGATATAACATATGTAAAGACGAATCATAATAAAATCGAAATGATCGTCTCTTAATTGATGCAGCTTCTTTTGGATCTTCAGGCAAAATTCTATGAACCGTATAGTCAATGAATGGAGTTCTCCAATCCCTCTGTTGGGAACTAGCCTCTGTAGTATAACTTTGTTCAACATACAGATTATTCTTGATACAGCACAGATCTCGGTCCAACAAAGTAATTGTATTTTGCCTTCGGATTGGAACAGCCAAATCTGTAGCTAGACTAGCAAGAGCATCAGCCTCAACATTCTGAGAACGTGGTACAAATTCAATGAAGAATCCTTTGAATAAAAGGACCAACTCGACTACCATTTGATGGTAAGGGATGAAATCAGGGTTTCTGACCTCATAAGTCCCTGTAACTTGATTAACAATCAATTGAGAATCTTCATAAGCTTCTAAGAACTCAATATCCAATTGTTTTGCTACTTGGAGACCAATCAAAAGAGCATTATATTCTGCTACATTGTTGGAACATGGCTCATTGAGAGAATAGGCACGGTATATGACCATTTTGTCAGGAGAAACCAAGACGATTCCTACCCCAGAGACAATATTGCCTTTGGGTCCTACTCGTGATGCTCCATCAAAATATAATTGTCATATATCATTCTTCAAAATCATGTTGCAATCCACGACTTTATCTGGAATATCCTCATATAACTTTGATGTTTCTGGTATAGGGTGAGCAGCTAAGAAATCAGCTAATGCTTGACCCTATACTGATTTTTGAGGTACATAAATCATATCATAAGGAGTGAGCAACATCGCCCAAGTAGCTAATTTGGAATTAAGAATGCTCGGCTTTCTCATCAATATCCGAATAGGATTTATTTTGGAGATGACATGAATAGTTTGTCCTGTCACATAATGTCTTGTCTTTTGTACGGCAAAAACCAAAGCCAGACATTCCTTTTCTACAGGAGTATACCTATGTTCAGCTCCAACCATCATTCGGCTAAGATAATAAATCGCATGTTCATGACCCATATCACTTTTCTGTGCGAGCAGAGCACCAAGTGAATGATACAAGGCTCGAACATATAATAAAAATGGTTTTCCTACCACTGGAGGTACCAGAACAGGTGGATTTGTAAGGTATTATTTAATATCATTGAAGGCTTCTTGACACGCTTTATTCCAGATAAAAGATACACCTTTCTTTAACAGACGGGAGAAAGGTTGACATCTCCCAGAGAGATTAGATATAAATCTCTTGATATAAGCAATACGGCCCTGAAAACCACGGAGCTCTTTCAAATTGCGAGGAGGACGCATTTCGAGGATTGCTTTAACTTTATCAGGGTCAACATGGATACCCTGAGAAGTAATAACAAATCCTAAAAACTTGCCACTAGAAACCCCTAAGAAAGACTTAGTAGGGTTCATTTTCAATTGATGTTGACGCATCAATTCAAATACTGTCTTTAAGTCTTTAATATGATCATCTTTTGAACGACTTTTAACAGCGATGTCATCTACGTAACATTCAACTGTCTTTCGTAGATGCTCTTGAAAGATATTGCTCATAGCCCATTGATATGTAGCACCTGCATTTTTAAGGCCAAACGGCATAACCGTATAACAGTAAACTCCGAGGGGTGTTCGAAAAGAAGTATGTTTCTCATCTTCTGGATGCATCTTGATCTGATTGTATCCTGAGAATCCATCCATGAAAGACATACGTTCAAAACCGCATGTATTGTCTATCATGACATCAGTAATGGAAAGTGGAAATTCGTCCTTTGGACAAGCCGTATTAAGATCTCGATAATCTATACAAACTCGGACTTTTTCGTTCTTTTTCATAACAGGAACAATGTTGGCAACCCAATCCGGGTGTTGCTCTTCACGAACAAATCCACATGTGATCAACTTTTTGACTTCTGCTTCGATTGCATCCATCATATCTGGTCTAAAGCGTCGTTGCTGTTGTTTTACAGGCTTGGCATTAGGCAAAATATTGAGCTTATGAGTAGCAACTTTAGGATCTAGACCCGGCATATCCTCATAACTCCATGCAAAGATGTCAATATATTCTTTGATCAGTTTTATCAACTCTTCCTTTTCATCTTCAGAAAGGCTCTTACTGATGAATATTGGTTTGGACGTAGTTCTATCTCCGACATCAATCTGGACAACCTCATCCTCTGTAGGTGGCTGTCGCTGTCCAAAATGAAGTTCCTATTGAGTGTCCATTTGTTGGGCCCAAGGGTCATTTTCAAATGGCTCGGATTCATCATCAATTTGAACCATGTAAGCTGAAAATACCTGCTCAAATTCATCAAATGAGGAACGAGATATATCCGATTCGATGAATTGGTTTTCTTCTGAATCAGATGATTGTGAGGAATTAGAAGAGAATTCTTCTTGTATATCGTCATGAAACATATGGGACGAATCATATCCCAATCCATGACGAGTCTTCTGGTAAAACGGATCACCACATAACGGGAGTCGTCTACCTTTGCCCTGATCTGGAAAAGTATTGTTGTAGAAGTCTGATCTGTAAATGATCACTTTGTTCCTTGGACCATACGATGATGATGAAGATCGCTGCTTGAAGATGAACAACTTGGAAGAACTAAGTCACCAGAAAGGTATCGACGCACTTGGGCACTGATGGCGAGGCCGAATGCTTTCCTGCTTTGCTTCACTCTGTTCTGAAAGAAAGGTTGAAGAAGAATGCTCTAGAGAATCAAAAATCTCTGAGTTCTAATCTCTCTGTCTTCTCTCCTGTCTCTGTCTGTGTGTTATGAGAAAAATCAGTCTATTTATAGACTTGGGCTCTTGTGCGTAAAAACTCAGCAAAAGTTCCATCTTTACGCTAACAACTGCCACCCATGACCAAAGTCATCCTCTGTATATGTTGACACGTGTCCCATCATTTTAGTAAGAATAGGATGCACGTACACACGTTCTTCGAGATGTGTAGCATGAAAGCCATGTAGGCAGACCACGTTCTCAACTGATGAAGAAGAATAGGGCGTAAAACAACCCCAATGTACTCTGAGCGTAAAGCAGTGGACTAGACGTAAAACAGCCCTGTCATAGATTTTTTGCGTAAAGTGGTTATTAAATAACCTTGAGCGTAAAGTAGCCCAAATAGACTTTACGCACACGTCGACTTTCGAGCGTAAAAACTCATATAATCTCCGTGCGTAAAAGAAGCCATAGTGTGAGCGTAAAGTAGCTCAGTCCACATACTAAACGACAACATTGGTCTCTGTATAAAACAAGTCCCTTCGAAATCTGTGGTATATGCCATCATCAATATCTTCATGTCAGACTTTGCATTAAATGCGAGACTTTGACAGCTTTGTCCAGCATGAAAGTGGCTAGCATGTCCTAGGCGTAAAACCATTGTCTTGACCCTGGCTGCTTTAGGCGTAAAAGCGATTAGCCTTGTCTTGGGCGTAAAGTATTTAACCTCTCTGCGGCGTAAAGTAGATCAATTTGAGTAGAATGATCTATCACTTTCTGTGAAGCACTTTTTTACGCTCCTACAATTGGGGCCGGGACAAAGGGCTCGCAGGTAACCTGGAAATTTTTTCCTCCCAATGATCTAGATAATCAAACTAGTTATTTAGTCCTTAACGTTTTCTTGTTGGATTCTGGGTGTGGCATTCCGCAGAATCCATCCTAGATATGATATGCAAGACTGGACAATACAAGAATTTGCACTATAACAAGCCACAACAAGAAAATATAATAAACTGGAAGCTAGGAGTGTGCTACGACGAGCCACTATAGAGCAAATACGGAGTGCGCCATGACAGGCCACTATCAAGTAAGCAAGGAAGACATGTACAAGAGTGCACCACGACGGATCACTATCTGGTAAGCAAAGAAGACATATAACATGAGTGTGCCACGACGAGTCATTATCTAGTAAGCAAAGAAGACATGTAACATGAGTGCGCCACGAAGGACCATTATCTAGTAAGCAAATAAGTGACATATAGCGTGAGTGCACCACAACGGGCTACTATACGGCCAGCACTATGCGGCCAGCACTATGCATCTATGCGGCCAGCACTATGCGGCCAGTACTATGCATCTATGCGGCCAGTACTATACAGTTATGCGGTCAGCACTATACAACTATGCGGCCAGCACTATTCATCGTCCCTGTCGGAACCAGGACAGATGAACATAGAAGATGTCCAAATCTTACTTGGCCATAACTTCCTCAAAAAAGTCAAAATCTAACTTTTCAAAGGTCAAAATTGTGTATAATCAAATTCTCTACCACATGGAACAATTAGTTTTCGAAAACAAGTAAGTTTGATCGATCAAAACCAAGAAAATCAAAAAATCTAAGTTCTAAAGAGGCTTATAGTCATGTAAGAAAGAGTTTAGAATAAACAAAATAACATTTGTCCAACATTTGGCATGATGTACTTGCCTTGGTTGGAGGAGAAAATGAAAAGGAAGAAAATGAAGAGAAATAAAATAATGGAGGAGAGAGAGAAGTTTGGATTTTATACAAAACCATCTCATCTCAAACCAACTAAACCAAACCAAAGCAAGTTGAACCAAACCAAATTAAACCAAGTTAAAATTAAACCAAAGCAAGGCCAAGAAAGACAAGTCAAAATACGGGTCACCTGACAAAGGCCAGAATTTCGTATACGTACACTGAAAATACATATAACAGAAAACGGGAGTGACATGCATGCCGTCGGCATACAATGATATACTGGCGATATGCCGATGAAGAAGAAAATCTATAAGTTGAATTTTTTTTTTAAAATGTTCTGAAAACCAATAAAATACGAAATACAGTACAAAAGTACGTATCAGTATATAAATATCGATACTGTGAGACGGGTCTCAGACGGTCTGATCCGATACGACCGTTCAAGTTGGTAGTAGTAGCTTTTATCTTATGTCCAAATTATCACATGATGCCAGGGAACTGCAGAGGAAGAAACAAAAATAATATTCCCTACCAATTCAGGAACTGTCGTATATTTAAATCTTATGAAAAAGATGATGAAACTTTGTCTTATTTTTTCAATTTTAGAATGGTGAAAAAGACACAAAAAATGTACTCTATATTTTCTTCTATAGCACGCGATATACTAATTGTTTCGGTGTTCACGGTAGCATCGAAATCTTGTTTTAGTGTGGTTCATGGATGCTGAGCAAAAAGAGGAGCCGGATGCTGTCGGATATCTTGGAAGCTTGCGTCTGCGTTCAAGATTGAGTTCGTGCGGAAGAACAAACCCAAAACTTAAGAGATGAAAGTACCGACATCAGTGAGATGGACTCTCAGTCTCTTACCTTGGAGGACACTACTGAAGGAGAGCTGAGCAATAGAGACGCACTAAGGACGACGGGCGATCGACGACAAAAAAATACTTGTACATTTTTTACAGCATTTAAAAATAAAATATTTATTTGTGACTTGTACATGTGCCGAATCGATTCACAGTGCTCAGTTCACCGCCGCCTCCAGTCACCGGGATCTCTTCCTGTGCCGAGCCGACCGCCTTTTCCCATACTGTTGTCGTCGTGAAGCACTCCACCACCGCCACAACTTCACTAAGGGATTGAGACTCATTTAGCAAATTAATTGTGCATTTTTTTCCAAATTTTATTATACCAGTACATATTTTTTTATGAAAATTTTCTTAACACTAATAAAAATATTTTTAAATTCTACTAATTTAAATTTTACTAATTTTTATTTTTTTAATTTTATTGCATTTTTAGCATTATTATACTAATTTAGTTTTTTTAATTATACTAATTAATTTTTTTAAGAAAACTCTTTTTTTTAAAAATTTATTTTTTTTTCATTTTTTTTGTTTTTTGTAAACATATAAAAAAATTGGTTTTTAAAATCCAAACCGGGCCGGCTGGTCCAATCCTGAACTGGCCCGGCCTGCTGTAAACTTGGTCGTGGATCCGAAATGAATTTGGGGTTCGCTAACTCGATTGGCCCGGACCGGTCCGTCTCCCAAATCGGACTTAGTCCTATCCGGCCCAGGTCCGATCAAATCCGATCAAAATCCAATTCGGGTCGGCACAGCCCGTCCCATTTAACGCCATGAAGTCAATCTATTGTCACGCTACTTCCAAGACAATCCAGTACTGTGGAACTGCTCTGTCGGCCCACTTTCGTGGAGCTGCGAAGCAAGTTCAGGACCATGATGCTAACAATTTATTCGGCGGAACTCAACACCACAGAACACAATGCCACGAAACAAACAATTTGCTTATATAGTTAGCAATGCATAATTGTTAATTCTATATTGAATTCACAATAATACTTGACCAACTCTTCTACAAGTTAAAAATTCAGTCCATTCTAGGACTATTTGCTATTATTCTCCCTCAAGAGCTAATAAACATTCGAATGTCGGACTTCCGGATCAAAGCTGACTGGGTATCTTTCACAATGACTTTGATTTTTAAAAAGGAAAATGCTAAGTTTACTATCAAATTCTTACAGCCTTCTTACAACTACTCTTTTTCATACCTTACACATGGGTCCCACCACCACTCTCATCCCCCTGCTACATGGGCTCCACCCGGCCCCACCATTTCTTCCCCTCCTCCAATCGAAGTCCGACACGTGTCCGGTTGTAGGGGGTTTGTAAAATTTGGTTGTAGGCATAGCAAAGCTCTTTTAAAAATAATATCGCACTGCAGCAACATCAAACTACCGTCCCGGACCAATTACGAACATCTAGCTTTGACGCCGAAGTCAAATCATCCTGTATCAGACTTATGGGACTTAGGTTGCGTTTGGTTCATTGCAATTAATCGTAATTATAATGGAATTGGATTTGTAATGAAACTGTGTTTGTAATGTAATAGAATAACAATTGCATTATCATATTTTGTTGGAACATGTAATTAAACCATGCAATATAATACCAATTACATTTAATTGTTTGGTTTAACATGTAATGTAATCGAATAATAATTAATATTTGTATTATTTTGACAAATATACCCTTAATATTTATATGTATATTTTTTGGCCAAATTTACTATTTATACTTAATAAAAAAATATCTGGTAACCAAATAAAATAAAATATCACATCATATCATGTAAAAAGTAAAAAAAAAATAATAATAATAACATTCATATGGTATCATATAAATTAGAACATTCAAATTACCACACATCATCATAAAGGCTGGGTTTTATAAAGTTTATCTAGGCTACTTCTGTTTTTTTTTTCCCCAAAAAAGCAGTTTGGTAACGCAAATTTTGCTTGTTTTTTGGATAAGCTAGTTCATTTCATTAGCTATGATTTCGTAAGTTGCTTCAGCTTTTTGAAAAGCGAAAGCACTACCTTCAATTACACAACCACCAGTTTATCAAGCTCCATAAGAAGGCAGCATAGTGCAGCAATCGAGCTCAAATTTTTTTTTTTACTGCTAAAGGAAATCCTAGTTGAATTAGAAAAGAAGCAGCAGGAGTGGAAGAAGAAGAGCAAAGTTGAGATTTTTTTTCGTTACTGCATCTTCGCCATCTTGTCGGGGTAGGGGCCGCTGCCGGCTCCGCGATTGGAGGAAGGGACGTCCATGTGCTCCTCCTCCTCCTCTCTCTGCTTCTCCTTGCTCTTTCTCGCCGCCCGCGCTTCTCCTCTGGCCGGAGCGGAGGAAGACGGCGGGAAAAGAGAACGGAGAGGAGAGGGGGCGGCGGGGAGAGAGAACGGAGAGGGAGGGGATGTAGAAAATTTTAGATCTAGGTTTTGATTTTTCTTATCGGGAAGGAGAGACTTTGATATTTGTCAAAAGGGCAAACTTGTAATTTAAGATTCAAGGATGTAATGTAATTAGGATTACATAGGTTTTATGATGTAATTGATTTGAATATGAATAGATGTAATGTAATCAAGTTTGTAATTGGAATTATATTACATCGCGAGAAAAATTGTCCAACCAAACATCGGAATTAGGAATACGATGTAATGTCAATTACATTACGTTGTCCAACCCGGTGAACCAAACGGGCCCTTAAGTTTTAACTTGATATCTCAAGTATTTGACTTTATTAAGTTGATACCCTAAAGTGCAATAGTATACCAATTACTTTTCTCAACTATTGAATATTTCGTCCGTGAGTTGTGACCTAGTAGTAGCAACGGAGGCCCGACGCGAAAGGCACAGATTTGAATCTCCTTTTGGTATTTGCCAAGCAGAAAAAAAAAGACACCTAAAAAAACTACTAAATATTTCAAGTAAAAACCTTTCATTAATTAGGAGTTAGTTTTTCTTAGGGATGAGCACGGGTCGGACCGGGCCCAAATTTTATAGACCCGGACCGGACCCGGACTGGACCCGTTAATTGGCAGGACATGGTAGAGCGGGACGGGTCAAAAAAATATTGGAACCGGAACGGACTCGACCCGTTCGAAACGGGTTCGAACCGAGCCAACCCGCGGGTCCAAACCGGTCCCAAAAAAGTTTAAAAAAATTCTAGAATTGTAAACATTTACATATGTTCTATTATCTATAAGAACAAAATAAGTCTTATGTCTTCCCAGATATCTAGAATTTGTTTACTAAACAATAACTTGTTTTATTATCTATAAACTATAATAGCAAAAAATTCAAAAATGATAAAAAAAAATACATACCCCTAGAAACGGGTCGGTCCCCTTAGTGTCACAGGAGCCGTCCCGTTTAAATTTTAAAATTTAGGGACCGACTTGTTTGGACATTTTACGGTTCGGATCGGATCAAAATCGCCGGTCTTGGAACCGTATGCCCACCCCTAGTTTTTCTGTCCCAACGAAAAAATATGATTTTTTTTAATTAAATTACCCCTGATCCCAAGAAATCTCTCTCCCTCACATTTCTCTTCTAAGAATCCATCTACTCCTCCCTCTGTCGCACCTTCTTTCATGTGCGAGCTCGGTGCGTCAATCCTCATCTTTCCATGTCATGTCATAGATGACCAACCAAGCCTAGGCGAATCAGTTGCCATCTTTCCCTCGCCGCAAGCCTTTGCTCAGCCGGTGAGCACAGTCCTCGTCGTCATTCCCACATAGACCCCAGCCAACCACCCTGGCCATCAGCCCCCACGAATGCCGACTTGGCCAACTCCAAGCCGAGATCCAGACCGCGTCGTCTCCCGTCGCCACCTCGCGTAACATTTCCCCTCGACGATGTCCTCGTCTGCCTCTCGTAGTCGTGTCGAGCCTGGTGCACCAGCATCCTCCAGGTTGAGTCCCATCTTAGTGCGGCCGCGTCGATCCTACCGATCTGCCATGCTTCCCAGGCCGGTGACCCTGAGCCCTCACCGAAAGCCTCGCCTAAGCCGACTACACGTTCCCGAACGTGGACGCCTCCGCAAGAGAGCGTGCGCGAGCACACTCGCGAAGGCCTCAACCCCTGTCGTGGACTGCCGAGTCGACCTCCCCTCGCTGCGAGCCCAACTCCCCCATGGCCGCTGGATCGACTTCCAATCTAAGGGACGTTTGGTACGTGTAATATTTTTTAACTAGTGGATAACCCGGCACGGACATAAGAGGTTTTTTTTTTTTTTTTTTTTACAATGTAGATCTGTTACATTCATACTCTCAAAGTCTCAGCTGATAAGAATATAAGTGTTCAGTTGATAAGAGTGTAATGTCATGCAGTGTAAGTTTGAGTACCAAAAATTGTTTGAACTCATCATGACCGTTTAGTCGAATATACAGCTAACACATCATGTGTTCTAAGTGTCATCAATTAACATAAACTGAACATCAATTGACAACCAAATGAGTCATGAATAGACACTGTATTGATGTACGCAGCAAAGAATATTAATATGATTACCTGCAGTTTATAACAGGATTTTCGGATACATCATATTAATAAGAGAGTAAGAATTAATAAAAATAAACAAAAGAAAAGAAAAATAATAAAAAGGAAAAGGAAAAGAAAAAGAAACAAAAGAAAAGCCAACTTAAGCAATCCGCAAGTTGTGTGTGTATATATATATATATATATATATATATATATATATACTCCGCCATGGTTAGCACCAACCCGCGACCACCCGATCATGTAAGAGAGAGAGAGAGAGAGGGGCATTTTAGTCATTTCATCATCGTTGAACCAAAGCACATGGGTCGGACAAAAAATCCACTGTGCTTTATATTATAGATTTTCGGAAACATTTAGGTGGAAATATATTACCCTGTTGATTTGGGCTATAAAAAATTTATTCCCGAGAATAAAAAATACTCAGATAAATAGTTTACCCATAAAACATAGGAATTCTACCCTTAAGAAAAGATAGGTATTTTTTTTTGGTCCGGACAAAAAAAAATTTGTTTAAACTTTTTTCTACTTTTGATTATTTTTGGCCGCTTTTCGTTGTTTGTCATTTTTGTGTCATTTTTTTGCCGCTTTTTGGTCATTCTTGTCTTTTTTTATCGATTTTTTATTTTTTTGATCGCTTTTTTAGTCTTTTTTTTATCATTTTTGTTATTTTTGTCCTATTTTTGTCGTCTTTCTCTTTTTATCACGTTTTTGTCCTTTTTTTTGTTACTTTTAGTAGTTTTTGTCATCTTTTTTTTTATCGTTTTTGTTTTTTTTTTGTCGTGTTTATCTTTTTTGTTTTTTGTTGTTTTTTTCTTTTTTTTACTGTTTTTATCGGGTTTTTTCGTTTTTAAGTATTTTTTGTCGTTTTTTGGGTCGTTTTGTCTTTTTTTTTTGTTATTTTTTATCGTTTTTATTATTTTTTATCGTTTTTGTCTTTTTTTTGTTTTTTACCGATTTTTTTTGTGTTATGCCATTTTTTGTCGTTTTTTATTTTTTGTCGTTTTTAGTAGTTTTTTGTCTTTTTTGTCGTTTTTGTTGCTTTTTATCATTTTTGTTGTTTTTGACTCTTTTTGACATTTTTTTGTCTTTTTTACCATTTTTGTCATTTTTGTCTTTTTATCTTTTTTATCCTTTTTCGTCGTTTTTTTCTTTGTTTTTGCTTTTTACCGTTTTTACCGTTTTTTTGTCGTTTTTTGTCGTTTTTGTCAATTTTTGTCGTTTTTGTTATTTTTTTGTCGTTTTTCGTCTCTGTCTTTTTTGTCGTTTTCTACCGATTTTTTATCTTTTTTCGTTTTTTGTCGCTTTTAGTATTTTTTCGTTTTTTGTCGGTTTTGTCTTTTTTTGTCGTTTTAAGTATTTTTTGTCCTTTTTTGTCATTTTTGTTGTTTTTTGTCATTTTTGTTGGTTTTTGTCATTTTATATTTTTTTTATTTTTGTCATTTTTCGTCTCTTTTTTGTTTATTTTTTGTCATTTTTTACCATTTTTGTCGTTTTTTGTTGTATTTTGTCGTTTTGGTCTTTTTTGGCCTTTGTGTCTCTTTTTTTCTTATTTTGGTCGGATTTTTTTTTTCGTTTTTGATTTTTTTTTTTGTTTTTTTTCGTTTTATTGTTTTAGGGTTTCTTTTTCATTTTTTTTTTAAATTTTCTCGAGAATATTTATATAGTCACCAAACATGGAAATGTAATTTTTTTTAGAAAATTTAATTACTTGAAGTTTAATTCTCAAAAATATAAAATTTTCTGCTATATAGTATTTCGCATATCAAACGTCTCCTAAGTGTCATAGTTGAAGAAGAGGATAAGGACAAACAATGTGCATGTGTGGGAGCTTGATCTTAGCATAGGAGGAAGGGATGTCGTTGGTTTCCATGGAGAAGGATGAAGAAAGATGGAAGTTGCTGCTCCCTTTAAAGAAAAGAAAATAAATAAATAAATAAATAAAATGTAGTAATAATAAGAGTATTTTTTTTATCATTTAAAATTTTCTACATTGATGGAATATTAAGTTGTCTATTAATTATAGTTAAAGTATTTAATTGTATAATATAAAAATATATTGTATTAGCTAGAAAATTTAAAATAGTCAAGTTAAAATTAAGCTTAAATTAAATAACAAACGTAAAACTGATTGCATCCATGTTGTCCATATCTCTGCATCAAGATGGACAAAATTGTTGCCATCAAGATGTTGCTCAAGAACAATTCTAACACAGTGCCAAAACAACATTACTGCAAAGCAATCAGTATTCAATTGATTCTCCACCACTCTTCAACGTACTTTGTTTGGTTTCTCTCCAATAATCTTGGAAGTGAGTTGCCAATTCCAAAGTTATCAGAAATATTCATTTACTGTTGAAAACAAATCTATACCACTATATAATATAAAAAGTTAATATTTTATTGTATTCTTTCCAAAATTTTATTGTCTATATATGTTTACTAATTAAAAACGTTCATTAAATTTATTTTGGACAACCCGATAATTATGTATAGAAAAAAGTTTAAAATAATTGTGATTTGCTCTTCCCAAGTAACAAAAATTAATAGACTATCGTTTGCTTATTTTAAGTAGTAAAAATTTAAATGACTATATATTGTTTACTTTTCTTAAGTAGCATGAGATACGTACAAAATGTATGCATATATTAGTAATTTTTTAAATTTTAATACAAACAAAATACATGCATATATATTAGATATCAGCAATTTAATGTTAGATAATTAGATATAGAATTTTTTTAAAGAATTGTTGTTTGCTCCTCCCAAGTAGCAAAACCTAATGGAGTATCGTTTTCTTTTTTTAAGAAGTAAAAAATTAAAGGACTATTGTTTACTTTTCTTAAGTAGCATGAAACATGAAAAAAAAAACGTACATATATATTAGTAATTCTAAAAGATTTAACTAACAAAAAACAATGGGAGTTGGACTTTGTTACAAGGAATAAACAAATTCAGATATTAACGTGCAGCAGGGAATAACCAAATGTTTACAACCAGTTTACAACATTTTTCTTCCATCCCATACACATGGTACCATTGGGTTCCATCTTCCCTCCCATCCCTTGCTATATAGGCTCTATCCGACCCTATCATTTCTCTACTCCTTCCTCGAATCGAAATCTGAAACGTAATGGTTATAAAAAAATTATAAATGTCTAATAAACTATACAGTAATAATTAAAATATCTTGCACAGCTCATAGAAAGACTGTCGGTCGATGGTGACGTCAAAATGAGAATTGGGGAACATACAGTACAATCCTTTTAGACGATCCGTACCAAATTCTCGTATTATTTAGGCTAAAAGTCGACCGCTAAAACAAAAACAGAGATCCAGCTGCATGTGCAAATGGTCCAATCTGACAACTCAGTTTCCAATATCAATCCGACCCACCATATATGTCCAACCCAAATCCGCAAAGTCCGGGTCAGAACAGGTCGGGTTGAGATCACCACCCGTTTCTTTTGGCAAACTTCCTGCCTTCTTCCATAGCAGGGACCACAGCCATAGCTACATGCTACTCGCCATAAAGCTAAAAAGCCATGTATCATCGCTACCACTTTCCATCATCCACTCTCTCTCTCTCTCTCTCTCTCTCTCTCTCTCTCTCTCTATATATATATATATATATATATATATAAAAAGCCATGTATCATCGCTACCACTTTCCATCATCCACTCTCTCTCTCTCTCTCTCTCTCTCTCTCTCTCTCTATATATATATATATATATATATATATATATATATATATATATATAAAAAGCCATGTATCATCGCTACCACTTTCCATCATCCACACACTCTCTCTCTCTCCTCTCCTCTCTCTCTCTCTCTCTCTATATATATATATATATATATATATATATATATATGAGTTCGAATTCCAATGGAAGCAGAAACGATTACAGAAATTAATTACCCTTTCTTCATATATATATATATATATATATATATATATATATATATATATATATATATATATATATATATATATATATATATATATATTCTACTATATAATAGGAAAACTTAGATGGTGAAACTTTGAATTCCGAAAATACCCTTACATACTTATACTAATTAAAAATAGTTCATTAATTTTAATAAGGACAACTTAGTAATTAGGAAGACTACCCCTTTGGTCTTCCTAAAGAGTCTTCCTAAACTAATTAAGAAATGTTAAAATACGTGCAAGGCACATGCACATATGCTAGTGTATATATATATATATATATATATATATATATATATATATATATATATATATATATATATTTCAAGATAATAACTTTGATAAATGTCACATGAACATGTCATCTATGTTAAAAATGCACGAGAATGGAGATATTTTGCATTTTGCTTGTTTGCATGTATGTGGATTATGTGATATTCACAGGAAATAGTCCAAAGTTATTTTAAGAATTCAAGAGAGCTATGCAAAACCGAAGATGGTGTCTTCATCTCCCAAAAAATCTATGCAAAAGATGTCCTCAAGAAGTTCAACATGAGGGATTGCAAGCCCATAAGCACGTCCGTAGAATGGGGAATCAAGTTGTCAAAGCATGAAGATGGCGAAATAGTTGATCATACACTTTTCAAAAGCCTTGATGGAAGCTTACGCTACTTGACATTACAAGACCAGATATTCTATATGGAGTTGGACTCATTAGCCGCTATATGGAATCACCAACAACTATCCATTTGAAGATCGCCAAGAGGATTCTTCACTACATCAAAGGTACACTTGACCATGACCTACTTTACTCTTCTTCCAATGATTTCAAGCTTGTCGGATATAGCGATAGTGATTAGGCTGGAGACTTTGATGATCGAAAGAGTACTAGCGGATTCATGTTTCTTATGGGAGATATTGCTTTTACATTGAATTAAAAGAAGCAATCAATTGTGACACTGTCAACATGTGAGGTCGAATATGTCGTCGCTACTTCATATGTTGATCATGCAATTTGTAAAACCCATATTTTTCTTATAGTTTAATTAATTAACTTTGGCTTGGGCCCATCTCCTAACCAACCCAAACCCATTTTAAGTTAAACTCGTTCAACCCATGTACCCATTCGTCCGCGAGCCTCGCGTGAAACTCCCCCAACTCCGGATCTGGAATATCACGTACAGATAAACACTCAGTAACTCTTTCTTTCTCCATAGAACACTTCTTCCTTCCACCTTCACAAACTCTTCTCTTTCTCCCCCCACACTCCTCCGATCCCGAAGCCAATCGCGTCTCGACAATCCCCGTGTCGTCTCGGTCATTCCGACATCCCTCTCGGGGTGTTTCCGAGATGCGCCTCCCACCGACCGATCCTGCGACCGGCCGACGCCTCTGCACGCCGCCCGACCGGCCGTGTCAAACCGCCAGCCTCCTGTCGGATTCCCGCCGGCCCCGCTCACCACAGCGTGCATCCGCGGCGCCTCCCGTGCGCCCGTGCGTACGTCAGCTCGTCCCGCGTGCACGTCGACGCTCTCCCACCGATGTAGCAGCCCGTCGGCCGCCCGGCCGTGCCCCCACGCGCCAGCAGCGGCATGGCCGCCCCCGCGAGTCCCTCCTCTCGTGAACGCGCGTATTCTGCATACCCGTGCACGTGCTCTCCGCGTGAGTTCTGAGTCCCAGGCCTCCCCTCGGTGCTCCGCCATCAAACACTCGATAAGCCTGACCTTCTGTGTATTTTTACAGAATGCAAAACCTGTCCATGTTCCGACCGAAATTGACAGAATAAAGCTCTGTCAATTTCGGGATAGATAGTTAGCATAGTTTCTTAATTTGGACCGATGTTGGTAATAGAATTATTGTAAGTAAATAATATCAATGGTTAGATTGTTATTAATTATGTCATAGTGAATATAAATTGTTATATTAACCTGTAGATTATTAGATTTAAACGATTAACGCTATACGGTTAACTAAGCGTTAATTACGAATAACTTAAGAGAAAATTTGAGTGGCATACCACTTTTTTACTTTTATTTAAGGTGCACCCCACAAATTTACATGAATGTATGACACCCCCCCACTTGCTTGTATGTTTTGATACCTTGTGATATTTTGTTACACCCCTTGTTTGTATGTTTTGATACCTTGTGATTGCCTTCTGCTATAGTATGGCTAGTATAGCTAGATAAGACCTCAGACTGATATTGTCTACCATGACCCTGTATGTTATTCTTTCAAATTGTATGATTTAGATAAGCTTCTAAGACCATGATTGTTGGGGACGAGACTCTAGAAGGAGTACGATCATCTTAATTTCGAGGACGAATTTTTTCTAAGGATGGTAGATTTGTAACCACCCACTTTTCTGAAATGAGGGTAATTTTAAACTTTTGTAAAAGTTTATTATTTAATAATAGGATTTATGATTTATGAAGATTTTTAATTAATTTTAATACTATTTAAAATTGGTGAATTATAATTTTGATGTGTTAGCTAGTGAACCCTAGAATTGTTGAGCCTAGAGACTAACCATGACCATGGGGACCTAACCATATGATTAGAATGACTATTTACAACTTTTTAGGCTAAGGGTATTTAGTTATTTTGTGACTTTTGAATTATTTAGAATTTTGATTAATTGATGAATTTTAGATTATTTTAATAATATTTAAATTGATGTCACTTTCCGTTTCTAGAATGCGTATTTTAATACATGTACTGCTTTAATATATTTATTTATATATTTATCATGTATTATTTTGTATTTAAATTCTTTTAATTTTACGCTAATTATTTTTCTGTATTTTACTTCTGCTTTTACTTTGCTTTTGGGTTCGGCCTGAGTTGGTTTATTTTTCGGCCTTGGGTGGTTCAACATGGACCCACCTACCACCACCCACATTTAAAGCCCGAAATCCTTTTTCTCTCTTTATTACTTCTTCTTTCTCATTTACTCTTCTTCTTCCTCCATTACTCTCCCACCCACCCATTTGGAGAGGCAAGTACATCTTGCACACCATGAGGGATTTCATGCATCCCTATTTATTTTTAGTCCATGTTGTTTATCTTCTCTTCCTTTACAAGTTTAGGTCTCGAAGTTCTTGATTTCTATGGAGGGTTGGGTGTAGATCTAAGTTTTAAGTTTTGTTTTTTTGTATGGATTTTATGGTTTTGATCTATCAAACTTTGTTGTTTTCGAAAATAAGTGGTTCTATGTTGTAGAGAATTCAATTCTACCAAAGTTTAGCTTTTGAAAAGTTAGATTTCGACTTGTTTTGAGGAAGTTATGGCCATGGCAAGTTTTCAGAACTTTCATGGCTGAACTTGCTCACTACAACAAAAAGACCTATTAATGACGCTTGATAAGTGGTTTTCATGACGGCTGATATGGAAGCGTCATCAAAGTTCAGCAAGACTAGAATCTATGACGGTTTATATTAAAAACGTTATTGATAGTGCTCCAGTGATACGAGCGTTATAAAAAAAAGCACGAAAATTTAAGTTGAAATCTCGACTCCCCCGCAATTTTCCCGCACTTAAGAAAAATTCTAAACCCTCTCTCTTTCTCCTTCTCCTTCTCCTCCCGCTCCCCAACTCCCCTCAGCCCACTCCCCGCTCCCCAACTCCCCTCAGCCCGCTCCCTGCTCCCCAACTTCCCTCAGCCCGTTCCTCGCCTCCCTCGGTTACAGACTCCACCGCATAGGGAAGGTTATCACCGGCGTAGCCTTCACTACCGGTTTGTCCTAAAATCTCGATCATTGCTTATTTTATGCCCTAAATTCTGTCTCGACATGATTTTAGTAAAATCTTCTAATTTTTGAAAACCGTACATGCATTCATCTCTCCAAAATTATGGTTCTTTTAGGGTTTCTCGATGTATCTGTCCACGTCGACGATGATCCGAAATGGGCTGCATCATCGTTGACTTCTCTTGATTAAGTGAGTGATTTTGATTGAATTTTTTTTTCCTAAAAAAAGATTTTGTTGGAAATTGTTCTATGTGCGCTTCATGTTCGATGAAATAATTGTAAGTACCAAATGCTTGTGTTCTTTGATTTTTTTCTGTTTGTTCTTGTTCAAGGGAGTGTAATTAAATTTGGGGAGCCGAGTCCGAAGCCTCTCCACAGTTGCTGCCGCGACCCGGCGAGCGCTGTGCGTGCCTGCGAGCCGAGTCCGAAGGCTCTCTTCGGATTCTGACACCAAATTCTGGGGTATAAATTCTAAACTCTTGATTGATTTCAGTTTTTGGGTTTATTTTGTTTGTCGATAATGTTGTTAGATCTCGATCCCTACATAAAAAGGATTTCGATCGACTGATACGTGTTGGGTTCGATTTTGGCTTGACGATCCTACTATTGTCTTCGTTTGTGAAGCGCGAATGATCTTTAGATCATGTTCGGTTCTTTACTTGCTATTGGATCATTTTCGGTTTTTGATTACCTAGCTGCTGTTGGAATTATTTGTGATGCATGTATTGTTGGTTTGGATTTCTTGTATAAATTATAGCTTGGGTTCTCCTTCCTATACTTGTTGTGGGATGTTGGTTTAGGTTTTTCTTATTATACATGTTGGGTTGGGAAAGATTTCTTTGCTGTAGGAGATGTTTTGCTATTTGGATTATTATTGTTGGTTGGGTATCTATTATGCATGATGGGTTTAACTTGGTACTGTGGGTGTTTTTGTTGGGAGCTTTTCGATATAAATCACATGCGGTTATATATTAGTTGAGAGTATTTCTATTTCGGGATTGACATCTCCATTAGCATGTATGCGTCGTTGATTTTGGGACAACGTCCACTATGCCATGCCTGGATGTTTTACTTTATTTGTCGGTTTCGGTTTTTATTAGAGTACTCTGATACTCTTGGTGATGGTCGTTCGACCAAATGAACCAAAGCGTTGCAGATCGTATCGGATACACTGGCTCCGTGTCGGGACGTGTCCTATACGTGTTATGGCACGCTAGTACAGCAGATGATGATTGATCCTTATCTGAGACATCTTATATATCTCATTCATTTCTTGTCGTTGGTCGTGGTTTGTATGTTAGTACTGTTGGGTTGTTCATTCTGGGTGCAGATACGCTCGTGTTTGTAAGAGTCGATACTGGACACGGATGTGAGGATACCTTCGTGTCGATGATATAGCCTCTCCACGGTTGCAGCCGCGACCCGGCGAGGTGCTGTGCGTGCCTGCGAGCCGAGTCCGAAGCCTCCCTTCGGATTCTGACACTAAATTCTGGGGTATAAATTCTAAACCCTTGATTGATTTCAGTTTCTGGGTTTATTTTGTTTGTCGATGATGTTGTTGGATCTCGATCCCTACATAAAAAGGGTTTCGATCGACTGATACGTGTTGGGTTCGATTTTGGCTTGACGATCCTACGATTGTCTTTGTTTGTGAAGCGCGAATGATCTTTAGATCATGTTCGGTTCTTTACTTGTTGTTGGATCATTTTCGGTTTCGGGTTACCTAGCTGCTGTTGGAATTATTTGTGATGCATGTATTGTTGGTTTGGATTTCTTGTATAAATTATTGCTTGGGTTCTCCTTCCTATACTTGCTGTGGGATGTTGGTTTAGGTTTTTCGTATTATACATGTTGGGTTGGGAAAGATTTCTTTGCTGTAGGAGATGTTTTGCTATTTGGATTAAAATTGTTGGTTGGGTATCTATTATGCATGATGGGTTTAACTTGGTACTGTGGGTGTTTTTGTTGGAAGCTTTTCGATATAAATCACATGCGGGTATATATTAGTTGGGAGTATTTCTATTTCGGGATTGATATCTCCATTAGCATGCATGCGTCGTTGATTTTGGCACTACGTCCACTATGCCATGCCTGGATGTTTTACTTTATTTGTCGGTTTCGATTTTTATTAGAGTATTCTGATACTCTTGGTGATGGTTGTTCGACCAAATGAACCAAAGCATTGCAGATCGTATCGGATACACTGGCTCCGTGTCAGGATGTGTCCTATACGTGTTATGGAACGCTAGTACAGCAGATGATGATTGATCCTTATCTGAGACATCTTATATATCTTATTTCGTTTTTTATCGTTGGTCGTAGTTTGTATGTTGGTACTGTTGGGTTGTTCATTATGGGTGCAGATACGCTCGTGTTTGTACGAGTCGATACTGGACAGGGATGTGAGGATACCTTCGTGTCGATGATGTAGCCTCTCCACAGTTGCAGCCGCGATCCGACGAGGCGCTGTGCGTGCCTGCGAGCCGAGTCCGAAGGCTCCCTTCGGATTTTGACACCAAATTCTGGGGTATAAATTCTAAACTCTTGATTGATTTCAGTTTTTGGTTTATTTTGTTTGTCGACGATGTTGTTGGATCTCGATCCCTACATAAAAAGGATTTCTATCGACTGATACGTGTTGGGTTCGATTTTGGCTTGACGATCCTACGATTGTCTTTGTTTGTGAAGCGGAAATGATCTTTAGATCATGTTCGGTTCTTTACTTGCTGTTGGATCATTTTCGGTTTCGGGTTACCTAGCTGCTGTTGGAATTATTTGTGATGTATGCGTTATTGGTTTGGGTTTCTTGTATAAATTGTTGCTTGGGTTCTCCTTCCTATACTTGTTGTGGGATGTTGGTTTAGGTTTTCCCTATTATACATGTTGGGTTGGGAAAGATTTCTTTGCTGTAGGAGATGTTTTGCTATTTGGATTAAAATTGTTGGTTGGGTATCTATTATGCATAATGGGTTTAACTTGGTACTGTGGGTATTTTTGTTGGGAGCTTTTCGATATAAATCACATGCGGGTATATATTAGTTGGGAGTATTTCTATTTCGGGAATGACATCTCCATTAGCATGCCTGCATCGTTGATTTTGGGACTACGTCCACTATGCCATGCCTAGATGTTTTACTTTATTTGTCGGTTTCGGTTTTTATTAGAGTACTCTGATACTCTCGATTTTTCGATATAAATCACAGACTCTAAAATTGACAGACTCTAAAAGTGAGGGTTTTGCTTTCTTTTTCAGGGTTTTGCTATATGTACATGTGCTATGGACAGTCTTCATGTGACCAAGTTGAAGCGTTATAAGTGTGCTTCTTCGCTACAGTATCTGTGAGATTTTTGATGTCGATAGTTTTGATGTAGCTAAAGTGTACTCTATATTGGATACTCTATATATTTTGAGAAGATGTATATAATGAAATGGAGAAATGTAGAATGGTAGCTAAAATACTCTATTTTGAGACAATGAAATGGAGAATGGTACTTTATATTACATTTCAATGCTTTGTTGTGAATATGGTTCAAAGTGGTTGTTTTCGAATTGAATTGAGCAGCGTTTGGAATGTCATGCAGTATAGAGCGTTATAAATGTGATACAACGACCATATACAGTGGTTTTTCATAACTATCCATAACGCTTTGAAAATAAAATGTAGCAGAAATTCAACATATTAATGACGGTTTGGATGAATTATCTATAACGCTTTTAAAAACATTTATAACACCCGATTTCATAACGCTTGGACTGAGAAAAAAAGCGTCATGGTTTGAAATTAATGACGCTTTTTAGCCGTCATTAAAAGGTATTTTTGTTGTAGTGGCTGTTTGGGGACGATGACCCCCATGCGCCCGGGAGGCCATGCGCCGTGAAGTCCCGGCAACGCATCCCTTGACTCCGAGCTTGTCATGCGCGTAGGTTCCTTACGCGCATGTACTGAAGACGCAACGTGAGTTTCCATGTACGAATGTGCAGGAATTTCCATGTGCAGATGTGCAGGAATTCCCATGCGCGGATGTGCAGGAATTTCCATGCACAGATGTGCAGGAATTCCCATGCGTGGATGTGCAGGAATTTCCATGTACGGATGTACAGGAATTCCCATGCACAGATGTATAGGAATTTCCATACGCGGATTGTGCAGGAATTTCCATGTACGGATTGTGCAGGAATTTCCATGCACGGATGTGCAGAAATTTTCATGCGAGGATGTGCAGGAATTCCCATGCGCAGATGTGCAGGAATTCCCATGCGCGGATTGTACAGGAATTCCCATGCACAAATTGTGCAGGAATTCCCATGCGCAGATGTGCAGGAATTCCCATGCGCGGATTGTGCAGGAATTCCCATGCACAGATTGTGCAAGAATTTCCATGCGCAGATGTGTAGGAATTCCCATGCGCGGATTGTGCAGGAATCCCATGCGCCGGGATTGCCCTATTTCACTGTTTTTGTATGTTTAAGTTATTTTGTAGCTAGAATCTTGAAAACTCATAACATAAAAGTGGTAGATATTTTCCTTGGCTTCAAGAATATGTTACCAACTATTTTGTGCAAGTTATAGACTCGACCATGCTTAATACTAGTTTGACTTTCATGCCTTGTCATGAATTGACCTCGACTGTTATTTTGACTAATGATTGATCATGCGTTCCTAGTTAAAACTAGAAGACTGGCTAGTCGTCTTATTAAATTGAGTGAGACACGTTCATATTAACATGAACTATTGCAATCGACTAGTCGATCCCGAACATTGGCATATGGACACGTGCAGACTTCAAATAATTTTCTACAGAAGCAGCATGTGTACTTTACAGTCAAGGCATGATTATTCCGTGGCTAGGTCCGATTGTTGCATTATGCTATGTAAGACCTACAACCTAACCGTATGGGTATCGTTGTGGAGTTGGGCATATCGTACTTTGTACGAAAGTACTCACTCTAAATGACCATGACCCACGACATGGGATTTCACTTAACATAGAGGATACTAAGTTAAATAAAATAATGATTGCATGGAGAGACTGGATTCCCGAGTTCTTACATGGCAGCCCTCTTTGGGACTATTAGTGCCCGACAGGCTGGCTGGTTCCCACAGATATTGTAAATCTGCCATACGGGCAGGGAGCGGTATATGCTTATATTATTTATTGTATATTATATATTGATGGCGATCGTCCCGCAGGGACTCGTCTAATTCATGATTGGCGTAATTGATTGATTGGATAGACTAGCCTTACTTGCACATAGTAAGAACTGAGGAATCCTTATTGCATAATTCCAGGGTAACTTGGGACTCACAGTAGCAAGCCGTAGTAGTTGAATGGCCGTTTTAAATTGATTTGTTTGTGTATTGTACCTACTCGGTTAACTAACTGAGATGATCAGAATGTCAGGACATGACGGGCCAACTTCTGTCCTTGTTTGGTTGGAAAGTTGGTTCGAAGTGTCGTGATGCTATGTGAATCCCAGTAGCAGCAGAGATCTATATATCATATTCTCTTACTATTGGTTTTATTCCTCATATCGTGCTTCCTTGCGGTACTTGCTATTAGAGGTCTAACCTCTCTGGTTTTGCATGGCCAGATTTAGAGCCGGTCCCCAAGAACTCAGCTTACTTCTACCTCCAAGATGGTCAATACTAGAGGAATGATCGCAGGAGGACTCGAGTGGGTCCCTTACTTTTCCGCTCGTTTTGTTACTTACTTTATACTTTGTCGTTTGGCACCGACATGTTAGTCGGATTGTCTTGTACTTATTTTTGCATAATTGTAACTAAGTCAGGCTGCAGCTGATAACAATTGTGTATACTTTGCTACATCATCTGGCTATGTTTTGTAAAGCCAGATATCAAGAACATTTTGACTGAGCGTTTGGGACGCCTTACTGCTTTATCTTACATGTTCTCTATTATTGTTTCTTGTTTGAATGATTGAGGCAATAGATGTGAAGTGACCATAGTGAGACTTTCATCTAGTATGCACCCCCCTTATCTTTTAGACAATATTGATCGTATTATGCGGTATTCCTCTACCCGTAATACGTAGCTGGCTGAGTCATTCTTCCGCTCTCCAATATTCTAGTTCTGGGGCGTGACAAGGTTTCAGTGGTGGCCCATGCAGGTCTGATTTTAGACTTGTGGGGTGTTTTAATTTATAGGATGTCTCAATCACACATGTTTCTCCTTGATCTCATGATTCGTTACTCTCGACTCGAGCTTGACATTCCGGTATCCTTTGACTTCATTTGATCTTTCCTGTCCGATCATTTGACTATTCTATTGTCCCTTTTCTTAGGGGCACCTCGTCCGCATCTGTCAGAGCTGGACAGCAATAACAAGGACAACAAAGGCAGCATGAACAACCTGATCATGTTGGTCAGCAACAAGGGCCGGTGCTACCTCAAGAGACCATCCAAGAAGAGGTGATAGTGGAACCAAAAATTGGACCGCAGTATCCGGAGGTTCCAACACCGCCAACAGTTCCACCTACCCATGTGGAAGTAAACACACCAGCCCTTCTGGAGATCATGAGGGGGATGATGGCTACTCAGCAACATCAGATGTTGGCCCAGCAGTGCATGCACGCTCAGTTGCAAGAGAAGAATGTGCTACTCAACCAAGGATTGCAGACGGCTTTGGAAAGAGGGGCGAGGACAGATTCAGGAGCATCAACCAGATTTTGTAAGTACAACCCCCGTCGTTTTGAGGGCACGGAAGATGCCATCTCAGCAGATGCATGGCTTAAGGATATTGAGGCTATGTTGACGGCGGCTAAGGTGCCGGCGGAAGAATGTGTGGATCAAGTGAAGTTGTTACTTCAGGATCTCGCACGTGATTGGTGGGAATCAGAGGAAGTAGGCATCAGACGTCCCGTTGTTTGGGACAATTTTACTGTAAGATTCAAGACGAAGTACTATGGAGTTGTGGCGCAGTTTGAGCTACAACAGAAGTTTATCAGCCTCAAACAGGCTGTCAAGACAGTAGATGCTTATGCAGCGGAGTTCTGCAGATTGAGTAGGTTCGCCCCAGAGATGGTAGCAACGGAGAGCTAGAGGGCTATGAGGTTCCAGCAAGGGTTTCATCTTGAGATCTTGCAATTGATAGAGGGGCACAACTACCAGCCTTTCGATGAGGTATTGACGGCAACCCGAAGGCATGAGATCACCATTCAGAGGATCACACCAAGGACTGGAGGTCAGAAGAGATCCCACAGTCAGATCGAAGGAGGAGAGAAAGTAGCGCCCCGAACAACAGCACCGTCCCTTGGCGTTCGCATCCACGATGTGGCACTGCGAGGGCCAGCACCACCAGCAAGGCAGCAGCAACAGCAACAGAAGAAGAACCAGCAACCCCCAGCGGGCTGCATTTATTGTGGAAAGGTAGGGCACACTAGAGATATGTGTCGGACATTGAACGGGCAGTGTTTGATATGTGGAAGCCCAGATCATCGGGTTATCACCTGCCCTATGAATTCGCGGTCAGGAGGACCAATACAACAATTTCCTGCTCTTCCAGCACCAGGGACAGGCCAGTATCGAGGGCCAGCGGTGGCAGTGAGACTGTTGGCACAACGCCCGTTTATGTCGCATGCTCAGATGTTTCGGCAATAGGGACTGCCGATGCAGCAACAACAACAAAGACCACCCCAGCATCACCAAGGCAGGGGCCAGCAGCAACACCAGGCTGGGCCGCAGCATAGAAACCAACAAGGAGGTCGAGGGCAGGGATTCACACTGTCCTTGGAAGAGGCATTAGCATCGAAAGATGTTGTGGCAGGTAACATTCTCATCGCCTCATATCCCGCAGTAGTATTATTTGATTCGGGAGCATCACACTCATTAATATCTGCACAATTTGCGATACGACTAGGAATGGAGTTTTAGGCATTGCCAGGGAGGTTGAATATACTCACTGGTAATGGGCTCGTAGGAGTTAGTAGAGTTATTCTAGCATGTACAGTTGTAGTTTACGGACATTCCTTACCCGCCAGGTTGATAGAATTTTCTGTTGGAAATTTTGACGTTATCTTAGGCATGGAATGGCTGAAAGACAGTCATACGACAATAGATTGTCGTAGAGGGAGTGTATCTTTTGATATTCCAGGCATGAAGTGGTTCATCCTAGTCAGATCAGTGGCAACTCAACAAGAACAGGGAATAGTAATGGCAATGGAAGAAGTTCTAGTTCCGAAGGTAGTTGAAGAGTTTCTAGATGTATTTCCTGAAGAACTTCCAGGTCTACCACCGGTTAGGGATATTGAGTTTAGTATAAAATTGGTACCTGGAACTAAACCGATATTAGATCGAGTTTACAGAATGGCGGATTTAGAGCAGGCCAAGGTATATCAGCACATAGAGGAACTGAAGGAGAAGAAGTTCATCCAAGCTAGTATATCACCATGGACAGCACCAGTGGTACTTGTGGGGAAGAAGGATGGGTCATCCAGATTGTGCATTGACTACAGGAAGCTTAACACAACTACCATAAAGAATAAGTACCTATTACCCAGGATCGACGACTTGTTTGATCAGTTGAGCAGAGCTAGAGTTTTCTCCAAGATAGATCTTCGTTCAAGGTATCATCAAGAGAGGGTTCGGAAGAAGGATATTCCCAAGACAACGTTCAGGTCGAAGTATGGGCATTATAAATTCTTGGTAATGCCGTTTGGTTTGACCAATGCTCCAGCAATATTTATGGATTTGATGAACCGCATCTTTATGCCATACTTAGATCAGTTTGTCGTTGTGTTTCTCGACGACATTCTCGTATACTCTGCCAGTGAAGAGGAGCATGAGGATCACCTCCGAAAAGTGTTACAGGTTCTGAGAGAGAACCAGTTATATGCCAAGCTTAGCAAGTGTGAGTTTTGGACGGATCACATTTCATTTTGGGTCACATCATATCAGGAGCTAGAGTAGTAGTGGATCCCAAGAAGGTAGAAGCAGTAGAGAGTTGGCCAGTGCCCAAGACCGTAGCAGATGTGCGGAGTTTCTTGGGATTGGCAAAATATTACAGAAGGTTTGTATCAGATTTTGCAAGACTTTCAGCACCAATGACCCGCTTGACACGGAAGGATGTGCCATTCGTTTGGTCGGCAGAATGCCAGGCATCATTTGAGAATTTGAAGCAGAAGTTGATATCAGCGCCTATTCTTACATTGCCAGTTGGACCCGGAGGTTTTACAGTATATTATGATACGTCAGGTAAAGGACTTGTATGTGTCCTTATGCAACATGGAAGGGTGATAGCGTATGCATCTAGGCATCTTCGGGACCACGAGAAGAATTATCCAACTCATGACTTGGAGTTGGCGGCAGTAGTATTTGCTTTGAAGCTATGGAGGCATTACTTGTATAGTGATCGAGTGGACATATACACAGACCACAAAAGTCTGAAGTATATTTTTACTCAGAAGGAACTGAACATGAGGCAGAGAAGATGGTTGGAGTTGATCAAGGACTACGACGTGGAGCTTCAGTATCATCCAGGCAAGGCTAACGTGGTAACAGACGCTCTGAGCAGGAGAGGCGGCGCATTTATGTTGACAACACAGAAGCATATCTTAGAAGACCTTCAGGAGATGGACATCGAAGTTATACTTTCCAGTGATGTAGGAATTCTGGCGAGTCTACAAGTTCAATCCAACTTGGTAGACAGGACTAAGGCAGCTCAGGCACAGGACCCAAGGATTCAGAAGCTTAGGGCAGAATGTGAGTCAGGACTCAGAAAGGAGATGAGAATTCATGAAGATGGTACACTTAGGTTTGGGTCATATTTATGTGTGCCTAGTGGAGATATCAGACATGAGGTTATGGCAGAAGCTCACAGTTCCCAGTATTTTGTATACCCTGGAGGGACCAAGATGTACCAAGATATCAAACAACACTTCTGGTGGAACGGAATGAAGAGGGAGATAGCTAGATTTGTTTTCCGTTGCCTGGTATGTCAGCAAGTGAAGGCAGAGCAGCAGAGACCAGCTGGGTTATTGCAACTGCTTCCTATTCCGAAATGGAAATGGGAACATATTACAATGGACTTTGTGACCGGTTTACCGAGGTCACCAACTGGTAAAGATGCCATTTGGGTGATAGTAGATCGGCTTACGAAGGTGGCACACTTTCTTCCTTTCAGAGTAGGGCAATCTACAAAAAAGTTGGCAGAACTGTATATGCAACAGATAGTTAGGCAGCATGGTGTCCCTATCAGTATTGTGTCAGACAGAGATACCCGCTTTATATCATATTTCTGGAACAACTTACATCACAATCTGGGTACCAAGTTAAGATTTAGCATGGCTTACCATTCACAGACGGACGGGCAATCAGAAAGAACAATTCAGACTTTAGAAGATATGTTACGAGCTTGCACCCTAGATTTCGGAGGATCTTGGGAGAGCCACCTGCACTTAGTCGAGTTCTCATACAACAACAGTTATCAAGCCAGTATCCAGATGGCGCCATTTGAAACACTATATGGTAAGAAGTGTAGGTCGCCACTAGCATGGGATGATATCGGGGAGAGGAAGATGCTAGGCCCAGAAATGATTATTCAGACAGTTGAAGTGGTTAAGGAAATTAGAAGAGCGACTTCGAGTTACGCAAGATCGGCATCGTCATTGGGCGGACCAGTATCGTAGGCCGCTAGAGTTTTCTTTTGGGGACCACGTGTTCTTGCGGATCTCACCTACCCGTGGGGTCATTGGATTTGGTGTTCGCGGGAAGTTGAGTCCGCGATACGTGGGCCCATTTGCTATCCTTGATAGGGTAGGCGATGTTGCTTATCGTTTACCCCTTCCACCTTCGTTACGAGAGGTGCATGACGTGTTCCATGTATCTCAGTTACGTAGGTATGTATTGGACCCAAGCCATATCCTTGATCATTCAGAACTGGTTGTGGGTACCAACCTGTCTTACGAGGAACAGACTGTGTCTATTTTAGACCGAAGAGAGAAGATACTCAAGAATTGAACAATTAGCCTTGTCCGGGTTGCTTGGGGTCATCACTCATTAGGGGAGTCAACGTGGGAACGTGAGGTTGATATCCGATCACGGTATCCGCACCTGTTTGACTCACAAGGTATATCTCTTTCTGTATACCTTGGTTGTCTTAACTCCTCATGCTTGTCACCTTATGAGTAGAATTGCTTGATGTCATAGATTGTTCAACATAGATGTGTTACTTGCTGTTAACATTGTAGAATGATTGCTTGCTCAAATTGCTTGTACTTAGATGTTCCTATCCTGCTTGGAGTTGAAATTTTGAGGACGAAATTTTCTAAGGAATGTAGAGATGTCACTTCCCGTTCCCAGAATCCGTATTTTAATACATGTACTGCTTTAATATATTTATTTACATATTTATCATGTATTGTTCTGTATTTAAAAAATTTTCATTTCACGCTAATTATTTTTCTGCATTTTACTTCTGCTTTTACTTTGCTTTTGGGTTCGACCTGAGTTGGTTTGTTTTTCGGCCTTGGGTGGTTCAACATGGACCCACCTACCACCACCCCTATTTAAAGCCCGAAACCCTTTCTCTCTCTCTTCATTACTTCTTCTTTCTCATTTACTCTTCTTCTTTCTCTATTACTCTCCCACCCACCCATTTGGAGAGGCAAGTACATCTTGTACACCATGAGGGATTTCATGCATCCCTATTTATTTTTAGTCCATGTTGTTTATCTTCTCTTCCTCTACAAGTTTAGGTCTCGAAGTTCTTAATTTCCATGGAGGGTTGGGTGTATATCTAAGTTTTAAGTTTTGTTTTTTTTATATAGATTTTGTGGTTTTGATCTATCAAACTTTGTTGTTTTTGAAATAAGTGGTTCTATGTTGTAGAGAATTCAACTCTACCAAAGTTTGGCTTATGAAAAGTTAGATTTCGATTTGTTTTGAGGAAGTTATGGCCATGGCAAGTTTTCAGAACTTTCATGGTTGAACTTGCTGTTTGGGGACGATGACCCCCATGCGCCCGGGAGGCCATGCGCCGTGAAGTCCCGGCAACGCATCCCTTGACTCCGAGCGTGTCATGCGCGTAGGTTCCTTACGCGCATGTACTAAAGACGCAACGTGAGTTTCCATGCACGGATGTGCAGGAATTCCCATACGCAGATGTACAGGAATTCCCATGCACGGATGTGCAGGAATTCCTATGCGTGGATGTACAGGAATTCCCATACACGGATGTGCAGGAATTCCCATACGCGGATGTGCAGGAATTCCTATGCACGGATGTGCAGTAATTCCCATGCACGAATTGTGCAGGAATTCCCATGCGCAGATTGTGCAAAAATTCCCATGCGCGGATTGTGCAAGAATTCCCATACACGGATGTGCAGGAATTCCCATGCACGGATGTACAGGAATTCCCATGCGCGGATTGTGCAGGAATTCCCATGCACAGATGTGCAGGAATTCCCATGCGCGGATTGTGCAGGAATTCCCATGCGCGGATTGTGCAAGAATTCTCATGCACGGATGTGCAGAAATTCCCATGCACGAATATGCAGGAATTCCTATGCACGGATTGTGTAGGAATTTCCATGCGTAGATGTGCAGGAATTCCCATGCGCGGATTGTGCAGGAATCCCATGCGTCGGGATTGCCCTATTTTACTGTTTTTGCCTGTTTAAGTTATTTTGTAGCTAGAATCTTGAAAAACTCATAACATAAAAGTTGTAGATCTTTTCCTTGGCTTCAAGAATATGTTATCAACTATTTTGTGCAAGTTATAGACTCGACCATGCTTAATACTAGTTTGACTTTCATGCCTTGTCATGAATTGACCTCGACTGTTATTTTGACTAATGATTGATCATGTGTTACTAGTTGGAACTAGAAGACTGGCTAGTCGTCTTATTGAATTGAGTGAGACACGTTCATATTAACATGAACTATTGCAATCGACTAGCCGATCCCGAACATTGGCATATGGACACGTGCATACTTCAACTGATTTTCTACAGAAGCAGCATGTGTACTTTACAGTCAAGGCATGATTATTCCATGACTAGGTCTGATTGTTGCATTACCCTATGTATGACCTACAACCTAACCGTACGGGTATCGTTGTGGAGTTGGACATATCATACTTTGTACGGAAGTACTTATTCTGAATGACCATGACCCACGACACGGGATTTCACTTAACATAGAGTCTACTAAGGTAAATAAAATAATGATTGCATGGAGAGAATGGATTCCCGAGTTCTGACATGACAGCCCTCTTTGGGACTATTAGTACCCGACAGGCCGGCTGGTTGCTACAGATACTGCAAATCTGTCACACGGGTAGGGAGCGGTATCTGCTTATATTATTTATTGTATATTATATATTGATGACGAGCGTCCCGCAGGGACTCGTCTAATTCATGAGTGGCAAAATTGATTGATTGGATAGACTAGCCTTGCTTGCACATAGTAAGAACTGAAGAATCCTTATTGCATAATTCCAGGGTAACTTGGGACTCACAGTAGCAAGCCGTAGTAGTTGAATGGCCATTTTAAATTGATTTGTTTGTGTACTATACCTACTCTGTTAACTAAGTGAGATGATCAGAATGTCAGGACATGACGGGCCAACTTCTGTCCTTGTTTGGTTGGGAAGTTGGTTCGAAGTGTCGTGATGCTTTGTGAATCCCAGTAGCAGCAGAGATCTATATATCATATTCTCTTATTATTGGTTTTATTCCTCATATCGTGCTTCCTTGCGGTACTTGCTATTAGAGGTCTAACCTCTCTGGTTTTGTATGGCCAGATTTAGAGCCGGTCCCCGAGGACTCAGCTTACTTCTACCTCTAAGATGGTCAATACTAAAGGAATAATCGCAGGAGGACTCGAGTGGGTCCCTTACTTCCCCGCTCATTTTGTTACTTACTTTATACTTTGCCGTTTGGCACCGACATGTTAGTCGGATTGTCTTGTACTTACTTTTGTATAATTGTAACTAAGTCAGGCTACAGCTGATAACAATTGTGTATACTTTGTTACATCATCTGGCTATATTTTGTAAAGCCAGATATCAAGAACATTTTGACTGAGCGTTTGGGACGCCTTACTGCTTTATCTTACATGTTCTCTATTACTGTTTCTTGTTTGAATCATTGAGGCAATAGATGTGAAGTGACCATAGTGAGACTTTCATGTAGTATGCACTCATTTGTCTTTTAGACAGCATTGATCGTATTATACGGTATTTTCTCTACCCGTAATACGTAGCTGGCTGAGTCATTCTTCGCTCTCTAGTATTCTGGTTCTGGGGCGTGACAATTGATGTATTGTGATTTTTGTCATTTTTTATATTTTAATATTTTGGAAATTTTTATATTTTAATATTGATTTTACGGGATTTGTTTAGTCGGGTTTGAGTTTCGTTTTGTTCCGACTTGTATTAGTGACTCGGGTAGCTTAGACTCTAGAAGGAACCCCAAGATTAGTTAGTCATGACCCACAAACTCCACTAATTAAGTTAGTAAGTTTAGACTAATCTCACTTGTTAGATTGGTTAAGTTAGAGGCTTAAATTTAACCATTTTGATCCCAAACTTGAACCTGACTTAAAATTAACCAAAAGGACTAGTTGAGGCCTTATTGGGCTTCCTCCCAGGCCCAAATAGGGTTTAATGGCAGCCACTATAGGTAGGTTAGCCTCCCTTCCTTTTATTTCATTCCATCTTGCCCCTTTTCCTTCACAAAGTGTTCTTCCCCAAATTAGAGAGCTTTCTTCTTTGATTTAATCTCCAAATCCTTACATCCCTTCACCAAAACATCCATCCAACCTTCTCATACTACCAAGGGAGGGTGCTAGCAAGATTTGGAGCAAAGTGCAAGAAGGAGTGTCCTTTTTGGAAGATCTTCGTGTCGAAGCCGTGTCCTTGGGAGTATCATTGGGATTCTACTCCCAATAGGTAAAACCAACCCTCTAAATTAATTTTCTATGCATATTAGTTAGTTTTTATCACGATCCGCTACCCAAATTGTTGGGCCGGGCCGAGTCATGTCCAGCCTACGCTTGAGATAAAGCGTAGTAAGCTGTTCTAAAAATAAAACAATATATGATCAAAGTGTGCTAACAGTTCTATATGTCATATTGAGTCATAATATATCCCAAACACAAAATCATCTTGTATATAAATATGTTCCGAATACATGGCCAAAATATAAAACTGGATACAGGTCTAGTAACAAAATACATAGTCTAAAACATGACTGCTCTCAAAAGTCCCGAGCAACTAAACAAACAAGACGAGTTTTCCCGCAGGTACATCCTCGTAAGGTAAAGTCTGATCCTCGATGACAACCCTATAATAGGAATCACATAGCAACTCCTCCTCGGTAAGTATACCTACAACGTTATCCTATCAGGACGGGAGCAAGTACTGATTCTAACAAACTAAATATACGAAGCATGAAATGAACTGAAGTGTAATAAACAGGAATCATGGTATATCACAATATATCATGGCAATGATACATATGTCATAGCGACAGATGTATATGTAGTGTTTAAAACTGTAGCGGGTACGTGATCGTCAATAGGTGTTCCATATGCGGGGCACATGTAAATGAAATATACTTCCGTATAAGTTATACGGCGATAGATGTACATACGCACAAATACAGCTTTGAGAAAAAGGCCTACGACGCAGTAACATATAAAATAAAACTTTGCTCGAGTACGGTAGATGGAGCATGATCACGTACTCAACTATCAGTTTCCCCATAACCCAGATTCTAAATATGTGAGAGATACGAGAACAGTATAAAACATGGTGGATACTGAGAGCAGTATAAAGTATGTGAAACATGGAGAGATATGACTTGCAGTTTAGGTATACGTATCGGTATTTAACATGGTTTATGCACAATTCATTCTATGCAGTAAATAATGTTTGTAGAGGTACTTGCCTTGTGCAAAGCAAGGGTGTGAATATGAAGTGATAGATATCCGGTATCTCGTCACTGTAAAAATGATACATAAACTTAGTTTTTAAACTAGGCTAAATACCAGAACACTAGTAGTGCCACACAACTTTCTGACTGGACACCTAGCCAAATGATGACTTTAGCATAGGGGGCCAATGTGGGGTGACACAATACCTAAACCAACTTTTTAGGGCCTTTATACTATGGTAGGGTGAGGTCTAATACTAAAATATCCCAAAATCACACAATACATCGCAAGTCGTAATTATTCAATAAATAAATCAGACCGTATACTGTGTTCCAACAATTTTTAAGATAGGCAACATGCTCAAATATACATAAAATAAAGTAAAAAAATGATCCTTGTTAATTATAGAAATTTATTATAATTTTTTTGGAATTTAAAAAACCCTCATAAATATTTATTAAAAATCAGTAAACATAAGTACCCTGAAAATGAGTTCTATTTTCCTATTTTTATAAAATACCAAAAGTAATAATTAAATCCTGAAAAAATTATATTAAATTAACTAAATTAACATAGTTTTTAAATACAATTTCCCATATTTTTATATCACTTAAATTATATATAAAAATTCAAATACAGAAAGTTATAATTTCTGGAAAATAAATAAATAATTATTTAATATTTTATCCACGTATACGAAATTGAACCGGAGTCCAGATACGGGACCCAAAGCCATGAATCAAGTCCGATATGACTCGTACAGGCCTTGAATGTATTTACGCTCAATTAAATCCACAGAATCCATGCTAGGTCTGGACTCAAATGGCCGTAAAAATCGGAATACAAAAATACATATTTTAAAATATATAGATAAATGAATATTAAAATATTTTAATAATATATATGTTAATGTAGTGAAATATACAAGTCATAAAATTAAATAATAAAATAACTTGTAAATTTATACATACTAACATATAGCACAAAATTACATTTACATAGAAGTATATACATAAATTCGTATGTAAAAATACATACATACATACATATATATATATATATATATATATATATATATATATATATATATATATATATATATATATATATATATATATATATATACAGCCCAAAATCCATTATTGTATATATATATATATATATATATATATATATATATATAATATATATATATATATATATATATATATATACAGCCCAAACCCGTTTTAAACAGTAAACCCATCGAATAAAAACCCATTATTGTATATATATATATATATATATATATATATATATATATATATATATATAAGGAAATATATATATATAAATACATACATATACATTATATATACATTTAAAAAGTACATATAAAATATACTTAAGAGTATAATATATAATATATAATATATACATACATATATACATATATATATATATATATATATATATTTTATATATATATATATATATATATATATATATATATATATATATATATATATATATATATATATATATATATATATGCAGCCCAAAATCCATTGGGCCCAACCCAAACCCGTTTTAAACAGTAAACCCATTGAATAAAAACCCATTACTGTGCGGTTTAAAACCCGTTACTGTTCAACCCAAACCCGTTACCCATTATTTTTAACTCGTGTCCGGACAGTTAGGGACATGAGTATTCGAAATAGATACGAGTCCTGTGTCCGAGGCTAGCACGACACGCACGACACGAATTTGCCGTATCCACGCTCACCACTGGACTCCTCGACAATGGGCGACCTCACACACGTGTACACGAGACACGACACGACCCACAGGAAGAGTGACACGTACGTATCCGTCGAAGAGTTGTTGTTGGGGGTGCTACTCGCCGGAGGAAGCGTCGTGGTGGCCGAAAAAAATGGTGGCCGAGTCGCCTCGTCGAGACGAGTCGATTGGTGGTGGTCGGAGGCGATGACAATGGCTGGGGCGGCGCCCAGGATAGATCTAGGGTTCCGGCTTCGGTGTCGGAGAAGAATAGGGCTAGGGCTGTAGCTAGGGTGGTCGGGGTAGTAAATGGGGTTAGGGTTTTGACTGGGGGTCAATTTATAGGGCTAGGTCGAGTGTTAGATTTAGGGTTCGGCCATTAATTTAGTAATTAGGGTTAGGATTTGGCTGTCGGTCGGCAGGATTAGGGGAAGACGAAGGCGGTGGTCAGTGGGGTTTTGCAACCCCCCCCAAAAAAATAGTTATTACACTAAGCCCCACCGCCATAACAGTTTGCAAATCTAAATTTGCAAACCAACATTAAAACAAATTGAGTAATTACAAATTATTTTAAAACAATTAAAATAATTACAAAATGCTATTAAAATAATTTAATAAATTACAAACTGATATTAAAACAATTTAAATAATTGTAAATTAATATTTTTGGGCTTTAAAACCATTTAAAAAATTATTTAAAAAATCCTAAAAAATTTCTAATAATTATAATAATTTATTTTAAGGATATAAATGCTATTTGTAACTAAAAATCCTAATTAAAATAGTTAAATTATTTAGGGGCTTACAGTTTTGAATCCATAGGATCCACCCCCATGCATGTACCCCTTTTAGATTCAAATTTTGAGGCCATTTGGAGCTCTCTTCAGAATTTTAGATATGTGTCTTGTGTTCTACTTAATAGATCTCAAATTAGGACACCTCATGTGTATGTATGTATGTTAATAGTTTAAATAGATATTTAAATTCAGTTTTAGAATGGTTAGAGAGTGGATTGATCTTAGTTAGGATGGTTAGAATGAGTTTTATTTGGATACCTATGTTTGGTATCCAAGTATCTTGGCCTACATGTGTTTTTTTTGTCCAAATAACTCAAATTCGTCATAATATTCATCCATATTTTTATTAACCAAAGCAATTTAGAAATGTCAACTTTTAGTTTAGAATGATAATCTTTCATTTTTTAAAAGAACCGTATCGAAGTTAACTTTCCAAATATATATTTTAATAAGCCAAATCGTTCTGAAACTTTCTGTAAAATTATTGAGTGT